>OY735227.1:33177705-33265205 GCA_963457665.1 Thysanoteuthis rhombus
ATATATACTAAGATTAGCTGAGTGGCGCGCACGAGCAACGGCTTGCAATACAAGATTTCTAAGGATCACTCCGAAACAAATTTTCTTTTTGGTGCGATATTTTGCTTGAAACAGGAACAGATTCGGTAGGTGTGAACATTGTAAATGCAACGGTCACACAGTACAAATGTTTTTCCAGTGGCGTCTCACAGCCTACTGACTAACCAAGGCCGCGCAACTAGTTCTTGGGATATTCAAAATGGCTTGATATTTTCCAGACATACTTTGTAAATATCTACGAAGCTCGACTTAATCTGGCTCTAAGTCACTGTAGTAAGGCAGTCATTGAGGATCGAACTCGCTAGCAGTAGCCTTCGAAGTGGGCTTACTGAAAACTGCTCTATGATAGGCACTCGAAGTTATGTTCATTTAAAGAAGGGGGGCATCCGGTGAAGATTATAATTAATTGCTCGCGTGACTAGCATGGTACCTATTACCCTAACACAGGTTCACTCATTTATGTCAATATTAGATGTTATTATTAATTGTAATGTTGCTTTTAATCACAACCAGCATCATTCCAAATCTCTGAAATCTAAAAAGAGAACCAAGGTCGAATCTCAAGAGTATTTCAAATAATTTGGTATTCCCTTTCGCAAAAGTCTTTTGGATTAATCAGAAACAGACTTACATGTGGAACTACCATCTGCTACCGTCCTCACTCACCCAGCACCTCCTCTCTCGCTCTCTCGCTCTCTCTCTCTCTCTATCTCTCTCTCTCTCTCTGTCTCTCTCTCTCTCTCTTTCTCATCCCACCCCTTCCTCGTCACTCTTTGTTTCTCTTCTTGTTTACTATTTACCATCGATTTCCTACTTTCTATTCCTCTCTGAAGAAAATGAATGGTAATATATTCTTCCCAGTTTTTCTTTGAGTGAACTCCCGCTATTCTCTCCCTCTCTCTCTCTCTCTCTCTCTCTCTCTCTCTCTCTCTATATATATATATATATATATATATATATATATATATATATATATATATATATATATATCTGTTATAATTTTAGTCTCTTTCACGTACTTTTTTATTGGCTCTCATTTGTATAAAATATTGCACTTCTATTTCAACTGCTTCTGAAAACAGATTCTTCATTTTCCCTCTCATTATATATCTGTCTTTTTCTTTACTTTCTAATCTTTCCTACCCCTTTTTCTTTTACTCTCTTTCTCCCTCCCCCTCTCCCTCTCTCTCTCTCTCTCTCTCTCTCTCTCTTTCTCTCTCTCATTTTTAGTATTCTTATTATTGAATGAAGCATAATATCAATCACATTAAATTTGACTACTTTTTTTATCTTCATTTTTGTTGTTTTTATACAACTTTCAACTAGGGTCCATTGTTACTATGGCTCTTATTCCATATTTTATCCTGCTCAAGTCACTTGCAATGCGTTCTATTCGCATAAATTCAATGCTGACCGATTTGAATGATCAACCAGCCGGTGTATTTCAATTTGCCTTTATTCAGCCAAGTCCAGCGAGCAGACAAATTTGCAGGTTACCGGAGAAAGATCTCAATCATCATCACTTTGCCGGACCAGCATGCTTTCCGATGAATTAATTTGCAACGTTGATTTATGAGAAGGAAAGAGAAGAAGAAGGAAAAAACAGGTCTGGTCAGTCATTCAATAGGGACCGTCTCGTGACCAAGTTTTTTTTGGGGGGGTCAGCATTAGGGGTGATCAATTGAATAATTGGAAAAGGAGTGGTCAACAAGTTACTTTTCAGGCCTTTTGTTGGGAGTGATCACTAAAGAAGTCCGAAGAAAAAAAAACAAGCGTCAATAATACCGGACACAAACTAAAGGGATCCATTTAGCATCAACTCACGTTACAAACTGACCCCCCCCCCCCCCGCTAAAATACCTTCTCTTTTGGGGGATGGGGTCAAAAACATGAAAACCGTTGATCGAAACATTCAGCTCTGTAGCTCTATTGGTGCGGCTTATACGTGTGATACATACATAGCCAGCCAGCCAGATCACCTTGAAAACGGAAGAAACCTATGTTGACAGTTTTGTTGACAATTTTGACTGACGGTTGAAAGACTGACTTTGAAAGAAAAGATCTGAAGAGAGAGAAGAAAGAAAGTTTGATAAACCAAAGAAGAAAAAACTGAAAGGCATTAATCAAAAGAAGGAAATTGAAAACACTCTAAAAAGGAAAAAAAAAGAATGAAAAATGACTTGATGAAAAAAGAGCGTAAAAGAGAACACAGGAGAGCAAAATGAATGAATGGCAAAATGAAAGAAAATGAAGAAATTGGAAAAAGAAAACAGAAAAAAGCTTTCAATCAAGAATTGAAGAAAGAGAAATCGATTTTTAAAAAAACAAAAAAAAAACAGACCAATGAAGGTAGGAAAAAAAAAAGAGGGAAGTAAGGAAAAATAACTAAAAATTATGTTGAAGCAGATTAAGAAAATAAAAATGTAAAGGGGAAAGGAAAGAAGAAAAGAAAGAAGAATGACAGAAGTAAAGAATAAAATGGTAGATTATGGAGGGAGAAGGAGGACGGAAGGAAGGGAGGATTTTTTTTTAAGGGCGGAAGGAAAGAAGGAAGGCTTTTCTTTTAAAAGCTCTTTTAGGGATAACTATAATTGTAAAGGTCCGCACGGATAGTGTTCTGGTTAGCACATCTATAGAAGGTCCCAGGTTCGATCCCCGGTATGAGCGAAGAACGTGGAAAACTCTTCTTTGAGACGAATTTCCCTTTGCACTTAATTGATCCTAAGCCGTTTGATTAATGTGGAGGTATCCCTTTGCTGGACTTGCTTCCTGCCAAGGAGGTGGACATAACAACTTGTAGGTATAAACGTCCTGGTCTCGACCATACTTGAGACTTGCAATGATCACTGAACTGACGTACTGATTACGTCGCATTAGAATTTTTATGTCATCGCCAGAGAATCATTTTGTTCTGACCAGACATTTTTCTTTTTCTTTTTTTTTTACTTTCTGTTCTGACAACACTTGTGAAATTTTAATTATTGATTCAATTAGATAATAAACATCATTATCGTTTTTCGTAAATAACTAACTGAATAAATTATCAATGTGCTGTTTTTGCTTTCTTACTGTGTCATGAATTTTTTTCCTTTTGGGGGTCAAAAGTAAAGGGAAATCTTACCTTTTTTCAGAAAAAAATTCTGTTTATAAAATGTTCTCCCTTATTTATTTATCAAACACAAATAATCCGATACAAAGGAAATGACTTGAAATCCTGCTTAATGCCCGATGGAGACGGCCTTCAAGAGAGTGAATGTAAAATATCATAAAAACAAAAAGAAAGAAAGGGAAAGTTTACTAGCAACCAAGGACGCCGATATAATACGTTATGCGGACACCTGCACTTGAAAACGTAGAAGAAAAATGTTGTAAGCCATGTTTTATTTCAGTCCTTTATTCCCTGAAGAAATGAATTTTTCTATGTTAAGAATGCCACCCTTCTGTCTCCTGATCAACTGCACATAGCCCACATATTCCAGACTGCATTGTACATTGCATTCTGTCACGTTCCGTAAGAAAATTTACCAGAGCCACGGAGTAATATGAGGCCAACCCACTGTAATACGACAACCATAATCGATTTAGCAAACTACTTATTCTTAAAACGGATAAGTCCTTTGTAAAATGCAGCTAATGGTATTACATGGATTCCAAGATTAGTTCGGACAAGTGAACTCATTCTGTTATGCTGCTGATGTTATTGCCGTAATGTTTCTGTCGTATTCATTCACCGGTCCCGTTCGGGTCTGTAATCTGTGAAGAAAAGGCAGCGGTCTATCTTTCTTCTTACCGAACAAGATGGCGGATAACGAATGGTGGCACGATACATTCGTTGCCACGCGAATTACATAGACGATACTATTCACCACTTGGGCGTCGGTTGGGATGGGGAACGGGGCAATGCCCCCTCGGTGAATCAGGTTTACTCGCTGAGAACGAAGAAAACTGGAACCTTATAGAGTCATAAAAGGTCAACTTATTGTTCTCATCTACAAATACTGAATTATTATTGACTGGTAACAGGGTTGCTACTTATATATATTACTAAACATTTTTTTGCGTTTCCTTCGATATACATCCTTGTGCCCCCAGGAAAAGCATCATTAGACGCCTATGAACCACCAGCACCAATGAAATACAGGTAATTCTAATCTATATACGTGGGTGTTTCACTTCTTCCGTTCATGGTGTGAAAAGAAAACCAAACTGCACTGAAATTCTTACTTGTTTAAGTTACGCACTGAGACAATTGGAGGAAATGACCTCCACAGCTTGTCAAGTAGTTATGTAAGACATTGGGTAAGGCGACATCCCCGAAAGACAGGCTACCTAGGCGAGGGATACGAATTCAAGTCTCGTCGGGAAAAAGCCGTATTTCTAATTGATTTACCTTTTATGAATCGCGTTCTCTCTCTCTCTCTCTCTCTCTCTCTCTCTCTCTCTCTCTCTCTCTCTCTCTCTCTCTCTCTTCATAATTCTGATAAAAAAACAACAAAAAATTAAGACGAAGGTACAAGGTAGCCAAAATTAATAAAACATTTGCCTTTATATTTTTTTCTTCCCTACAGGACTCCGCAGTCCGAATGTCTGGACGATTTCCCTCCAGAGGGACCCCGACTCAAATTTCCCGAGAAACTTCCAGGTCAGCTCTACGGCAGCGATTCACAATGCAAGTGGCAATTTGGAAAACAGGCGAAACGATGTCATTTCGATTTTGGAAAGGTCAGCTCAAGTTGTTTCTTTTCAGCGGGTGGATCAAGGATTTTGGGGAGGTGGGGATCAAAAGATTTTGAGTGGGGAGGTACGAATGGAGGAAATTATTTTTACGAATACATTCATGAAAAAAAACCTCTACAAAATTCCAAACATCGAGAGCAGAAAATTAATGTCCACCGTTTTTCACTTACATTCAAATCGTAGATTTAAGCACTATAATTGACGTAAGATTAAAGTGAAAGGAATAATCAAATAAATTTACCAAGGTACCAACAAATGAAGGGAAAAAGTATCAAGAATAAGACGAGAGACATCTTACTGATATTAGAGGAATAACAAAATGATATATTTTTGTTGTTTTCAAGGTTGATCTATGATTATTCATCATCATCATCATCATCATCATCATCATCATCATCATCATCATCATCATCAGTCTTTTAACGTCCGTCGTTCGACATAGACCTTCCCCAGGATTCGCCACAATTCTCTATCATGGGTGTCGCGGAGCCAGTATTTCCTGAATTTGTCTAGTTCATGATCTATGATTACTTGGGATTATTTAGGTTTTAGATCTAGATCAGCTGTATTTGAACTGCGTTCAACGGAAACCCAGGGTTCCGTGCAACCTTTTCAGGGTTCCCGTGAAACATTGTTACATTTTCGCAATTTACTTTATTACCCGTTAGTTGTTCATAAGGCTATTTTTCCTCAGTGAGTTTTGTCCTTATTTTTTCATTCCAGTGCAGTGTGTATATTGTACTTCAGTTTATGCACATTTGGATAATTCCATAAACAAGGCTCAAGAGCACTCTTTAGGTGAGGTAACTCATCCGCTGTAAGCTTATGCAATGCTCTTCTATGAGAATTGAGCACTCAATGAGGAGTTTCTGCGTAAATGAACATATCGCTTAAATTCAGCCTTACTGACCACCCAGCGCCATAGTTCCGTATGATATCGGCCTCTGGGTCTGATATGAGGGTTTCAATTCTGCCTCGCGGTACTGGACGGGATAAAAAGTCTATAGCCACACTGAAGAGATGTAATACATCGAAACAGCTGTCTGTGGATAACACAATAATCATATATATATATATATATATATATATATGATTAGATTTTCTTGGGGACCCCCACTCTCTTTCGCTCTCTCTCTCTCTTTTACACACACACACACACACGCACACACATACATACATATATATATATATATATATATATATATATATATATATATATATATATGTGAGTGTGTGTGTGTGTGTGTGTGTGTGTATAAAAGAGAGAGAGAGAGAGCGAAAAAGAGTGGGGGTCCCCAAGAAAATCTAATCATTAAAAAGTGTTCTCCGATCAGTTGAAGTTTGAAGACCAGTGTGGCGAATCCTGGGGAAGGTCTATGTCCATATATATATATATATATATATATATATATATATATATATATATATATATACAGGGAGAGCTTGATTCGTGCTTGATTTGCTATGAAAAAATTGAAACCATTTTTTCTTACAAAATACGTGTGACTCCAAGTGTCTCATTCACAGTAGCTTCTTCTTTTCTTATGATTTGTGCGAAAAGTTTGTAATGTTAGTTTCATACTTTGCTAGCTGTTAAAGCAGTTCTCCATATTGCAAGGAGCTTATTGCCTTTGCTCAGATTGGTCAGGCTCAAATTAATAAAAGAAATAGGACTTTAAATGTAAAATCATGCAAAAAGTAGATGAATTCAATCCCCGTTGCCTCCTTTAATTCTCTGCCACAGGTTAATATAACTAGTTCTCGAAAAAACTGGGATTCCCGGGCACACATTTCATTAACAACCAGTTGTATTAGAAAGCAGCAGGAATGGTTTTTGCATCGAAATGTTTTATTAACATGTGGCAGGGATGGCTTTTGCATCAAAATATTTCATTACTTTGTGGCAGGGATAGAAAGGGAATGACAGGGATAAAAAGTACCACTGCAAACAAGATGTTTTTATTATCATACATACGAGGTATGTATGGAAAGTATCCTGACATTTGATATTATCAGAAAAAAAATGTTTACCTTGGATAAGACGCCTCTTTGAAGAAAAACTCCCTTTGAGACCTCACACAATCATCCCAGCGTTCTTACAACTTTTTCAAAACAGTCTGCGAAGTCCTTTTTCAGAACTGTAAACGGCTGCCTAGGCGCGTTCTCCTCAATCTCATCCATGATCTGTAATCCCTTTGGGTAAAGCAAGAAACTTGCTTGACTGGAGGGTTGGGAGACTGACTGACCTGGTTGATGCGATACAAGGAGATGTTGACAATTCGTACATTACTATTTTACTATAGTTGTTGAGAGTGATTTCGTTCAACCTGGATACAGGTTTGTACCTGTTTCATCACATAAAAGTTTCATTACAAAGTAAATGACAAGGCTGACATGACATAAAAGAAATAGATGCTCGAATGAGGCTGGAGCATGAGGAAATAAATCCAAATTTTCAATACCGTTGCCTCTGTGAACCATGTCGTAACATGACCAATGGTAGCATGACATCTATGTGCGCCTAAATTCTACCCTCTTATCTTTAGGGTTACGTCCTTCGTTGAACACCCAGTATATATTGGGATATTACGCAATCTTTGAAGATGAGAATTCTATTTCCAGTTTGATTATATCACCGTTCAATGCAATTTCCGTTCCTCGGTAGTGAGTGTTATTTTCTATTACCTTATGCGTAAAAAAGATAGAAAATAAAGAAAAAATGTCCCCTACAAACTTTGCTTTTGAGACTTGAACAGTCATATTCATACCTAGTGATTTTTCTTATTCTATGATTCAAATGTGAAAATTTTCCTGTCGTCCGATTGAATATGAGTCAATTTTAAAGTGTAACTGTCCGGGTCACCAAAGCAAAAATTTGAGGGGGATAATTGACGTTTTCTATATTTTTTTAGAGATATATTAGAAAAATGACAGTTATTAACCAGGAACAAAAAAAAAAAAGTTTTTAAATGTTTCTCTGTGTAATTTCTACCAAGAATAATTTTCGCTTTTAATCGCTTTGTTTTACGCGTCCTCTCCGGCATGAACACAGGATCTATGTAAGAGTTTGTGGTGCTACAGTGGTGGCCAGATGTGTGAGACGAAATTCTTTCCGGCAGCCGAAGGTACACCGTGTGGTAGCAGCATCTATACAGGAACGGGAAATTCTGCTACCTCTTCCGCCGAAACTCCACGGATGGTAGGTACGCAGCCTCAACGCATTTTCAATGTCTAAGAACCATCTCGATTGAATGTTGCTTATCTTTTATTGGCAAACAGGAATATATCGTTTTTTGTTGTTGTTCTTTTTACTCTTGGATTCACGGGTCGTTTGATATAGCTCCTAATTGATAGTGGAACTCTTCGGTCGAAGGAGATAAACTTTATTAAAATTATCTTGACAGGATTTTTTAAAAAAAGATTAATTTATCTAAAGCTAACCTGAAGCTCAAAGGTGAGTAACTCTTGCATTAGTCATTCCTATTTTATAAACATTCGAATTTTCTTGAATTGAATTCAAAGATATAAACTTTTATTTTTCATTTTGAGAAGAAGCAGAAATGAGAAATTAATTGATTAGCATTAAAAGATATAGTCTTTGATTTTAAGAAGAAGAGATGAAGGATAAGGTGTTTTGTTTTTTTCAAAATTGACTCGATTTAACCCTTTCATCGTTGTAAACAAACTATATCACAAATTCTCTGCAAATTATTATCAAACCAGCGTTAAAAATTGGAACGGTCCAAATCTGTCCTAACTGGGGATCTGTAGAACCCTTGGGTTTCTCAAGAGGTTATTCGTTGTTCCGTGTTGTGTGAATATATAAAAAAAGTATCTGACTTTTGCTCCATATATATATTTGTCCTCGTAACATTTGGCCCTAGATATTTCTGTGTGTTATCCAAAGTTCGATCCCCAAAACAGTATTAGTGCAACAGGAAACAAGTTTCACAATAAGTACAATTCACAAACCATGTGTAACTTAGTGTTAAAAATCATATTGCTTTGACACGAATTATTGTTCATACAGCAAAAAAATTCCGAAGTTCATTTTCATTATTCTATATCATCATCAGAAAAATATTTTTTCTCTGCATTAAACCAGTTATTTGATAGCTATTATTTGAAACTGTCAACTCCTACTGTCACCGAAACTCTTAACAAGGGTTTCTCTCAGTTTTGAAGTTGGTCTGGTACAGGCCGCACCAAATGAGCTAGAGGACTGAAAATTTGAACATTTACTCCTTATCATGTCTAGCAAAGAACGTTGTTTTTTAAACCCCACCCCAAATACCTTTTCGAGGGGGGTTTTGGTTGGCTATGTAAGTTTATACCAAATTGATCCCTTTGTTTGCGGCTGCTTGTTTATTTTGGGGGGTCAGACTCTTTTAATGATCACTGCCTGACAAAAGGCGACGGAAGTAATTTATTCATTGATAACGCCCTTTTCCATTTTTTGATTGATTACCCCCAAGACGACATGCTGCCAAAAAATGTTGGTTGCATGATTATTTCTAACCAGACAAAGTGATAACTTTATGCAAAACATTGATTTTATAATAGGTAAGATAAGCTTATCAATATTTTCCTCAAGGAAATTGACTCTCATTACAAATCTTGTACATCGATTGACGTTATGGCGAGGAGAAACTGGTTGATATTTGAAAAAATGAATATCATAGAATATTCACTGAAATGAACAAATGTGTAGAAATCAATTTTCCTTCAAGCTGTAAAATACTGATAGCTTTTAGATGATAAAGCATGCACACTCTTAAAAACACTGTGTCGTTATCTACGCATATGTTATTTTTATGCAGGGGTTCCTTATGATTTTTAAGTTATTTCAAGGTTTACTCCAGTCCTAAGAAGATTTAGAAAGGCTGGGTTAAGCTAACCTTGATAGAAAAAAAGTATCAATTAGCAATCTTTAACATTATACACGAAGTCTAATGTATACCGTTTAGTGAACAGTATTTATTTTCATTCTATAACAGTAGTTTTATCAGAAAAATAAATCTTACTTTAATCATGTATAATGTATAGCATTTCTGTTTATTCAATGGCAGTATGTGATATTTGCTAAGGTAAATGTATTTTGCTTCAATCTTCGTCTCAAAATAAAAATAAATACAATCTTAGAAAGAAACCAAATAGTTAGCTATAATCCTTACGGGGTTGCGGAAAAGCAACTAATCGAGTTTTTATACATACATTAAACACAGTATCAGCAAGATAGTCAATCTGGATGTTATCAGATGCAATCGTAATTTACGGGGGCTTGACGAACGTGACTACTGAAAAACGATTGGTGAGTCATTCCATATCAAATCAGCCGATTTGGGGGACTTTCACCAGGTCATGATCTCAGATTCCACTGGAAAGAATCACTGGTTCCCCTACACCAAATTATAGAGAAATCCTGAAAGCTAAGTCTATATCTTTCAGTATAGTTTTGAAATTGAAAAGATTTTTTTTTAAATAGAAGTTATACTCAATTTTATACATTTTGTGCTACAATCTTTTCCATCCAACAGCCGACACTTATAGCTCCTTTGGTATGACAGGTACAGCTTTAAAACTTTGTGTCAATGACTATCCTTTTCTATAGAATTCGAAAATGTAATCAGATCGTGTATGTTAAGAACATTTTCTCCAGTATGGCTTTAAAATGGCCGAAAATCCCAAGCATAAAAAACGATGCCCACTTATAGAGCTTCTCACTCAAACAATTTGCAAGATAAAGCACTCATCATTTTTTTCCTGTCATATATAACATATTAGACCATGTGTATGCGGTAATCATTTGCATTGCTGCTACAGGAGTATCAGAATGATTATTTAAAATGTGTTCAATTTTCAAATGTCCTCAGAATTGAGTATTTTCATATCTTTATTTCTGCTTGAGGACAGTTGATCCACACTTTCATATTATAATGCATACGGAAGGTGCTGAAAAGTTCTCGACTCGAGAAACGATGGTATTGGAGCACCTTCAAAGTTTTTTAGCGATATCTCAGCGGAATCTGAGAGGATGACCTGGAAAGCATCGGGTCATTTGATATGAAATGACTATGGTAGAGTGATGTCCAACATAAGCATGTTTCCAAGGGTGGGAAGCAAAAGCATATATTTCATTGGAGGGTAGGGATGAAAGCAAATATCTTCAGTGTTGGGGACAAAAGGGTACCCTGGTGGCAAGTCTGTTGCATGATATGAATTCCACTCGCCGTTTGTAGTTTGAGCAAGTACGACCCACTGTATGATCCAATGATCCATAAGGTAAATGGTGAATATGACTATTGAGAGACGAGCAGGACCTAACCCCACAGTGACATGATTGAGTGAGAACCCCAGAATAATTGTATTGTCTTTTTATAAGGGAACGTCTAGTTACTGTTGCATGAAGACGTGGTTATGTAACTTCGTGGTCGAAGAATGGAAAAGGGCATTTATTCTATAAAAATATCTTCTTTTTTTCCAACTTGAACATGTTCTCTGCTAATGAACTTAATTCAGTAGCGAATATTGATCATATTGATCGAACATTATACAGTGAACATTTCAGATCGAAATTCAGCTATTAATTCCGTGTTCGGGTAGGGCTTATTGATTCACGTTGTATCTGGACCTTTTCGAAGAAAGCAATTTGTCTACTAATCCCATGAATGAGTTGTCTGCTTGCCATCCTAACTTGAATCTAGGTTTTAAAGGATCTCTCTGATTGATCCGTCATTATGCTAATGCTGATCCCGTAAGCCATCCATCGAGCAATACAATGGTGGAGGTCTGGTAAGCGCAATGAAAAGAAGAATGATGCTTTTACATAATAGCTTTCGACGTTAAACCTGTACAAATGTCGTTAAAGGAGATCAGTGAAGTACGTCGCGCCCCAAAGAGCTCTAGAGGGTAGCGCAAAAATGTGAAAAGGGTGGCAGAACTGACATAGCGCAAAACAATCGAATAACTACCCAGGACGATGACGATGACTCGAAGATGATAGCAACATTCTGAATTCGGCAACCACTGTCTTATAGAGTTTATGAAACTTGTTGCTACTGATGTTAATCAACCAACACAACCACTAGAACCTATAGTGTGACGGGGCATAAATTTGTGTCCTATTTTCACTCTCAATCCAAAACTTCTCACCATATTTTTTTTCTTTATCATCTTATGATATACTTGATATGACGTGAAGATTTGAAGACAATATGACTTGAGATTTATGCTCCGTCAATCGTAAGTCCCCGTAACTGACTTGGTTCAGGCGTCACACTTGAAAGATGAGCTCCAGGGATATTGGATGCGAATTCAAGTTTCCTTGAAAGTCCCTTCCTCTCTCTTACCATACTTGAACGGGGGGGGGGGGCATAGAAAGTTGTTATAAAAAGCAACAGAAGGATAGTGAAAGTACAAGCCAAAAATGAATAATGAAAATCTTTCAAATAATAGAATAGAATTCTCAAATAGGCTGTCAAAACAAACGATTCGAGATATTTTTCTAACTGTTTACTTTGGTGGTTAGAGAGTATTTGATCTAGAAAAACTAGGTTGATGTTACTTTAAACGTTGTAAATTAGAGTTAATAGTTGTCCTCTGTCTTACGGATGTAAGTATAATAGTATAACACTGTATACAAAGGCCTCAAAATGTTTCACAAAGGCTCCAAAAATTATAAATGAACAAAGTATTGATCATATATTAACAATGGAATAATTAAGTTGCAAATCATTAATTTGCCAGACACCCAGACAGCCGAAAATCTTTGTGTACCTAAAAAAAAATACGTTGACAGTCTGGGGTGACGCATACACTGTTTCCGTCGAGCCGAAACGATTATATAATGTTTGATATTCTCGTAAAGAACGATCGCTTTTAACTTCATTTTTGCGTTAATATCTGATCGATACGTTTTATAATTACTTTTGAGCCTTTGTTTGACTCGAAAATTGTGATAATCGCTATTAGATAAAAGCAAGATAAGACTAACCAAAACAAATAATAGACGTCCTTCATCTCAAAATTCAAGTAATTCAAGATTGTTACGACAATTTCTTTCATTATTCTCTTCTGAGTAAGTTACACTAATTAGTATCGGCATTCATTCTAACGGTACTATCTATTCTACGACATACGCATTCTAACGGCACAGTTGGTGTTATATTCTCACATGACAGTTATCGGGAAATATACCTTTTTCCGAGCAAATTAAGGAGTTAATAATTTGCTTGCCGTATCTGTTCAAATGCATCCACCTATATTTTCAATTTGCATGTCTTATTTTCATTTCACCTGTTATAAGGGAAATTCGTTATAAAGGCACTCTCTGCAGACGTCGCAATAACAGGATACTATTGGATATTTCCCATGTTTGCCGATTCAGTTAGATCGAAATGTGCTATTTTATTTTTGATTATTAAAGGCTCATCTGTTGGCGAATTCGTTGCATATTGTGGTGCATGGCATACGCAGATTTCAGTTTTAATCTTGTTGCAATGTAGCGTCAGTGACAGTTCTCGAAGTTTTAATCTTGTTGTGAAGTTGCGTCAGTGACATCGCTCCCGATGTTCCAATCTTGTTTCAATATTGCGTCAGTGACACAGCTTGCAAAGCTTTATTCTTGCTGAAATGTCCCGTCAGTGACGCAGCTCCTAAAGTTTCAGTTCTAATGTGATATCGCGTCAGCGGCAGAGCTTGCTAAGCTTTATTCTTGTTGTAATGTCATGTCAGTGACTCAGCTCCCAAAGTTCCAATCTTTTTTCAATATTGTGTCAGTGACACAACTTGCACAGCTTTATTCTTGCTGTAATGTCGCATCAGTGACGCAGCTCCAAAAGTTTTAATCTTGTTATAACGTCTCATTTGTGACACAATTTTCAAAGTTCTAGTTTGTTGCAAAGTCCCTGTCGTCACTGACATAACTTTCGAAATTTTAGCCCTGCTGCAACGTCGCGTCACTGACACTGATTTCAAAGTTTTAATCTTATTACAGTGTCACGTCACTGGCACAGCTTTCAAATTATTAGTCTTGTTACAATGGTGCGTCACTGATGTAGCTTTAAAATTTTTTGTCTTGTTGCAATGTCACGTCAGTGACAAATGTTTCTTAACGCATTTATTCTTACCCACCCTTTTGACAATTCGATGTTGGTCGGTTTTTACTGTTCTTTCATTTCAGTGGTGCTACCAAGGCAGCTGCGTTCCCGCTAATCCTCGACACATCGAACAATATATCCGGATGTACGAACAAATCCACGCCATCCACGGGAAGTGGTCAGAATGGGGACACTGGTCAACATGTACCCGGGAATGTGGCGGAGGAATAAGACAACGAAGTAGACACTGTTCAAAGTAAGTAATTCCTTTTCATGATGTGGAAAGAGTGAATAAGAGATTTATAGGGGTTAATATCTGTGTACAATAATAAGCAAAACTAGGAGCTTTTGAATTATTTTTTTGTGGGAAAAAACGGGAAATCTCACTTAATTCATTGTAACTTGGTAAGTATCTAAGATTCATTCATGTTATATACATCAGAATCATTATTCCGGGTGTTCAGGCTTCAAAATGAAAATATAAACAAGAACGGAATTTTAATGATGTGACCACGTGATACTGAAAGGAGAACTGCGAAAATTTTTTCTATCAAGAAAATTAGATTGAGAAACGAAATGTTGCACGATTTTTGCTGCAAGTATTCGTAAACATTATCCCTCATGAGATCATTGTTTACACGCATAGGGGGACTACTTGGAAGGAGACGGTGAAAAGTAAATGTTGAATTAATATTTCAATCATGTCTGCATTCCACAAACTTTATGGTAGCTCCTATTACTTGTAAAATCCTAACTACAAATTTGTTTCATGTCCCTTAGTGATTATCTTAATGAAACTCAATACTTGTTCTTAATTTTTTCCGGCGTTCTTGATTCAAATTTTTTTTCGTATGTAGTATTTTCTGTGTTCTAGATTAGAAAAATTTAAAAAGATGTATGTGTCACGGTTATTAAAAGATTACCTAAAATGTACCAGTAATACCTAATACTGTTTATTGTTGAATTCATCACTTTAAGGTAAGATAGTTACATGTGTTCGTAATGTATATGGGATGAAAAGAATCATATTTATGTAAGAAATTTCTTTAATTGATATGCGGTGTTCATCTTTTTAGTCGTCAAAGTTATCGTTCGATATATCAATGTCTCCTCACTTTATTAGAATTCCCTATTTGTCTGTGTGTAGTTACTAATTCATCGTTTTGGAGGGGTCCATAGGTAGTCTATCGTGGGGAAAATCGATTATTCTGAGTTTTTCTCCAAGGTATAGGTATCATTTATTTGCTGTGTTTTGGAAATTGGTGAATCTTTCGTATTCCATATGATTATTATCTGAATTTTGTTCGACAGGATGTATTAATCATTATGTAAGATGTGATCAGACTATTTCCTTCGTCTATCTGCTCACAACGTTTCGGCCGTGTATCCTCCGGCCTATGAAGGGCGTTGTTGGTTCTAAAATGTGGAATCACAACTCAGAGAACATACACGGCTAGATCGGTCTCGGCATATCCGGTTTTTTTTTCTTTTTATACTTCCAATTTACCGTGCTCTGATATCAAGAGCATCTGGGAACCTCTCCTCATGAGAATTCTTGAAGAAAGAAAAATGGATTACCCAATGCAAAGGAGGAAACTCAGAAGTATCCCGACAACACAACCCGGATATACAAAAAGGGGTATGACGTGTCCAGTCCAACAGAACATACGTCCTGAGGAGTGATTCCATTTTTTTAGAACCTGCAACACAGCCAAAACTTAGTGAAAAAATGAAGTCATAGACAAGGAAAATAGTCCGACCAAATCATACATAATGTTTCCATTTAGTTATTGGTGTCATTTATCTACTTTTAATTTCCAGGCATATTTTAATTAAGATGTACTGTTTCTGTATTCTTTGAAAGGAACATTTGTGGTTATTAAACCTGATTGCAAATCTGGTCAATGACACCCATACATAGAACTTTGATTCATTAATTCTTTCAGTGATGTTTACCGTTACTTTATTTATCGCATTATATAGATTACATTTCTGTTCAACCAGACTATTGCAACGCAGTGTGTTTTCATTTTTTGTTGTGTGTTCGTATATATATATATATATATATATATATATATATATATGCTCTACTTCTCTCGATATAGATATAGATGACTGTGTGTGTGTAATAAAAATTAAATATGAATATATCCAGTAACCAATTTAAATCTGTTTCATGTTAAACACACGTTCAGATTGGCGTGAAGAAGTGTTTAACACAAAACATATTTGAATTCGTTACTGGATATTCATGTTAAATAATTAATATATTTAATCTTATTGTCTCGGTTCCAGCATCGAGACCTCGAGGAAAAAAATAAAGATCAACTTTGAATATACATACGTGTATTTTTAATTTATTACAGAATATTATTACATTATATATATATATATATATATATATATATAGAGAGAGAGAGAGAGACAGAGAGAGAGACAGAGAGAGAGAGAGACATATCACATTATATATATGTATATATAGAGAGAGAGAAAGAGGGAGAGGGCATATTCATATGAATTAGTTATATATATATATATATATATATATATATATAAAGAGAGAGAGAGATATTACATTATATATATATACAGAGAGAGAGAGAGACAGACAGACAGAGAGAGGGAGAGAGCATATTTATATGAATTAGTTATATATATATATGTATATATATATATATATATATATATATATGCATACAAATTTGGCCCTTTCACATGCAACCAAAACATAAATCTGTATAATAGTAATTATAAATATATGCATATTGACTCTAAGCATATTTGAATGGGGTCATAGACTGAAATAATAATAAATGGATTTTCGTCTATCTTTTCATGTAATGTCCCTGTTTGACAGGGGCTCTGGAATATGAGAAGAGATCTCAAGAGGTGCGTGGCAAAAAGAAATGTAGACTTTGACTTGAACTATTAAGCACGAAAGAATTTCAGGAAGCAGTCTAATGATTCATCCGCGGTGAAAGGGTTAAAACATTCGGGGAAACGAGAGGAAAATTTAGGGTTGGCATTTCTGGATAGAGAGACTTCGCCCACTCAGTCAGCAATCACAACCACAAAATTGTCATGTCACGATAAACTTAACTTTCCTGTAAATGTTATGGAAGCGTTCGAGGCGACTGAAGGACAGTGTCTTCTCACTCGACTATTCAATTGTCAGCGAAAATTAAAGTAGAAATAGAGATTAGCGATTTAGCCTTCTAAAAACCAGGAATTAAACGGAAAGTTCCAGATGAATTGCTAGATCAGTGATTGTCAAACCTTTTCATCTATCGACGTAGTGAACTAGGCACCAATATGATCGAGGCACACCATCGGTATTCAAGGATAGATTTGATCATTCAAATGAAAAATAATGACATTAATGTGTCCGTGTATTAATTAAATGATATTGAATTAATTCTATAACAATAAGTATATTGTTGATCGCAGTTTTCAAAAGATTTAAATGTTTAGTGCATATTTATGATTACTACTCATTGAAACAAGATGTCGTGGAAAAAGATGCCATTTTTCAAAACCGGATTGGCGGTTCTACACTACAGAATTCAGGATAGAATTAGAAACTACCATTTTGGGCCTACAATGAATAACACATTTATTTATTTATTGTATCATTGAAAGAGGAAGTTTATCGCATTTCATAAAGGTACCAGTAATGTGAACACGTATGTAAATGTTATTTTTGTATCCATACGGCCCTTGTTTGAAGGAAGATCGTCCTTCCTTGAAACTCCTGCGGAACATTTACTGATGCTTAGCGGCACACTAATGTGCCGCGGCACACTAATGTGCCGCGGCACACTGGTTGAAAATCGCTGAGCTAGATAATAGGTTTTAGTTTGGGTAACTAGATGATACTCATGCTCCACGTGTGCAGTTAGACCCCCTCACCAGGAGGACAGAAAACCCATTCAACATTTGCTGCTGTATTTATTGAAGATACTGCGTTTGCGGGTAGGAAATACGAAAGTAACTTTTTTCATCGGTCATATTTTTGTCATACTGTCCTGACTGTTAGCATGAATTAATCAAAATTTAGTTAGTTTGAATCATTATTTTATTGGCCTCTGATTAACATAGTTGGCATGTGTCGAAGTCAATGTGTATAGCAAGCACATGGTGTTCTGTTATGGCTGATAGAGTTAAGGGTGGTTGCAACAAGTTTTGAAAGGTTTTTAAAAATCATCACCAGTATCATTTTTGGATTTCTGCGTTTTTAAAAACCAGTTTTTAAAAGGTTTTCAAACGCTTATTAGCTGTGTCATTTTGGAATGTATGTAAGTGTTTCAGGAAAGTCGCTGTTCACATTCACTAGAGTGTGACAAAAACCAGTTTTATACAATGAATGTATCTTTAATTCAAGTTTGTTTTAAATGCAGACAGATCGAATAGAGTCTTTAAAATCCGCACATTAACCCAAGGAAGGCCCATGTTCCATTCATAAACAAACAAAACTCAATAACTGGTATTTGATAAATGAATAATACAATAATATTATTCCGTGTAAATGAATGATACTATCATATAATTCAGTATAGATAAATAATAATTATGCTGAACAATACATATTTCAGAATACTGTGCACACTGAGACAAAAACCGAAAGTTAATTGATGAAGTTTGAAGTATTTTAGCATGTTGCAATCGTCCCTGATTAGTGTAGCAACCGACCCCAGAGTTTTTGAGTCAGCTGCAACATCGGACTTCTCCAATCCAAATAGATAATGTGAACAATGTGTCATAACCTTTGAATGGTATGAGTAATCAGAAAACATGTAAGTTTGATATATAAAGTTAATGACTCTTCTTAATAAGCTTTGAGTAACTAAGAGAAATGCAAAAAGTGTTGCAACCGTCCCCAGTCTCCTAATTTCAATTATTTCGTATCTATAGATATCTCAGTTCGCCTGTCTACCTTTATGTATTTGTATAGATATAGGGTATATATATATATATATATATATATATATATATATATATATATATATATATATATATATATATATATATATATATATTGAAATTTAACTCACTATATATATATGAATACAGAAACACGTTATCACTCTCTCTCTCTCTCTCTGTCTGTGTATTTTCATATCGATCGTAATCTATTCACATAGGCATATCTCTCCCAGTCTGTTCACACACACTCAAACATACATATACATATATGTGTGCGTGTGAGAGAGAGTGCGTGTGTTAGACATCTAGTGATCTAATTGTACATTAGTCGATACTTTTAAACAAATGAATACGTGAATACCTCTAATTGTTCGCCCCATTGTTCCTTTAGTTACCTCTCTCTTCAAGTAAATAGATCTCTTACGCTGGCGACGACTTCAGCCGTCTCTGCTTCGTCTCCACATATCATGTCCTCCCTAAATCTGTGTGTGTATGTGTGTGTGTGTATACGTGTGTGTTGAGAGAGTTACATTTTTTTTCAACTAGGAAGATTGACGAGAAAGAAATCTCCCTCCTTCCAATTTGACCATGTGTCAAACTCGATCAAGCTGATTTGATACCTATATTTAAGATATCTGCTTTTAATTCGCGCCCGGTTACAGATTCGAAAACGCAACGCTGACTCTAAATCCCATTTTTAGGTATTTATTCGCCAACGTGGGTGGAATTGGACGCGAGGTCAAGTTTAAAGTTGGGGGACCCCAAGCGTACGTGTGTGTGTGGTTCCAGGAAATTGTTCAATTCCACCCTCCCAGTACTTCCAAGGCGTCATTTTTACAACAGAACAGACCGAAGAAAATTATAACTCCCAAGACATTTCGGTAAATATTGTGCATAAAATGTATTTGTTGGATCTTAGCACAAAAAAAAGGAGAAACTCTGCTTTAATTATTGGAGTCTGCCTTTGGAGACACGTTCTTGAATTATGGCGAAAGGAAAAAAAGAGGCACGAAGATGGATTCCATTTCTCTTTCTACAAAGTCTTTTCGGAAGGAACTGAAATTACATTTTATTTCGGAAAAAAAGGGACAAAAAAGAATTTAGCGATGGTTTTCTTTGGAAAAAAGGAAATACAGGTTTTCTCTGTCTTACAAAAGTTAGTCTCTCTCCACTTTTAAGAAAGACTTGAAACTGACTTTGGTTCGAGCTGTGTTTGTGGGCCTACTATTTTAGAGACGAGAACTATAAGAAACGAAATAGATTCGGGAAGAAATAAAGAAAGAAAGGCAGAAAGGGAAGAAGAAGAAAAAAGAAAGAAAGGATGAAAGAATAGCAGACTTGAAGCCGGAGAAAAGGTTTCCTACAATGAAAGAGAGAACAACATGAAGGATACCTGGAAGAGGACAGAGAGAAACCGTAAAGCCAAGAAGAAGGTGAAGGAAATTAAGAACAAAAGAAGCGAGAGAAGCGATCATCAGTTAAAAATGGGGAGGCAAATGAGAAAAGAGAAGAAAAGGTTTCGAGAAATCAAGAAGGAAAGATTTTTGAAGAAGACCTGAATCCGACTTAGCTCTGAGCTGTGTTTGTGATCATCTGGGCTTTATCACGATTTACTTGGTGCATCATCTAGGATGATGTATTCTAAGGCCTCGGGAAGGCCCATGAGAACTCATGAGGGTTTTTACGCTTCTTGTAAAATTCACAGACATAGAGTAAGATTATTTGGTATCTGTGAACGCTAAAAAAGATTTCCAATATAAATTAAGGGTAATTGCTTCTTTGCTTTACGCCATTTCAACTTACGAACGATTCCACAAGAATGCTTTACTTTTGGATAGTGGAGAGGACCTGTGAAGACTTTCGTATAATCAAGTGAATAAATGGATAATAAAATCAATTTTATACCTATACATACTAAAATCTATACATCTGAAAAAGATGGCGCGCCCCGTCGAAATGCATTGAAATACGCCCAGGAGATAATGGAAAAAATTTACATGTAACACATATCTCTTGAATTTGTATCCCCACCCTCCAAATGTCATCCCATCTAAATTCTGTCGGATCACTTCACATCCTCAATACAAACATTCACGTTCTAGTAATTTCATTTACACATATGTATATATGGATTAATAAGCATCGAATCAAAATCATTATCCTATGACCTGGGAGATCCCCTGGTGCCATGATGGCCCCTCCATAGAATTTCTCAAAGTAATGTCCGTTACTTTGCACAGCCTATCTTTTTAGTTCCATCATCATCATCAGTTTTTTTAACGTCTGTCATTGGACATGGACCTTCACAAGGATTCATCCCACTTCTTTATCATGGGTGTCGCTGAGCCAAAACTTCCTGAATTTGTCCAGTTCATCTTTCCATCTCGTATTCTGTCGCCCTTGGTTTCGCATGTGATCTCTGGGGATCCGTGTTGTGGGTGGTGATGTCCATCGGTTGTCTTTCATTCTTGCAACATGGTCTACCCATTGCCATTTAAGTTTTCTTATAGATTCTATGATGTCCCGGACTCCTGTTTTCTTCCTGATATACTGTGCTGTCTTGTGATCTCTCCATGTGAGATTGAGCATGATTCTCTCATGCGCACGTTGTATGCTTCTCAGTTTGCGGGTCTGTCTCTTTGTTAGGTTCCATGTTTCAGCTCCATAAGTGACTATTGGGAGGATGCATTGGTTGTATAATCTTCTTTTTAGGATTATTGGGATCGACTTGTTTTCGAAGGTTGAGCTTGCTCTGTGGAAGGCTTGCCATCCCAAAGTGATTCTTTGCTTAATCTGTGTCCTTTTTCGTTGGTTTCATAGAGATTCGTTGTCCTAAGTAGATGTAGTGGTCTACTTTCCCCAGTTTTGCATCTTCGATTTTGACAGTTATGTCCTTATTCTCAATGTGATCGTTGCACATAGTTGGTAAATTTAGTGTATGAAATGTATACACAAAAGAGACGCCTATTATGGGACTTGGGTAGTATTCAAGGGGAGAAGACTGAATTGAATCTGGTTGAGAAGTAAGAAATTGAGGATTGGTGAAGGAAGACATTGGAAGGGAGATTCGGTCTAGCGAAATGGGAAACGGTGTGTAGGTGGGGCCAGACGGACTAAATAAGATTTGGTTTGCCCACGTTCAGGATTCAAAAATTGAATTTGTCTTTTTTTTCATCCAACGAAAAACAAGCTGTCTGCTGGAAAATTGAATGTTTAATAGTATCCGGCTTACAGATTGTTACAGCAGACGACAAAAATGAAACAAAAGATACTGCGATGGATAAAAAAGACAGACAGGAAGAAAGGGAGGTAGAAAGAAAAGAGGAAAAAAAGGAAGAAAGAAGCAAGAAAAGGGAAGAAGTGAGAAAGAATGAGAAAAAAGAAGTTGGTGAAATATTTTAAAAACAAGAACCATGAAGAACGAACAATATTCAGGAAGAAATAAAGAAAGAAAGAAAGAAAGGGGAAAAGAAAAAAAAGAAAGGAAGGATGAAAGAATCATGAAGTTGAAGCCGGGAAAAGATTTCCACCAGGAATGAAAGAAAGAATTATTGGAAGGATACCCCGAAAAGGACAGAAAGAGACCGTAATGCCCAGGAAGAAATTGAAGAAAATTGAGAACGAAAGAAACGAGAGAAGCGATCATAGGAGAAACATTGGAAGACGAGCTTGAAAAAAAAAGAAAAAGTTTCGGGAAATCAAGAAAGAAAGATTAAAACGAAACATGAAACAAAGGAAAAAAATGTTCTAAAAAGAAAGAAGAATGAAAGAGCGAAAGAAAGACGGGAAGATAGAAAGAAAAATAAAGAAGAAAAATGTCATAAAGAAAAAGACAGACGAATAATAAAGAAAAAGTATAAAAGTGCTAAGAGAAGCAAGTAAATATAAATTCCTGTCATTAAAATGTTATTTCAGAGATTCCTGAGTGGGTGAGCGGCTTTAGTCTGATGTCAACAGAACCTGAGCTTTGATTTCGTCCTCTGATAGTTTTACATACGCCATGTTGATTTGGTGGGGTTAAAATGACTCTGGAAAAGGGGCGTGTAACTCTAGACGTACTCTTTTGTCCTTTGTATGGACGGCGTTGTTTTCCATATTTTACAGTCGTTGTTTTGTTTCGTTTTTGCCCTTTTCAGGAAATTGTCGGCTTATAAAGGTTAAAACTCCATTAAAGACAAAAAATAAATAAATAAGTAAGGATCTTGAGCTAAAGTCGAAATTTGTTTGTTTTTTTAAAGAAGGCTAAACAAATTGCCTTTGGGCAAAAAATAAGAATAGCTAACGAGCATAATCCCCTGGCATTTCTCTGGGGATGTTTATGCACATATCAATACAGTTGTCTGACAAATCGATGTGTTCATGAGTCGTGTTGAATAAAGCATTATTTGTTTTTTGTGTTAACAAATACAGATAGAGCAGAAATGTTCTTTTGGTATTCATTGGACGACGTCAACCTTCGTACAAGGCTATATATTCCTGGAGCACATAGTTAAAAACAAACTCACTGTCCAGGGTTGACAAAGCTATCACGCTTACAAATGTTTTATAACAGTTATACCGCTACACCTTCTTCTGTTGATTTAATTTTAAAGAATAAAAATGTTTGATGAATAAATGTAATGCTACCCACGTGGATGTTCGGGGATGGTCATCTGGTTGGTCTTATTGCTAGTGTAGTCGATCCTCCTCCTCCTCCTCCTCCTCCTCCTCATCATCATCATCAGTCTTTCATCGTCCATCGTTGGACATAGACCTTCTCCAGGATTCGCCACAATTTTCTATCATGGGCGTTGTATAGCCAATATTTCCTGAATTTGTCAAGTTCATCTCTCCATCTTGCGTTCCGTCGTCCTCAGTTTCTCATGTGATCTCTGGGAATCCATGTCGTGATTCGTGATGTCCATCGGTTGTCTTTCTTCCCTGCAACATGGCCTGCCCATTGCCATTTGAGTTTTTTGATAGTTCTTATGATGTCATGGACTCCTGTTTTCTTCCAGATATACTGTGCTGTCTTGTGATCTCTCCACGTAAGGTTGAGCATGATTCTTTCATGTGTGCGTCACATGCTTCTCAGTTTGTGGGTTTGTCTTTTGGTTAGGTTCCATGTTTCAGCTCCATCTCAACCGATGCACAATTATAGTTAGATGAGAAAAACTACAGTGGGCATTTGTTGGAGGAGCGACCATTAAAATATACGTTGCTTGTAATGCCACTTCCACTTCTCCCACTGATGTAGGATCCACGAATTTCGTAGCCAGGTCCGAGGATTGAACTCATGACCATCAGATACTTAGAAGCACTTATCCAACGGTTCGAAACTTCAAACTGGTGATTGAATTCGGGATCATTAGACCTGAAGTTCCGTCAAATAAGGCTCGGGGTCCCACAGTATTATTCCCTCTGACTCTGAAACTAAAATTGTGAATCTTGTGACAGAAAAAGCGTCATTCATCGCGCAGCCCGCGAAAAACATAATTATTATACAGACCTGTACCATATATTAGCGTACAAATGAATGTAATCCATTTTTATATAGAAATGATTTTTATAGGTCAAAATTTCCTCTTTATTGTACTTCATTAATTAGTTTGAAAACCAAACGCTGAAAATAGGGGTTTGACAGAATATTTTTGTTATAGATTTGGTCTTTCTTTCAAAGTTTCGAAACTACTGGAATAAAAGATATGGTCCAAAATCTCCAGGTGGCTATTGGATACAATTGACACCAGTCGGAGAATGCCACAACCAAAGCGTTGAGACAATAACAACCGAAACGGGTACTCGAATCTGAAAAGATGAATGTGTAATCTAACTACAATAGCAGAAATTATGTGTGTATACACTGCGATTACTCGATAACTAGTAATTGTACGAAGTTGACATCCGCCAGATATATTAGTTAACACACAAGGCAGTGAAATGTCGAGTTTTAAGTTTTTAACATCGGCGAAAACAGAGGAATATAATAAAAATTGAGAACTAACTAAATTCAGTAGAGAAGACGATCATGGCAGGTTGCCCCACACACCATGAAACCCAGACCCTCCCAAACATCCACCTTGGGAACGGGTTCTAATAATGATAATACTTTATTCGAACAGAAATTGGTTTGATTATTAGTTCGTGAATGTCTTGATTAATCAAATTTGGTCTAAATTGGAGGAAAGTTTGATTAGTATTTCGATTGTGTTGTGTAGGGAAAATAGTTATCGACTTATGTAAGTATCATTTTAACCGAGTGGAATTATGGTGGCTTCATCTTCACTGATGGTCTCTCTAAGTCAGTAATCATTAAAAAGTCAAGATTACCCATCAAATATCTGTTTGCATCTTCATCTACTTGTAGACGTATACATTATGAATATTAGTAAGTATAGGCACACTTTGATTAGTGTGCTTGAATCCTCCTGAAATGTCCATAGTGATCAAAAATGCACATTCTCATTATAATTTCATGTGTGTGTGTGTGTGTGTGATATTCAGCTAATACTTTGTTTTCTGCTAGAATAGTATCATGGTTAGAACGTCTGCAGCGGGTTCCAAGGTTCAATTCCCGGTGTGAGGAAAACTCTTCATTCGGACAAATTTCCCTGTGCACTCAGCAGTTCATTGAGTACACTAAGCTGTTTGATTAGGGTGGAATTATCCCTTCGTTGAACTTGCATCCTGTCAAGGGGGATGATGGTGACACTTCATCTTTTTTGTTTTCTAAATACTTAAGTTATGTCGAATTTTACAGCAATGTCTTAACTGTGCCACATCGAAACTTGCCATAATCGAAACCGCACTATTCGAGGCATTGCTATATATGTACAGAGCTGAAACCTGCAGTTACTTGGTAGCGTCATTTCCTGCGAAATTGTGAGCTGTCGTTGCTTGTAAAGGCGATTTCTGGATTATTCTAGACGTATGTTTTCCTCTGATAACTGATTTTTTCCCAAAACTTTTTGATGTTCAATTTTGTTACAATATTTTTTTATTTTTGTGTTTGTTGCATTAATATTAATCTTTGGTCCAAATTCCAAGTTTTTTAAGCTGTGTATTAAAATTAACTTTTTGCTTTGTGTCAGATACTTTAAACAACTGCTATGTGTGTGTATGTGGGAGAGAGAAAAAGAGTATGTATGTGTGTGCATGGGTGTGTGAGTGTGTTTCATGCAATTTCAAGGAAATGTCTAAATCACACTGGCCACGCAATATGCTTTGGTTCGTTTTCTCTTTCCCTATCTCCTACTGTTTCTTTCTCCCTCCCATATTCTCTCTCCTACCCCTCTCTCTCTCTCTCTCTCTCTCTCTCTCTCTCTCTCTACTCGCTACACTTTTGGCACTAACTGTACGTGGGTGCTGCGCGTGTGGGTGTGTCTGTATACGTGTTTCTGTGTGTCAGTGTAATTTATGCAATGTCAAGGAAATACCAGAAACCCTCTAAGCTAGCAATATCCTTCTTTTTGTCTTCTCCCCCCCCTCCCCCTCTCTCTCTCTCTCTCTCTCTCTCTCTCCCTCTCTCTCTCTCTCTCTCTCCACTGAATAGTAAGCTTTGCACTTTAAATATGCTAAATGCACGTCGATTTTGAACAATTGCAGAATACAAATTTTAGACAACACCCTAATCCTTAAGTTCCTTCACCCCCCAAAAAATAAAGACCTGGTAAAAAAGAAATGAACAATAGATTCCCGGTTCGCGTTAAACTTCCCCGTTTAGTAATTCAAAGCTCAATTAAAAATAAATTAACATTTCCTGCTTATTTGCAACAGACCCAAAATAACGGTTGCAGGGAACTTGATCGACAAAGAATTGTTGTCAAGCGCTATAATTGTACGTCGTGTGTATGAATATTTGTCATGTTCTTCACACTCCCTTGTCCCGAACAAATACGTTCTTGACTGATTCTGTTTGAGACATAGGAAGCCTTTTAATTGGGTCGACATCAACATGACCCTAAAAATCCAAACAATATATATATATATATATATATATATATATATATATATATATATATATATATATATATATAATGCATTATATTACTTTGAAATGATCTAAGGTTATTACACGGTGAATGTATCATTTGGCTGAGACAGCGTTAATATTGTTTATTCTATCCACGCTGTAGACCAAATGATGAATTCACCGTGTAATAACGGGATATCATTTCAAATACAGTTTCAGTTATTTCTGTCGCACTATATATCCATTTCTTGATTATATATATATATATATATATATATATATATATATATATATATATATATATATATATCGTTCGGATCATCTAGATCTGTTTCTTAGCACATAACTGTCGCTTTGTAAAGAAACAAGTGGACCGAAAATAAACGAGATGAGATTTGGTGTTAAAACAGTTATTTGGGCTTTAGAATTACTGGTGACTGTTTAGCTCAATGGTGAGAGCATCGCTACGTTGAAGCAGCTACCTTATCTGTGGCAGGTCCCATCCTTGCAGAACGACGGGAAATCATTTCAAATGAGAATTTCGATATGATATAACGCAATATATATATATATATATGTATATATATATATATATATATATATATATATATATATATATATATATATATGTTTATATATATATATATATATATATATGTATGTATATATATATATATATATGTATGTATATATATATATATATATATATATATATATATATGATATTTGTAGAGACAATTTATACGGAAACATATTTCGTTTGACACCAGAATTAACCAAGAAGCAAATCAATCAGCTGACCACATAAATGAATAAAGGAAATGAGCGCTGCTTTATAGATTTGCATTGTCGGCTTTTGGATTTGCTACTCGGTTAATTCAAGTGAGGATTTGTTGTTGTCTTTAAAATTGTAGATTTTCATATTAATAAGATAGTGTTATATAATTGAAAAATTGATTTTCGGTGTACAATATACAGACGAAGTGCAAGGAGCTTGACAGCCTTGAAGGATTCTCCGTTTGATTTCCTCTTCTCTTCCTTGCTTCTTGCCTGAAAAAGCCCAAACAGGGCAGAAACATAAATGTATATGTGTATCATCATCATCATCATCATCATCATCAGTCTTCTATCGTCTGTCATTGGACATAGACCTTCCTATCATGGGCGTCGTGGAGCTAGTAATTTTCTAAATCTATCTAGTTCATCTGTCCATCTTGTATTCTGTCGGCGTCGGTTTCTCATGTGATCTCAGGGGATCCATATTGTGATTCATGATGTCCATCGGTTGTCTGTCATTCTTGCAACATGGCCTGCTCATTGCCGTTTGAGTTTTCTAATAGCTTCCATGATATCTCGGACTCCTGTTTTCTTCTTGACGTACTGCGCTGTTTTATGACCTCTCCATGCGTGGTAGATAGCATTTGTGTTCCGAAATCCATCTGCTGTAAGCTATAGATAATTGAATCCTTACTTAATCATATTTGAAGCTCTACCCTAAATCAATTTAATGTTTAATGTCTAATGTAATGAGCACTTAATGAAACAAACCTATTGCACATTGGATATTGTATTATATCATATCATATTGTATTCTTGATTTGCATTGTATTTTATATATATATATATATATATATATATATATATATATATATATATATATATATCACCCACGTTTTGGAAGTTTGTTTTAAGCAAGTTGGCTTTTATGAAGACCTACTTTTGTATATGTTTCCCTTGCTGTTTGAAATATCGTAAAACGAATAAGCATCTACAATAAATCTTTATGGAAAAGGTTCCAAGTGTTCACAGGCCTCGATGTCGAAAATTTGGCGCCTTCTATTGGTACGTTTTCTTCCGGGAGATATCCTTTGTAATTCCTTGAGGGAAAACCAGAACAAAAATACTACAAATCAAATCAAGCTCCCCTACCCAACTAAACAACTGTCCTGAAAAAACTATATATATAAGCAGTATATATATATATATATATATATATATATATATATATATATATATATATATATATATATATATATATATATGCGTGTGTGTATGCGTGCTTATTTGTGTATGTGTGTGTATGCATTCACATATATGAATGAGTGGAGATTTCTAGTTCTGGATTGGCTAGAACACAACTATTTTTAGTTGGCTTGTCACAATTGGACAGATTTCCAGCGTTTCGCTTAGAGAATTGATCAGCTGTTAGATGGATCACCAATAACTTATTATAGCGATATTTCGATGTATAGCATTCTCTGTTTCATACCAGAAGTGGTGATAAGATTAGAATATGATGTCTAGCTAAATAAACCATTTTAGTTTCTTAAGCAAACCCAAAATAAGACAGACCACATACATCTGCTGGAGGCATGTACGTATAGATGAAATATGTTCAATTTCCAAGTACTCATGAGACTGTCTGAACTAAGTATAGAAAAAGAATAGAGAGTTGCGTTAGCTCTTTCCCTCTCTCTCTCTCTCTCTCTCTCTCTCTCTCTCTTTCTCTCTCTCTATCTCTCTCTCCATTATATCCGTCTATCTGTCTTTTCTCAAGTCAAAAAATGCAAAATGAGAGATCACTTCCTTTTAACTTAACTTACTGCTTTTGTTAATTATTACCAAGAAAAAACTACAAAGATCTATGAAAGTGATCTCCAGATACTTATTACTGCAATAATTGATTTATCGCTTTAAATATATCTTTGACTTTTGAATTCTATGCTTATATTAATATGTAACTTTCATTTGTTTCACTTTCTTCTTATTTCCCAGTTACCGATATGGTGCAAAAGTATGCAACGGCAAGACGACTTCCTATTTAATGTGTAACACACAGGTAAGTAACATTGCTCTATGTGTAACACGCAGATAGCTATCATTGCTTGATGTGTAACAGACATATAGGTGTCATAGCTTAGTGTGTAACCTACATGTAAGTAACATTGCTCAATGTGGGACACACAAATAGTTGTCATTGTTTAATGTGCAACAGACTCATAGCTATCACTGTTCAATGTCTAATACGCAAGTAGGTAACATCATTTATTGTGTCACACAGACAGCTAGCATTGCTTGTTGTGTAACAGACGTATAGGTATCATTGTTTAATGTGTAACACACAGGTAGGTAGCATTGTTTAATATGTAACAGACAGATAGCTATCATCGCTAAATGTGTAACAAATAGGTGACATTGTTTTCTGATCAATGAAGCCTTCTCAATTTATTGTTGGCTTACAAAAAAGCATTGATCTTATTTTATGTTCGTGTATAATACGCCAGGGAATGATACATGTATTTATATAAAAGCATTAGTGCCATTTGACTCCAACTTTCGGTAACTTGGATTCAAAACTATCCCATTTCCGGATTTACTGCCAACTTGGTCACTTTGTGAACTTCCGTAATCACCCGACGCACGCATTGACAAAAAGGCGATTTGTAGGTAAAAATGCCATTCATCACCGGCCTTACAGCAGAGATCATATGCAAAACAGTGACCGGCAACAATGAGAGGGCGTGACGAACTAGACAACTTCAGAATGTATTGGCTCCATGATGGAGAGATCTGGCGAATCTTTAAGAAGGCATACCAAACGACTTACGCTAAAAGGCTGATGATAATAATGATGATGATGATGTTTTGGACATGGACCATCCCCAAGATTTGCCAGATCTTTCTGTCATGATTGTTGCGGCACCAATATCTCCTGAGCCTTTCTTAGTCGTTTCGCTGTCATACTTTCCTTATCCTTGTAACGGTGCTCACGCATTGCCTCTACAGTTTTTCAATAGATTTTTTTTAAATTTCCGACTCTGTTTTTTGTTTTTCTCTCCATGTGACGTTCAGCATGATCCTCTAATGAACTCATTGTATGTTTCTTTTCATCAGTTTCCATATTTCCATGAAAATTTCCTCCCGCCATGTATTTATTTATTTACTTCTGTAGAGATGCCCGGAAAACCAAATAGATTACCGAGCCGAACAATGCCAAGCATACAATGCTAAAATTTTCCATGGGCGATTTTACAAGTGGAAACCGTACACAAGATGGACTGAAGGTAAATTTTTGCCTAATCTATAAATGCCCTTTTTGAACTGCTCAACTGTATATTTGTTCTGTTAGTTAGATAGATAGATAGATAGATAGATAGATAGATAGATAGATAGATAGATAAAGAAAGGTTCAGTAGGGGATTCCATGTCGAAGTTAGCTGGTGAGACCCATAAGGGGCAAGTGAGTTTTTTCCCCTCAACGGCTGCTGGAAAAAGTCTGGCAACTGGAGGGGAACTCAGGTTTTCCGCCTTGCCTTTTCTTTTCAGTTCTAGGTCTGCTGTTTTCTTCAGGTAGGGAGGTTGCCTGGAAGACCTTATGACACTATGTCTACCTGTCAACTGCTTCTGTTATCCTCTTGCAGTAGTAGAGATTAGGGTCCTTGTATCTCTTCTGTCGGACCCCTCGACTGCATTAGCTGGAGACTAGTTTACCGAATAGGAGGGTCTTGAAGGGAGACGGGAAGAGAGAGAGTAGGAGAGATCATATGTGTCGTTATGTGTATGTCACGTTTGTCAGATGAGAAAAGAATCTGTGAGTGAACACTTGGGAGAACCACTCTCCCTTAACTACCGTACATGTCCAGATTGGAGCAAAAGCTGCTGCACATATTTTGACAGAGTTCTTTTTTCATATCATCCACAATTTCTTAATTATTGTTTGTTTGCTTTATTTCTAAATACTTTACATCACGTGTAATTTATAATAGGCAATAATCTGCTATCAAACTATTCAGATGGGTAAAACGAAATGTTTATTTTTCAACGGGAATTGAACAGTAAAAAGGAAGAATTGCAGTGCGTGCTAAAAGTATCCAATACTTTTCTAAGAGATCATTTTAACATACATTTTATACAGCTTCAAAATTGACAAAATTCTTGCGAAAAATTAATAATTCAAAAATCAAAATGAAATGAATAAGAATTGAACATTGAAATGTAACGTACAAAAATCAGAAATCTTCAACTTAAATTCTGTCAATTTTGAAAGTATCTAATTATATTTTTTTTAAATTGCTATGTATCGGATACTTTTTGCACTCACTGCATGTATGAATTTATGTTGCTAAAATTCGCTAGTTTTCACATCCTAATTTCGTCTGTTGTTTGTTTATGCAGAAGAGAAGAAATAAATGCTTTCTTGATTCCCAGTCGACCCCCCTCCCCACGATCTTCACAATATGACTCCGACATAACGCAGTCTGAAATTACTATTATTCTCCTGAAATAAGGATTTATTTACTTAGTTTAGTGCTGGTGCAAAAGAACAAATATGGCGGGCCAAGTGAGGATCGAACTCAATACTCATGATCTGCGAAACTAGTTTCCTAATCGTTAAACCAAGACTATGCGCTCTTCTCTTAGAAGAACTGGCCGTAATATCAAAAATAAAATCTGGGAAATGAAACATTTATAGCTTAAACAAAGTGACTACAATACTGCTAAAATAACTGAAGTCAAGTTATAAACTTATGGATCCGTTTTCGATTATTTTCATTCACTTGATAAGACAAGGTTTGAAATGTCTCTTATAAGAGAAGATCGATTTGGTTCGTTTCCAGCACAGAAAAAAAAAGGTTGGAAGAGTATTTTTCACACTGCAATTTAATTATAACTCCTATTAGCTGTTTATTTATTTATTTACATAAACAGGAGAATTTGCTTATTATACTGACAAATTTCTTTGTCCGTTAGCGTAAATATTCGTCTGTAGGAATTGCTTGACGCTGTTCGTTGTATATTGTTTGGAAAAACTATTTTAAAAACATGCTGAAATAAAAACCTTATTTGGACTATCTTTGAATGTAATCCTCCGCCCTGACAGAGGGAAATTTTGAAAACACCCAATGAGAAAATGTTACTATAGAAAGGTCAACGTCATATCACCTACGCTTCTGCCTTGTTCGCCAATATTACTACCGGTCTGTGTGAAAAGTATCTAACCATTTAATATCAACAAAAGAATGGCCTATATAGGTCAATGGCATATAAATTCCATTTCGAAGTACTCTCCTTGGTACATCACAATTACCCCAACACCCCTTACACTTTTCAAAACGGCCTGCAAAGTCCTCTTTCGGAATTGGTATCAGTTGCTTCGTTGTGTTCTCTTTAATCCCGCCCACGGTCAAAAATTTCCTTCCTTTCAACAACGAAAAGTCTGCAGCTGCAAGAAGCCAAATCCTGATCAGAAAGATAAAAGATTGGTGATTGAGATGGTCGGTTAGGGTTCTCATCTTGGGGCGATGGCTTCTAAAACTATCTTGCTGACCACTTGTTAATGTAGTGAGTTCGATCCTCAATGGTTGTCTTACTATGATGGCCTGCCAGTTGCGTGGGATAGTTTGTTATTTCCCACCAACGCCAGAGGTCGGTGTTCGAGCTGAAATAAAAGCCAGGATTTCGAACGCTTTTTTAAAAGTCAGATACGACATTATCATCAGCAACAACACGAAAATTAATGTATATTCATAACAATGGATATAAACGGTTCGAATTTTTATATCTTCAGCTCAATATTTTCATCCAAAATATTATCTGAAAGACCCTGATCCAGAAGGATGATAATAAGCAACTTCCCCTGTGTATAAAAGAGAACAATAATAATTATACAAGTTTGTGTATGTGTATGAATGTATTGAGTAGATTTTTGTTCCCAAAAAGTGCTCAATACCATCAGTAGAGCAGTTATAAAACGATTAAAGATTTTTCCGAAGGTTTATCACAGATAGGACATTCTGTTTCACTTTAAAAGATTTTCAAGTGGTTCCGTATATGAATATATATATATATAAATAATAATTGTGTTATCCACAGAAAACTGTTACATTGTAGTACAACCTTTCAGTGTGACTATAGACTCGATATCCCTTCCGGTACCGCTAAGTGGGGTCGTAATCTTCGTTCCAGACCCAGAGGCAGATGTTCTACCCCTGCTATATATAGAACTGGATGGTCAATAGGACCGAATTAAGCGTTATATCTATTTACGCATAATTCCCCATCTACCAGAGTGCTCAATTCTATATACATAGACTAATAAGCTTTACAGCTTTAAACACTAAAAATTAAAAACTTTGTCAAAAGATTTTTTTGTATCTCTAATATCTATCAATTCAATTTATGTAATTTTTTCAGTGTTTTTTCCCTGTTTCACATATACTTTGTTATTATGGTACAATGTATAAATTGTCTCTTATCGAGATCATCATTTGAACACCATGTAACTGTTTCGGATAGTTTTTTCGGGGATATATATGGCTAAAAAATACTGGAAACTGAGTGTGAATACAAATATATATCATGTCACGGTAGGTCTATGTATGTTTATGCGAATATATGGGAGTGTTCGGTTGAATGGATTGCGGGTGACTGTGTTTATCAGGGCGTGCGTGGTAGTGATTCTGTCGAGCGTGAGAGTTGTGTGTGTGTAAAAGCATGTCATCGACATTGAGTGTGTGAAAAGGGTGTATAGATGTAAGTATCCATTGTATATCATAATGTGGGAAAGGTGTGTATGTGTGTGCGTGTGTGTGTGTGCGTTTGTGTGTGTGTGTCTCAGTGAGTATATGTCCTGACACACACACAACTAGCGCATCACCACACAGGCACTGATAAATGCACAATCATCCGAAAACTATCAGCGCTCGCAATAGCTTCAAGCAGAATCACCCATACGTACGCACGCACGCGCGCGTGAACAAACACCTGCTTAGAGAATCATCACCATCATCGTCATCACCAGTCTTTTGCCGTCCGCCAGACCTCTCTATCATGGCCGTCGCAGAGCCAGAATTTTTTTTAATTTGTTTAGCTCGTCATGCCATCTTACTCTCTCCGTTTTTGTCTTTTTTTTTCATGTGAGTCGTGATGTTTACTGATGGTCTGAAATTCTTACCCAATCCATTGCCAGTTCAGTGTTCTAATGGTGTCTATGATATCACAGACTCCCGTCTTTTCCTTAACATACTGAGCTGTCTTATGCTCTCTCCATGTGAGATAGAGCATTCTTTCCTGTGCACGTTGCACGGTTTTCAGTTTGAGGGTCAACCTTATTGTTAGGTTCCGTGTTTCAGCTCGATAGGTGAGGGTGCATTGGTTGACTAGTGAGACAAGGTGATACCAGTTCACCCAAACTCTACACAGCCTGCCAAGAGTTGATCTTCCGAAACCTAGACCGGGAATACAAAAGAATCAGGATAGACAGCGAATACTTGAGTAACCTCAGATTTGCTGACGACATCGTTTACTATTATTAGAACCTTCTAGTGATGTTTGAACTAAATGAAGAAAGCGGGAGAGTTGGCATAAAGAGTCACCCACTATGTACAAAGAGATATTCTGGGCCCCCTCCAACAGAGACACGCACGCACCCACTCACTTAACCCTGACACAGCTTGGTCATCCCACGCCACTACATAGATAAGGATATTCTTGTCCTGACCTCTATTTCTCAGGGGCTCATGTCGTCATTTTGAACAATTTTGGTCTGACGGAGCCATTCCCCGACGAAATGATCACCACACATCAGCAGCAGCAGCAGCTTTCTATCGTCTGCCGTTTGACAATTTTGGCGGGTTAAATTTGAAGTTTTTTTTTTTCTATTTTTCCGGTGGTGTTCTTTATAGCTGGTTTGAAGGATCGTGTACATTTTCTAAAATTCACTCTGTCTTCATTGATTTTCTGAGTGCTTCCGATCACCTATGGTCTTTCTTAAGGTGAATTTTGAAGTCGCAGAGATGTTTGTCCTAATTTTCAATATATATACGTATGTATATATTTATACATACATACACACATATATATATATATATATATATATATATATGTATGTATATGTATATATATATATATATATATAGAGAGAGAGAGAGAGAGAGAGAGAGAGAGAGAGACGGACAGACAGACAGACAGACAGACAGACAGACGGCAATATGGGTACAAAGACTAAGCCTATTTCGTATATACCTATATGTATATATACATGTGTGTGTATGTGTGTGTGTGTGTGTGTGTGTGTGTAAAAAAATTAAGAAGAAAACGGGGTGATAAAGTAAGTACAAGCTGTTCGTGGTACATGATCCCCTGATAACGATTAACATGGTGAGTCAGCGACAAGAATGATTAAAAAAACAATTTTCGATATAATCAACACGCTACGAGTGGGATTTGAATCATGATCAGAAGTCTGCAGGGATAATGCCAGTTGGATAGACCACCGAAGTAGAACACTGGTGTCGGTAAAACTGAAAATTTGCTGAACCGAATCAAGATCATAATTTATATATATATATATATATATATATTATTATTATTATTATTATTATTATTATTATTATTATGTCATCCACAGACAGCTTTTTCGATGTATTAAATCTCTTCAGTGTGGCTATAGACTTTCCATTATCCCATCCAGTACCACGAGGCAAGATCGACCCGGAGGCCGATATCCTAGCTCTGAACTACGGAACTAGACGGTCAGTAAGGCCGAATTTAAGTGATATATTTATTTACGGATAAATTCCCCACCCACCAGAGTGCTCTATTCCTATGGGAGAGCATTGCATAAGCTTACATTGGATGAGTTACCTCACTTGAAGAGTGCTCAACCCTGAATAGAGGAGCATTAATTATATATATGTGTGTGTGTGTGTGTGTGTGGAGAGAGAGGACTTGATGTAATGTATAATCATGACAAAACTTTGTTCAAGTTGTATCAGTTTTTCAATACTACAGCTTGAGCATGTGAGGTGGTTATAATTGAGTGGTCTCCCTATCATGCGTAAATATATCAATAACTTCCCAGCCCGTTGTTGAAAAGGCATTTATTTACAGAACAAATATCTATTTTCAACGTAATGTCTCTGATCGTTAACGCATTTATTTAAGTGGCGAATTTCAATCTCATGGATCGAACATTACATTACACGGAGAAAATTTTGCGCGCGGCCGTGTGTATGTGTGTGCGTAAGAGATTGGGAGAAATTGATGATAATAATAATAATAATAATAATAATAATAATAATAATAATAATAATAATAAGATATGATAGGTCTGGTTAGTAACTCAATACAGACCGTCACGTGACCAACGTCTCTCAGCATCATGCTGTATTGGGGGTGATCAAAAAATTACTCTTCTCGCCTTTTGTTTGGCCACTACAAAGTCTGGATTCTGCTGAAGACAGACTAAGAGTTAATTTCAGATAATCTTAAATTGCGAATTGAACCTCCCACTAAAAAAACCAAATTAAATGAAGGATTTAAAAGAAAAAAACTGTTTTTGTACAGATAATGTGGGACAAATGTTCAAATTTTCAGCGCTCTACGTAGACAGTTTGGGCTTACGGTTTCTAATTGCAGTTAACTCGACCCAAAGCTGTAAGCTTTAGTGGAGTTTACCATAACCAGGTCTTTTTAATGCTATTTTCTGGGTAGGTAAGTTACTGATGGGAAAGAGGTTTCGTCAAATGCTCATTCGCTTATACTTTTCTTCGTCAACCTCTGTGGCATGCCAGTGACATGTCAAGAAATCTGATGCTGTGACAAAGCGCTGTGAGGGGCCAGTTCATGTTTTTTCCAAGGCCATTAGCGTGAGGGCGTTTGGGAACTCATCAGGATAAAAGACTGTGGATTATAAAAGTATGTGCAAGCAAAAAGTGCAGAAATGATAAAAAGTTCCCGAAGTAGTGCAACGAACAACAAAAAAAGTAGCTATCGAAGGAGCAGCACATCAAACAAGGAAAGAAAAATGGGAACAGAAAAACCTATTCTAGGAATTCAAAGGACAAATACAAAATGGACGAGATACCATGGACATGGCTACACAAAGGAAGCCTAAAGAGAGAAACAGATTCGCTCATCATGGTAGCCCAGAACAAATTCATCAGGACAAACTATGTCAGGGCCCAAGCAAACAGCAAATTCCAATGTAAAAAAGGGGTGACACATAAGCAGTGAATTTTGTAAACTAGCCCAGAAAAAGTACAACAGACACGGCAGGGTAGGAGCAGTGTTACACTGGGAACTGAGCAAATGAATGGGATTCGACCATGCAGACAAATGGTATCAGCGCAAACCGGAGACCGCCATGGAAAATAAAAGCCACAAATTACTCTGGGACCTTGACATCCAAATTGACTGCACTATCCAAACAAGAAAGCTGGTCAGGGGAAGGATAACCTGCCAAATAATAGACGTAGTCGTACTGGCCGATCACAGAGTAAATAAAAAAGAGAGTGAAAAAATCGGGATATACTAGGACCTGGCAAAGGAACTTGACAACATGAAAGTCGGGGTAGAACCAGTAATAGCAGTAGACTGCACGAATACTTAGGAAAGTCCTATAAATATTAAATCTATGTTAGCAATGGCCTAGCAACCAAGAAAGGGCATGATAGAGACGGTACAAACTACATCTCTGTTTTGATAGGCGGAGACGATACAAGAGGGAGACCTGAGGAGACTTATTGTCGCTCAGCCTTCAGGGATAACCACCAAGTAACTGGTGTGGAACTGCAAACCACTGCACTGCTGTGATCTGCGCGAGTGTGAAGAGGTGGGGGCCTGATACTTTGGGAGACTTACTTTCACTCAGTCCCCAGCGGTGACCACCAGATATCTGGTGTGAAAATGCCAATAATAATAATAATAATAATAATAATAATAATAATAATAATAATAATTGCAGTAATCTACCATCGAGGAGATAGTAATATGTGAAGGCTCTTCGGGCAGCACCACGAAAGTGTTAATCATTTCATCAATGCATATGAAATGCTTGCTCGGAGGGAGTACCGGCACAGGCATGATAAGATCTGCCGGAACCAGCGCTGGAACTTGTATAAGAAATACAGATTTGATTGTACTAGGAAGTGGTATCAACATCATTCGAAGACTGTGATGGAGAGTGATTAGTTCCAATATCCCAAAAGATAGAGCCATCAAACATAGAAGGCCGGATATTGTGGTTTTGAGGGAAGATTCCACCGCATGCCTCATAGTGAATGTTGCCACAAAATGAAGAACAAAGAATTTGAAAATATTCATAGCTATTCGGTGTTGAAGGCGGATTTGCAAAGATAGTGGGGAAAAAAACAACTGTTGTTCCGGTTATCATCAGGAACACTTGGTTCCATTCCAAAAATTGATTTCGAAATATGTTGGCCAACACGGCACTGAATACAATCTGCAAACCTTGCAGAAGTCTGCTCTTCTTGGCACGGCAAAGATCTTGGAGAAATCTCTGTTTATCTAAAGTCAAAAATACCTGGTGAAGAGAGTAATTGAATACCCCAGTGTTTTTCACTGTGTGAAAAGAGAATAGGCAACTGGTGTGAGATTGATGATGATAATAATAATGATAATAATAATAATAATAATGATAATAATAATAATAATAAGAAGAAGAAGAAGAAGAATTTAGGCCTTTGAAATTCAAAGGCATCAAATCAAGCCGGAACACCAGATAAAGCTGAGGTAAAAAAATGGGGGGGGTAAAGATCTGTTCAATAGCGGATTTCACTGTTGCAACAGACCAAAAAGTAAAAGAGAATGAAAGGGAAAATCTCACTATGGGATCAGATGAAAATACTGTATAACGTAAAGGTAACAGTTGTGCTTATCATTATTGGAGTTACTTTATGGTCTTTGAGAACCATGCAAGGATATTTAAAGACATGGAAATGTGAAGAAGTATAGAAACAGACCAGACGACAGCGTTACTGAAGAATACGGGGAATAGTTATGGAGTATTGAGGAGAATTGACGTCACTTAATATTCAAGGTAAGGTACGGATTACTATTGGTGCGAATATTCAGTGAACCCAGAAATGATGATTCAAACATATTCAATTAAATGATGAGAATAAAATTAAAGTGTCTTAAGGAAAAACTCATCGGTGAACCGAGATCGAATTCTAACTGCGGTTCCTTTGTCACTTTTAGATTCACACCGAACGGGACTATACAAAGCTAATTTTTGGAGGTGGGGATTCAAGTTAACAAAGTTACGTTCTACATTATCAAGGAGGCTAAGACTGAGGATTTTTTTGTAGGGGGAATTGGTTCAAGTTAACTAAGATGATGAAATGAGTACGTTTTACATAATTGAGGAGGCTAAAACTGAGTTGCCCGACTAAGATCACTCTACCCACCCTACATATTTGAGGGCTTGATTTGCCCGAAATTTCACACTGATTGAAAACATCAACAATGGACGATACACAGTCAGTACAAATCAGTGTAAAGAACGTGTTACTAATGGTGCAAAAATTCAGTGAACCCAGTAATGATAATGGAAACATATTTAATTGAATGATGAGAATGGAAGTAAAGTGTCTTAGGGAAAAACTCAAGATTTGGGAGACGGAACAAAACAACGAAAGTCAACTGTGAACTTTGGTCAGAGAGCTACAGAATCAATGATCAATCTGTTAATTCTATAACTAAACATAGCAAAAAAAATGGAGCATGGAACAAATATGATTGGAAAGGAAGGATGATCCACTGAGAATTATGCAAACGGCAGTTCTGAGGATCAACACTCAGTTCCTGGACTAGTACTGCCATAACCTCCTATGGCCACCTAAGGAGTTGCCAATTCACAAAATGCTATCACGCACGGTAACATACACATTACTGAGTATATATATATATATATATATATATATATATATATATATATATATATATATATATATATATATATATATATATATATATCGTGGCTATGTGTTTTGAAATCTCGTACAGACGATTTTGATTACTCTGTCCCACATTTACATTACATATATATGTCTGCATATATAATTCGCCTTGCATATTTGTGTGTGTGTGTGTGTGTGTGTGTGTGTGTGCATGTATATATATTTACAAGGAAGAATTTTAGACTTCACTTTGACGCCTTATAAGATATATATATATATATGTATATATATATATATATATATATATATATATATATTGCAGTTTTTATTTTTTCAAACTCTGATGCTTATTTTTGGAATAAACTATTTAAGTTCCAATAAACTAAAGTTGATTATGTTCATGTAAAATACCATTTCAAAGCAATCTATTTATTTAAGCTGAAAGTTTTCTTTCCTCTATTTATTCCTCTTTATTTGAGACTGTCAAATCAAAGACGGAAAAACGGGGAATTCTCGCCATCTTGTTATATTGCAATGTAACGTAAATTAGCTGAAACTGCTTGCAATATCAACCAAGTATTGGCCTGAGGGCTATCAATGAACGAATAACTCAACATCGATTCCAATGATATCGATACGGAGACGAGATCCGTGAAAACGTCGACCTCCTTCTGTGATTGATGACATCCAATAGCGAACCCACGCAAAACAACTCTTGAGCTGAACAGCCCGAGGAAAAGGCGAAGGCCCAAAAGAACTGCTTTATCCCCACTGTCCTCGTCTTGTTGATTCACGGTCCGTGTCTTTGAGCCTTCGTCTTTCCGTCGGTCTGTTCAGCTCAAAAGGAAGAGCGTCGCGATGTTTACAGGTTCGATTCTTGCGACTAATCCTCTGTATAATAACAGAAAAACATTTCATATAGAGTTTCGTGTGATATAACGCATTCATAAATATTCTGTCGAATCATGAATCCATTCTTTAATAATATGTGTGAGCAAGCATTTCCTTACAAATAGATACATTTATACATATTCAACTGATGCAAATGTATACATGTTAATTAAAGCGTGTGCACGTATGTGTCTGTGTCTTGCTCATGTATATATCATATCGTCCACCCAATAAACGTAACACTAAGTCTTCTCTATCTTGTTACTCCATCGTTAATGATACAACCAGAGATGTCGTCAGGTTGTACATTCGAGTAATAAATGCGCTATTTTTCGAGTGGAATTTTCTTTACATGTTTTTCGATCATAATACGCCTAGTTTCTCTTTACTTTGTCTTGACTGACTCGAAAACATTTAATTTCATTTTGTCTAATCAGTTGGGCGTAATAGACTTGAGCACCTCTGGTGGCTCGTTAGTGAACGCATTGTTTGTTTTGATCTGTGGAGGCGTGAATGGGTGCGGTTTCTGGTGACCTGTAAATTGAAAATCGGTGAACCGAGATCAAATTCTAACTGCGGTTCCTTTGTCACTTTTAAATTCACACCCAACGAGAATACACAAAGCAAAATTTTATTTTGGAGTTGCGGGGGGGGGTCAAGTTAGCTAAGATGGGGAAATGTGTACGTTCTACTTTATCGAGAAGGCTAAGACTGAGTTGTCAGACTAAGATCACTCCACACACACCCTCAACATGTCAGAGGGCTTGATTTGCCCGAAATTTTACACAGATTGAAAACATGAGTAAAATGTCTCTTCAACAATAGACGATACACTGTCGGCACAAATCACACAACACGCCATTCAAAAGGAACATTGTTTTTTTTTCGTTCTTAGTTGCCTGAATTTTCCCTATTGTTTTGCCCGAATATGGGGGGGGGTGCAATTGACCCTCTGTCCCATACCTCCTACGCCTATGAAGATTATGTCTGTAACACCCTATGTCTCACACCAATAACAACGGGCCTTAAAAAAAGGATATGTCGAACAGCGGGCTCTAAAAGATGATGATGATGGTGGTGGTGTTGGTGGTGTTTGTGGTGGTGAATCTTTTTATCATTTTTTTATTCCTCTTTGTAATCACATATATCTAACCTATATCTGCTTGGCGGCAGAGCAAATAGTGGATTTTCTCATCGGTGGTCGGTGCTCACAATGTAATGCAACGAAATTCGAATAGGGATTTTCAAAGCAGATATTCTCTTTGGACAATCCAGTCTTCTCTCCCATTCAACGATTTTGCCATAAGTTGAGTGAATTATTCAAAGACATCTGCCAACCAGATCTTCTTGGTTAAAAAAATCACGTTGCCCCACCGTTGAAACTATATTTTAGCTTTATTCTCTGATTCAGAGCATATATTTACATCTAATTTTGAAGCTTCAGATAAAATTTCAATTGATTTGATTTGTTACGGGACTTATCTTTATAGAATTGTAAATATTTTTTGTCTCATTCTTTCTTATGTTGAAGACGTAACTCAATGAATATTGACAGTGATTTCTATCCTACTTCTATTTCAGCCTTCCTAGTTTTACTTTCTGCCGTTTTTTGTGTTTTTAACATTTTAAACAATAAAAATGTGTCCTTTTTAGTTTACCATTTCTCTCTCCTTTATAACAGCCTCTGACTATTTTCCCTCTACTCTGAGAGGTTATTCTACCTTTCGTTGAATTCTGACTGCTTTCTGACTGTTTCTCATTCTGTTCTGATATCTCCTGATGATTTCTCTTTCTATTCTAACAGGCCCTGACAATTTCGCTTTCTATTCAAACAACTCCAGACGATTTTTCTATTCTGACAGCCCCAGAAAATTTCTCTTTCTATTGAGAAAGCTTCTGACACCTTGTCTTTCTATTCTGACAGCCTCTGACAATTTCGTTCACTATTGTCACAGTCTCTGACAATTAATGTCCCTGTTTTGACAGCTTCAAACAATTCTTTCTATTCTGACGAACATTAAATATTTCCAGACCTATCGATCGTTTCTCTTCTGTCAGCTTCAGATCATTCCATAGTCTTTTGTGCAAGCCTTTGATAGTGCTGTCCCATTTCTGAAAGCCTCTGACCCTTTGCTCTATCTCTTCTTGCAGCCTCTGACCAGTGTAAACTCTATTGCCAGCCGGATGGTTATAGCTTCTTCTACGCCCTCGCTCCCATGGTCAAGGACGGTACTCGCTGCAACGATATGACCACAGATGTATGCATCCAAGGAGAGTGTCTGGTAAGTATTGGACCCGCCTTTTCAAGACTGTAAATGACCGGGTGTCATTTATGCGTTATTCAATACGGTTTTGTTCCTAAATTTCGAAGATGCTCCATTGAATTTTTCACTGATCCAGTCAAGGATTAATAAAACCGATTGTTACGTCGAATCCACTGATAACCTTTTGAGAGCGGTTTCGATTCACCATTCCTCCCGAGTTCAAAAAGTGTGTCTCGGATCACAAAGGAACCCATTTAGGACCTAAGTAAAAAAAAATCTGCGAGTGAATGCTAAGGCAGATCCTTAGTGGTCGCATCAGCATATGGTGATGTGCCATTACTTGATCACTAGTTCTGTAATGTGTCCTTTGATCACGCCGGCCATAACTCTATTTCGTCAAACCACGCTTCCGAATATATATTCACTGGTGTACACTGCTTTTCGAAAGTTTGCTGTACGCCTTTTTTTCATTTTACGAAGAGAGAAGAAGTTGGAAACTACCTTCAGCGTTTGTTTTTACAGTAAGCCGTTATAGGGGTAGCGCACATCATCTTCCTCCCTCTCTTACAACTGAATTTCCTTTACTTCCGAAAAGCTTTTATAGGGAAACATGACTTTCGAATATCGGGCGAAACCTCGGTCTCTGTCTTGATAGAGAGAGGGAGAGAGAGAAAGAGCGCGAAAGGGAAAAATATAAACTATAATATGACGTCGTGTCACAGATATTCAAAGAAACAAACAATGAATAAAAATCTGAATCCTCCTGGGGGATTACCTGCATGATGCGAAAAGATCCACTTGAAAATCAATACAGTGTGAACAAATCTACTTAAATAATTACTGATAAGGTATGAAACAGATTTTTGTAGAACAAGCCATACACAAAAATTATATATACATATATGTAATTATAAATTGCGTTATATGGTGTTGAAACTCTATTGAAGAAAATTGGCCTGCAGCAGGAAGCCCAATTTTCTATAATTTGTTTATTCTATTTACGTTGTCTTGGCCAAATGATACATTTTCTATGTAATAACGGGAGATCATTTCAAATGGAGTTTCAGTATAATATAACCCAATGAATAATCATTCTTTCGGATCATATATCCTTTTTTAATAACACACACACACACATATATATATATTCGTGAAATCAAAAACACCATGGAAAAATGCATAAATCACATTAACATATATTGGGAAATGAGTGACTAAAGTGACATAAAAACAAGGTTTTGAAGAAGTTTTTTATTAACTTGTGGTTTAAGCTGAGAAGCTTTCTGAACCCTGTTTCTCTCTCTCTCTCTCTCTCTATATATATATATATATATATATGGGACGATCATGAAAGTATTGGTTTGTAAGGTTGCTCATTCTGCAGTCATTAAGCAGGTCAAATATACACATACATACAAAAATGTGTGTGCATATTGTCTTCTTCTATTGAGACGTTCCCCTCCCTTCAACTCAAGTTAATCGCTTGCGAACTTTATTCAGAGAGATTCAGGAATGAACATGGCACACGGCCGATGGATATGAATTGGATAATTTTTCTCTGCTTTTATTTGATTGTTTTCATAGAAGGTTAATGGCGATTCTACTGGCTTCCAATCTGTTGTAAAATGATTAATGCTTTTCTTTCTCTTTCAGCCGATTGGTTGTGATTATATTGTCAATTCGGGCGCTAAAAAAGACATCTGCGGTGTATGCAAGGGAGATAACTCTAGTTGTTCAATAGTCTCTGGCGATTTCTTCGGACAACCAAAGTCGCACTGTAAGTGTAAATTTGTTTTCGAGATACTTGTGTTCTTTGTCAAGTTGCCCTTGCTCTGATTTCAACAGAACGAGACCTATAACTATCTATATAAATTATATAATGAGCCACGTGCTGGACTATATTTTTCTATCTGTCACACATCAAGGAGATGACTCTCCAACGCTTATTGTGATTGTAGTGTAAGCTTCCTTTACTTATTTAGTCTCGCTTTTTTTTTCAATTGCGTAAGAATCCGAGTTCATACTGGTTAAACATAAACAAGGAAATGCTGAGTGACGTAAATGTTTATGCTATTTTTTAAAGCAAAATGCAATTGCCAGATCATCTAAATACTGCCGTCATTTTTTGACGGTAGGAATAAACTAGTATAACAGATAAAGCCACTCAAAAGTTAACGTGGTAATATTTGTAACAGTGGGCATCCGCTACCACTTTTCCAGTGGGAAGGGTATATTTCCACGGGCGTGGCAAAAGGATATATTCTGAATATATCTCAGGAGAAAACCCTTTTATTAGCTAATAATAATACCATAATTCTATATAGGTACATTAGTCCTTAGGTATACAGCCCATGCATCCTTCCCATTGTCACCTATGGAGCTGAAGTATGGGACATAACCAAGAGACTAGCCCTCAAACTGAGAAATATTAAACATGCACATGAAAGACAGTGCAGTGTATTAGGCGGAAAACGGGAGTCTAAAGCATCGTAGAATCCATTAGAGAGCTGAAATGGCGATGCACCGGTCATGTTTCAAGAATGGTAAGTCATTATTCGGCGGCAATAGTAAACTAGTATTATAGATGAAACCATCCTAGAGTTTACATGGTAATAATTGTAACCATAGGCCTCGGCTACCACTTTTCTCGGAGGAGGATATCACGACTCACAGCATGGATCCCCAGGGATCATTTGCAAAATCAAGGCTGGCAGAATATAAAATGGCGAGATAAGTTCAAAAAATATTGGCTCCACGATGCCCACGATAGAATGGTGAATTCTAGGGAAGGTTTATGTCTAACGACGGACGATAAAAAACATGGTAATAATAGTGATGATGATGAAGATGATTATATTAAATCGGGGTTACATAAAAACAATTGAACCGTACCATCATCCTCTATTGACAACGAGATTCCATATTTAAAAGCCCTTCACCCTGGGTGAAGGGCCTGATCCAGTGGAGGGGAAAATGCCCCGTAATGTAGACGGCCGTATTTTTAACCCTTCGAACTGAATTAGTTTCCTTATCGCAAATACAGGTATATACATTTTTCATATACATGCGTATTTATCACCACGTTGGCGTAGGAGTCCACGTCCATGAAGAGGAAAATATATAAACTTATGCAATTGAATATGAGTGTTCAACTCGGGTTGACGTCACTTGAACTGTGCCCTACATTACATTTACATTTACGGATATCAAGGCATATTTACATAAAGGTTTTTTTATGTAAGTGCTATTCCTCTAAAGTTTCTGCTTTTGGCACTTGCATGTGCATATGCGTCATGCACATGTATATGCATGCTCGTTCAATCATTCCAGGTTCACTAATCTAATTAACCATTGAACAAGTATATATATATATATATATATATATATATATATATATATATAAGCGTTTGTGTGTGTGTGCATGTGTGTGCGTGCGTGTGTGTGTGTGTGTTACTAGGACAACATAGCTTTAATTCATGTCAGTTTGTCCCCAGTCTATTTTAATAGAAGTCTAATTAAAACAGAAATAGAAACTTTAATATCAAAAACCTCCATAGCAACAGTGACATTTCCTTGAAATTTACAATAAAATCATTTGTTTTGCCATGACATATTTTTAACAGATCTTACCGCAACACTTTTTTTTCTTAAGATGTTGGATAATGAAAAATAACCTTTGAGATATTATTAAAAGTTGCCTACTCCATAAAACTGATTCGTGAAAACTTCATTCAGTGAGGAAGGAAGATATTAAGAAGCAGATTGAAGAAAAAAGGGCCTGGTGAAATTGAAATGCCGTTCATCATTTATTTATTCATTTTTTATTTTTTGTCGCTTGTCAGAGGATATTCAGAAGGTACGAGGGGCGTTTGGTTTTGCATTACTGAACCTATGTTTGCTCCTTAGTGGGGATTAACGGGAACGCCACGGGATGTTCTGTAAATAATCCCTGGCTGTTTACGGCACCCGGTATTCCCAGACGGTCACCCATCTATGTACTGACCAGGTTCGACATTGCTTAACTTCGGTGATCCTTCAAGAATCGGTGTACCCAATGCAATTCGGCATTATGAGACTTCATTTGTTAGTTGTGTCAATTTCCGAGACAAGGTTCGGTTATTATACAGTGATTAAAAGGTTACGGTAAAATCGCGCTGGATACGCCGGTTCCCACGTGATCACCGGAGTTGAGCAACGTTGAGTCGGGTCAGTTCCTAGATGGGTGGCCATGTCGGAATACCAAGTACCGCAATACTGTGAAGCTGGGAATGTTGTGGAGAACCTCTACAGTAGCGATCATCTCATTCCTTCCAAGGGGAAGATAGATCTCTACTCTAGGCTCAATATCGCGAACCAAAGGCCCAACCTCCCCTGAACCCTTTGACTGGCCAGGTCACGGGCGATAAAAAAAAAAAAAGGATTGAAAAATAATTGTTCTGGACTAATATGCTGTTTTTTTTATGACAACGTTCTGTTTTGTTGGGGGGGGGGGATATATTTTTTTTTCATCACAACCTTATCTGTCTTTTCTTGGGTGTTATCAGATTTGGTAATCTTGAGGGAATTTCAGACAAACCCCTTTTTGTCTCGGCGAGGAAATCCCCATCCCTTCTTTATCATATTTTGCATCCTCTTTTGCTATTATACATTGATTTATTCTGACATGTGATCTTCACTTAGTTGTTGTAGTCACAATGTTTGGTTCGTGACACACCAAGAGATTATAGGCGAAGCAATTAATTGTCACAACACACCGTTTCGAAAGTTTGGCCTAAACTGCCGGACGTTATAAGACACTTTTTATCAGTTGTGATAATTCCATTCAAAATTCTATCAAAATTCATTGAGAACTTCTAGAGATATCGTGTGAACTGTCAAAGAGAAAGACGCAGGGGAGATCAACTAGTACTGATCGTGCCATTTTTGCTTTTTTCTTCTGAAGTGAAAATTCGATTGCTGCACGATCTTTGTACTAGTCATAAATCCGTGTACCGGACAAACCTAGGCTTTGTATATTTCTACGATTGGGTCTCATGAGCTCGGTGGCTGAGATAGTTGCGTATTTCCCACGTATACCAACGGTCAGTGTTTCGATTGTTGATTAAGGTAGGACTTTTCCAGTCTGTAAATTGACGCTGCATGATCTTTTTATTATTCGTCGTAAATGTGTGTAACTGACTAAGCTGAGCTTTATAAATATCTACAATTGCGTCTCATGACCCTGTTGATGGCTGAGTTAGTTGCGTATTTGCCATCGATACTAATGGTCAGTACTCAAGCCTTCACAAAAGCCAAAATTTCAAATACAGAGTTTCCAGGCGGATCATCTTATCCAACCATTAGAATCTGTGTCAGACTGACCAAAACTTAATTAATTTTAATCTTTTTATACATGCGTCATACGCAAATAGAAAACAGATTTCGGTTAATTACTCGGAATTTTTATATATCCTGTCAGCCACCTATCAGAATTGTACGAAATTTGAAACATAAGTTACACAACAATGTAATGAACCGAGTGACACCACTTCGGGTGCTTCTTGCCTCTAATCTTATTTCACGTATTGCAAACCCCTAAAAACTAGCCTAGACTTGTGATGTGTGAAGCCCGAGAGGGGACAACTGGTGCCATACCCAGCGTAAGGACACTACTTTTTTAGTAATATAACAAAACATATCGAGTTTTAGTTCATCTTGCACAATTAAATTTACTTACCATATTTGTCTACGTATAAGACGCACTTGAAAATATCTGTACCTTGCATAAGTGAATCACCATAGCCCGAAACTGTATCAGAACTAATTGTTTTTTAAAAAATCATCAGAAATTATCTGAAGAATTATATCTTTTATCCAAAATTATCTTTGAGAAAATGCCAACGAAAGATTTGGACATTATTGGTCCCAAAATGTCCGTAGTGACTTCAAAAAGCACGTTTTGGGGAAAAACCGAACAGAAGAGAAGGATTGTGGTGTTCTTTCAAGCAAATATTCAAGATTGTAGCCCCCAAAATGTTACCAAGAACTCCTGAAGATACACACACACATACATAGACAGATGTGTAGACATAGACACTCAAAGAAGAAACCGTTTCCTACTAGTCGGATTGGTCGGGCCATTCGTGGGGCAACGGTGGTTCGATATGTTCATAAATCTCATTGCGTCCAATGCTTTTGTGTTGTGAATTGAAGACTGGTTATCGAAGGCTCAAGCAACGAAGTTGAGGCCTAGGGACTTCTTACGGGGAGTAGTGGTTCCAAAAATGCGATTGTAATCTTCCTTTTGATATTTGTGTCGTGTGCAAATAGAAAGCAGATGTCACTTAATTACCCGGATGTTCGAGATATCCTGTCAGCCACCTAACGGTAGAGAACGGAATTTGAAACATTACAAACGATAAAGCACTCGGAAAGCACATGCCTCAAACTGAATTGAAAACAGATTCCCGCATCCACCCCCAAAATCTAATAACTTCCTCTTTAGCAGATGGCTCGTATTTCAAAGAGAAATCGTTGAAATTCATCGAGAACTTTTGGAGATATTGTGTGGACGGACAGGAAGACGGAAAGACAGAAAGACGGACAGTCACAGGTTATACAGATGGTTCTCCAACCTTCATGGCAGAGCTTAAATAACTTCATTTTTCGTCCATCAACAATGGAGATTGGTTGGGCACATAGCAAAAAGTGATGTCAGTAGATGGTGCGAAAGGATGACCAAATGATGCCAATGGGACGTTAAACGTAATAGGGAGAGATCGAATACTAGATGAAGGGCTGAGAAGGAAAAGTCAAGCGGTAAGAAATGGCAGAGTTGAGCACAATCGCAGTTGTCATGGATGGAAATCGGAATGGCACTTTGTTTAGTTGTGGACTCATAATGGCTAATGATGATGATGCGTAATTAAAATTCCATAATGTATTTTCCGGTCTATAAGATGCATTTAGAAACATGTCCATGTGTTACAATGCGTTCAATGCACTGGTGCTGTGAATCAGAAATGGGTTATTGAAGGCTCGAGCCACAGAATTAGGGATTAGGGGATACTAATGGCCAATAGCAGCTCCCCAAAAGCACTTGTGAAGCCTGTCTCATGATCCGACAAAAGTGATAATCATACAAAATGTAACGGCGATTGATAATATCGGATGATCTTGTATACTTCTTTCTGTTATGAAACATACCTGGGGTGGGGGGATACTACTTTATCCGGTTTTATGATTTTCTCTATGTGTATGTGCATGTGTGTGTGTGTGTGTGTGTATGTGTGTGTGTGTGTGTGCACGTGCCAGCATGCGTATGCTTTTATGCATATACACACACATATGTATATCATAATACAAAATCAGAGAGATATACTCTACCCGTGTATCATGTTAGAACAATTTTTCAAGAGTTATAAAATATATTCTGTATTCGAGAATACGCTTCTTTTATCCTTGGGATAATTATAATATTATTGACGTATATATATATATATGTGTGTGTGTGTGTGTGTGTGTGTGTGTGTGTGTGTCCAAAATATTAATGGAAGATGAGGTTGTGCATTTCTAATTAGAATGAATTCGAAAAATGTGTGAAATTTCGCGCGCGCAACATAGGAAATGCTTGCTCACTCGACTAAAGAACAAATTGATTTAAATTCCCACAACTTTTGAGAAGAACCGGATTTTCTTGCATTTTCCTCCAGAACTCTTTCTTTGGCCGCCGTGCAAAACCGGCTTCTCTCGCTAGAAATCCGTGGTAAAGTTGCCAGATTTAGCCTGCATATTTATCGCTATTCCAATGCCTGTGTTGAACAAGTATTTGAGATGAGCACAGATAATATCCTTTTATTGCTACATCTTGCAATACTGATCAGTCTTTTTTTTCCAATTTCGTTATTGCTCTTCAATTCAAGCTATTCTAACTCTTATAAGACATCTTTGTTTTCTGTCATCTTTTGGCTTCATTTTAAACGTACTACGTCTTGATGTTTTCAACTCTACAGACCTAGCATCTCTAAGCTATTTTAACCGGTCTTAATGCTATGGCATAATCGAACGCCTTCTTACTGATCCCTTTATGAAGAGAGTGTCCGAAAGGCCTTGCTTGAGGTGACCAAAAGTGAACGAAAAAACCAAAAAGGAAATGCAAAAGACCGAAAAAAATTATGTCTACAGATCTTGGTTACTTGTGTTTCGCTTGTTCTATTAGTCACAATGGCTTGTTTTCCAATTATGCAACGTGGTGTATATTCTTTCGTGTTTTCGGTTCTAGTGCAGGGAACCTGTGATTTTCCTAAAAAAAAAAAAAAAAGAGAACACACTTGAATATCCTAAGAAAATGAAAATGCCAAAAACCGGCTTCATTTAAACAAGCAAAATATAAAATTACGTATTGTTTTATTTCTCTCTGACGTCTTGAATTTCGAAAAAGATCAGTAAAAATGTTATGTATTCACGTGCAAGTTGAAGTGTTTACTCACACACTTAGCTATGAAAGAGAATGTGTTACAAATATACGTATACATTCGTAGACTAATATACGTGCTTCTATACACTACTTTCTCTTGAGAATAAACGTACACACACACACACACACACACATGCATGCCCACGTGCGCACACACGTGCTCATGTAGAGAAATACACACTGCATAGAAAGAGAATACTTCCTCTACGTGCACATATATAAAGGTAAATAGACACTTACTAGGTTTTGAGACGTGGATATACGTGGACACAGATTTTGATCTTCGCAGATTTAGGAAGGAGTGTATACGTATGTATGTATGTGTGCATGAAAACAATTTTATAATGCTACCTGTGATTCGGGTAGGATTGAAAAAAGGAAATGCCTTTTATAGACTGAGATGAAGGAATGTGAACACAAAGATATATAGGTATATAAATAGAGCTCTCTCTCTCTCTCTATCTATCAATCTCTCTCTCTCTCTCTCTCTCTCTCTCTCTCTCTCTCTCTCTCTCTCTCTCTCTCTGCGTGTGCGTGTATTCTTAACCTGTATATATATAGTTGTGTATGCATATGTGTGTGTATCTGTGTATGTGCGTGATTATTGTAGGGATATTTTATCTCATCCTTAGAACACCTTAAAACTCCATCGCCCATTTCGAGCACAGGCCCCGCTGTCTAAGGTCCTAAAAATCTTCGTTTGCAAAGCCAATATATATATATATATATATATATATATATATATATATATATATATATATATATAAGGGGTTGCACTTCGTGATCCCTGGTAATCTGCTGCACAATTGTTATCAGCAAAATTGCAGACGGATTGTATTTCAAGTAATTATCTTATTATAAATAAATTTATCTGATTCTCTCTCTTTTTCTTTTCCATTTTTGCTTTGTGAACAAGATTAGCCTTTCGTCCTTAATATTTTTTGATGTGTTCAGAAAAACACAGGAAGCATCAAAATTCACTTTTGCCTTCCCAGATCTGTCAACCAGTACAGATTTCTATGAGAAGCTTGGGCTACACAGTCTTTTGAAAGTATCACTGCATTTCACCATGGATCAATATCACATTCTGGAAAAGACAGCACAGTATGTTGGACAAAAGGAGTCGGAAATATCATAGAATCCATTAGAAAACTTGAATGACAATGGGCAGGCCATGTTACAAGAATATCAGATAACCGATGGATATCACGTCTCACAACGAGAATCTCCAGAGATCATTTACAAAACAGCAACTGGCAAAAAATAAGATGGTATAACGAACAAGACAAGTTTTTTTTAAAAGCACTGGCTCGGCGACGTTCATGATAGAGTGGTCTAGCGAATCTTGGGGAAGGTCTATATCAAACAAAGGACACTAAAAGAATGATGATGATGCTGCCATCGATAATCCAAACCCCACCATGCATTCCGAAATTCAGCTTTAATTTCGAATTAAAATTTGTTTCCATAATACTCACTTGGATTTTTGAAGATGTGGATTATACTTAATGACATACGATTCTCTAAAGGATTCTTGGAATGAAATTAATTTTTTCTGCTTATTACTAACGTAGATATGGTAGTGTGGGAGGGTGTCTATAACGGTGATTGCCGTCACTGACTGACAATTTGACTAATCGACGTATCAAACGCCTCACACCATCTCCACGGAGCATTCCCTTCCACACTTTCTATGGAATGAACGCTCGTATTCGATGTTGCTTGGGCATGGAAGTTGAAGATGGAAAGGATGACGTCACTGTAATTCCAACGGAAAGTCAGAACATAGACAAGTGTTTTCTCTTCTTAATTCACTTACTATTTTTTTTATCTTTTTCTGAACTCTCCGATACCAAAGGAGAACTAGGAATGAACTACTGCATCTATGTTCTGATTCTTGTTTATTTATTAGTGGCGTTTAACAGATCCATCACCTGGTGACCCCGCCTCGCCAGTCCTCACGATCTACTTACCTGGACTCGAGCATGCACCAGCGGCACCGGTGAGAAATCTCGGTACCCCCTCCCCCTGAAGGCTGAAGAACATCCTTGTATCATATTTCGCCGTCTATAATCCACATCTTTCCCGGATATTCTAAGTCTGAAATTCAGAGTGCGTATTATCGAATGAAACATGATTGTTCGACACATTGGTATACATAAATGTGTACATGGGGTAATGCTTTTTTTATATGAAATGGAAGCTTAATCGGGAGGTGCAGGTTATGTATGGTTATGGATTATATTTGGTGAGATTCGGTAGTTCGATTCATTGTTGTCTTTTTGAATTTAGAGGTCACGGTAATGATTAATTTTTCTTTAATGGAGATTTCAGTGGTGAGCGCGTCCTAGCGACCCTGAAATTAGCATTGGAAATCAGGCTTTTTTTTTTTAAATTATTAGTATCGTTGTTGCTAAGCAGATTAGGATCTCGCCTTATTTATAGCTTTTCTCAAGATTTATTCTTTTTTTTCCCTCTTTTTTTTCTTCTTTTCTCTTTCCACAGCATACGCCCAAATCGCTGTCTTCCCGAAAGGCGCTCGTTCATTGTACATCCGTGAGAAATCTCCGTCGTTCAACTACTTGGCTCTCCGCAATGTCCAGAAAACTATTTACCTGAACGGAAAATGGCATCTGAGTAATGCGGGGACCCACGTGCTCGGCGATCAGAAGTTCGAGTATAAGCGGGTGCAGGGTCATGGTCGCCAACAGATGGAGACTATTATGGCCGAAGGACCACTCAAAGAAGACTTCATCTTAGAGGTCAGTGTGTCATTTCAATCCTCGTTACGCTTTCTTGGTAATGTTCAGTTTTATAATGGCTAATTTAAACAGCTCGTAAGCTTACGGAGTTGTCTCAATTTCGCAAAGGTTATGCACCATTTTTCAACATTGAGAGTGTGTTGAAAAGAGGCTATACACATATTATATTGAATTACCACAAACAGTGCTCCGTTTTTTTATATTGAGTTTGCAGGGTCTGCTGTAAGCCTTACAGGTTTTTTGAATTAACTACCGTAGAATTGAATATTATCTGCCTCTTTAAATCGTATATATATATATATATATATATATATATATATATATATATATTGACTAGCTGTTTATGAGGCCCGTCGTACCACGGGTAGCACTTAGTGATAATTATGTCATAATGATATTATCTTACAAAACCTGTCGTAATAAGAAAAAACCATCATTAAAATGAGCGATGTAAACCTATCTGTCGAATCAGCATTTCCTTATCATGATTTGTACTCACGACCAACTAATTGCCAGAAGGCTGACTTACTGATTGAGCTAAATTGACAGGAATATGATACTAACGAAAATTTTTCATACATATACACACGGGCTCATTTCACTCTAAAGAATAAATACATTCATAATTTTTTTTTTTTATAATTTTTATATGTTACATAAGAATTATAAATTGCGTTATATTACATGGGAACTTATTTGAAATGATCTGCCGTCGTTACATGGTTAATTTATCATTCAATTTAGACAGCGTAATTAGAATAGACGGTTGAAGAAAATGGGGCTATTGCAAGAATAAAACCCGTCAGTGGTAGGGTACGATTCCTGCAAAGTTTTAAAAAATTGAAATTTCGACACACCGTGCTAAAAAAGATTTTAAAAATATTGAAATTTCGACACACCGTGCTGAAAAAGGTTAAAAAAAATATTGAAATTTCGACACACCGTGCTAAAAAGGTTCAAAAAATTGAAATTTCGACACACTGTGCTAAAAACGATTTTTTTTTAAATTGAAATTTCGACACACCGAACTGAAAAAGTTTTTTTAAAAAAAGAAATTTCGACACACCGTGCTGAAAAGTTAAAAAAATTGACATTTCGACACATCGTGCTAAAAAAGTTTGAAAAAATTGGAATTTCGACATACCGTGCTAAAAAGGATTTTAAAAAATTGAAATTTTGACACATCCGACAAAAAAAGGTTCGCCATCTCTGCCATAGAATGACGGTATGAGAAGATGTGATGAAAAGCAATTGAGATGAAATGAAAGAAATACTGGTTGAAAATTAATAAATGTGTCACAACTTTCATTCGCTCCAATGATTACATAAGTGAGTATGAAATCGAAACTCTTATCGGAAGTCTACTCTGTGACTACCTCCACTTGGTTTTAGTCATTTCATACACTAACAAAGTCAATATTCCTAGCAATAGGAAAACTTTTGATGGTCGAATAACATATTTTCTAATTTTTTGCCCAAGATTCGTTTCAGCATGTTTCAATACTTAGCCTGAATGTGGTTCATTGAAAATGACAAAAAAAGGGGTTTTCCATTGTCAGGAAATAATACAATAGGGTCACGCACACACACACACACACACATATATATATATATATATATATATATATATATATATATATATATATAAAGAAATGGACATATTTGGTCTGACAGAATTAATTATAAATTGCGTTATACTATGTAGAAAATTATTTGAAATAATCTCCCGTCGTTACACAGTAAATATATCACTCAATTTTGACGGTTCAGCTGCAGGAATTGAAACCTACCACCGATAGGGTAGCTGCTTCAATGTAGGAATGCTCTTACCATTGAGCTAAACAGCCGCCTTTTATTCTATTCACCCTGTCTAAATTGAGGGATATAATAATTGCGTAATGACGGGAGATCATTTCAAACAAGTTTCTGTATATTATAACGCTATTTATCATTCATTTTGTCGGATCAAATATTTCCGTTTCTTATATATATATATATATGTATATATATATATATATATATATTCCCATAATTTTCAGATATGTGTTAAAAAGAAGCAACAACATATAGCCATATATATTCATATATATATATATATATATATATATATATATATACAATGTTATGATACCAAACAAAATAGTTCTTGACAATTTTTTTTGTCTGTCCCTCTTCAGGGGATGGAACGTCAAAAAATAATGCAGATTTGAAAAAAGTATCGTTTAGAACATTTCAAATCACGTCACGACAATTTCTTAAATCAAGGTGCCTTTAAATGAATAGTTTTAGTGGGAAAAAAATTCCTTTTGTCCGTCTGTAATGTCACCAATGGATCAAAATTTGGTTGAATACCTTTTTCATCGTTAGGTTGCAGATTTTTGGGTGCGGGAACGCTCAAGAATGTCCCCATATAAATCAAAAGTAATTGCATCTTTATGGCAAAGGTTTCGAAAGGTTTCTAATTGGAATTGTTATGGGATTGCTCCACTTTTTTTTTTAGCGGATACAACCTTCCTTGTGTGTGCGTTTGCGTTAGAGTCTGTGTGAGTGTACGTATGTGTGTGAATGTTTGTGTGCACGTGCACCAGTCAAAATACTGAGTTCTGGTTTCAAGACTTAGAGGGTTTGGTTACGACCCTGTCTGCATCAGCTGTCAAAGGGTTTATTTTATCAAAACTCATTTTTTACAAGATGCTGAGTGTATCAAGAAAGAAAATAATACCGCTGTGTTTTCAAAACAAATTAGCTCTTTTCACATTTTTTTTCTTTCTCTTAGGTAGAATTAATCGGGAATATTTTTTTACTCTGACTTCTAGTTCAAAGAATGACTTGCAGCTGTCCTGTATGCACATATTTGCACATGTTTCATGGTGTTGGAAATTTCCCAGTTTTCTTCTGACCAGCAGATCTCCAATCTTCACTGCGTGTAGACATGAAACATCGTCGAGGGGTTACTGATCTGCCTCAGCTGATTTCTCAATTCGACTTTACACAAGATGCATTTCTACATAAACTTTGGCTTACCACCGACAGCGATAAATATTCGGTCAGATTCTCGTATATTATTCTTATTGTGTTATACTTGGTCTGTCCGGAAAGTATCAAGATATTTCGATTATCTCGAGAAACGGTTGCGTGGGAGTGATATAACATTGCAATCAATCGGGGGTGGGGACCTAAGTGCAAATGCATGAACAGGTAGTGAGACGCCATTGAGTGATCTCGTGTTATGCGTGACTGTCGCATTAACATTATCTGAGCCCACCCATTCTCCACGTTTCGAGTTTTTGATAAAATCGCACCCAAACAGGTTTACCAGTCAACCTACATACCCCTACACTCTAGATTTGGCTGCCTGCAGCTTCTGGCTTTTAACCGTCGGAAGGTTGGGGATCTCAGACTGTTGATGAGATTAAGGTGAATGCGACTAGGTAACCTCTCAAACCAAGAGACCGACCTTCAAATTGATGACTATGCAAAGTGCACAAAAAAAGAATTATGCTCAGTGTTACATGGAGAGACCACAAGACGGCTAAATATCTCCGGGAGAAAACAGGAATCAGCGACCTTATAGAATTCTATTAAAAAACCTAAAATGGCAATGGGCTGGCCATGTTGCAAGAATGACAGATGGACATCACGACTCACAACATGGATCCCTAGAGGCCACTTGCGCAACCCAGGCCGGTAGAGTACTAGATGGAGAGACGAACTAGACACGTTCAGAAAGTACTGGCTCCGCGACGTACACGATAGAGAAGTTTGGCGAATCCTAAGGAAGGTCTATGTCCAACAACGGACTAAATGATGATGATGATGATGATGATGAAGAAGAAGAAGAAGAAGAAGAAGAAGAAGAAGAAGAAGAAGAAGAAGAAGAAGAAGAAGAAATCGTTATTGCCCTTAGTTGGCTATTTCTCTCTTTTATTAAATATAGATGTTTGGATACTTCCCAGACAGATGTAATAATGACATACTTTTGTGTCTTGCAGTCAGGTGATTGAAATCATTCGTCAGTCATCCACATTCACCAGCTAAAATCTGAAAGAGTGAGATGGCTCCACCTGGTGGACAACTTATGCGACAGACTTAGACGGTCAGAGAAGGGCAGGAAATATTTGCAGATTCACACTCATGAATAAATGAGAAACCAGAGAAAAAATGACGGAACGTAATGGAAAACGGGAAAATTAAGCTAAACTGACGAATTATCAACAGCACGAATGATTAAGCCTTATGCCTGACCAAACAAAGTTTACTAAATATTTTGACCGTGGGTTGGCAACCCAAAGCCTGCAAGTTAGATCCAACCCACGAGAGGATTTTGACAGGCCAGCAAAAAAAATGTTCGAATAATATGCTTACTTTATAAGTTTTGAAGATATCTCGTGTCATTTCAATAGATTTGAAAGATGCTGTGATTGAAATGGATAGCAACTGAATTGAATATTTTGATAATTAATTTATACGTTTGGTTGAGCTCAGATGATTTTCTATTCGTTGACATGAGACAAAATATAACTCGCCATCACAGTCAATAACTGGACAACCGTAGCGTCAAAATCAGAAATTTGGATTCATGTAAAAATGATATTCCATCGTTGAATAAATATGGTTAGATTAAATTTTATTTTTGACATCTCTGGTGTTTTCCACTAGAAATAGAGTTTTTTTTTAATCATTTGCAAACATCTAGATTTTGAGAATGTAGATGTAATTGATGTACTTATGGTCGTCAAAATGAGATGAAAAAAAGTCAAAAAACTTTTTTTTTTTCAAAAAATCAAAAGATTATTCTTAGGAAAGATCTAGTGGAGGGCTAATACCAATTTTCAAGTCTGTGGACAAAACGGTATAGCCAAGAGCACTTTAATACACAAACACACTAACGCACTGAAACATAATATAAGATAGAATCCTACGCCATTTTTGATAGTTTCAATAGTTGAACTAGACAATTTTAAATGAATAATCTTCATATGTCAAGCATGTTTCTGGTATTTTTCTGGCTTACTATCCTCTTGTTAGTATTTGATCAGGTCCACTGAGTCTAGAAATTGTCGATCTCTCCCTGACAGAGACATTCTGCGACGCAAGAATGAAAATTCTTCTTTAAGTGAAAATATTGGCTCACAAACGGTAATGTTCACAAATTTTACTGCCCACAAAGAAAAGCAGCAAAATCTTTGTACACATAAAACCCTACCTGAAATTTCGGGGAATTTGAACAGCGTAAGCAAACCGAACCTTGTACAGACTTCTTGTCTCTACACAGTGTGTGAGGGCGTTCAGGCGCATGCATGCGCGAGTGTTCGTGTGTCAAATATATATTATTTAATTACCATATTTCAACCATTACAATTTTGAATTTTTTTTTTTTTTCAAATTCTTTTCCGGTTTCCAGCTGTTGTCAATGGGTCCGAATCCTGGAGTTGCGTTTTCCTACACGGTGCCAAAATCTGTCAGTACAACGCAGTTCCCAGCTGCTCACTACAAATGGATGAGATACGTGAAGCAGGACTGTAGCAAAGAGTGTGGTGTTCAAAGTAAGTACAGGCTCCCTTTTTTTCATCTCAGAGAGATAGATAGATAGATAGATAGATAAAAGGATCAACAGATGGATTGATTTTCAAACCAAGCTAGAATACATACATAGATAGATAGATAGATAGATAAAAGGATCAACAGATGGATTGATTTTCAAACCAAGCTAGAATACATACATAGATAGATAGATAGATAGATAGATAGATAGATAGATAGATAGATAGATAGAGACACAGAGAGAGGAAATACTTCCTCAATTCTTTTCTTTCTTCATAATTTACACAAAAAAAAGAAAAAGAAAGATCTCCAATTTTCTTCTTTTCGTTTACTGCTTTCATTTCGTTCCATCACATTTCCAATTTTCGTTTTACAGACGAAAAGTATACAAAACGCTTGATAAGTATAACGAAACATATTACATTTGCAAATGTTACTGACTAAGTTTTTTTTTTCCAGTTCTTCAATTTCGTTCTGGTCAATTTCAAGTTTTGGGCTGACTGAAAAGAAATCTTTCAGAGTAAACATTCCAAAATACATAATTAGATATTTTTTCTTCCATCTCCCATTTCGGGGTTTGATTATTTTCCCTTCTTAAAGCGTTTTTTTTTTTCCTTTTAGTTAACCAACATAACTCTAAAAATGCATATTGCAGTGGTACTGATCCTCAAACGTCGAAGCTCTTATATTTCTTTTCGTTTTCTATTTTTCTTTCATCTTCTTTTTCCTTTTGAGTTCATTCATTTTCGTTTCATCAACTTTTGATGAACGCATCAGTTTACTTTTGAAGTTCATTTCCACTGGTTAATCAAAAAGCTGAAATGTATTGAAACGGAATGAATATTCAATGTCACTGCTTTTGCTGCAAGGTTACACCCAACAATTTCGATTAATCAAAACCAAAACTTATTAAGAACGTCAAATCCTTTAAGAATTCTTTTTTTATTTTATTTTTACGTTTCCATTTCAGCTTTGTGGTTAATCAATAAAAAAAAATCTCTATGACGCCTTTTATGGACGCCTGAATAGACATTATTAGAAAATTTACAAGTATGAATAAAAGTGTGTTCATGAGTTCTTCTCCATGTCAAAGACATCAAGCTGATTAGAATCCCTCTCGGTTTTGAATTCTGAAAAGAGAAAGAAATCATCGCAATAATCGAATATCTTGAATTCAAAATCAAAGAAAAATTATGTGTTACTTGTATGAAAAGAATTGATTCCAACGCGAAGTAAGCCATTGAACAAATATTACAGCGATAATTAAGTCATTAGAATAATAAACACGTTCCAATAATTAGAAATATTGAAACAGAAACATAGGGCTCCTGCCTTTGGGCGATGGTTAGCAAGCTAATCTTTCAAACCATTGTAGTGAGCTCGTTCTCCACTAGGTGTCCCACAATGGTGTTGTAAATGTGGTGCCATGGCCGATAGTGTTTAATCTGTTGAGGCATGGTATTGCTCTGTGTTATCAAGGGTGTTCAGGAAATCATGGCCCCCTTTGACAACACTTGATTTTTTTTTAATTCGCTTTGTCGTTTTCAGGGGAACAGGTGTGTCATATCAATAGTGACAACGACGCTTCTGATTGGTCATGTCACGAGAGAAAGAGAAAGAGAGAGAGAGAGAGAGAGAGCATGGTTCCCTTCCCATTATCTCGCACGCATTCCAGCCATTCGTGTTCGTTTAGGTCATCATCAGCCTTTTTGCGTCAGTTATTGGACATAGATCTTCCTCAGGATTCACCAGACCTCCCTGTCATGGACGTTGCAGGGCCAATACTTTCTGAACTTAGTTATTTCGTCAGGCTATCTTATATTTTTCCTGTCACAGATTTGCATATGATCTCTGGGAATTCACGTTGTGAGTCGTGATGTCCAGCGGTTGCCTGACATTCTTGCAACATGGCAGGCCCATTGCTATTGGAGTTTTCCGGTGGATTTTATGATATCCCTAATTCCTATTTTTCTCTAATATGCTGCACTATTTTGTAACCTTTCCATGTGATGTTGAGCATGATTCTTTCTTGTACATATTGCATGGTTCTCAGTTTAAGGGTTAATCTTTTGGTTAGGTCCCAAAATTCAGCTCCATAGGTGACTATCAGGAGGATGCATCGGTTGTAGACTTTTCTTTGAAAAATTAATGAGAATTTCTTCATGCATAATTCTTGAAATATGTCAATGATTCTTGAGAATACGGCACAAAGTGCATCCCTCACCAGTTCCATAAGGGGAACGTCTTTAGTTTCCAAATACGGGACGATTCTGTATTTCAAGGGACGAGTTTGCAATCTTAACTCAGAATATGTCCTGAAACCTGAACTCAAGAGCTCTTATGACAACAGTTCAAGGGACTTAAAAGATTTTTCAGATGTTCCTACCCACGCGTTCACGTGTGTGGTAACGCCTCATTAAACCCATCTTGTGTCACATCCTGTACTTGTCGGGGTTCGTGTTAATCGGGACCCCAGTCAGATCTAACTTAAGATACAACTTTTTGAGATACTGACTTGTCATTTGTTTTTACCTTCAAAGTAATCAAATGTTCATTGATTTTTTTTTCAGGTGAGAAGGTGGTCGAAACAGAATGTAGGTACGAAAAGAATAATGTCAAGGTTGAACCTGACCTGTGTGACCTCACCACGAAACCACTCACTCAGCGTTACCAATGCCGTGCCTGGGCATGTCCGGCCAGGTAAGTTCACATAACAAATAGAAACAAAGGTTTTTCTTCAACATGTATGGTAATAATACCAATAATTGTTGGGACTATTGCCACTTATTTCTCAGGAAAAGAGACTCCTTTTCTTCCTCTCTTTCCTCACCGGTTTTACACCTGAAGAAGGTTGTGGATCGGCTGGAACATCGTGGTAACAGCACGAACAATTCAAGGGACGGGTTCAATAGTCTGAACAACTTTGGAATGATAGTAATTGTTCTCAAAATTATTGACAGTATCTTTAAATTATTAAGTTTTGCGTTTGAATAATGAGTTTTTATTTCAATGAAGTTTTTTTTTTGTTTTTATCATTTGTTTTATTTTTGCTTTTAACTTTGTGTTTGCATTAAACTTATTTTTTGAAAAGAAATTGTTGTGACGTCAGTATTTTGTATTAACTGAGGTTACAACATCAATTCTCTCAAAGAGAAAATTTCTCGTTGCTTATCAAAATTGAATGTCAGTAGTAATCATAGGTACAGTTCGTCGGTGGGGCTGATGCCGTCTTTTTGTTGGCTACGAAGGATAGTTGTCTTCACCATAAAGCTATCCAACTGACTTTTCCACAGGTGATTGTACATCTCAATGATAATTGAGTGTGCACGTACGTGAAACAGGTAGTACGCATCATCTCGGCTGTCGAGAGGATACACCGTTTTTTCGGGTCAAAAACTAGTTTATATTCGTTTCCTTCTTTTTTTGGTTCAACTTTTGGTCATCCTAAGCAAGACCTTTCGGCCATTTTTTCACATCGAAATGGTTAGTAAAGACGGAGTTAATTTTGCCACGAAATTGAAACCAGTAAATACCTTTTAGAAAAGTTTGTCGATGTCAAATTTATAGAAGTTGGAAATTCTAAGACACGACATGTTGAAAATGAAAACTGAAAAACGAAAAAAAACGCTATAAGAAAGTTAGAATGACTCATGAAAATTGAGAGCAGTGAAAGACTTTTTAAAAGACTCTAATTTAGTATGGTACTTTTTCCCTGGACTTAGAAAGATCGAGATCGTATTCGTCAGGAAAACATTCATAAGGGAGTTTGTTCCACATAGCAAACGTTTTTGAGAAGAAGCTATTTGCGTGGAACTTGTGGAGAGTTCTTGATCTATCCAAAGAGTATCGATATCCCTTACTAACGGACCGAGTTTTAACAAATCATTCCCTAACAAGAGGGACTGGGGCATGTAGTTCGTCTGAACACTTTCCATTTGCATATGTTAACCAGCCTTGCATTAGTAATACGAAAATGAAAAAGAAACGAATTTTGGTATCAAAACATGAAGAATCGTTCGAATGCAAAACGATTGGAGAACGCTGCTTTCATACGCGAACACTACGATACATCCGAATAGTTATGCGATGAATTCGCCTCCTTTTCCTTCAAGAAAGAATATATCGGAAGTAATCTTAGCCCAGAGATAAGCACTTTCAAGCTCACCGCTAACAAGGGCAGAATGGACCCTTCCATGGACACTAGGCCCGATCCAGGATTTTATGATCCATCTGTTCCTCTTGTTGCTTTTTTTCAGCCTTTAACATCAAGAAAGTCTCGAACTCAAAGTCGACATTCTATCTTGGACTTCCAACTTCCCTGATTTTGATCAGTAATTTGAAAAGTTGAAAATATGATGTTCAGTTTGATAGCTTCAATGAATGAGCAGCAAATGAATTAATCTTCCGATTAGGAATAAAATGTTAATAAACACTTTCGATCCCTCATCATTTTACTAATCTATCCATGCCATCGAAAATCAGTGCAATATTCAAGCAATTTTGCAATTGCAATTACGTAAAAGCTTAGACTATAAAGAGAAAGTGTGAAGCTAATTGAGAAATAGTTACTGAATTCAAATATTATTGTGCACAATCATCTTTCTCTTGGAAATAACGAAATTATGGAATAGTCTTCTTGAGGCAGTAACTCTTGCGAACTAAAATGAACGTTATTTCCCTTGAGTGTTTTAGACTTGAAAACATTATACAAGTACACTTATTGTTTAGGTGGTTGATATATATATATATATATATATATCTTTGCGTTCCTGTTTTTTCATAGATTGGATCTAATTTCAGGTGGGTTCCCGGAGCCTGGAAGGTTTGCTCTCGCTCGTGCGGCACAGGTAAAAAGCGGCGTAAAATTTACTGCAAACAAATCACCGAATACGGCAAAGACAGGAAGGTGAAGAAGAAGCTTTGCGCCAATGTACCCAAGCCGTCGCGACAGAAGTCCTGCAACACTAATCCTTGCCCAGCCAGGTGGCGCTCTGGACACTGGTCGACAGTAAGTTCTAACTTTCAATTACATGCATTTAATTGTTTGTTTGTTGTTGTTTTTTTTTGGGGGGGGTTGTTTTGTTTTTTTCACCTTTCAGGATAGGCCTGAAGGTGCTCTGTAGCAAAACAACAAAGATGCTGATACTAGTCAGAACAATTCAAAAAATGATGACAAGTGAGAACAACCAATACTATTGATATCAGGAAGAGCCTCAAACGAAAAGTCTTTATCAAAACAACAAAGATGCCGATACTAGTCGGAACAATAAAAAAATGATGACAATTGAGAATATCCAATACTATGAATATCAGAAAGAGCCCCAAGCGAAACTTTGTATTAAAACAACAAAGATACCGATGCTCGTTTGAATAATGTTGCTTCATCTCAGAATTTCTGACAATACTAGAAAGGCTAGAAAGTGATCTAGGTGAAAGTCTATACCAAATCAACAAAGCTGGGGATACTAGTCAGAACTCTTCATAAAATAATGACAATTTTTTACAGGTCGATTCATTTCTCTTTTCAGTGTTCTGTGTCTTGCGGCAAAGGAACAAAAGTTCGAAAGGTCTCCTGCTCGCGGAGGATAGCCAAAAAGTGGGAGAACCTTCCGGACAAGGAGTGTGGTCCCAATCCGAAACCGATCTCCCGCCGGATCTGCCGACCCCAGTCTCAGTGTCCAGAGGGTAGAGTACACCAGTGGGCAGCTTCAGCGTGGAGCGCGGTGAGTACCAAGCATTAATACAGGGTTTGTTTGTTTATTTGTTGTTTTTTTTAATCAATACGAGCAATGTTTTTTCTTATCTAAAAGCTACCGTTTCCCCCACCCCTTGGGAAGTACTGGTGGCCTTATAGTCAACGACTATCTTTCATCTAAGCATAGTTCCTGGAAGAGTCATATTGAACGCTTATATGCTGTGTGGGTAACAACAACAAAAAACTTTTCACAGGACTTCAGGGTTCGTCCCGTGGCTGGGACTGGGCAATTTTTGTCATAGTTCACATGTAAACATGTGGCCCTAACGTTAAACCGATCTCTGCATCAAATTTCCCTCGTGGGGGGCAAATAATTAAGAGCTACGAGAGAAAATTTTACATCACAGTAAATACATAATTCGATGTCTATGAGGTAAGATAATGATAATGCCGACAACTGTAGAGCTGAAGTCTTTACCGAAACTCGCTTCTTTCGATACATGAAGTCACCTCTTCCGATACGTGAAAGCAGTCTTGTTGTGTGTCGTGGATTTCTTCCTATCCTCCTTTAGTGAAAAGTGAGATAAACACAACTTGGAAGTTCATTTTATTTTATTTTGTTCAAAGCTGAGAATCTGTGACCTTTTCATGCTGAGATACTAAACGTTACTTTGCTCCTCAGGTTTGTGACTTATGAACTAATTTAACATGAAGTCAGCCCGGAGAATCATTATTATTATTATTATTATTAGCAATCTCACACCAGTTGCCTGGTGGTTACCGCTGGAGGTTGAGTGACAGCAAGTCTCCTCAAGTCTCCAGCCCTCCTCTCCTATTACTCATAGGTCGCAGAAATTCTGCGATTTACTGTTTCACACCGGTTGCCCAATGGTTATCGCTGAAAGCTGAGTGAAAATAAGTCTCCTCAGGTCTTCAGCTAACATCTCCTCTCTCTTTCACCTATCATGTCAGGGCTACAATTCGTTGCAGTTTTTATATCTCTAGTACCTTCCTCAGTATCCGTGCAGTTCCCAGTAGTGCTGTGGTCTGTACGGTCTCAATCCTTCCCCTAATCCCGATCTCCTCCAGTCTCACCCTCAGCGTTTTGGGGACTGTTCCCAGTGCGCCCACTATGACCAGTACTACTCTGGTTTTCATGTTCCACATTATTATTATTTGCAATCTCACACCAGTTGCCCGGTGGTTACCGCTGAAGTTCGAGTAACAGTAAGTCTCCTCAAGTCTCCAGCCCTTCTCTTCTAGTTCTCATCATCATCATCATCATCATTATTATTATCGTTATTATTATTATTATCATTATTATTATCATTATCATCATCATTATTATTATCATCATCATTATTATTATTATCATAAGCAGCTGTATTTGATGATAGTCGCATGGAATTCCTAGTACCGTGTCCAAACCCCATCACCACCGAGATCTGGACAGTCCTAATTCTCTTCTTATTATCATTAATACTGATCCTATTTTCCTTGCAGTGTACTGTCAGTTGTGGCCTAGGTGGTATACGCAAACGAACTTTAAAATGTACCAAACTAGACAAATTATCTGGAGCTCTGAAAGTCACTCTTGACTCCAATTGCCAACATATCGCCAAACCCAACATTCCACTGAAGAAAACCTGCGACAACCAAATTCCCTGTCCACCCCCGGAGACTTTCTACTGGCACATCAGTTCCTACTGGTCGGAAGTAAGTAAACCCATTTCTTGCTAAATAAACTGATCGAGTCTTGCTTTTTGAATTGTTACGAAAGAATGACATTCCCTTTTAGTGCAGTTTTTACAAACGAAAGGAATAATTCTGAATTTCTTGAATTACTGTTTATATATATATATATATATATATATATATATATATATATATATATACTAGAATATACCCGTCCAAAATGACGGGGTTATTTATGTATGGATCGGTTTTCTGGAGCCTTAAGCTATTTTATTAAGTAATTTATTTTTATTAATTTGAGTATCCTAATTTTTAGGTTTTTTCAAGTCTCGACTCATCTGATCTGACAGGAAGTCTGAAGAGTTTATCCGACGAAATTTTTCATGATGTTAGAATTCGATAGTATATTAAACATTGGGATCATCCCATTTGAGCTCAAACAAACAAATACATAAACAGAAATATTAGCGTATAATTTCATTATATGGTTTGATACGTTTGTAGCTTGTACTAAAATCATTAATTAATTCTTATAACGAAATCACTTTCAATGCATTGATATATCTGCTCATTATGATCACTTTAGGACTGGGTCTTTTAGATATCAATAACCAGCCGATAACATTAAGCCAAGGACATAAAATTCGGAACAATTTACATTCATTGTTATAAATTGATTGCTTTTTTATCTAATTCATTGTTATAAACAGCTCTACATCAGGAATATTCTATGTTATATCTACCTTTTATTTTTTCAATTCTTAATTCATTTTAATCTCGAAAGCGCTAATCATTATACTAAATATTCTCAAATCCATTATTGTAAAGTCATGTTCATAACATTCATAGAGTGAAAGTATTTTTAATGACCTCCTATTATAAAAGCATTCACTAAGCAGTCTTATATTGAAATCGTTTACAGTACATTCTTATAAGAGAATTATTTGAATGCGTTCTTAAAGTAAAACAATCTTTAATGAATTGCTGCATATGCATATATCCACAGATAGATATCACTCACCAGAGAAAGTCGAGGTCAATTTTCCACCTTGCCTTGTATGGCCATGTGTTCAAATTCTCAATTTTCATTGGGTCTCTCCTAATAGCACTGATTTTGTGCTTTCTGTCGAAAGGTGATGTAAGGTCATTGAACACTTTGAAGATTGAATGATAATGCTCTGAATTATATGAATAAAATATTTTATCCTAAGAAAAATTCAGGGAACTTGCGCATCACTATTTTATGATGGAACATACGCTACGGCCTAAAGGTTGCGAGGGGTCATCAAAACCAAGGGAAATACTTTGGTGGCTTAGTAATAATGTTACGAATTTATATGAATAAAAGATTTTCTGCAAAGAAAATGCTGGAGACTTTTACATCAACTCAAATGCTGGAATACATTATTTGGTTCAAGGTCGGTTGAAGGTCATAGAAAGCCAGGGAAATACTTTCGTGGCTGGGAAATGATGCCATGAATTCATGTGAATAAAAGGTTTTAGCAAAAGAAAATGCTAATTTTTTCCATTGATTGTCCTAACAGGGGTCTTTCTTATTTCCGCAATTTTGTAACTCTTTTGGTGGATTATAATAAGATGTCCCTGTGTTCCTCCTTCTTTCTTGACAGTGTTCACAGAGCTGTGGAGACAGAGGCTTACAGAGGAGAGCCGTGCAGTGCCTCAGTCGAACGTGGAAAGTTGTGTCGAACGAATTCTGCAGCAGGAATAACAAACCTGTCGATGTGCGACGCTGTTCTCACCAACCATGTCCAGCGACGCGTAAGTTGAATACACACACACACACACACACACACACACACATATATATATATATATATATATATATATATATATATATATATATATAACACAATTCCGATTGGGAAAGGGGTGCAAATGGGGTAGAAAGATTGTGTTGTCTTCGGTATGACAAGGGATGAAGTTCTGCCGGCCTGCGAAAATTAGCTTTTGGAATATGATATCGTCATTCCGGTCAGCTAGAAAAGAGATTTGCTAAATTCACCATAGTTTGGCATAACATCACATGATGGAGGGTGGGGGAGATTGTGTTGTGTAAGTATTCAAAGTGGGGAGGCTTGTCAGCCTGCCTTTAAAATCATCATTGAAATCTTGGTCAGCACTGGTTGAAATTGGGCAACTTCCTGAGCTATTAGACAGATCGATAATACACTCCAAGAGGATTTTATGTATAGATAGATAGATAAATAGATAGATAGATAGATTATGTGACAAAGGTTGACAATTGGGGAAAAAAGAAAAAAAACTTGAGGCTGATTAATACATCTCAAATTCTTGGTTGGTTATAACAACTAACTTCTTCAAAGCATCTGGCGATGAATGGTGTGAGAAAATGAGGGTAATTATCAACTTTCCTCGCATCACTTTGTCGGATCTATATCCATTTCCCTCATATATATATACATAAATATAAATATATATATATATATATATATATATATATATATATATATATATATATATAGATAGATAGATAGATAGATAGATAGATAGATAGATAGATAGATAGGAGAAGAACGTGGTAGAGAAAAACCAAATTTTTTAGTTATAGTTTTCAGGTATTGTAATTTTTTATAAGCTTTAACCGGTTCCATACATGTCTTCATAAAGTGAATGTAAATCTGCTTGTAGACTCCAAGGTTGTTACTGTCCGCTATCCAGTAAATGGTGATAGTTTCAGCTCATTTGCACAAGTCATTAATATTGATTGGAGTTCGCATTTCAAGGGTGTCATCAAATTCCGGTTGTTGATGAGAGTTTTCTTCAGAAGGAATAGAGGACTGTGTGTTCGTGGCTTGAATGCCCTTTTAAAAGAGAGATAGCTGTGGTTAGGTTATGGTGCGTTTGGGTATGTATGTAAGGATGTGTTTCAGGGTTGGGAAGTGTACTGGGGTGTAGTGGGAAGGGAAGGTTCTTTGAGGGCCCATGGGATGTTTGCTTTGAAAAGAGGTGTCAAGTCTTCTAAGAAAATCAGAGTTGATGTTTTAATTCTAAATTGATTACAGTTGGTTGACTTTCTTCGTTCAATATTGTCTGTATTCATTTTGTAGAAATGGAAAACTGAAAATTTTGGTTCTCATAGAGAACATTTATCTATACGTATACTGACTTCGGATATTCAGGTCGAGGGATCTCTGATTTGCTACTTGTATACCAGGATCCAATTCCTAAGGAGAGAAGTTTCCCTTTCGTATTCCTTGGCGCAACCACGACAAACGATGGCGCTGATTATGTTTTTAATGTCATGTTAGTTGTTAAATTCGATTTTAAAGGTTGTACCACATTTGAAAGAATGTTTGTCTCCTCCTATTAGGTATGTACGTAAGCTGCTTTTTGGTCGAGTGTATTTGTTTTGTTTTTTTTATTCTATCTTTTCATAGTACGTGGCTTTTGTCAGTATTTTTTCTTTGTCATTGGTACGTTGGCGTTTACTTCCAACTATTGAGGAATTCATGAGGATGTTGCTAATGTGGGTGTCTCTTTTTAAATATTGGGTGCCTTTTTGTATCTCTCTAAATTATCAACATCATCATCAGTCTTTTAACGTCTGTCGTTGGACATAGACCTTCCCCAGGATTCGCCACACGTCTCTATCGTGGGTGTTACAGAGCCAGTATTTTCTAAATTTGTCTAGTTCATCTCTCCATCTTGTATTCTGTCGGCCTCGGTTTTGCATGTAATCTCTGGCGATCAATGTTGTAAGTCGTGATGTCCATCGGTTGTCTGCTATTCTTGCAACATGGCCTACCCATTGCCATTTAAGTTTTCTAGGAGATTCTATGATGTCTCTGACTCCAGTTTTCTTCCTTGTATACTTTGCTCTCTTGTGATCTCTCCGTGTAAGGTTGAGCATGATTCTTTCATGCGCACGTTGCATGCTTCTCAGTTTGCAGATCTGTCTCTTGGTTAGGTTCCATGTTTCAGCTCTATGAGTGACTATTGGGAGAATGCATTGGTTGTATACTCTTCTTTTTTAGAATTGATGGGATCGTCTGGTTTTTGAAAGTTGAGCTTGCTTTGCTGTAGACTTGCCATCCTTATTCTGAATGTGATTGTTGCACACGATTTTTGTTTTACTGAAGTTTATGTGTAGACCAACTTTTTTGCTTTCTTCGTTTAGTTCATCTAGCATTAGTTGGAGGTCTTGTAGGTACTCTGCGAAAAAGACGATGGCGTCTGCAAATCTGAGGTTGCTCAGATATTCGCCGTCTATTTTGATTCCTCTATTCTCCCAGTCCAGGTTTCGGAAGCTAAATAATTTAGGGTTTAAAGGGTTCTGGATGGTGACAAATGGGATAATGGTTGCTTTATTAAATTTATTAATCACTCTTGGTAATTGTTGTCTATCTAATTTCATGGCGTTTATATATATATATATATATATATATATATATATATATATATATATATATATATATATTATTCCAGCTCTAATTGGGGAGAAAGGATAATTTAGTTTAAGCAGGTATTTTTGCTGTTCTTCTGGTCTAAGATTCAAAGTATTCCGTCGGATGTAATTGTTTTCAAGTGAAAATGGTACGCTGACCTTGGTGTGTTTGAGATTATCTGAAGAAAATAGTGAGATTTACTCTCCGTGGTTTTGTAGTGTACGCTGGTCAGAATTTCATTTGCCTTTCTCATGATTTTACAGTCCAGAAATTAAATTTCATGTCCGTTAAATCCAATCTTGAAATTAATGTGTTCATGTTCATTATACAATATAATATGTAGATGTAGAAGGTCTTCTTTTAGTTGAGTTAATTCCATATCAAGAAACGATCCCATTGACCCCTTAACACACCTTTTCTTTCCCCTGCACCCCAGTACATTTCCCAACCCTCACACACGTACACACTAGCATACATACTCTAACACCTCAAAACTTGACCACAGCTGCTAACACACACTTACACACATTCATATTACCATTTCTTCTCTCCTTAAAGGGGATTCCAGGAACAATACAGCAGTCCCCCATTCCTTCTTTCAAACACTTGGCAACAACTGGAATTTTATGGTACCCATGAAATTTGAACTCAAATCAATATTAATGACTTGTGCAAATGACCTGAAACTATCACCATTTACTGGACAGCGGACAGTAACAACCTTGGAGTCCACAAGCAGATTAACATTCACTTTATGAAGACATGTATGGAACCGGTTGAGGCTTATCAAAAATTACAATACCTGAAAACTATATCAAAAAAGTTTGACCCTTCTTTTTTTTCTCAAATTTATTCAACCCTTATTGCAGTATTTATCTACCTATTTTCATATATTCATACCACACACACACACACACTCTCTCTCTCTCTCTTTGGGACAGTTCTGGGTGCGTCTATTATTATTGGTACTACCCTGACTTTAATGTTCCACACCTTCAGTTCTCTTGCCAGATCTTGGTAATTTTCTAGTTTTTCACTTTCTTTCCTCTTGGCTTTATAGTCTGCAGGTATGGCCACGTCTATTATTTGGCAGGTTTTCCTCTTCTTGTCTACTATTACCGGGTCCGGTCTTCTTGCTTGGGTAAGGTGGTTCGTTTGGATGTCTAAGTCCCCAAGTAATTTGTGGTTTCCATTCTCCAGGGCTGTCCCTGGTTTGTGCTGGTACCACTTTTCTATATGGTTGAATCCAATTCGTTTGCTCAGTTCCCAGTGTATCACTGTTGCTGCCCTGTCACATCTGTTGCTATAGTCGTTTTGTCATTAATGTTATAAATTATTCGATTCCATTTATGTCTTCATGTTATAATTATTATTTTTTTTGTTTCTTGCAGCTTCCCCGCCGTGCGTGGACACATTGAAATGGTGCCAATTGATTTTCAGCAACAACATGTGTTCCTATGGCAACTACCGGACTAAGTGCTGTTATACGTGTACCCGGCATTCATACTAATACTACCAATGGACATACACTGCCGTGGGCAGAGAACACAGAGTCACCTATCAAAAGATATATATATATATATATATGTATATATATATATGAATATTGTATATATTGTGTCAAGAAGGGACAACACGCAGGAAAGATGGAGAAAGATTGCAGATAAAGAAGAGTGGGTAGATAAGAAAGAGTTCCCTTTCAAATAAAGGGGCTCCTTCGGTTAAGATACCCTTTCCTCACCACCAGAGAAAAAAAAAGCAGATATCTACTTTTTTTTTTTAAAGAACGTATTGTATAGTTTCCTCTTTTTGAAAGGAATCCCAAAACGTCGAAGTACAGCGGAAAAATGCGGGTGAAATAGAAAAAATAGCGTGAAAAGAAGAAATAAAGGCGATGGATATACGGTTGAAAGGAACGCAAGGGTTGAGAGCGCGGGAGTTGGCGGGAAATTTGAAAATAAAATAAAAAGCGTTTGGCGCGAAAATGACGAGAAATGGCGGGAGAAAAATGAAGAAATGGCGCGAAGATCGACGAACCGCGGCATGATTTTTCGTTTTCTTGATTTTTTTTCTAAATGATTAAACACACAGAAAAATGTAAATATTTTGTATTTCGACTCAAAATACAAGCAATGAATCGTAGCTTTGAGCGATCGAATCTGGAGGCGACGTATTACCGAGAATGTTTGTAAAGTTTCATCATAATTCTTCTCATCCTCGTAGTTATTATGGTAAAGATTATTATTATTATTATTATTATTATTATTATTATTATTATTATTATTATTATTATTATTATTATATGATCTCAGCGGGCAAAAAGAAGATTACAAGGATGGAAGCCATAAGGATCTTACAAATCAACATTGCCTATAGTAAAATGAACCCATCAAAGGAAAGTATATATAAGTGTATAAAACAAAAGCTTCCAACAATAACACTAAATTCGAAATTCAAACATCCTAGAAATTTACTGAATGACGTGGAGAGACCGGCGAATTTAGAGGATACTTGAAAATTGCTCTATGTATGAAACAAGACTGTTTGTGAAAAGTAAAAGGCCATACTACATACTTTTAAAAAGATTGACACGTGCATATCAACCAAATCAAGGGAGATAAATCGCCCAGTCGTGATGTTATTCTTGTTGGTGAAAGCAATTATGTTGTTCACGCGTTTACAAGTATTCTCATGAATTCGTCCGTAATAATAATCATTTAACCAGCATCCAAGTGATGACGAGAACGACGATGATGATGCTGAGGATAAGATTTCTAGATATAACGTTGATATTAATTAGGATTACGATGAGAATTATGATGATGATGACGATGATGGTCAAATTCTTTTCGGACCTTGAAATGGAAGTTGTGTTTAATCAAAGCTACTTGGACCCTAAATCACAACACAGAAACAAAAAGGTGATTAATATCTTACGTTTATTTACATCTGACTACAATTGAAGAAATCTGTGTGTTTGTACCGCCATTACTCGACAATTGGCCAATGCACGAAGTTGACATTCGCCGGATATATTAGTCAGCACATAACGCAGTGCATTGTCGAGTTGGAAGTTTTTTGGATCAGCGGTTCTCGAAAAATCTAATGGAAATAAGTAAAACATTAAAACTTATAGATCTTTTTCATAGTTTATATAAAATATCTCCCTTGACTTCCACTCTTTAGAATTATCTAAATTTAGATACACAATATCTAAATTTACAACATTGAAGAGAAGTAACCCAAATACTTCGAAGCAGTAGTTTCGTACGACGGATGGCAATTATTTTTACATGACAATTGTGGCTGGCTGCTCCACACACGATAAAGTTTGGCCCTTTCAGAAAGATGTACCTTCGAAACGGTAATTGTCCTAAAGTCTTATTTACAATGGGAATAAGACAATTAAGACACTGGAAGTTGGTTTTTACAGGACTAGCTGAAACTTCCCCGAAAGAAACCCCCCGTAAAATGTTGACAAAGGATACATTTATTTTGGAGAATTCTCCTAGAATACCCAATCATTTCACGTGAGAATCAATCAGCATACGATTCTTCCTTGCAAATAATTACAATTATTATTATTATCATTATTATCATTGTTCATGAGAAATGATCGAAAACGCCTTGCTTGTTAATATTTTATGAGAAAGAAGAAAAACACGACTGCTTTGAATTTTTCGTCAGTCAATATTCAAACGTTAAATGTTTAACGTTTGAATTATGATTGGCTAAGATATACAATACGTCAGAAATTCTCAGTTTTTTAATATTATATCATATTTCAAAGAATTCAAAACAGTCTCGTTTTTCTCCTTTATTATTATTATTATTATTATTATTATTGGAGTTTTCACACCAGCGGTGGCTGGCGGCCTTCACTGGAGATCAAGTGACGGCAATGTCCTCAATACTCCAGGACTTCCATCAGTATTCTGACTGTCTTGAGTAGTGCTGTCTTCTGGATAGTCTCAGTTCTTCCTCGGATTCCTTGTTCCTCTAGCCTTTTTGCTAGGTTCTGTGGCGCCGTTCCCAGGGCTCTGAACACTATTGGCACTACGTTCACCCTCATGTCCCAAAAACTCTTTTAGCTCCCTGGCCAGGTCTAGATATTAATCTAATTTTCACCTTCTTTCAGCTTCACCCTTTGGTCCGCTATTTCATGTGATGTTCGGTGGTTGTCACTGAGAATTGAATGACAGTACCTTTCTCAGTATTACGTCTTGACCCCAGCACCGCTGGGGACAGAAAAGTTCCAATTCTTCCTTGATCATCCGCACTCGTTGAGATTGCACGTCAGTAATGACTGGTGGCTTTCAGTGGAGATCAAGTGAAAGCAAAGCTCTTCAATACTCCTGGAATCTTCTCGGAATTCAAGCTGATTTCAGCAGTGCTGTCGTCTAGATGGTTTCGTTTCTTCCATGTTCCTCATTATCACCGAATATTATCACCGAATATTATCAGGTGGCTTTTGCTGGAGGTCAACTGACAGCAAGTCACGTCAATACTCCAGAACTCTCCCCAGTATTCTTACTGATTTTAGTAACGCTGACCTCTGGATGTATTCAGTTCACGATCAGATTTATTTTTCTTCAAGTCTTTTTTGCAAGGTTAATCAGAACAGTCCTGAGCGCCCCAGTCATGTTGAGTACAATTGCCACCTTGATATTCCACAATTTCTCCAGTTTTAGACAAGTTCCAAATTTTTACAGCTTTTCAAACTTCTTTGGTTTCATTCAGTCTTTTGCCAGTACAGCGACACCAATTATCTGACTGAAATTTCTCTTTTTGTGCACTATGATTTGCTCTTGTCTCCTGGCCTGGGTTAGGTAGGTGATGAATTTGAATTTCAAAGTCTCGTAGAATTTTCTATTATTTAATTTTCCAAGACAGCTTTTTGGTTAGTGCGTAAAACACTGGGGTTTTTTTGTCTTTTTTTTTTTTTTTTTTTTTTTTCTTTTTTTTTTTTTATTATTATTATTATTATTATTATTATTATTATTATTATTATTATTATTATTATAAGCAGCAGTATTTGATGGTTGTCGCTGGGGATCGGATGACATCAAGTCGTCCCTTTCTCAGTATCCTGTCCGGACCCCCAGCACCGCCGAGGTCCGGACAGTCTCAATTCTTCCTTTATTATTTGCATTCGTTGACTTTCAAAACCAAAAATGTCTGGTGGCTTGCAGTGGAGATCGAGTGACAACAAGCCTCCTCAATACTCCGGGACTCTCCTCGGTATTCTGGCTGAGATAAACTTCAGTGCTCGCTTCAGTGTTTTCGCCGATTCCAACAGTGCTGTGGTCTGAATTGCAGATCTCTACTTCCTCCAGACTTTTGACAAAGAGCAATGATTATGGACACGAATTGTTACATTTTTATTACAGAGAAAGCATATAAAAAACACGTAAAGAACTTGAAGATGTTGTTTTGGGCTTGAAACGGAGATACAGTCCCCTATTCCCAATACAACAGAAGAGAAAAAGACATTTTTTATTAATCTAATTACTACATTACTGAACAGTGTGATTTTTTTTTGTTTCACTGACCGTGACAATGGACTCTTCCACTTAAAGGGAACAATTTTGCTGATTAAAAAATATCTCCTACCCACCAATTGGAACAATGGACACTTCCACTGAAACGAATTCAGTAGTTTCTTTTCTTTAAAAAAAAAAATCATCTCATAGAAATTCAAATATATCCGTGATTTTTTTTCACGGAGATTAAACTAGTAAGCAGATAAAACGGTCTATTTGCAGACGATAAATAAAATAAACAATTCTTGATTTAAGAATTGTTAGGTATACATTGAAAAAGTATGGCTTTTTATTTTGTGATATGCATCTTGGTCAATAGTTTCGAGAAAGGTCATTTACATTCAAAGAGTTTTCGGACGATTGTAGTCCTTTTTGTTGCTTGTATTGTTAACACGGTGTTTCGTCTGATCTATTAACGTCCATTTTCAGGGGTACTATCCGAATGTGATGTTGGTAAACAGACATTTTGTCGAATGGTAGCATTGGCTTCCACAATCAACAAGGACAAAGTATGGAAATCCTGGCCTAATAGATAAAAGAGAAAGATATCACCCGAATCCAGAGCTATTAACGTTGCTAAATTTGGAGACAGACTGAAATTCTGTTTCCACCATCACATTCGGATAGATGAAGTAGGCCGTAGAATGGATCGACCGAAACGTCGTGTTAACAACAAAGACAGTAAGTAAGAGTTCAATCGTCAGAAAACCTCTTTGAATAAACATCTTTGTTTTAAACTTATTGAAATGGAAGTGAAGTCTGTCATGAAATTCGATTGGAAAATGACCTACTGTATATGCCGATATATAAGACGCACATTTAAATTTTGAAAAAAAAATTGATATTAAATTGCGTCTAATTCGCTGGTATTATGCCCGAGGGGTCTTTTATTTAAGTTCGAAATGAACAGCTATCCGGTTTGGATGAGTTGCTGTAAGTGCTAGTCTCTACAATATCCTTGTAAACCATGCTTATTGTCCGGGAAATATGGTAAATATATATCAAAAACCGTCAAACAAAATAGCCACCAAAACTTTCAGCATAAGTTTCTTCAGTTTCTAAGTTCATCCTACTGGTTACGTACGCACAACCAAACAGGCCGTACAAATGAAGTTATAAGGCTAAAAAAAAAATTGAACATTGACAAATCATGTCTAAAATTAAAAAAAAAATGTTTTGGGGGAAATTCCTCCCCAAAAGAGTAATGTTCAATTTACAATGTAATTTCATGCCAAATTGATTCTTCAGTTTGTGCCCGCTAGCGGTCACACTTGTTTGTGGTTGTTCGTTTTTTTTTAATCAGTCTTTTTTTTAGTGATCACTGTCCAACAAAAAAGCGAGAAGCTGTTGGTCATGCGATGGTTTCTACAGAGCTACTAATCAGACCTGTCGTCGTCATCATCATCATCATCATCATCATCATCGTCGTCGCTGCTGCTGCTGCTTCTTCTTCTTCTTGTACTTGCATGACCTCACCAGAAATCTCATGATTATCGCTGGAGACTGACCGAGAGCAGGGATCTCGAAATATCGAGCATCTTTCCCAAAATCCCCGCTGACCCAGGCAATGCTGCGATCTAGGCAGTCTTCATCCTTCTTCAGTTCCATCCTAATCTCTTTGATACAATTCCAAGTTCACCATTCATTAACTGTACGGCCTCAGCTTTCATGTATTACATTTTTCTCAGGTCCCAAGCAAAGTCCTCGTGATTTTTTCCCAATTGGTCGCTCTCTTTCATCTTGTTGTCCACTGACACAGCCACCTCTATGACATTATTTGTTTTTAATAAATAAAGGTCGTACCTAACACATAACTGCAAATGAACGCAGGGAGAGAGTGTGTGTGTGCGTGAGAGATAGATAGATATATATAGAGAGAGAGAGAGTGAGAGAAAGAATAACCAACCGTCGTAATTTACCCCTGTTTTCTTACGATTCGAGATAAATCACAATTTCCCGATATTGATAATCGCAATTGAAGTATTTATCTTCATTATTTTGCTTATATCTACCAATGTCCCAGCTTTCATGATTGACTACATCAGGAACCATCAGCGACAATCGTTTAGCGAAAACCGTCCACATATGTTTATTCAGTTTTAATTTGGTCTAACTGGCTGACTACTTATGTAAGTATCTGGTGCACAGGCAACACCAATAGAATTAGAGCTGAAAATTTGAACATTAACACTTTATTATGTTTTGAAAAAGCGTTTGTTCGTTATTTCTATTGATATTCGGGACATCCTCATCTTGGTTGCTTTTCATACAACGTTTCGGTCGTTGCACTCTACGGCCTTCGTCAGGTATCATCTGGTAGATGTGGGGAAGTAACGAACCGAACCTTTTATTTATCCGACGGGGGTATATTGACCGTACTCCCCTCTTAGCATTAGTAGTATTGTTATATTGTCTCAAGCTAGAATCGAACTTAGAACCATCAGATTACTTTACAGTTATTTGTCAGATGCTGTAACCACTGCACTATGTGTCCATGTCAATAGAAATAATAATAATAATACCTCATCTCAAAAATTCAGAGATATACGTTTGTTTGTTGTTTTTTTGTTTTTTTTTGTTTTTTCTGAAAATATCCCCCTTAAATCATCAAGAAGGAGACAACCCCACAAGTCTTGAAACAAGGGTATACAACCACAGAACAAAAGGTGTTATTTGAAAATCCATACTTCTTCAATGATAACCACAGAACAAAAGGTGTAGTTTGAAAATCCATACTTCTTTAGCGATGACCACAGAACAAAAGATGTTATTTGAAAATCCATACTTCTTTAGCGATGACCACAGAAAAAAAGGTGTTATTTGGAAATCCAAACTTCTTTAGCGATGACCACAGAACAAAAGGTGTTATTTGAAAATCCATACTTCTTTAGTGATGACCACAGAACAAAAGGTGTAGTTTGAAAATCCATACTTCTTTAGTGATGACCACAGAACAAAAGGTGTAGTTTGAAAATCCATACTTCTTTAGCGATGACCACAGAACAAAAGGTGTTATTTGAAAATCCATACTTCTTTAGCGATGACCACAGAAAAAAAGGTGTTATTTGAAAATTCATACTCCTTCAATGATAACCACAGAACAAAAGGTGTAGTTTGAAAATCCATACTCCTTTAATGATGACCACAGAACAAAAGGTGTAGTTTGAAAATCCATACTTCTTTAGCGATGACCACAGAAAAAAAGGTGTTATTTGGAAATCCATACTTCTTTAGCGATGACCACAGAACAAAAGGTGTTATTTGAAAATCCATACTTCTTTAGCGATGACCACAGAACAAAAGGTGTTATTTGAAAATCCATACTTCTTTAGCGATGACCACAGAACAAAAGGTGTTATTTGAAAATCCATACTTCTTTAGCGATGACCACAGAACAAAAGGTGTTATTTGAAAATCCATACTTCTTTAGCGATGACCACAGAACAAAAGGTGTTATTTGAAAATCCATACTTCTTTAGTGATGACCACAGAACAAAAGGTGTAGTTTGAAAATCCATACTTCTTTAGTGATGACCACAGAACAAAAGGTGTAGTTTGAAAATCCATACTTCTTTAGCGATGACCACAGAACAAAAGGTGTTATTTGAAAATCCATACTTCTTTAGCGATGACCACAGAAAAAAAGGTGTTATTTGAAAATTCATACTCCTTCAATGATAACCACAGAACAAAAGGTGTAGTTTGAAAATCCATACTCCTTTAATGATGACCACAGAACAAAAGGTGTAGTTTGAAAATCCATACTTCTTTAGCGATGACCACAGAAAAAAAGGTGTTATTTGGAAATCCATACTTCTTTAGCGATGACCACAGAAAAAAAGGTGTTATTTGAAAATCCATACTTCTTTAGCGATGACCACAGAACAAAAGGTGTTATTTGAAAATCCATACTTCTTTAGCGATGACCACAGAACAAAAGGTGTTATTTGAAAATCCATACTTCTTTAGCGATGACCACAGAACAAAAGGTGTTATTTGAAAATCCATACTTCTTTAGCGATGACCACAGAACAAAAGGTGTTATTTGAAAATCCATACTTCTTTAGCGATGACCACAGAACAAAAGGTGTTATTTGAAAATCCATACTTCTTTAGTGATGACCACAGAACAAAAGGTGTAGTTTGAAAATCCATACTTCTTTAGTGATGACCACAGAACAAAAGGTGTAGTTTGAAAATCCATACTTCTTTAGCGATGACCACAGAACAAAAGGTGTTATTTGAAAATCCATACTTCTTTAGCGATGACCACAGAAAAAAAGGTGTTATTTGAAAATTCATACTCCTTCAATGATAACCACAGAACAAAAGGTGTAGTTTGAAAATCCATACTCCTTTAATGATGACCACAGAACAAAAGGTGTAGTTTGAAAATCCATACTTCTTTAGCGATGACCACAGAAAAAAAGGTGTTATTTGGAAATCCATACTTCTTTAGCGATGACCACAGAACAAAAGGTGTTATTTGAAAATCCATACTTCTTTAGCGATGACCACAGAACAAAAGGTGTTATTTGAAAATCCATACTTCTTTAGCGATGACCACAGAAAAAAAGGTGTTATTTGAAAATCCATACTTCTTTAGCGATGACCACAGAACAAAAGGTGTTATTTGAAAATCCATACTTCTTTAGCGATGACCACAGAACAAAAGGTGTTATTTGAAAATCCATACTTCTTTAGCGATGACCACAGAACAAAAGGTGTTATTTGAAAATCCATACTTCTTTAGTGATGACCACAGAACAAAAGGTGTAATTTGAAAATTCATACTCCTTTAATGATGACCACAGAACAAAAGGTGTTATTTGAAAATCCATACTTCTTTAGCGATGACCACAGAACAAAAGATGTTATTTGAAAATCCATACTCCTTTAATGATGACCACAGAACAAAAGGTGTTATTTGAAAATTCATACTCCTTCAATGATAACCACAGAACAAAAGGTGTAGTTTGAAAATCCATACTTCTTTAGCGATGACCACAGAAAAAAAGGTGTTATTTGAAAATCCATACTTCTTTAGCGATGACCACAGAACAAAAGATGTTATTTGAAAATCCATACTTCTTTAGCGATGACCACAGAACAAAAGGTGTTATTTGAAAATCCAAACTTCTTTAGCGATGACCACAGAACAAAAGGTGTTATTTGAAAATCCATACTTCTTTAGTGATGACCACAGAAAAAAGGTGTAGTTTGAAAATTCATAGTCCTTCAATGATAACCACAGAACAAAAGGTGTAATTTGAAAATTCATACTCCTGTAATGATGACCACAGAACAAAAGGTGTAGTTTGAAAATCCATACTTCTTTAGTGATGACCACAGAACAAAAGGTGTTATTTGAAAATTCATACTCCTTTAATGATGACCACAGAACAAAAGGTGTAATTTGAAAATTCATACTCCTTTAATGATGACCACAGAACAAAAGGTGTAATTTGAAAATTCATACTCCTGTAATGATGACCACAGAACCAAAGGTGTAGTTTGAAAATTCATACTCCTTCAATGATAACCACAGAACAAAAGGTGTAGTTTGAAAATTCATACTCCTTTAATGATAACCACAGAACAAAAGGTGTAATTTGAAAATTCATACTCCTTTAATGATGACCACAGAACAAAAGGTGTAGTTTGAAAATTCATACTCCTTTAATGATGACCACAGAACAAAAGGTGTAGTTTGAAAATTCATACTCCTTTAATGATAACCACAGAACAAAAGGTGTAGTTTGAAAATTCATACTCCTTTAATGATGACCACCCAATAAAAGATGAGAGAAGTAATTTATTCATTGATCACCTTTTTCCCCGTTCCTAGATGCTTAACAACAACGTTGGACTCGTGACGGTTTCTATTGAGTGAAGTAATTAGACTTGTTCTCCTCTGTTTTCAAACTCTCGGTGGACCTGCTCTATCTACAATTAAAAATGTCTCCAATTCTTCGGGTCTTATCGGCGTATTAGCTTCATAGGTTTGGGACCCTTATCAATTTCATTACACAAATTCAGAAAAAGATATGAGTCCTATAATTGTCAAACGACTCTAGTGACCTTTAATATCAATTCCAATGTTCCACAACTACTACTAATGATGATGATGATGATGATGATGATGGCTTGGCCCCGTGAACAGAGCTCCGGAAGTTTGTTTTTTTTGCGTCTCTTCAGGTCCTAAGTGTTAAAGACCTGTACGTGAATTAATCCCGAAGAGTTTCAAGCTAAGATGTGGCGTGAGCCCTGTCGACCCAAAATTTCAAATTGAGGGTTTGCATGTCCTGTCCACCGAGGTGGAAATAGGATAGCAAGGTCCGTAGGTCGTGTTGTTGGAGTATCTCCCTCCTGATGCCTGAGCTGGTTGTTGAGGTCTTCCGTCCCTTGGGGAGAATATTCCGTCATTTTGGCTGGCCTGGACTACTCAAAACTAATGATAGTAATATCAGTAATAGTATAATTGTCATAAACACGAAAACCATGATATTAGAGATAATTATAATAGTAGTGAAATAAAACCCAAAGGATAAAAAAGTAAGAAGGAAGACTTTTACTGTTGTATAATTGCTTTAGATAGAGTTTGTTTTGTTTTTTAGTAAATGTTACATTTAGCAATTACTGTGTCACTACACTTACGTAAGATATCGAATCTCCATAAAATCCTCAAAAGGAGAAGAAATCAAGCGAAGAACCACGCAAGGTTGACAAGCTTCCAACTGGGCAAGCTCAATCATCAAGAACGAGACAACCCCACAAGTCTTGAAACGAAGGGTATACAACCAATGCATCCTATGGAACTGAGACATGAAACCAAGAAAAAAATTGTCTGTCGATCTGAGAACCATGCAACGTATCCCAAGACAACTGTCACATCGTATGGAGAGATCATAAATCAGCACAGGTGGGGGGGCATAGGAGTCAGAGATAGCATGGGAACCATTAGAAAACTCAAATGGCAATCGGCTGGATTGTCAGACAACGGCGGACTCACAATGTGGAACCCGTGAGCCGAAACTGTGGCCGACAAAATATGAGATGGCGTGTCGAACTAGACAAGTTCATAAAAGTATTGGTTCTGCAACGCCCATGATATGGAGCTCTGAGAATCTTGGGGAAGGTCTATGTTCAACGACAAAACGCTAAAATGATGATGATGATGATGATGGTGATGATGATGATGATGATGATGATGATGGTGATGATGATGATGATGATGATGATGATGATGATGATGATGATGATGATGATGATGATGATGAAAAAAGAAATATTAATAATAATTGACAATACTTCGTCTAATATTAAACTTATTTATCAATAATTAATTTCCGTTTCGTGCTTACGGCCGTAGAATGATGGTCAGAGAAGATGCAATAAGAAGCAACTGAAATGCAAAAAATGAAAAATGAAAGAAATAGATTGAAAATTACGCCATTCTTTGGTCTAGGAACCAGAAAATTTGACAGCTTTAAACGACTGATAATTTTTCGCTACGGTGGACCATAAGCATAAACATCCACTGTTTTAGAAACTGGGTCCTTTCTGGTTATACATTTACCTTTTTTTTTTTTTTTCAATCTATCAATCCAATTCTAACTATGTTTTTACCGTTTTTTTTAATTCAATTCAAATTTCACTTTTCAATTTTTGCGTAAACGTTGAATTGTAGTTTTAAGATTCATTCAAAGCTACAAGACAATTTTTGGTAACAATAACCCTAAAAATACTAACCTTAACTTGAATACTTTGTTAAATTCAAGTGAATATAGTGCTACGAAAAAGAACGCTGAAAATGAGTGTTGAATTGAATATGGAAGAGATTATAATCGCCAAAAACTTTGGTTTTAATTTAGGACCAGTTGCATTCAATGGCATTCTCTTTTCTTATATTTCATTAATTATATTTTTTTCTTTGAAAATAAAATCTATCCATATGGATTATTTATTAAATACGTGTGAATAACTTCCCTTAATTATGGTTTCCTTCAAATATATGTCGTTTTTACGAAAACTTTTCTTGAGTGGAAATAACCGGGTTTAAACTTGATTAATCACACATGTTTTTTCCAAGAAAACAAAGTAAGTACGTATTTATTTATATTTATTTATTCAAAACTGACTTCGGAAGTTCACAGGCAAACCAAGAAATGGAATTAAACTTTCCAAATTTTTGTAGTTTTGATCAAATTAAAATGAGTATTTATCTATATTTATTTTTGTATAAAAGTTTAAGCAAATACGTAGTTCAAATCGATTCGATAGATTTTTTTTTGAAAAAAACTTGAAAAATTTTGTTTTGTTTTTGTTTTCTCTAAATATGTTATTTTTTTAGTAAAATCCTGAAACAACGAACGAAAGTTTACATGGAAATCAATTGAAATTTGAGTATACAGTTATGTTCCTCTATAACGAAAAATCAACAATCGTTTAAACTGGTCAAAATGGCCGAAAAATAACCGAAAATTACCAATAATGAACATTAGATTTGATCTATAAAGACTTTAAAGGTTAGACTAACACGTTTTTGCTACACATACTCTCCACACACACACACATACACGTACACATTCATACACGTGTATGTGTTTTGATGTTTATTCTTGTTTTGCAGTTTGGATAACAAATTGGTTTTACAGAGTTGCTAGTTCTAAGTCGTACCCGTCACCTTTGCCCGGGCTAGGTTTTTTTTTCCTGTCAAAGTAACCTTTAGTTATATGGACAGCCTTATGAGGCTAAATGGACTGGCATGCTTTTCGCCCCTAGCTGAGTCAGGAAGTGGATTTATATGAAAAGGGCATAAGTGCAGCATGAAGGCAAGTATCCATGGTTGAAACTGGAACTTGGTTCACCGATTCCGTTACGCCACTCAGTATCACCACGCACACGTACATATCTTTAATCATCATCATCATCATCATCATCATTATCAATTTCACATCAGTTGCCTGGTGGTTACCGCTGGATGTTGAGTGACAGCAAGTCTCCTCAAGTCTCCGGTCTTCGTTTCCACTCTCTCATAGTCCACAGCAGTACTATGGTTTACAGTTTCATACCAATCGCCCAGTGGTTATCGCTGACGGCTGAGTGACATCAAGTTTCCTCAGGTCTTCAGCCCTCTTCTCATCTCTCCCTCACCTATCACAGCAGTGCTGTGGTTCGAACTTCCACTACCACTTGGGTGATTTTTCTCCCCCCTCCTCTGTTACGCTCTTTCCTCAGTATTCGTGCAGTTCCTAGCAGTGCTGTGGTCTGTACAGCTTCAGTCCTTCCTTTCATCCAGAGTTCCTCCAATCTCACCTTCAGTGTCTTTGGTACGGTTCCAAGTGTATATACTATTACTGGTACTACCCTGACTTTCATGTTCCACATCTTCTTCAGGTCTCTTGCCAGATCCTGTTTTTTTTCCAGTTTTTCTCTCCCTTTCCTCTTAATTTTATGGTCTGCAGGTACGGCCACGTCTATCATTTGGCAGGTTTTCCTTTTCTTTTCTACGATTACTAAGTCTGGTCTTCTTCTTCTTCTTCTTCTTCTTCTTCTTCTTCTTCTTCTTCTTCTTCTTCTTCTCACCATCATCATCATCATCAACCCCGAACTGTCAACATAAGTTTCTTCAGCTTTTAATTAGTTCTGACTGACTGGTCGGCTACGTGTGTATGTATGAATGTATGTAGCGCGTGCACAGACGGCTCAAATGGTTCTAGAGGACTTATAATGTAAATATTCACTCCTTGGTATGTTTAGAAAAAACGTTT
>OY735227.1:33270205-33428299 GCA_963457665.1 Thysanoteuthis rhombus
CAGTTTTAAATTCTCTATCGAATTCCGTGGTGTCAAACCCCTGGTCTTATATTAATCTCTAATGAATGACATCTTTATCAATGACATCTGGTTTCAATGTGTATTAATAACAAATACGCACAAAACTTCTGAAATCTTTTGAAAACCATGATCAACAATATACTTCGGGTGATAGAATTAATAAATTATTAGTTTGTTCAATTTATGAAAAACATTATTATCATTCTTTGTCTTTTGAATGATCAAATCTTTCCTTGAATACTGATGGTGTGCCTCGACCATTTCAGTGCCTTGCTCACTACGTTGTGAGATGAAAAAGGTTGAAAATTACGGTTATCAGGTTACTGTATATATATATATATATATATATATATATATATATATATATATATATATAATTATGCACACAAAGATTCAGGAGAAGAGGATTCCATATCTGTTGCAGGTCTGCTGATAGCCAGTGGGGCCTACTCTATGCAAGCAAGTTCTGTCACAGCGGCTGCAGGAGAACGTCTGGATGGTCTAGTTTTACAGCGTTGTCTATTCTCTGCAGATCGGGATTATCAAAAGCCCTCGAGCCTGACCAACAAGATTTTGTATATGATATATATATATATATATACATATATATATATATATATATATATATATATATATATACTAATGATATTTAACCATTTAGGCAATAGACTTAACTATTAACAGTATTAGATTCCTACAGTAGTTTTTAGATATTCTTATAGTAAGCGTAACACAATGGTTTGGGTTTTTTTTCCAATTCCAGAACGCGGTGCAGAATACATAATTCTTTTTAAATTCAAATCTAAATTTAAATTTAAATTCAAGAAAAGATTTTACGTACGGGACGGGGTATCTGTAAGATCTTGCATTGATTTTTTTATTAGAACCCACTTAAAAATCGCCAAGAAGCTTGAAACAATTTTGTTGTGAGGATTTAATAAGTATTATTTATATATATATATATATATATATATATATATATATATATATATATATATATATATATATACTAATCAAAAATACAATATAATATGATATGATATAATATAATATGATATTCAATGTGTGATGGGTTTATTTCATAGAGTGGTCGATACATTAAACTTTTAAGATGAATTAGAGTAGAGCTTAGAATATGATGAAGTAATTACTTCATCATGTATATGTGTGTGTGTGTTTAAGGAAATGGACATCATTTGGTTCGACAGAATTTATTATAAATCGTGTTGTATTATATAGAAACATATCTGAAATGATTTCCTGTCGTTACACAGTTGATATGTCATTCAATATAGACAACATAAATAGAATGAACGATTGAAGAAAATGTGGCTGCTGCAGGAATCGAACCCGCCACCGATAGGTTGCTGCTCCAATGTTGTGTTGTGCACTTACAATTTAATTTATATATATATATATATATATATATATATATATATATATATATATAGTGAATTTTATGGGCAATATGGAAACTCGAAAATGCGGGAAATGGATTGTATTAATCCCCCTAATAAGTTTCGGGAAAACTGGTTTCTTCCGTTATCAAACCTCAAATGGGGAAAGATGATAGAATATGCGAATAACAAAGTTTAGAGTGAAGTGAAGGAGATGATTCGTGGTTGTTATCATGTTGTTGAATCTATTGTATGTGTACGCAGTATATATATTAGTGTGTGATATGTGTTGGTGATTCATGCCATATATGTTTTATTTGGGTGTGTTGTAGATTAGTTTTTGATGGGGAGAGTGTGTCTAGATCGGTATTTTCTGTGTGAATGTGTGTGTGAGCAATCCAAGATTTTAGAAAAGTTTCAGGTAGTGTATAATTTTATTAGTTCTATTTTAAACTTTAAAATATGGGGATTTTATATTTTTGATTTTGTACGAACCCGTCAAGGGCGAGTGAAGTAATGCCACCATTCCTAGACAGAAATTTTAAGGCACATTCTTTTTTCGTATGTATTGTTTAAGTAGCCGCGTTAATCCTCCCAAGCGTTTAATCTTATGTCATATTCCCTGAGGCTTCATATTCTCAAGTTCAAATGCTATGTATTCCAGAGGTATTAAAACTTTACAAAAAGGAGGGTAGATTACCATCGAGACCATGACTACAGTGAAGTTCAGTATAGTGAGTTTGTTCCTCACAGGGTGTGTCTGATTTGTGTCCCGGTGTCTGGCTAAGTGGAAGCTTAGCAAATGTTTAAAGTTATTGCATGCTCTCATGTTTTGTTTAAAATTACCTGAAAGCTATATTATCGTACAATTATAGCACAGCGAAGAAATACACTGTTTTTTTTTCGCTCGACAAGAGGCTCGATTTCTACAAAAAGAGGATTCAAAATCTCCTGCATCTTATATAAGCCAACTTATAAATGCTAGTTGTCTCATGGCCTGGGAATTAGCACTCTTGCATCTTATATCTCCCGGATTGTCGCCTACCTAGGCAGCAGCAGTTATGGTGAGTGCCTTGGGTGCCCAACTGGTAGTAATGAGGATGGGACAGGAGAATGCTATCAGATTGATTACTAGTCAGAATTTTAAATAATACTGGTTGAAAGGGAGCCTCCATTTTTCCTTTTTTCAAATTTTCTCTGGACTCCTTCAACTCTACAACCGCCTTATAGTTTGTTTTCTTTTTGTAGATATGATTGCGTGTTATAGGACTCCAAAATTTTACAATTTAATGAGCCAAAATATTTGAATTACATGACAAATGATAATCTCACTCCATGCGAAAATATAGTGCTGCCATCTTTTCACCCCCCCCCCACTGAAACCTATCCCTGCAATAAAAAACGATCTTACCAAATATCTTCTCTAATACATTCACAGCCACGTGACGTATCTTGTGCATTACCTCTGATGTTCATCTATTGCACTGTGTTATTTGAGGTAATATGAATAGCTAGTCTGCTCGGGTAAATGTGATGATTAGCACATCTGCCTTACATGCAGAAGGTCCTGAGTTCGATTCCAGTAATCAGTGAATACGGAGAACTCTTCATTCGGACAAATTTTTCTGTGCCCTCACCAACTAATTGAGTACACTAAGCTGTGCAATTAGGACGGAATTCCTAACTTGATTCCTGTCAAGGGGTTGGTCATGAAAACTTGTATGAATAGAGTCCTGGTTTTGATCAGACTTGAAACTTTCAAGAAACACTAAGCTGACACGTACAAAGGGAACTTCGTCATCGGCCATTAGTTGTCTCACAAGAGACGGGCGCTTCTCCTTCAAAATATATATATATATAAGATGAAAGAAGAGAAATTACCCATTGGAAATAATGGTAATAACTTTATTATTTATTGGTCAGTTGTAGTCAAACTAGCTTTACTTGGGACCATACAATAAAAGAATTTGCCGGCTGTTTTAAAATTCAGTGTTGTTCACCGTTTCTGTAAGATTTCCGGTGTGGTCTCAATAGAGCATTGCAGGAAGTCTGACGGTATGTTGGGAATAATTTGCGTTCCACCTGTTGATTTTGTGGTTTGTTTTTGCGCACATTCCCCTTTGCACAGCCCACAGGAAGAAGTAACAAAAATAGAGTAATATTTACAGAAGTTAAATATAATTTCTAATAAGGGATTAATTCTCATCTACCCTGTATAATATTCAGCCCATGTTGGCTGATGAATAAAAAGAAAAACAAGTCTCTAGAGTTATGGTGAAACCCAATTCTAAAGGGTCGTTTTCAGCTGTTGGAAGAGGGGAAGACAAAATATCAAAACAGGGTGCCAATTCATTTTTCTATACTAGTCAGTAGACCAATGTTTCAGTCGTTGAATTCTCCAGTCATTATTGTTCGATTGTGTGAGACCGGGTAAAGATGATTTATCCCATGCAATCATCTCAAGATTCAAAGAGATTTACAAGTCGCAATATTGATTTATATGTGCAATTCTGATCAATGCCTGGAATGTTTCTCATGCTTTCTACGGGTTCAGAGATTTATACAAGTGGCTGCAAGTTATTTTAATGATTGCAATGCAGCAGGGTCTGTCTGCATATTTCAGGTGGGAAAAGCAGTGTTTATCGAATTAACGCAGGTACGTATAATAAGTATGATGAAGTGAGTGATGCCACTACGGGTGCTTGTCATCTCCAAGTCTATCACACTTATCGCTAACCTCGAAGAACTAGCAGAGACCGAGAAACGTGATACGTGAAGCCCGAACAATGACGGCTGATGCTATAGCCAGCGTCAGGATGATAAGCCATTGTGGGGCAAAAACAGCATTTCATCGACCCCCCCCCATGTTTTGTAAGTATCAAATGTGCAGCTACTTTACGTCTACATCTTTTTAGTTTCAATTTTAAAAATTTGTACCTCAAATTAAAAGAGTTGAACTTCGATTTTAACGAGTTGAACTTCAATTTTGAATGCTTGAACTTCAATTTTGAATGCTTGAACTTCAATTTTGAAGAGTTGAACTTCGGTTTTAACGAGTTGAACTTCAATTTTGAATGGTTGAACTTCAATTTTAAAGAGTTGAACTTCAATTTTGAATGGTTGAACTTCAATTTTGAAGAGTTGAACTTCAATTTTGAATGGTTGAACTTCAATTTTGAAGAGTTGAACTTCAATTTTGATTGGTTGAACTTCAATTTTGAATGGTTGAACTTCAATTTTAAAGAGTTGAACTTCAATTTTGAATGGTTGAACTTCAATTTTGAATGGTTGAACTTCAATTTTGAATGGTTGAACTTCAATTTTGAATGGTTGAACTTCAATTTTGAATGGTTGAACTTCAATTTTAAAGAGTTGAACTTCAATTTTGATTGGTTGAACTTCAATTTTGAATGGTTTAACTTCAATTTTGAAGAGTTGAACTTTAATTTTGAATGGTTGAACTTCAATTTTGAATGGTTAAACTTCAATTTTAAAGAGTTGAACTTCAATTTTGAATGGTTGAACTTCAATTTTGAAGAGTTGAACTTCAATTTTGAATGGTTGAACTTCAATTTTGAATGGTTGAACTTCAATTTTGAATGGTTTAACTTCAATTTTAAAGAGTTGAACTTCAATTTTGAATGGTTGAACTTCAATTTTGAATGGTTGAACTTCAATTTTGAATGGTTGAACTTCAATTTTAAAGAGTTGAACTTCAATTTTGAATGGTTGAACTTCAATTTTGAAGAGTTGAACTTCAATTTTGATTGGTTGAACTTCAATTTTGAATGGTTTAACTTCAATTTTGAAGAGTTGAACTTCAATTTTGAATGGTTGAACTTCAATTTTGAATGGTTGAACTTCAATTTTGAATGGTTAAACTTCAATTTTAAAGAGTTGAACTTCAATTTTGAATGGTTGAACTTCAATTTTGAAGAGTTGAACTTCAATTTTGATTGGTTGAACTTCAATTTTGAATGGTTAAACTTCAATTTTAAAGAGTTGAACTTCAATTTTGATTGGTTGAACTTCAATTTTGAATAGTTTAACTTCAATTTTGAAGAGTTGAACTTTAATTTTGAATGGTTGAACTTCAATTTTGAATGGTTGAACTTCAATTTTAAAGAGTTGAACTTCAATTTTGAATGGTTGAACTTCAATTTTGAAGAGTTGAACTTCAATTTTGAATGGTTGAACTTCAATTTTGAATGGTTGAACTTCAATTTTGAATGGTTTAACTTCAATTTTAAAGAGTTGAACTTCAATTTTGAATGGTTTAACTTCAATTTTGAATGGTTGAACTTCAATTTTGAATGGTTGAACTTCAATTTTAAAGAGTTGAACTTCAATTTTGAATGGTTGAACTTCAATTTTGAAGAGTTGAACTTCAATTTTGAATGGTTGAACTTCAATTTTGAATAGTTTAACTTCAATTTTGAAGAGTTGAACTTTAATTTTGAATGGTTGAACTTCAATTTTGAATGGTTAAACTTCAATTTTAAAGAGTTGAACTTCAATTTTGAATGGTTGAACTTCAATTTTGAAGAGTTGAACTTCAATTTTGAATGGTTGAACTTCAATTTTGAAGAGTTGAACTTCAATTTTGATTGGTTGAACTTCAATTTTGAATGGTTAAACTTCAATTTTAAAGAGTTGAACTTCAATTTTGATTGGTTGAACTTCAATTTTGAATAGTTTAACTTCAATTTTGAAGAGTTGAACTTTAATTTTGAATGGTTGAACTTCAATTTTGAATGGTTAAACTTCAATTTTAAAGAGTTGAACTTCAATTTTGAATGGTTGAACTTCAATTTTGAAGAGTTGAACTTCAATTTTGAATGGTTGAACTTCAATTTTGAATGGTTGAACTTCAATTTTGAATGGTTTAACTTCAATTTTAAAGAGTTGAACTTCAATTTTGAATGGTTGAACTTCAATTTTGAATGGTTGAACTTCAATTTTGAATGGTTGAACTTCAATTTTAAAGAGTTGAACTTCAATTTTGAATGGTTGAACTTCAATTTTGAAGAGTTGAACTTCAATTTTGAATGGTTGAACTTCAATTTTGAATAGTTTAACTTCAATTTTGAAGAGTTGAACTTCAATTTTGAATGGTTGAACTTCAATTTTGAAGAGTTGAACTTCAATTTTGAATGGTTGAACTTCAATTTTGAATGGTTTAACTTCAATTTTGAATGGTTTAACTTCAATTTTAAAGAGTTGAACTTCAATTTTGAATGGTTGAACTTCAATTTTGAATGGTTGAACTTCAATTTTGAATGGTTGAACTTCAATTTTAAAGAGTTGAACTTCAATTTTGAATGGTTGAACTTCAATTTTGATTGGTTGAACTTCAATTTTGAATGGTTGAACTTCAATTTTAAAGAGTTGAACTTCAATTTTGAATGGTTGAACTTCAATTTTGAATGGTTGAACTTCAATTTTGAATGGTTGAACTTCAATTTTAAAGAGTTGAACTTCAATTTTGAATGGTTGAACTTCAATTTTGAAGAGTTGAACTTCAATTTTGATTGGTTGAACTTCAATTTTGAATGGTTAAACTTCAATTTTAAAGAGTTGAACTTCAATTTTGATTGGTTGAACTTCAATTTTGAATAGTTTAACTTCAATTTTGAAGAGTTGAACTTCAATTTTGAATGGTTGAACTTCAATTTTGAATGGTTAAACTTCAATTTTAAAGAGTTGAACTTCAATTTTGAATGGTTGAACTTCAATTTTGAAGAGTTGAACTTCAATTTTGAATGGTTGAACTTCAATTTTGAATGGTTGAACTTCAATTTTGAATGGTTTAACTTCAATTTTAAAGAGTTGAACTTCAATTTTGAATGGTTGAACTTCAATTTTGAATGGTTGAACTTCAATTTTGAATGGTTGAACTTCAATTTTAAAGAGTTGAACTTCAATTTTGAATGGTTGAACTTCAATTTTGAAGAGTTGAACTTCAATTTTGAATGGTTGAACTTCAATTTTGAATAGTTTAACTTCAATTTTGAAGAGTTGAACTTTAATTTTGAATGGTTGAACTTCAATTTTGAATGGTTAAACTTCAATTTTAAAGAGTTGAACTTCAATTTTGAATGGTTGAACTTCAATTTTGAAGAGTTGAACTTCAATTTTGAATGGTTGAACTTCAATTTTGAATGGTTTAACTTCAATTTTGAATGGTTTAACTTCAATTTTAAAGAGTTGAACTTCAATTTTGAATGGTTGAACTTCAATTTTGAATGGTTGAACTTCAATTTTGAATGGTTGAACTTCAATTTTAAAGAGTTGAACTTCAATTTTGAATGGTTGAACTTCAATTTTGATTGGTTGAACTTCAATTTTGAATGGTTGAACTTCAATTTTAAAGAGTTGAACTTCAATTTTGAATGGTTGAACTTCAATTTTGAATGGTTGAACTTCAATTTTGAATGGTTGAACTTCAATTTTAAAGAGTTGAACTTCAATTTTGAATGGTTGAACTTCAATTTTGAAGAGTTGAACTTCAATTTTGATTGGTTGAACTTCAATTTTAAAGAGTTGAACTTCAATTTTGAATGGTTGAACTTCAATTTTGAATGGTTGAACTTCAATTTTGAAGAGTTGAACTTCAATTTTGATTGGTTGAACTTCAATTTTGAATGGTTGAACTTCAATTTTAAAGAGTTGAACTTCAATTTTGAATGGTTGAACTTCAATTTTGAAGAGTTGAACTTCAATTTTGAATGGTTGAACTTCAATTTTGAAGAGTTGAACTTCAATTTTGATTGGTTGAACTTCAATTTTGAATGGTTGAACTTCAATTTTGAAGAGTTGAACTTCAATTTTGATTGGTTGAACTTCAATTTTAAAGAGTTGAACTTCAATTTTGAATGGTTGAACTTCAATTTTAAAGAGTTGAACTTCAATTTTGAATGGTTGAACTTCAATTTTGAAGAGTTGAACTTCAATTTTGAAGAGTTGAACTTCAATTTTGATTGGTTGAACTTCAATTTTAAAGAGTTGAACTTCAATTTTGAATGGTTGAACTTCAATTTTAAAGAGTTGAACTTCAATTTTGAATGGTTTAACTTCAATTTTAAAGAGATGAACTTCAATTTCAAAAAGAATTTCAAAGTAAAACTCAGCGCTTCGTAAAGTGGGTGGTATCATACAAAGCGAACCGGAGCGTCGTAAAGGCTGCTATGAAACGCCGGATAGCCTAAACATTTGACACTACGATGGCTTCACTACCGGCCCGAGTCACTCAAACGGATTACAATCGATAAAACGTTGACTGCGATTACACCACTGTTGTGTATGAAAACATAAAATCGTGTACAAAAGCATTTCGCTCCAACCTTGGCACAATAAGATCTCCAACTGGGTGGCAGTGTGTGAACAGGTTTTAGTTTCTAATTGTCTGTCTTTGTGATTATATTGTTATTTTTTTGGTTTGTAAACCAACACTGCAGCCTCTCACACACATAATATCATATTACATCTCGTAAAAAAATCTTTGTTTAAATTAAAGTTCATTTTTTTTTAAATTGAAGTTCAACCTTTTAAAATTAGAAAGGAATAGATTCGCATTGAGATGTCGTCCACTCTCTCACTTCGCAGACCTTACTCTGGATCCCTATTCAACGCATTCTGGCAGCTGGATGACGCTTCCCTTTTTCCACTTCCCCTATCGAACTCTTCTTCTCGCCGCTTGTCGATTATCTACATCTCCCCACTTCCTTTTCTTTTTCTGTCCCTCAAATACCATCTACATTTTTTCGGACCCTCTTATTTTCTCCCTCCCTGAAAGCTTTTGCATAACGTGCATTTGTATACACAGCGGTACTGACTCTAATAGCAGTGAGAAGTTTCATTGAATAATTATAGAATGAGCTTTACTCAGATTTTTTTTAAAAGTTCAAACTACAGACCACCATTTGACTAATGGAACTTGTAGACCAGTATTCTTTTCTTTTTATTTCAATTCACTTAATATTTGATATTTTCTCTCCTCTTACTTCTTTTAGAACTGAGGGTCAAAACTAAACAGAACTCAAATATATTCTGTTTCAATGTTTACATTGTACGTACAGGTTGGTTTGACACTAGACCACTGAAGTGGTGCACCAAGTGAGTATCAAATTCATCACAGTAGTGAATAGCCAGCGTTACAAGCTTGTTAAATATCTTGGTGCTAAATGTGAAACTATGGGTTTTATGAAACTACTGGAATGTTCAAGGATTTAACGAAATCACAAGTTTCACAATCTTACTGTAATATGAGTGTGTGCTGTATGTATGTGTTTGTGTGTTTGTGTATGCACACACGCGTGTGTGTGCGTGTATGTGTGTGTGTGCAAGTGGTCACGTGTGTATATTGTTTGAAAGAGAGAGGAAATAAGGGATTGAGCGAAAGAATAAAGGGAGGAAATGAGTTGCAACGGATGACAAAGCATCGTGGAAACAGCCCAGACATTTTGGATTATGAAAGAAAAAAAAAACCCGTCAGTTAAGACTCTTGCAAATGCGGCGAATGGTTTCGAGTCACTCACACGAGACCCAGATTTTAAAAAAAAAAAAAAAAAAAAAAAAAGCCATTCGTCACAGATCTAATCCCATGGGTAGTCCGGAACCACCTGCCTGGGAGAGAGCGGCGCCGCCCATAATCATCATCAGCAGCCTTTTAACGTCCGTCGTTGCACATAGACCTTCCCCAAGATTCGCCAAACCTCTCGATCGTAGGTGTCACAAAGCCAATATTTACTGAACTTCGTCTCGCCATGTTATATTCATAGGCCACAATTTCGCGTATGATCTTTAGGAACCTACGTTGTGAGTCACGGTATTCCTGGGTTGTCTTGAATTCTTGTTACACGGCCAACCCACTACTATTTGAGTTTTCTAATGGTCTCCATGATATTCGAGTCTCCCGTTTCTTTCTCTTATATACAGTGCTGTCTTGTGATTTCTAAATGTGACCTTGAGTATGATTCTCTCTTGGGCAAGTTTCACAGTTCTTATAACGCTTACAATTTGCTGGATGCCTGTCGTAGAGCAACTGTTTCTATTGCTGGAGGCCTGTGACTTCAACCTTCACTCAAAGAACTCTATTACTTTTACCTCAGTTCAAGCTGAATGCATTTCTACTTTGATCGCTGGCATTATTAAAAAAGAGAAGGACTATTCCTGTCTTGATAGACAATGGAACAACACTGAAGTGACTTCTCCTGCACGCAAACCTAGGTAAAACTTATCCTTGGATGCCATCTTGGACTTATTAATGCAGTTCAAAAGAAAGTAGGATATGATGGGTTTGGTAGCAGGAACTGGCAGAGAGGTATCCTAGACTGGTTACCAACCATGGCTAGAGAGCTCAGTCAGCCCTACTATTTACTTATAGCAGAGGTGGGGATACAGATTCATGCCTTTCCCTAAGGCATTAGTGCTGAGTGAATAGTTAGCCGATTCCATGTGGTTAAGAGTTAGGCCAGCCGCACTGGGGGTGGGCGCTGACATTAGAGCAATTAGTCTCCCAGGCCATTGTAGGAGAGTTCCAATCTTTACTGGGTGTCACACCTTTGTTGCATTGTGACTGACTAGGTCAGCGGTTCCCAAACATTTCAAGGTCATGCCCCACTTCTGTCAATAGTTTTCTCCCTTCCATTTAAGTATACTGAAACAGAGAGAAATTTCAAATAATTATTTTATTTTGTGTTTAATTAGACAGCTCTATAATGAGAATTAGTTCAATACTTATGCAGTGTATTAGTTACTCGAAGAAAGCAAGCGAAAATAATTAGGAAAAGCATTCATCGCGACTTATTTTTAGCCTTAAGCCCCCCTCCCTTCCCCACGTAACCCCAACTCCGGTGGGGTGGGGGGTGGGGTTATTCGCTGTCCCACCACAGCAAAATGTGACACAAGGTCGAGCTTAACGTGGGAAGAATAGGAACCATCCAGCCAAAAATGGCTCCAGCTGACGCAACTTCGATTGCCAAGCAACCGTGGTTGCTGAGACAACCTCCGTCACGAAAGCGTCAGGACAATCCCGACCTGCTCCTTTAAGTGCAATGGAGCAGTGCCTCCCCGGAGCTGGGCGAGTAATGATAGGAGAGCCCAAGGACGAGTCCAAGGGCTCCCAATGCGCGTAACAGTGCACAGCCTCGGTAAAACCTCATTGGTTGACGCACGGTTGGGAACCACTGGGCTAAGCTAAGGTCAGTAAATATCAACTAAGAAAGACGGTCATCAAGTCTTGTCTGAATTTCTTTGGACAGGATGTTGCAATTATTACCCAGTTCAAGTCCAGTCCCTTTCAACCTTTGACCTAGTAGATCGTTGGGGTTCCAGGCCGATTATTCCTCTTCGTTGCATTCCTGGGGGTAATGAGGGTTACTGGGTGGTGCCCATCTTTTCTCCAAGGAATATATGACAGGTTATAATGGGTTACATAATACCAATAGCAAGGAGTAATCACAGTTCTCAACAACGAAGTGGAAGAAGTGGAACCAGTTTGCCTTAAAAGCTCCATTTCTGGTTTGGAATCAGAGTTGTTCGTCTCCTAGCCTGGTTGCCAACTAAGACTACAGAGCCCAGCCTACCCTACTATTTATTCATAGAGTGGAGACCAAGACAAGGAAGCTCAGTCTGCTTTGCTATTTAACCATAGCTGAGGTGAGAGGAATTGAGCTATGTCTTTCCCAAGGGCATTGATACACAAAAGTGTCTCGACCGGAATCTGTACCCAATTTGCCGATTCCATTTTCCATACTGTTGATCGTTACGTCACCAGCACCACCCGGTTCATTCGAGTTCATTTCTCCGACTTTGTTGCTGTTTATTTTTATTACAACGTTTCGGGCGATACATCCACAGGGCCTTCCTCAGTTTTCTATTCGATTTTAGAAAGTCGAACCAAAGAAGGTCTGAGGACATAACGACTGGTTTAACAACAACAATAAAGACGGGGAAATTAGACCAAATTAACCAAAAAAAGGTGCTTAGCAAGCTAGTCTTGCAGGCCAATGTTCGAGAATTACGATCCTCACTAGGTGCCCCAACCTTGTAACCTTGCAATAGACAATAAATACGTACTATGTTCATTTGTTGCATTTTACACAACCAACTTCATAAAAAGGGAATTTTGTGTAATAGTTATCGATTACAAGATAAAAGCCCTTATCCATAGCAAGATAAAATCTCTGACTCATAGGTAGAAGTGAGTCATCATCAATCACAGTAAAACAAATTATATTGGCTCAGTCATAGTGCCGTAAATTCTCGTCATTCGTAGTTAATTTGTCAAGTTTGAATCCGAACGATTGAAGAGTTCGCAACGTGGAGACAATATCCATAAATAAACGCGGATTTGTTCTTCTAAAATTGATGGAATAGGTTTTGGGAACTACGTATTCGGTAATGTCTCTATTAGCAGACGTTGGACTCACAAAAAATTGCTAATTGAGACAAGTTGGTAAGTCCAGTTTACCTGCACACATATCTGGATTTTAGTACTTCAAGATAGCAAAATTTTACCAAGGTTAATATCTCGTATCATCACCATACTCATTATTATTACTACTACAAGAGCTGCTACTGCCGTTGTTACTATCGTCATTGTTGTTTGACTTTTAGAGAACCAAAGAACGCTGTTTAAAATGGAATTCTTATTGAAAAAAACAGAAATGCATTGAATTAAGTTCCGGTTTTAAAGTATAGAAACAATGTTTTCGTTTTTTTTCAACTTAAATACTTTCAATAAAGACAAATGGACCAAGAATCTTTCTTTTTTTATTTTTGTGGTTACCAACTTTTTCAAGGTCATTCCCCACTTTTGTCAACAAGATTACAAGTTCCTGACCTCTTCTATTCAAGTTGCAATAAAGAATGATTCTAAATAATAATTTAATTTTGTGCATAATCAGATAAGCTTTAAAATAAGAATCGGTTTAATTCTATAATTGTACAGCAGTTGCTGTGTATTAGTTATTCAAAGGAAGTAAGCGAAAGTAATTAGGAATACTTCAATTAAAATTTTAATATATATATATATATATATATATATATATATATAAAAGAATTCTGCTATCGTAACTGATATACATATCAATGGGATCTCTATGTTCTATTATGTTTTTTTGTTGTTGTTTTGTATTTTTTGGATGGGTATTACTTCTCCGATATGTGGGTCTATTAGTGAAAAACGCATTCCCGGAACCTTAAGCTGAAAATATTCAAATCCTCTAATAATACCTAATAGCTGTATCCTCCCAACCTGGACTACCTAAATTAACCTCTTGGGGGGGGGGGCGAATATATCCCTCCTATTAGTTGATCATAGGCAGGACCAGGATTACCAGATTTGGTTAGAAGGGGAGATAATCCAAGTTTTATCTCGGAGACTTACCCAAAACAGGAATTGGAATAGTGCCGAATTTTGAAAACGAACAAGTTTTGAGAGAAGTTCAATACCAGCCTGTTGAGACAGAACCAGGGGTTGGTCTTTGAGATGCAGCACGGATTATCTCCAGTTCAAGCCAAATTAGGCAAAACTTGGCGGGACCTCTGAGATAAACGTTTTTCAGAGTGTACAAAGTTTATTTCGTACACTCTTCCCTTCCCTTTCTGTTTTTATTCACTTCAATATCTGTAAACATTTTCTGAGATCCCAGAAATTCTTCGAGTCTCTTCGAACCCCCACGTCCGTGTGCGATGTACGCCCTGTACCCCTCCTATAGGCTCTGAACGTAAGTTAAGTGCAAATTTTGACATTCCTGTCTCTATTTTGGGGTTTTCGTATTATTCGATAGTATTTTTCAGGCTGTGATTTTCATTTTAGTTTCTTTTTATCACAACGTTTCGGTCGATATATTCTTCAGCCTTCTTTAACCATTTGGAGCCAGGATAGCCATGAAGTCATATCGGTGAAATATGTCACCAGCCGCTTCAAGACGATCTCAGTTTTCATCAGCATCTACAAATGGTCTTGAATCACTATCCAATTCTAAGACATGGCAAAAAGATTCAAGACAAAGAAATTTCTCACAAAATATCTCGACACTCTGATCACGAAAATCATTGTTTCACCATAGATATGATTAGTCCAAAAAAGAAGAATATACAACCAGCGCATCCTCCTGAGAGTCACCTATGGAGCTGTAAGATGGCACCTAACCAAGAGACTGACCCACAAAATGAGTACCATCGAACGTTTGCATGAAAGAATCATACGCAACCTCACATTTTTCAGGCCTTGTCTTCGGGATCAAAATGTAGTATCTGTTCCACGGCATAGACCGAGGAGTCGATACTGAAACTTGCCAGTCGAATGGGCCGGAGATTGTGTGTAGGTTGGCATCAAAGACCGAATGCTGCGGTGCAAACGTTGGCCAATGAGGTTTTACTGAGGCTGCGTTTGCTAAGCGCATCGGGAGGCCTTTGGACTCGTCCTTAGGCTCTCCCATTATTACCTGGCCCAGCTGCAGGGTCTCAGTTTCCCCAAGGCAGCACTGCTCCATTGCACTTAAAGGAGCAGGTCCCCTGGTGGATGCTTTCGCGGGTGACGTTGTCAAGCCATTACGATGAGCTTTTCAACGGTAACTGCGTCGTCTGGAGCCATTTTTGGAAGGGTTGTTCCTATTTCTTCCCACGTTAAGCCTGGCCTTGTGTCACATATTGCTGTGGTGGGACAGTGATTAAATAGATGCTCAACATCACATGGTACAGTATATCAGAGAAAAAGCAGGAGACCCAGACATCATAGAAACCATAAGGAAATTCAAATGGCAATGGGCTGGTAATGTTGCAAGGATAGCAGTCAACTGATAGACATCACAACTCACATGGATCCCCAGTTATCGAATGCAGAACTGAAGCTGGCAAAATATAAGATGGCAAGATAAACTGAATAGGTTCAGAAAATATTAGTGCGGCAAAATAGGCAAGGCAAATTTTTGATAAGGTCTACGTCTAACAATGGATGATAAAAGACTGATGATGATGATGAATCCAATTCTACCAATTCATATAATCCATCATATTGTCACAAGAATTTACTGAGCAAATAGAGTAGTTTTCTTAACATTCTCCATTGACAATAGACTTTTTAAAATCAAAATTTTCCGAGACACATCACTTAACCCATTTATGCCAGAAGTCAGATTTTGGTACGATTAGAAATATAGGATGAATTGAAGCATATTAGCATAGTAATGCGAATCTATAAAAGCAGGTTTCTTATCTTGAAATGTTGATATGTAATTTCAATCTGCTTTCTTTCACAAATATATTTTCTACAGCAACTTTGGGGCTGGACTAAATATAGGCCTATAGACATTTATGGGTTGTCTCATTACTCAATATAATGAATATCATCTAAGCAGTTCAACTAACACAGGAAAAGTATCTTTTGAAAGATATACAAAATTTGACTTTATTTGCTATACACCTAGACATTATTGGTGACACATTAGAGTGTCGCAAAATACAGTTTTGAAAGCTCTCCATTAATTAGTTCTTATCTACAAGTTGGCTTGGTCCAATAAATTACCTATGACTGGAATTACCACAGTACAATGCAATTGTACAGGACATTACACGAGAATTATTTTCAAACAAAAAACAACAAAAACAAAAAACAAAAACAAAAAAAAATCACATTTCCTTTTCATTTTTTAAAATTTTTTTACTTTTTTATTACAACTATGTACAGACAGATCCTCACTTGGTAAATATTATTATACATAGATGGAAATTTACATGGGGATAAGGAACAAAAGCACATAAAAAAAAATTTTAAAAAACATTTGAAAATAAATAAAATTTCTTTTCAAGAGAAAAAAAAATTAACAAAATCAGAATTTCTTTTCAGGATTGATTTTGATAATTCAAAAAAAAAAAAATATGATAATATTTTTTAAAGTTCGACCAAAATATAGAAATTTTTCTTGAAACAAAAAAAAAAAAAAATGAAAAAAAAAGAAAAAAATTTGAAAAAAAAAAAAAAAAGGTCCTGAAATTTGTGTGTGCATGTATGTGTGCACATGTGTATGTGTACACGTGTATGCGTGCTGCATTAAAGGGTTTTATATATTTTAACGTTCAGTTGATACCGTATTGCCCAACCAAGTTCGGCGCTTCTTTTTTAAGATATGAATAACTTGATTGTGCATTGATATTAAATTCAACCTCATAAAAATAAAAATTCACAGTCGACTTTGGTTCGACGTACATAAACCTATGGCAATGTCTAACCAGTATAGAAAGGCTTCAAGAGTTATGCATTGGTTTATGTACATCAAAGCAAAGATTACATAATCCACATACACAAGACAAATATATTTCATAGGAGCAGAAAATATTGATAAATTCTTTTTTGAACCCTTCATGACAATCACTTTCAAAATCTTCCTCATTGAGCCAAGTCCCTTCAGGACGTGGGCAATCATAGTTCTTCACAGCTTTATTATTTATGGAAGGGATTGTGAAGTTGTTCCCTGTTGGCTTCTCCAAAGCTTTGTATTTAGAGTTGTCCTTTTCCAAGACTGGTTGCCATCCAAGGCTAGAGAGCCCAGTCTGCCTCGCTATTTTATCTTTAGCTGGGGTGAGGATGAGAAGAAATGGATTCATGCCTTTCCCAAAGGCATTAAGTAAATGTAAAACAGTCTCGGCCAGAGTTCCAGTCACCATAGCACTCACACTTCCACTTTCAAGAGAGCCTCGATTAATTACGCAGGGAGGTAGAGATGTCAGATCCTACCATAAGCCGATCTGAATTAATCTCAACCTTTGGTTGCAGCCAGGAGCTTCTGTTAAATTTTTGTCAAAATCCAGCCCCCCCCCCTAACAAGAACAAGAATAATCCTCACCAAATTCAAGCAAGTAAACTTTTCAGTATGCCTATACCGTCACCTTAAAATAAACAGATATAAAAAAAATTTTTTAAAACTTACATTTCCCCACCATGATTTGAAATAACGACCAAGTAATCACTAGGCAGCTCTCTCACCAACTGAGCCAAACTGACAACTCTTATGTATTTACGAATTTATTCATTATATGTACAATACAAAAGTTGCAGTAATTATCTACAGTCGAAATAGAAGTAGGAATGCAGTTAGACCCGACAGCAGCCAGGCACGTTTTCTGCTAGGTTCAAAAGACAATGCTGTCAAGCTTTGGTCATTGTTCTTTTAAAGGAAGGGGAGGGCCTTACCGCCATATGGTATCATCCAAACCTTAACAATATATTCAACTGTGTGAAATACATAAATATATGCATGTGAGCTTTCTAAAATGTGAACCTACACAGACACACACTGGTTTGAGCATAACACACACACACACACACTCTCTTATGTGTAAACTCACTCACATACACAAAGCATCAGACATACTCACACACATGTAGAAATTTATTTGGAGTATACACAATAAGAAGAGTATGCACATGCTACTTACACGCATATATGTATACACTGAGTTCAGAAAAGTTCATTTAACATATTTATATAGTCTTAAAATTGACAATTTGGGACCAAGATTAATACCAATACAAGTACAAAAATGAAAAAATATTGAAACAGAATTCAACATTGGAAAGTTACATAGAAAAAAAAAATCAAATCTTTGGTCCGAATTCTGTCAATTTTGAAGCTGTATGTTGAAAAGACTTTTTGCACCCACTTATATATATATATATATATATATATATATATATATATATATATATATATATACACACACATCTATTCAGAGGTTCTGACAAAAAGGATTTTGTAGAGGAAATGGCAACTAAATCACAAATTGTGATTCTTTTGTCCACTTTTTTCGGGGGGGGGGGAATTTGTTGAAAGGAAAATAATTAATAGAGACAAATCACAAAAAAAAAAGAAAAAAAAAAAAAAGATTCTCATCCAAATTATAATCTGTTTCACAGTCGTTTCGTTAATTTTCAGACAACAATGACTTCAGAGGTGAAGAAGTGAGAGCAAATCTTAATGTTTTTTTTATTTTTTCCATTTATTTTTCCCTTTGTTTTTCCCTAGAACCAAATCTGAAAATTTTTAATGAAATAGGAAGTTAAATGTAATCTTGTCTTTCATTAAGATAAATATGCAAACGGACCAACAAGCATTGAATGTGAAAGACTTGCCAAACGACTAGATGCCTGCTCATAAGTTGAGTCTCATGTTACTGGCAGAGAGGGTTATGATTATATATCATACACAGAGAGGGTATATATTAAATAATGTATAAATCTGTTTATACCTAAATTGGATTTTTTGTTTTGTTTTTGTGACATTAAGGTTTTGTGATTAGTAAAAAAAAAATTGTTTGTCTGCCGAGTGAACTGAACCCTTATACTGAGGTTACCCAGGTCAATCATCATAATCAACTTCAAAGTGATTTGTTTCTCTTAGTAGAAATTGAATACAAATCTTTTAGGAATTCTTTTACAGGTACTAATCTTTTATCCAAAATTCTGAAAACCAAAAAGCTAAGAAAAACCAAACCCTAATACGGAAAAAATTTATACTATTTTAGAGCTTTTCTTATTTGAAAATAGAAAGAAGAAAAAATACTCAAATATTTTCCCTGCATACTCAAAAAAAGTCTGCCAGTAATAGTATTGTCTATCTATCTCATCTATCATACAAATTAACAGTAATATTATTTAGTCTAGATTTAACCCACTCAGAGTGAATATTTTACAAGGTTCACTACAGGTAAATAGCTATTCCCTGACAATCAACTTAATTTTTTAGCCTATATATTGTACAAATACTAATGTTCCGAAATTCGAAAAATTAAAAAAAAAGGGACTGGTCCCAAGGGTTTTGGATAAGAGATGGGTCACCTGTATTACACATTTTAATACACAAGTTAAAGATGAGCATAATAATGAAACGACGAGAACCATACAAGACTTGCCAAGGACTATATAGTTCTCTCCAGGATCACATCCTCGCCAACCATGGACTCAGCCTAGATGGCTTGAGAAGCAATGTTTTTCATCAGATGAGACACAAAATCCTGTCTATCCTTTCCACTAATTAGATTTTTACAGAAATGAGAGAATAAGTTCAACAGAATCTTGTTTCGAAAACAAATTTTTACAGCTAAGCATTACAGGGCTATATTTCTTTTCATTAAATTGAAACAAAAAACTGCATTGGATCAATATTTTCAATTCCTAATATAAAAATAAGAAAAATGAATTAAAATACTGGCACATAGACGATGTAGGAAGATAAAAAAGTATATTATATACATGTACATACCAATATATGTACAGACATTACTCCAATCACCACTGACAGCCAAGGTTCTCAACTCAGAAAAGTAATATATAGTCTGCACCATTAGACAGACATAATGAGTTTATTTCATGTAAATAAATTGTTGATTTAGGTTAATATATTTTTCCTTCTTTTAGATTTTTAAGTCGCTCACCCTTAAGTAAATAAAGATATATATTTTAATTCCTTGTTTTTCCTATTCAAGTGTTGGTCTTTAAGGAAGACCCTATTCCAAACAGCATTTTATGTGGGGTTTCGTTACAATGAAAAAAAATTCTACCATTTCTTTTGTCTCCATATTTTGACAAAATATTTGTTGAATAAAATCAGCTAATAATACACACACACAGAGAAATTCAACCCTTTTTGTGCTCAAGCTTAAGAGTGAGAATGAAATATACACTATCCAAATGAGCTATCCTTTTCAAGATTTACCTATTAAATGGTGCTCAACACCTGAAATGTCCCAAGAGATTTTTAAGAGAGATTTACCAGACATATATATCTCAGCAGTCATAGAAACTTCTGGATATATACATAGAAAGAGTTTAGAAAAGCTTAAGTGAATTCAAATTGCTTCACAAAGCAACCAAATTTAAAACAAAAAAAAACAAATTGTCGTCATTGTACCTGAAACTATCAGATAAATAACCAAATTTTTAAAAAATGAATCCTTATTACAAACCATTCGGTTGTGAAAGGAGTGAAAAAACAAAATGTCGAAGAGATTGGGATAAAAATGTTTACTTCCATAATTTAAGTTATCAAAAAGTTAGTGGCCAAGCAAAGGTTCTCAGACATTGCCCGGGGGGTAGTTGCACGATGTACCACAGGAAGGCATTATTTTTGATAAACAGGAAATATAGGCCAGAGGAAATATTGCGCCCTTACACACCTGCGACTGGGGGCAATTGCCCCCCTCTAACCCCCCTCTTGCTACACCTCTGTAGAAAGTATAGTACGGAAGAAAAAGGTACTTCATTATCTGGACACTAATCACTGCATTCCACAGATCCCCACATCCATTCCACCTTCTGAGCGTTGACTCCTCAGGCTCTTACTCTTTACTATCAAACAACAGGAACACTCCTTAATGCTATCAAGCAGTACATCGCTGGAGGATCTGTTATCTATACAGACTGTTGACAGGATACTCCACCAAGGTGTTGAATGCAGCAAGGTTATTATCACTACACGGAGAAACTATTGATTCATCTTCATGGACTCCAAAACAGGGATCAATACACAGAAGGCAGAACAAATGTAGGTTCAGCAAAATAAGAAATCAATGCGCAATGAAGGGCATTCAGAAGACAAAAAAAGTATCCCCCGAAAAAGCAACACAATTTTCAACACATTTTGGGGGTTTTGAATTGATTAACGAACGATGTATAGTAGCAGCCAGGATAGAATTTTGTAGTTTCCAGATAGAAATTATCAGATGAGTGAAGAGAGTTCTATTTAAAAACAATATAAGATTTGAGCAGTTTGGTCAGTGGGAGGTTCAAATAGCCAGTGCTGCTGGCTAAATTATTTTTTGTTTTTTTTTTTGTTTAGAGAGGGAGTACGTGTTTAAAGATCAAGTCGTTATTCACTACATTCAGAGAAATAACAGTTTGATCAGAAATGAAAGAAAATTGATTACAGAATTGAAATAAATGGTGAATGTTAACCAAGATCTCATCTGACTTTCAAAGATTTTCATGAAACTGATCTGACCTAACTTGACCAGGTCATTAATGCCAGGTGAAATATCTGGAGAATTTAGCGTGTGTGTGAGTGAGTGATTGTGTAGGCTGAGGTGTTGCATTCAAAAACATTTGACACCTTTTTTATTCATTTGGAGTTTATGAAAACTCTCGGTCCAAATCAGATACCTTTTCTTGATTTTGGCAGCATTTAAGACCCTCCTTGTTCCCAGAAAAAATTTCCCAGAAGGTAAACTTTGCCGTCCAGCCCCACATTGGCCAGAACTTGGGAGTGGAGTTGGAAAAAGATTGGGCAATAAATGATAGGAATTCAAGGAAATGAAGGTTTTTTTTTCTTCGGGTTCCCCACGGATAGAAAGGAGGAACTTATATGCCATTGAATAGAGTAAATTCTCATGGAAGAATGAAGGAAATATTTTATATTTTTCATTTAATATTAGTTAGAAATAAGATAGAAACAGGACTGGTTATTCACTCAATGGAAAACCATCACATGACCAATGTCTTTTCACAGCATGCCATGTTGGGGGCGATCAATCAAAAAATTGGAAAAAGGAGCGATCAAATGATAAACTTCTCTAACCTTTTGTTGGGCGGTGATCACTAAAAAAAAAGTCCGAATTTTCAAGAAACAAGCATGAACACTGCCGGACACAAACTAAGGGACCAATTTAGCATAAACTTACATTGCGAATTGAACCACCAACTAAAAAAACTTGGGGGGAGGGCGTTTTTTGTTTTTTTTCTAGACATAAGGAGTAAAGGTTTTTTTTTTTTCAGCTCTCTAGCTCCATGGGTGCAGCCTGTACACGCGATACATTATTAGCGAGGCAAACTCATCTGAAAACTGAAGAAACCTTTGGTGACAGTTCTGGTTGACAGTTTCTAATATTTAGAAAGTGATAAAGCTGTGAAAGTTAGGAATTGTAATTGCAGTATAAGCTGTGATCGGATTATCAAAATCATTATTTTCATCTAAAGTAGAATGGAAATGTTTTCAAGCTCACAAATGCCTTTCAAGAACCAAATATGTTTTTAAGTGGGGAATCTGGTGAATAGGTAATATTTCTGTCGCAATTTCTTGTCTTCAACAAAAGATATCTTGAGAAACAAAAGGATGAGACGAACAAAATTTAGGGAAATTATAATAAAATAATGGCTGAAAAATTGTTTGATTTCTCTTCAATCAAGTTTTATTATATATATTTTTTTTTCTGATAGAATGATTTAACTTTTTCATAGATGTTATTTAATCAAAAAAAAAAACAACGATTAGAGAAATGACATGAAAAAAAATTAAAATCAAGAAAGATTTTAAATATAGATGAAAAAAAAAAAAAAAAAAGGGTGCAATAACAGTTTACGAGCACACAAATTTCATCTCTCCGAAAGATTCAATTTTTGGTCTTCACCGTTTTTATCTATCTAATTATAAAATTCCGGTTTTGAGTAAATTCTTTCAAATTTCGTGACACTATTTCTTCGCAATATTCTTCTTTCATTCATTTAAAAGAGTCAGAATTCTACATTTCATTCTTGTTTTGTTTAAATTATACTGCATTTTTGGTAAGTAGAGCTGTGTAAAATTCGCAACTTCCGTTTGGAAAGGCATGAAACATTTTTAATATGTCTCAACACCAGGCAGTTTCATTTATTGACTTTTTGTTTAGTTTTTAACAGACCTTCCATTTCCCATATGAATTTCAATTTTATTTTCCTTTTTTTTTTAGATATACATGCACAAGTGGAAAAAAAGGTTTATTACAACTTACGATCGTAAACTTTATTCCCCTCACAACTTTAAAGATAAACAGCCTGGAAAATTTACAGTTGAGGTTATCATAAACTTATCTCACTATGTACATTTCAAAATAAAAAAAATAAACTGAAATTCATACGGGGAATAGAAAGGTCGGTTAAAAACTAAATGAAAAAACTCAAATAAAATTGCGCCTGTGTTCAAGTTATGTTAGGAATGTTTTACACTTTCCAAACAGAAGTTGCGAATTTTATGCCACTCTATTACCAAAAATAGAATCTAATTCAATCAAAACTAGGATGAAATGTAGAATTCAGACCCTTACGAGACCCTACATGAGAAGGGGAACATAGCAAAGAGAAATAATAGTACCACACAATTTTTAAAGATATTATCAAAAACTTTTGTAATCAGATAAATAAAGACAGTAAAGACCGAAAAATGAATCTTTCAGAAAGATGACGTTAAAGAACCCCCAAAAAAAAGTTTCAAAAAAAAAAAAAAAAAAAAAAATATCTAAGTAAAATATAAAAGAATGGTAGATAATACTTGATTCTAAAATACAATAGCATAAATAACACCAAAATTTTTTCCCTTGATGGCATATTTTCATTTCCAGCGGACTTTTTAGCAAAAAATATTATGTACGCTCCAAATTTGTTAAAAAGGTTCGGGTTAAGGTTTCGAGAACGATATCGTAGATTTGAAGATGGATTTCTCTTTGCAAGAAAAACATTAATTGCAGTGCACAAAAAAATTTTAGCAACAAAGTTAGCTGGAAATTAGGGATTTAGCCATTTTCAGCCATCAAGAGAGATAAATTTTGGCTAACTTCATGCTATCATATTTAAGAACTAAAGAATCAAGGATTACCAAATGGTATTCAATAAGAAGAAAAACAAGTGAAAAAAAAAAACAGTCAAACATATAAATTAAACCAAATTTAGTTTATCTCTTCTCATCCACAAATGAAACTGTCATTATTTATTACCAAACGCATTATCCTCCGATAATCTTCATAATTATTATAATTATTATCAATATAGTCATCATTCTTGTCTATGTCTTTAGAGATTTTCAAAATTCCTCATTTGTTCCCACATTGTTCAGCAAGTAACCAACCAAAATTATGGGCCAAGAGGTAATTGCTGACATTTGCCACATCTTCAGCACAGAGTTGCCAGGTTTGGCCAGGAGGGGAGATAATCCGAACTTCATCTCAAGAGATTCCCCCAACACAGGCAATGGAATAGCATCGAATTTGGGAATCGAGAGAGTCTGGAGGCAGACTTTAAATACCGGCCTCTCGAGGCGACAGACATTGGAATAGCGTCGAATTCGGAAATCGAGTGAGTCTGGAGACAGAGGTTTAATACCAGCCCCAAGAGGCTGAGCCACCTGAAAAGGCTGGTATTGAACTTCTGGCTCCAGACTCGCTCTATTTTCCAAATTCGATGCTATTCCAATGCCTGTGTTGGGTAAGGCTCGGAGATAAGGCTCAGATTATCCCCCCTTGCAGCCCAATCTGGCAACCGTGTCTCCAGCATGGAAAACAAAGGGGAGGGGGGAAGAAAAAGACAGAAAACTTTGGTTCGTGCAACCATTCATTCAAACCAAACGTTGTTGTAGTCCCGCATTGCCTCCAGGAGGTGCTCCAGGCGGTTGAAGCAACGGTCCAGGCAGGATATCAGCCCCAATATCACCGACATTTGCTTCCTGTTGTTGTTGTTGTTGTTGTTGTACAACGGCTGCTATTGCTGGCTGTTCCTGTAGTTGCTGTTGTTGTTGTGCTGGTAGTGGTGGTGGTTGAGCTTGCGAGAACGTCATCCCTGTAAACGATGGGGAATTGTGGCTGGTGAAAGGCTTTTTGGGTTCATAATTTACCAGACGTTGCCCAACCAAATACCTGAAAGAGAAAAAAAAAAAAATGATATATTACAACCAGAAAAAAGATATGATCACTCAAAGGATGAAAGTAACTCCAAAGAACATACCTACAGGCCATCAACACATTCACGGCTAACAGCAAATGATCACTACAACTCAATATGAGTATGGCAGCTCCTAAGAGAGCACACGGTCACATGCCTTCCATGGAGCAACGCGTGCTTGAGAAAGGACCGGGTGCACAGTCTGGTCCGAGCTTGGCAAGACGCTTGGTTATTCGACAACAGAGCATAGGCCAAGGAAGGAAAACAATCAAAGTGAGTTTATGCTAAATCGGTCCTTTAGTTTGTGCCCGAGAGCGTTCATGCTTGTTTTTTTTAAATTCACTTTTTTTTTTAGTGATCACCACCCAACATTAAGTTAGAGAAGTGAATCATCTAGTTATCATTCTTTTTCCCAACTTTTTTAATTGATCACCCCCAATAGGTATGCTGCAAAGAAGTTGGTCATGAGTGTCTAACCAGATCTGTTCCTATCTTATTTCTAACAAATATTGAACAAAATAAAAATTATTCATGCCCCACATTTTTTTTATTCTTCCACAAGAATTTACTATATTCGACGATATATAAAACATACACACACACCCATTTCTGCAAAGAAAACGTTTTGCTTTTCCAAATTTCCCCTCCCCCAGATCGGTTTTTAGTGGGCAGTCCAATGTACAATGTAAGTTTATGCTAAAGTAATCCAGCTGTGTTTATGCTTGTTTTTTTTGAAAATCTGGACTTTTCAGAGATCCAACAAAAGGTGAAAAAAGTAACTTAACCATTGATCACCCATTTTTTCAATTGATCACCCCCAACACAGCCTACAGCCAAAACACATTGATCACATGATGGGTTCCATTAAGTGAGTAACTAGACCTGAAATATATCTGTACATGAAGAGATTTTCATCACTGCATATTCATTTCCTCCTATGCAGAAATATATACAACAAACATTTCAATTCAGATTCTTTCACAATATCCTCTGCTAATTCAAATCATTCAGAGCAAATCTTGAAACAAAAGTACACTCATACATCTTTATTTCAATTTCTGAATACTTACTTATCATTTTTAATATGTTCATAAAGTCGTTTAAACTGGCGAGCTTGGAATATGCTCGCTACAGTCATAATGATTGCAGCTAAAAGTGTTGGATAGATCCTTCGAAGGACCAAGTTCTGGACACTGGGGCTGAAACCTGAAAAAGACAAAAGAATTTCCTTTCATGAATGGAAAATAATCTCAAGTTCAAGCATAATGAAAACTAAATCTTTTTTAACTCTTGAATTCATTAACTTTTGAAAGGAAATAATTACTGACTGAAATTATCCCACTTTGACTATTTCATGATTTTTTTTTTCAATTCAATCCATAGAAGGGTTCCATTTTCAATTATAAGCAGTTAAAAGCAGTCTATGAATTCAAGAGTTAAAGATAGTTTTCCAGATATTTGGAGGAAAAAATCTACAGAACATTTTCATTTAATAGTAATAATTTTACTGAATGAAAAATAACCAAAGAATTATCCACCATTCATGTCAATGGCCAGTCTCTGTTATAAATTCAATATTGTGTATTTTATTCATCACTTCATCAGAACAAAATGAAGGATAAATTTAGTATGGAGAATTTGGAATATATGTGCCTTCAGATTAGAGGTTCACTAAGTCTCAGATCAAAATCCTTCCCTAGTAATCCTAGGTTTCCTTGGTGCCCCCCCCTTTTTGAATTGTCAACAAGAAATTTTTTCAATCATTATCTTTTCTATTGGAAATTCCTCCCTTGGGGGCCAAGCTTTAGATGTTGTCTAATACAAAACTTTTAATGCCAGGATTCAAGGGTTTTTGCAGGGGAGGATCCGTGACCAACCTCATTTGGGGTTTTGTCCCCTGCACCTCAACAATGTTTCAGAAAAGCCATTATTGAGATAATTTCTGCCAACTGTAGACTTCAGTTGTTGATTCAGTTCTGCTTTGAATCCAGTCTGTGGGCAGAACTAGACCAACAGAAATGAATAACAAGAAGATTTAAACCAACAAGAGAGTCTACAAGATGGTTCCTCAACCTGGGGGATATTGCCCACTGGTGGGCAGTTTAACTCTCAGGTGGGCACTGAGCAACACTGCAGAAAATAGACAGCACTTTGAAATTTTAGTGGGCAGTATAGGACTTTGGGTATTGAAGTCTGTAATTGACACGGAAAAATGAGTCAACAGCAATATTTTCAATTATTAATTTACAAAGCAATGCGATATCACACATTATAGACAAATGTGTAAATGTTTGTGTAGGTGTGTATACGCGTGTACAACACTCTCTGTAGGTAGGTACGTATATACATGTAACACTCTGGAAAGATAACCAGAAACAGGGATCACATTGATGATATCTAAAAACAGAAGGTATATGCCAAATGTTTGAGGTTACAACTTTATATTATATGGAATGTTAGTTTTCATTGCTTTTTATCACAACTCCCAGATTGTTATGCCGTGATCTTTAGTGAGCTACGTAGGTCAGAAATAAATAATAAGCCTCCAGTGAGGTTTGCAGTTACTATACTTAGGAGCCTGCCTTTCTGTGTCAGGTGCCTTACCATTTGCCAACAATTGAGAAATGAAGATCTGGTAGATACAATAAAAAGTAACGGAAACTAAGATGAAAGAATTCATCATCATTATTGTCATCATCAAAGTATGGAAATAACAGATTACGATGATGGGAACTTGAACAGCATTGCCCTCACTCTTTCTTGCCTTTTAACTACAGCGGGAAAAAATATGACTGGCAATGGGACAAATAGAGGGGAGAGTAAGGTTCATGTCTAACACAACTAGGGACATCAAAATATGAAACCATAACAGTTCCAACCAGAATCTGACCTGATAGCCAATTTGAATTCCCCATTTAGCGTCCAACTGCACCAAATGGTGTCACCAGAAGTGCGAGAGGCTTTTATGAATATAGGTATACCTCGCCACAACAAACTCATTCATTCCTGACGATAGTTCAAAACATGAGGTATAATATACAATATATGCAATACTACACATTACAACAAAGGCAAGTAAGAACTTACGAACTCATTCTCTATCGACAGACGCTTACATATTAACTTGTAACACAACTAGTGAACAACATTTTACTGCGACCAAATTTAACAAAAATAAGGTTTTATACAGTTTCCATTAAGTTTATGATTTCATTACAACATTCGTAAAGTTCATAAGTGGGAGTTTGCAAGATGTGGTACACCAGTTCTTACAGTACTTACATTCATCAAAAAGTGAACAACACTGTGGATATGAAGATCTATACTTACCCAAAGCAGGTACAATAGTTTTGCTTATCACATAAGGCATAGCCAGGGCCATACCCAGAGCAGCGATCACTGGAGCACATAATTTAAACAGGATAAAGCGGACATTCATATTTCGGAAGCCATCATTGTAAACCTACAGTGAATAAAGTGAGAAAGAAATATAAGTAAACCAGGAAGAAAGTAAGAATACAAAAATGATAACAAAAATACTGAGGATTCTTCTTCAGCAGAACACATCAAGGACATGAATTTAGGTCTCTATAAGTAGCCACTATTTTTTAAAAGGATTTGCATGAAAATAACCAAATATTGAATCACTCTAGACCCACTAATATCCCAACTGACCAATAAGCCAATTTGGCTAGAGATTCTTCTCATTTTTTGTCTGTGAGTGTGTCCTGGCCCTCCTAATCATATTTTGGGGACTACTACCTTGAAAATTCACTTTTTTTTTTTTTTTTTTAAATTATTATTATTATTATCATTATCATTATTATTATCATCATTATTATCATCATTATTATTATCATTATCATTATCATCATTATTATTATCATTATCATCATTATTATCATCATCATTATTATCATTATTATCATTATCATTATCATCATCATTATTATCATCATTTCTTCAAAAGAAAGTGCCTATTTTGGTATTTATGGTCATTTTGGACCAATTTTGATAATTTTAGATTATTTCAGATAATCTTTTTAAAAAAGCCAAATTTAGAAGTCTTATAAATCTACAAAAATGTATGTTACACATACACAAAGGCTTATTTCATTATAGTCAATAAATACATGATTTATAAAATTTACATTTCCCTATCGTGAACAGTAGGCAGCCCTCTTACAGACTGAGCCAATCTGTACATTATTCCCATGAAAATTCAGGTTACAAATACACAAGGGTTCGTTTCATTCTTATAAATATATATTTTCACAATTTTTCATTTATTTTATATACAATACAGTTGGCCGACTATTGAGCAGGAACAACTGAGCAGAGGACATCTTCAATCACACAACGAAAAAGTGGGAAAAGATATATATATATATATATATATATAAAATAGTTTTGTTTTTTTTAGATTAATCATTGACATTATGCTACAAACTTTTGTCACTCAGTTTCAAGAGGAGTTTGTCAACTGGTGTCACTATTACATAGTAAGAGATACTCCTTTTTGATTGGCTGAAATGGATACACCTCTCAAACAGTAATGGATAACCCCTCATATCTGAAAGATCCTACGTACGAATGTGATCTTATCATATTCCTGCAATAAGATCTTTTTTTGTTTACATTACATTAGACTTATTACAGCTATCTAAATGGTTTTAATCTGTTCACTAAAGAAATGGATCATTCAAAAATACTAAGTGATTATTTTAAATGAATGAATTCAAATGAAACTAACCTTTTAATTTGTTTATGTATCAACGTTGCACTTGAATTTTAAAATGACTCGTGAAATTATTTAATGGTCACATTTTTATAAATGTGCAAGAATGGAATTTGAGAAAAAAAAAAAAAAAAAAGCTCATCCGCTTTTCATTAAAATAAAAACAGATTCTTTAAATCATAAAGGCATTCTCCAAATCATTAGAATCTTCCACTTTTCAAAAATCCAATTATTCTTTAATAGATTGATATGGATGAATATGAAATTGAGACAATGATCAGCAAGAAGTACCATTGCATGGATTTGTTTCAGGTGGATATCAACTTGCCAAGTAGTGACCCACACATTATGGTCCCAGGACCATTCTATACGACAATTGTGGTATGATACATTCAGGATCAGGTGATGGGGCAGCAATAGGCTGACACCGACTCAGGTGTAGCCTTTTTAACCAGTCCACCTTGCATTGTCCTCTTCTGCCTCTGCAACCAATGGAAATCGTAATGGTAATAGTTCCTCCTCCACCTGCTTCACTTTTGGGTTCGTGTCTTAAACGGCTGAGGTGCTACACCTTGCGTATAAATCATATAACCAATGCAAACGAAGGGAGACAACAACTTACCTGTTCGATAGCTCTTTTTAACCACCAATGAGGTCCCATCATTGTTATAGCACAGACTATTTTGGCATGGAGAACTCCCAGAGCCCAATCCTATAGAAACAGATACATAGATAGATAGATAGATAGATAGATACAAAGGAAGTCACTTATTGTGATCACTTTGGGACAGGGACTCATAGATAACAATAACTGAGTGATAACATAAAGCAAAGGATATAAAAATTGGAACAATATCGTTCATTGTTATGAACGACTTTATAGTATAGAAAATTTAATAAAAGTGATAATGATAAATTCAATAATTTCAAATTTATCTGTCTAGAATAAAACAAAAATTAATTGTACCTTGAAAATAATTTTCAGTTATCTCTCTCTTTCTCTCTCTCTCTATATATATATAGATATATATACACACGCACACACAGGTACATTCCAAAATATTCCGTTCAGTTCAAAACTGTACTGTTCAAGGTCTTCTTATAATTCAACTTTTTTATTTTCCGCTTGTGCTTAGTTACATAATTTGCACATCAAATTCTACACTAATCAAGATACTACAGGATGAGTGAGGGTGAGAGAGACAGATAGAAAGAGAGGAGGGGGTATAGAGAGAGAGGAGGGGGTATAGAGAGAGAGGAGGGGGTATAGAGAGAGAGGAGGGGGTATAGAGAGAGAGGAGGGGGTATAGAGAGAGAGGAGGGGGTATAGAGAGAGAGGAGGGGGTATAGAGAGAGGAGGGGGTATAGAGAGAGAGGAGGGGGTATAGAGAGAGAGGAGGGGGTATAGAGAGAGAGGAGGGGGTATAGAGAGAGAGGAGGGGGTATAGAGAGAGAGGAGGGGGTATAGAGAGAGAGGAGGGGGTATAGAGAGAGAGGAGGGGGTATAGAGAGAGAGAGAGGGATAGAGAGAGAGAGAGAGAGAGGGATAGAGAGAGAGAGAGAGAGGGATAGAGAGAGAGAGAGAGAGGGATAGAGAGAGAGAGAGGGATAGAGAGAGAGAGAGGGATAGAGAGAGAAAGAGGGATAGAGAGAGAAAGAGGGATAGAGAGAGAAAGAGGGATAGAGAGAGAAATTCAAATGTATCCATAAATAATAACTAATTTTAACTGAAGTGATCTTGATAACATTATCTATGATTATAATACACAGCTTCCTCTTTATAAATACACGTACACATAAGTATGTGTCAGGAGTCGTAAAAGGTGTGTTGTGTCTGTATGCATACTCACCTGCCATGGAAAGTAGAGAGGTGTTTGGTCAACAGGAACCCGAAGAGGCACCACAATGACAAGTTCAAACAGCATTCCCAACAGCAATGGAATCACTCCCAATAAGAAAGTAGCAATTGTTAAAGACTCCAAAGCCTGAAGAGATAAGAAAAGAAATACAAAAAATAAAACATTATTTGAATCCAAAGAATAAGAATCTCAAGACAACTTCAAGGTAAAGGAAATTGGTTTCCAGCATGAATTTTCCGGCTAATTCAAGGACTATTGAATTTTTACACTTGACACCTTCAGTGCTTTTTCGGGAAATTTTCATAGCAAGCATTCCTGGGTCACAACTGCTAAATACAAAGATCTCAGTTTTCCTAGCAGCCCTCCACATACAATATTGCCCATAAATGAGTACAGCCCTAACACTTTTTTAGAGAAAGGTAATCTTCTTGTAAACCTAACATAACAGGATTTTATTATTTCTAGGGGAACATTGTACGATCAGAACGGATACTATCAAGTATTATTCATGACCAAACTCTACAGCACTGAAATTGTTACCATTCAAATGAATACATCCCAACAAAAACATCCCAACAAAAACATCCCAACAAAAACATTTTTGGTAACAGAGTTCCAATATTGTAGAGTTTGGTCATGAGCATTACTTGATAATATCCATTATGATAGCGTAACGTTCCACTAGAAATAATAAAATCTGAAAATCAACTATCTATCAAAGGGGATACTCATTTTGGGGCAACATTGTACATCCCTGTTGCAAGGATACATAACTATATGGGCAAGTTACCTTTCTAATCGGTGGTCTCAAAATAATCCCTCCTTATTAGAAATAGGTTTGCATTTATTTTGGGCTATTTATCACATCCATGTGATATTCCATCCATGTTCAGAAAACAGGTAGCACAGAAGAAAGCAGGAGTAAAACTGAAAGTGTTAATATTAAGCCAACTAGACTGGACTTATCTCTTACAAACTTGTAAGTAAGAAGCAAAGTTGTAGTCTTGTTCACATTTCCAAGTATGGTTTATTCTGACATTCAAAGTGAAGCATCCTTTCTTAGGAGACGTGTATGAATAGCCAGTGATGAAGTCCAGTTTCCTTTTCATGTATCAGTTTAGTGATCCTTGCGTGTTTCAACCAGCACCCTTTATTCTTTTTCATGATCACCCCTTGGCAGAATGCAAGTCCAGCAAAGTGATACCTTCATACCTTCAACCTACATTGTACTCAATTAGTAACTAAGTGCACAGGAAAATTTGTCCTGATAAAGCATTTTCCATAATCTCCGCTCATACTAGGAATTGAACTTGGAACCTTCCTTGCATGTAAGGCAAATGTGCTAACCATTACACTATCCAAGTATATATATATATATATATATATATATATATATATATATAAGCCAGAGCCATTTCCTTTGACACAGGAGAACTTTTTTTACTTTCAAGTAAAAATAGCTGATAATTTTATTGTCAAATGAATCATTATTTTTTTGACACTTATAAGCCTGTGGATTAGACCAGCCTTTCTGAATCTAAACTTCTGCAGAGCTTATTTGTGGTTCTGCAAAATTTTTATTCATTTTTTTTCATATAATGAGTAACGGTTTCTTTCGTGATGACTCAACAACACCAAATTTTTACCACCCAAGAAAATACTAATGGCTGTCATTTCTTACAATTCTTATAAATTACAGTTTTTTTAAAAGAAAATTTTCTAAAAGTTACAATCTCAGGTGATATAATTAAATACTTAAAATAATGTTTCCAGACTTTCGATACTTATCAATAGGTCAATTAACATTGTCAGTGGTTTGTAATATAATACATATCATCAGTCATTATAGGTCCACTGCTGGACAAAGGCCTTTCCAATTTCCTTCCATGACAACTGCAATTGCACTAATCTTTCTATAATACATATAAATTTTTCAATCAACTAATGTATTGCAAGCTGTATATATAATATATTTATGCTGGGGTTCCTTGACATATGAAGGTTATTTCAGTCTAAAAAGCTTGAGAAAGGCTGGATTAGACATTCATCTCTTCCCAAACCAAATAATTATGGTTGAAACAAATAAACAGTGAAAAAAAATAATCTAGACATGATATGTAGAAGGCCAAACATATAAATATTAAACACTAAGTGTTCAGTGTAAATTTGTCTAAAGCACAAACCAGGGCAGTTGGTAACTATTCTAAGAATGAAGTTTGCAATCCAACTTCATTCGCAACTATGAATTTCTTTCTTTTTTTTTCTTTTTTTATTATTCAGTCGTTCAGGAGATAGTGGTTGAATTTAAAGATGCAAAACTCTTCAACTTTCATCTCAAGTCAGGGGCTTCATTATGCAAATTATCATACTTAGAATTGAAAAACATAGGTCTATAAAACAATGATTAATCTTGCAATAATGGCAACAACTGAATTGTGATATAATAAAACCAGTCATTATTTCTCAAACAACCTGAAGATAATTATATGAATCCCTTCCAATTAACATAATTATATCACTGAGATACAATGATGGTTGAAAGTGAAAGTGATGCAAAAATCCTCCTAACTATAATCCCCAAATTGAATATGCGAACCCATCCCCAAAAGGATTGAAATGGTTCTTAGAAAACAACAAGTGTTTCTTCACCACATATCAAGTATATTCTAAGAGGGATAAATACTTGTAAAATCAGAAGGGTTGATAGCTCAAAAACATTTACATATAAAACAGGTAAATCAGTCAGAAAAAGAAGAGATTTTCAGAGAATTCGATAAAAATCGGTTTTATCTTGGCTGATTGTTTATTCCTATAGAGCATTGGGCTGCGGTTTTACAAGCAGGAGTTGCTAGCTCTATGCCCATCCCTTCTCTTTCAATCAGGCTTTGGACCATCTATGGTGACAGCCAAGCTTCATATTTTTTTTTCTTTTGTCAGAGTAACTTTCTCAGATGGACTACCATACAGAGCTGAAGGGCTCCAACTGCCCGACTATCCACCCATAGTTTCGGGGGGGGGGGGGCATTTTCAATGTCAGTAACGGTAACACCACTCCAAACCGCCCCACCTTGGCCAATATATTTGTTTAAATACAAAGCAATGTTCTTTTTTTTGTTTTGTTTTTTTTTAAAAATGAATTATAAGTCAACATATATCACTGGGTTACACAGAATTAAGTAAAATGGTGATGAAGTGATTTCAGAGTGAAAACATTAAAAGCAAAGTACAATGATATAAAAGAAAGAAATACTTATGTTATCATTATCTACTAAAACCTGAAGATATAGACAAACACCCCAGGTACAGCCATCCACCGAGCTGAGAAAGAATTTTTTCTCCATCCAACTGACCAATCCATAGAATAATCTCAGTGGAGAGACCATTTCCTTGAGATTGATTGGTGCTTTCAAAAACAAATTGATGAAGGACATCAGTAACTCAAAGTCTGACCATGAATTTTTGGATCAGCGGGCGAGACTGTTTGGGAGACAACATATGGTTTCATGACGCTATTCAGCTGTCAGAAAGACCCATTTGGAGGTACTCAATATATCATCAGCAAATTTGTAATTCGAATTATGTTGCCAATAAGTAAGTTACATATTTAGAACCATTTTTCTTCTTTTAGGCTTTTTTTTTTTTATAGTTTCAAATAAATATGCACTTTGGTGGCTCATATTTTGAAACCAAAAGAAAAAAAAAAAAAAAATCTCACAAAATATTAATGATAATAAAAATAATAGAGTATTCGCCTCCAGAGGCTGGTATTGAACCCCTGCCAGCAGGCTCACTCAATTTCCAAATCCAACACTAAACCAATGCCGGTTTTGGGTGAGTCTCTAAGATAAAGCTTGGATTATTTCCCCTTCTGGCCAAATTCACCAACCCTGCATTCAGCCAAGAAAGATCCTCACCTCTGTAAAAGCCTATTGAAACCAAAACACAGAGTGTACACTAGAATCAAAAATACTCTTTTCAAAAGCAATTGATATATTTTACCAACATAAAAACTGACAGGGATTATACAAGAAAAGGGGACTGAACAGAAAATGTGATTGTTATCCACTAGTCTCTTCAAAAATTTCAACTCACCTCCAGCTGATACTATAGGAGATTAATACGATCTTAAGAATTGAGAGCTTTTTTTCTTTCAGTATACTATGGATGGTTAGAGAATAGTGTTATAAGAAGGCAACAACAGACTGAAATAAAATCACTGGCAAAGATCTTTGAAAAAAAAATCTTAAAAATCAAGAAAAATCTGGAGGATGCAAGACATTCTGGGAATATCCTGAAGATTAAAAAACATGAAAACCATTCCACTATATATGCCAGTTTATACATAAGACAGACATTCCTTTTTTTCTTTTTTTTTTTTTCAAACTATGCAAACATTGTGTCTAATGTACTGGTGTTATGATTAGGGGATTGTGCTTTACTCAAATGAATGCAGAAAAATTTTTTGCAGGTTACTAGAATTAAGCCCATTTGATGACAGAGATGACGCAACCCCCTCCCCCAACAAAGGAATATATTCAAATAAAAGTGAAGTACATTAGACAAATACATTTCAATAGTCAGTGAACAAAACTTCTTTTTATCAATTCGAACCTCAAATTGAGTGCAGCAGATGTATAAAAGGTAGGTGCTTTTGTTTCGTTTTTTTTAGATATTTTTTTTGGATTGATGAAATTAAATTAATTAGCATGGCAACAGTACACTTATGATACAACTGCAGTATTGCAGCACATAAATTTGGAACATCAAAGCAGAAAAGAAATGAGAGACTGCCAAACTGTAGTGCCAAATTGAATATCTGTATCATACAAGAATCATGTTATAGACAAAGAAATACGATAAGCCTTTCAGATTGAGTTTGCGAAGCAAGACACGAAACATCAGGGCACGAATCTCCAGGAATTAAACAAATCATCTATGTGTTATAGAGGCATATCAGACCAATAAGATCAACTGCTAGGCGTGGGTTGGTCCATGGCCATTTTGAAATAATAACTCAGTAATGGATTTGAGAAAAAAAAAAAAAAAATTTGCAGTAAAAAGGATTTTGTTATGAAAAAAAAAAAAAAAAAAGAGTAAATTCTGGTCAAGTTACCTCCCTTGCACTTTTTGGCACTATTTTATTAGATTTTTCTTCATTCTAATCATTGAAGAGTTCCAGAGCGGTTATGAGCAGTCTATGAATCTCCGAATCATCTTGAAGGGTCACTCCAATAGAAGCACATCAAGAAAAATCAATACACTTATGTAGCTACTAAAATTTCATTAGGGTGTTATGGTGAACTGAGAGGGAGACAGACAAATAATTCCTATATAGGTACATATAAATATGAATTCTCTCTCTCTCTATATATATATATATATATATATATATATATATATATATATATATATATATATATATATATATATATATAATTGTGTCATCTACAGACAGCTGTTTCATTGTATTACAACTCTTCAGTGTGGCTATTGACTATCCATTACCCCATCCAGCACCATGAGGTAGGATCAAAACCTTCGCTTCAGACCTAGAGGCTGACATTTTACCTCTGCCTTACTCAGAACTGGACAGTCAGTAGGGTTGAATTAAAGCAACATATTTATTTACGCATAATTCCCCATCCACCAGAGTGCTCTATTCCAAAGTTGGAAGAGCATTGCATATATATATATATATATATATATATATGTATACGGTGTGACAATTAAATACCAAGACTGAGCTTATCCAAGTTGAATCACAGAACATGCTTGAACCACATGGTATCAATAGCCCAATCAAAGTTATGGACATTCCTGCATGTCAAAAACCGTCCATTGATGGAGACCATTTCTACAATCCTATTAATGCTGAGTTGTTGATCATTTTGAACATTTTATTCAATTGTTTCAACATTCCCGCAGGTTTTCAACTTCTACCGAATCTCCTGCACCACTTGAATACATGTGACATCCAATTTTTCCTCGAACTTCAGTGAGCATAAAAAATGACTCAGAAGCCAATTAATACATTGCTTCATTTTTTAACTGAATATCATGACACATCAGGAAAACATGTCTACTTCAAGCAATACGAAACAGCAAATTAAAGGCATGAGTGAATTGATACTTCCATGGGTTGTTTATGGTTGCCTTATGGTCAATGTATAATATGTGGTTCATGCATCTATGCTGTGGTTCGACTTACATAAGCCCAGCCTCGTTATTTGATAGCCACATCGCATGAGTGCCCAACAAACCATTTTTTAAAAGTTGACATTTTTCTCATTTTTAGAGTTAAAATGCTCTGGGTTTTTATATTATGAAGCTTGAGCACTCTGCTTAATGCGTCATAGGGTGTTTGGGCTTCAAAAAGTAAAAAAAAGCCAAGCATTGTAGGTCAGGAAATAACAAAAATATCAACTTTTCACAAATGGTTTATTGGGCACTTATCATGCGCAACTATTCATATATTCATGTCACCTTGTATTGCTAAAATTCACAATATTTTAGCTGGATAGTTACTTAGTCATGTTTTTTGAAGAACCATTTTTTTTAATCTATAGTTAGAGTCAGTTGGCCAGGTTTTTCTTGAGAACCAATTGTTAGAATTTAAAGTCATAGTTGGTTAACAAGGTTTTTCTGAAGGATCAATTTAAATAAATTTATTCATTCCAGCCATTAACCTTTTCCCAACGGGGTTTTGGTAATTTGCTTTATTCGTTTGCATTTTTCTTCTCTTGCGGCACTCACTGATATACGACACACCCACAGACAAGTAATTCAGTATTGTACAGGTTTCTCCCATTATACAAAAGTAGAGCATTCCTATGAACCCTTTTGTAAGCCAAAATGATGTAAACTGAAGTAATAATTAGCTCTAAATTAAATAGCAAAATTTGTTGAGTGTTTCCAGATCTTACAGTAAACCATCTCCTATGTCTGCCGTTTAATGCTAAGCATAACACCCTTAGAATCTTACTTAGGCTTTTCTGATACCTTGAGAAACATCTTTGTGATGGATGCACAAAATAAATCGAGATAAAGCAGAGAGGCTCAATAAGACAGATCAAAGCTATGGCTGCTTTAGGTCGCTCATGAAAGCAAACTTTAGTAAAGTGAGGGATACCCATGACCTCAAATCTAATAATCTACGAACATGAGCAGACATATTTGACACAGTTTCATAAATACTATATTTCAATGAAAGTTGAAGATTACAATTCATCATCACCAATAATTGAATCAAGTGAAATCTTGGCACATGAATTAAACAATACTAAATAGCATATGTATGTATTGAACATGACATAGCTTTATGGTACATTGACTTCAGTATAATGGCCAGGTAGTGCCAATATATATATATATATATATATATATGTGTTTTGAACACAGCGCCCATGCCTGTGAAGAGTGCCGCAACAAGAGACAGAAGCAGTAGCACACAGCTCCTTCCAGCCAGGTGATGGGGGTCAAATGCCCCACACATGAAAGATACCATGCCTTGGAATTCCAGCTCCAGAATCATCAAAGGAGTCATTGGTCCAACAAGAAACTGAAGATCATCGTTGTTTCAACAGACAACCAGAAGCATGAATTAAACATAGCTTTACGGTACATTGACTTCAGTATAATGGTCATACAGCACAAAACCTATTTCTCAAAAACTTCTCATTGACTTCTTTTGGATAGCCAAGTTTTCAAATTGTCATTATCTTCTCCCATACTAGAAAAAGTTACCAAACCTCGCCAAAGGAGGTCAACTGGAAAAGCGTGAAAATTTAGGATTCAAATGAAAACGGATAAACACGAATTCTGACTAAATTGACAACTATATGGATCATTTAACACCAAAAAGCAAAAAGCGGTTCCTTTTTCTTTCATACTGAGAAATACAGCATATGACCATTCTCCAGGACTGAGTGCTAAACAAAGGTAGTTTTACTAAATACCTATCCTCCAGGCCATTCTATGATTTGCATTCACATAGCCAAATGCTGCCTTGGAGAAATTTCAACAGAGCGTGAAGACCAAATGTACACCTAGGTAAGGGAAGACATTCATCTCTTAAGAGATAACTCCCGTTGGAGTATGACCAATCATTGATGAAGTTCCAGTTTCCTTTGTATGCATTAGTTTAGTGATTAGTTTTCTAAGTCTGGTCAAGACCAGGACTTTATTCCTATAAGTATTCATGAACTGCCACCCCCCATCCCCCCGGGCAAGATGAAAGTCCACTAAAAGGATACCTCCACCCAAATAAAATAACTTGGAGTGTACTCAATTAGCTGCTGAGTGCACAAGGAAATTTGTTCTCATGAAGATTTTCCCGCACTTCACTCATACCATAGATCAAACCCTGGACCTTTTGAATCATCTCTAATCTCCAAACGTTGGAACCTGGCCGTTGCCAAACTATATAAAATACCTGAAGACCAAAATCAACCCCTGAGCGGACCCCACGCCCTCATGTGAAGACGGGACTGAACCCTCTTGTCAGCTCATTCCACATTCATATTGCTGCGTTATCAAAAGGTAAAATAAAGCTTAAAACAGGAAATAATACAGCCATTAATGCTTCTACAAGAGTGTTTTTTTATAAAGTCTCAGTGAATTGTAGATATACAGCTGCTTTTTTATAACAAGAAAATGATATTTGACAGCACAGTATCATGCAAGCAGGGGGCAAGAAATACATACAAGGAGTAATATACTTCAGATATAAATAATAAATTTAGAATATCCGAGTCTTTGAAACATATTTACTTAACTTGAATATCAGAGAATTTAGAGGTATACAAATGCTCAGATAGTAAGATGTTAACACGAAAATTATACAGCACTAATAAACGAAGATAAAACTAAGCTATCCTATCTTCTCCTGTATATTTAATATGTCTTATTCAATTATTTGATTACAAAGATTATTTCTCAAGACAAACTGAACATCAACAACTTTTAATTTCATCAGAATACATTAACATGTTCACTGCCAAACAATGCAGATCGTTGCATATCACCTCTGATACACACGTGCGTCTGTTTCACGGTTTTATTTAAGGCAATATTAATAGCCATGGCAACGTGCTAGACTCAGTTTCTGCATTGTGCCACTGAGCAGAGAAGATACTCATTTTGTTGCACTATCAAAGGTTGCAGTGAACATGTTGATATGCAAAACAAAACCATACAGTTTTTCATAGGTGAGATTTTCTTTATATTAAAAGCAATATCTGTATTCAATCTATGTCATATTAAAAAAAAGCATTTAAAAAACTTTGACAGCATTAACAGTATCTCCAATATCATAGAAATAAACAACCACAGTGGCCTTGATGAAAAATGAATTTCATTAAGCATATATCTTGGAACCTTTACAGCAATCATTTTTTAAATATTAATTTGGAAGAGCAAGGAAGTTTTCAAGAAAAGTTAACATGACCATAAGTGCATGAAGATGAGATAATTATTCATAGAGTTCTTTTGGAAAAAAAAATTTCGAGCTTATATGTAACAGCTGAACAACTGAGGCCACCAAAGGTGGCAAAGGGTTCTATCTCTATTTATATGTGCATATGTTTGTGAGTCCCAGCACTCCTGGCCATACCGTTTTGTCTACTGATAAAAAAATTGGCAGAAGTTTTTTTTTTAATTTTCAGAAAAATAAATCTTTAACAATTAGGGGGAGGGGCTAATTCTGACAGGTTTGATTATAACACATTTTTTCACTCAATTTTAGATGTTTTCCAATGGAAATGTCAGTGACGTCATACATGGAATTTATTCTGACCATACTTATTCTTCAATGGGATTTTTCTACATTTTACCTCGAATTTACTTCAAATTTTGACACTACAGTTGTTCAATTATTGACTGCGATGGCAATTTTTTTCTAATTCATTTATATTCTATAACATGAAAAAGACTTATAACTGTCAAAGGTTCTCTGCTCTTCACAAAAGACATCAATTGAACATTGAAATAGAGAGGGGAAAAAAAAAAGGTTCTTGACAGATTTCTTGGTGTCAATCTTCAAATACCATCTCGTAAAAAAAAAAAAGACCTCCTACTTTTATCACAACACAAGACTTTTAAACACTGTAGAAGACAAATATGAAAAAATGTCAAGATTTTTTTTCTAAAATGAATTCTAATACCAAAAACCAGGGTGGTAGAGTCGTAGTCATGGAGACAGAAACAAAATTTGGGGTTACTGGAGTCAGAGTAAGCACATTTTTACCAAGTGACTTCTACTAAATATAAATTCTGATATAATGCATTAAAATTTCTAATTTTACCAATACTAATCTGATTAACCTATTTTCTATTTTTCCTACCGCAAGTCTGTTTTTTAAATTTGATGCTGTTGTGAGTGCATTTGTTTTTCAGAGCCAGTAAAACTACTAATTTTTACATCAAATACTTTTTCACTATCAACTTCTACAACACACTGACACGTATATCATTTCCTATCTGTTGTGATTGTAAAGTGCTCAAAATTTTCAGACTTTGTTAGAGAGTCTTCCTGCCATAGTGGATTTGTGCAAGGGATATAAAATCCATAACTAAGTGATATTTTGAAATTTGCAAATAACTCAAAATCAGCCTTCAATGTAAATTAAAATATATCCTGAAAAGGAAAAAAAAAAAAAAGTTTATTTGAATTAGTATCTGTAAAATTAGAAATGTAAATGCATATTAGAATTTACAAACAGTTCGATTTGGCACATTTTATCAACTCTGTCTCCAGAAAACCAAAAATTGCCTCCAACTTTATGATTCCGACTCCACAGCCCTGCCAAAAACTAAAGAATTTAAACAAATGTGACAGGTTTTACGAGTGCTTGCCATTTCCCTTTCTCACTAAAAGAAAAACATTCAAAGAATCTAAAATGAATTCGATTCTGAAAATCTAAATTTAATTATCTTACAAATTTTACTGAGATAACAGAGACCGCTCTAAGACAACAGTAAGCACATACATTAAATACAAAAAAGCCGTAAAATTTTCGAACTCAAATTTTCTAAAACAAATTTTGTTCAAAGAGATTATTTCCTATTTGCCTTCTTAGACACCAAATTCTTTTCAAAGTTATTTTTTTTTTTCAATATGGCGTAATCCATATTTTTTTTTTTCAATATGGCGTAATCTGCATTTTTTTTTTTCAATGATTCATACAGAGGAAAAATGCTTTTGATACCTGATAAAATTTGATAGTTCTATCTTGAAAAGTCCCAAAGACTGAATTCCGATTATGCCACTGTGCAAAAGAAAAGATTTTGTTAAGGCACAACTCTTCATAGAGAAGGTACTCATTAGGTTAGTATTGGATGCAAAACCCCTCAAACATTTTTTTTTTACCCCTTTTGCCAAATACAGTCAGTCTATTTGTTGGAGTTTTACTCAAAACAAATTCAAGGGAAAAAAAAAAAAGAAAAAAAAATAGGAAAAAAAAAATTCACTGCAAACAAACCAAAGACCGCTCAAAAGGATTTAAAATTTGGAAATTCACATACAAAGTCAGTAAATGATTTGGTAACTTAGACCATACTAACAATTTTTTTTTTAAAGAGTTGAAGTCATTCAATTATTTATTGTCACTTGCAGATAGGTCAGTCAAAGAGTTGGTTGGTTTGTCGGTGGAGTAGGTAAGGAAGCTTGAATTGCATTATCGAGTATAGTGTAGAGATCAGTCTTCTCCATAGAAGGATTAACAAGTTCATCAAGGGAGGCTCTCAAGATGATCCCCAGCTGCATACAGTACCTGGTAATCCGAGATGATCACCAATGTAGGTACTGACCAGCCTCGATGTTCCTTCACTTCAGTGATCATATGAGATCCAGTAAGCCAAACATGATTTGGCCGTAACGAAGTTGAAGTAAACTGATAAGCTCACTACACAGACAATAAAGCAATAGAAAATATGTCAGTGTACTAAAGAGAAACTGGAATTGTCGTTAAAGTAGAAACCTTCCAATGAAACACATCGCCTGCATTTGGCCCTGTGCTACACCATGCTAAGCTTAGTAAACACCAAGAAAAACAATCTACGTAGAATAATCGCAGACATAACAATGTAGTGAAATATAAGCAGAAAACTGAGTGGATATTCTGCTTACAGCACATGGACTTCTCAAATCATGATTCATCCAAGTAACAAACATGAAAACTAGCCTAGAACACATTTGCCAGGGGTGTTACATGAAATATAAAAATACTCCATGAAAATTCTCTAAAATCCTCAAGAGTGAAAAGAAAGAAGATACAGAACTTATGACTCCATTTGTAGGAACATCAGAATAGATTAGGTAAAGTAATGTAGAAAATTATCCCTTAAAACAGATCTCTGAGCAAGTTTTCGAAGTGCAGTTTCTATAAAACACAACATGAAAAAATATATCAACAAGAATACCAATTATGAGGTCAATTATCAATTGCAAAAAAATAAAATAAAGGAGTATCTTTCGTTAGTCCCCAATAAAAACTAATGTCCATAATTTCAAAGTGCAGAAGCCCCCAAAAAAGTTGCATTTTCTTTCCTTTGACAAAAAACCCCCACAATAATCAATTTTTTTTGTGAGTTCAAACTACGACAACGAAAATCCTAACCCCAAATCTGGGGAGGTGGGGGAATAGTAACTAACAAAATGAACTTTACATAGCAATCCCCACTCGTTACAAAAATTTAGATCTCATGGAGACAAATCTAAAGCCCCAGAATGCAATGCTCTATTTCTCTACATTTTCCTCATTTCTAACTTTTGACAGATTTGGAACTAAACTACGGAATAAATATTGAAAGGTTTGGATTTTCCAAGATCAAAATACTGTAAAATTTTGACCACGATATGAGTTTCTAGTTGCCCAGAAGAATATGCAACTTGATCATTTTATTTTTTTTTGGGGCTTCATCATCAACAGTCTTTCAATGTCCGTCGTTGGACATAGACCTTCCCCAGGATTCATCACACTTCCCTATCGTGGGCGTAGCAGAGCCAGTTCTTCAGTACTCCTAAATTATGTATATATGCTTTTCTTGGGGACTGACAAAAAAAATCCCCAAAATTGTTTTGGTCATGGTTACATTTTGTTTGTTCAAAAGTTGAAAAAAATAAAGATAACTTAACGTTGAAAGGAAAAGAGGAAAATACAATGAGAAAACATGAAAAAATACATAAAAAGAGTAAAATAAAAAAGGTGTTAAACTAAAAAGCAATCCATGAATGAAAATTTAAAAAAATAAAAAAAGCTATCAGCAACTGAGAAATAATGATTTTTTCCAGATAAGTAGGTTACTAGTGCGTTTACTAAACTTTTTATGGTGTAGTAAGAAATATCAAAGGGAGGTAACCAATTATGCCGACATGCTGCTGCTACTAAGGTAAAAAATGAGAGCAGAAAACATGACCATTTAAAACTGCATTTTATCAAATTTAATTATGAAGGACATGGACTAGTTTTAAGGTTGCAAGTAATACCAAAAATGATTGAACATTTTTTTTCATAATTGTAAAATCATAGAAGAATATACACTCGCAACCAATAATAATAATTCATTTAACATTTTTCTTTTGTAATTCCTAATACAATTCCTCCCAATGATTTCATGTAAATAACTTGTGAAAAGAGAATCAACAGAGCCAAATCGTCACTGTAATTTGAACTTCTATCGCGTCAACATGCTCTTAACACTTAGTGTGTGGATATCTGGATTGACAATATCCACTAAAGCGGTATCATACATGAGCTTCATGTGTAGAGATTCACCCACTACCCAAGTTCTCTATGTCTGCATATGATGCCGACCCATCACTTATGTTACGGGTATCATGGTGCGTCCACCCCATTCTCTTTCTGCTTAGAGTTTCCTTCGTCTCGTTTTCAACCTCTGCAAGGAAATACTTGTCAAACTCTTTCTCTCGATCCCACAGAAAACCCAATGACCAGATTGCAACTGCCCTCGATGGAGTTTTCAGTGAAAAAAAAAAAAAAAATACCTATTCCAACAAAAATTGGATTACCATCAACATCTTTTTATTTTTTGAAGAGTGTATATCCAGATAAGATTTGCAAGCTACCCAGCAATGATTAGCCCAGTACACAACTGCTTCTCTTGCTATTGAAGGTCTCTCCCACGACGTCTACTAGCGATATATCAAATGCCCTACTGTACATTATCAGTGATTTTCATCTGTGACAGATACTTGCCCTGAAAAATGAGCCTTTTCTCATGGGTTGTTTATTCTGGCAACTAATACCATGTCAGGTTATCTCTTCATTCTGACCAAGAAATAAATGAACCTGGTTAATTTCAGCAATTTCTTCCAGTTTCTACACACTCAACACTCTTGTTTGTATCGTATAGCTCAACTCCCAGGAGAGTCAAATTTTATGACCCTTCTTTCATTTCTTTTCTCATTGCAATTTCTTCATTTGCTACTAGTTTAGTAGCAGAATACTAAATGGAGAGACGAACTAGACAAGTTCAGAAAGCATTGGCTCTGCGACACCCATGATGGAGAGCTTTGGCGAATCCTGGGGAAGGTCTACGTCCAGCAACACACTAAGAAAGACTGAAGATGATGAATTAAATGATTGAGTAATAGTGATTATCTCCCTTTCATCAACTTCGACGTTTCTAATGGTTATCTCCCTTCGATATTTTTTTCACTACATCATAAAAAGGCAGTTTACAACCAGTAACGAACTTAAAGTAATTTTTTTCTCATCCATCTTTCCACTTCTACAAGATTTTTCTCATTTTACATTAACACGTAATTTCTAATTAGTTATTGATGGTAGAAACAAAAATAAATAATCTGTGTACAAATTAAAAGATCTCTGGGAAAAGGTTTTTGAATTTTCCTCTTCGAGACAAAAAAATATTCACCTGGAATGCGATTGCTCATAAACCCCATTTTGATATGGCTGGAGAAGATAGCCAAGGCCATCTTGAGATGGAAGCCAATTCCACAAAAATTATTAATGGAATGTTCAAATTTAATGCCTCTAAACTCCTTCACTATTGAACACTAATCCAATGCTGCGTTGGGCAAGTCTCTGAGATAATGATGGGATTATCTCACTTTCTAGTCAAATCTGGCAGCCCTGAATGACTCGCTCAAAATGATGTGGGAAATGTCGTAATTGAGAAAGTCTATATGCTTTCCATTTTAACTTCTAGATCTAGAAGAAATCCTTCAATAATTGAGAAAGTTTGTGGTTTCCTTTAAACAGAAAACTTTGTTTAACTAGTAAAAAAAAGATAAATAAATAAATATTCAATATGAATTATGGAAAAAAATATTTTGTCTTATGATATTGCGGAATTAATAAATTTTCTTCATCTCTTGAATCCATAAAATTTATGGAGGGAAATTTATGAAAGGAAATAACTCCTAATTGAAACTATCCCCCTTTGACCATTAGGCAAAGAGGATTTCTTTCCCCTATTCAATTCATAGAAGATTTGCATTTTTTTTTTATTCTATTCATTGAAGAGTTCCACTGTTGATAAAAGCGGTCCATGAATTTAAGAGTTGAATTGATTTTTGCATAGTAATAAATCTCACTGATTCAATCTTCTGCAAAGAATTCCAACATCTAAATGATCAAAAAGAGATCATTTTAATCAGGAGTTATTTCCCTGGAAATTGACATATTTTTACTTCATATGAATTTGAGAGTTAAAATCTCTGAAGTTTTAGAATTTACCTTTCATGAAAATGTTAATACACATACACACACACACATGTACGTACGCACAAACAAATGCATTTTATGACAGAATGGGGTGTGAATGGAATGATCAGTGTGGGTTGAAATTTCCACTGCTAGGTTAAAAATTGACCACAAAATTAGCCAATGAAAGCCAATTTAGAGTGACACGCCTATAGACAGTAAGGCCTACACAGTATGTGATAGAAAAACTCCACCTATAATTAGACAAATGCAGAAATACACAGACTTGTGTCCATGAATACATATAAACAAATGTAGAAACACATAAGTTTGCAATGTATATATCCAGATACATGGATGGATAAAACTTAAGTGATAATTCCTGTCATACCAAAAAGCCAAATTCCCCAAAATTAATTTTTCTGTATTTCAGATACATCAAAGAGCAAACTTATCTCCTTCCCCTGACACACTAACCTTTATCTTCGCACTCCTTCCCCCACATACAAACCTTTATCCTAAAACGCCTTCCTACCACACACTAACCTTTATATCAGCAGCCCCTTACCTCCACACTATCCTTTTTTGACATTCCTCCCCCCACTAACCTTTACCTGGCTACTATGAGTTACGGACGTTTGAGTGTTTCATTTAAGTTCGAGCCAGGGACATCAAGTGCAATGTATTTTTTCCATGAATGCAAGGATCTAAATGAAGACAATAAAATTCACGAAGTTAAACAAAAAACATTTACTCCATAAGAATCAAAGATGCTAATCGATATAAAATGCCCAACAGGATCTTTCAATATAAACTCAGATTGAATTCACTAACATTAAATACTAATCAACTTCCATGATTCCATCTATAAAACAAATTTTCAGTCAGAACAAAAAAAAAAAAGAAAACCTAAGTGCCTCCCAGAGTCGATGAACAAAATAACATAATAATAGGTGTGAGATTTTCTGTTATAACCTTCCTTCCCTTCTTTAGCTAGTGGGTTAAGATCAGAGTGGAGTACCTGATCATTCATGGCCAATGGACAGCAACTGTCTAGTCCCAGGAACCTCTCCCCCAGGCTGTACCTCCCCATTGCAATTAAAAGGGTATGGTCAGGGTAATATCCCGATGCCGAGGTGTGCCAAAAGGTAAGTGCCTAGGGAACTAGACAATTTTCATCACCGTCCACGTGGGAGCCCCACATTAAACCTGACTTTGTGTCGAATTTGCCCTTGTGGAGAAGCGAATGAATACCCTGATCAACCAACACCTCCATGCTTAGATGAAAATATTGGATACATACCAAAATGGCCCATTCCTTAAGCTTCTTCATGATGACAGCAGTTCCCTGAGGAATCCAATTGTAGAGTACGGTGGCTATCCTTAATAGCAACCAACAAATATAAAGGCCACAGGCAGCAGTGTAAAGCTCATGGATTTTTGCTTCACCCATCCAGAGACCCATCAGCTTGCGACCAATAAAAACTGAAAGAATTTGTAATTCATAATACAAAATCACTAAGAGTCAAAATGATGAAACCATTCAAAAGAAATCAAAAGCAGAAATATGAGTATTTAAAATACTCCGACAAGGAAGTGACATCATATTTTATGAAGATATGGATAAAAGTTCAGTTTTTAATGAAATTTCAGGAGTAGACTTATGTATACATTTTATTACAAATGTAACAATTGAGATTTTAAAATACCATATATGCCAATATATATTAGATTGGCATTTTTTTTTTGTTTTAAACTATACAATAAGGACACTGCATTCAATGTGGAGGTATTATGGCAATGAATGTCTACTGACGCTTGAAATGGACATTTAGGGGTCTTGGATGAGCCACAGAGAACTAAATACTTGAAAACTTCATATTCTGAACTTAACAAAAGATGTTACATTTTCATTCTAAGCATTGCTCTCTAAGAATAATTCAAATTTTTCAGCTGACTGAAAAATGCAACAGATAAAATATTATTTTCCAAGGATTCAAAATTGATCCTGAATATTCTTCAAACTAGTCAGTTGGTAACCTTATTGTATTTTGTCTCAAATACTAATGAAACTGTTTATTGTGATCTCTTTGCAACAAGATCTTTTAGATTATAACCAACTGATAACATAAGTTGCAAAAATAAATCTATTTTCTTCTCCCAAAGAATTTTGAAATACTGGAATAGGTTACCATCTTGTATAAAAAAAAAAAATACTTTTTAAAAAGTACAAGTATAAATAATTTCATGAATAACTTAGAAACATCTAGATCATCTGGGATAGAAAATAATTCATCAGGGTTAATATGGGGAGTTATTTGCTGAAATACAAAGAAAAATTCAAGAAAAATAGATAAAATGTGTCTGATAAACATTCCTCTGTACAATCAAGCTTGAAATTTTTCCAAGTTTAATACATTTTTATAACTTGAATTATCAAATATTTTAAAATTGAATATGTATTTCTAATACTTATACCCATAGAGGAATTTTTTATTTAATAAATAAATTGTCATAAATTTGTTCTTATAAAAAATATTACATTGTAAAAAATTAACATGGAAATCATTTTTTACTTTTTAGAAATTTCTAATTTGTTTTGAACAAATCATTTGGGACTGACTAATTTTGATATCATAACCACTGATCACATCATCCATGATAATAAACGGCTTCCTCTGTATAAAGAACATAATTTTTCTTTAGTAGTAATAGGTCTGCTTTTAATGATAACACGCATAAAATATCTAAATCAAAATTTCTCAAATCAAATCCAGTTACGATCAATATGATACCCTTGCAGTCTTATACAGCAAGGTGAAAAAAATCCAAAAATCTTATTAATATATTAAATAGAGCTTCTTTGAAAAATAACTAAATTGAATCATCATCTCTGCACAAAGGAATACATTGAGTAATGCAGCTTTGATGTAGTATGGTTATGGTATTGCTATACAAATAAGTATAAGTATAAACTGAAAAGAAAAAGCATCAAATCATTACAATAGCTTGAAAATAGTAGTTTTGAACAGTATAAACAAATTTTGAAATGAATCAACCACATTTATAAAGGAATACCTGTAACTGAAAATCAGCATTTGGAAAGGTTTTTAGATTTTTGATCACAAGACACACACATATATATATATATATATATATATATATATATATATATATATAATGTGTACTTTAGAGAGTGAGACAGACTCGGGAGTGAAGTTTTTGGTGGTAAGGTTTGTTAATCCTTATATGTCAATAGTCCATACATGTTTCGGGATTTCTCCCATCATCAGTGGTGTGCGTTGTGTGAGTGTGAATTAAAATATATATATATATATATATATATATATATATATTTTGTTCTTTAAAGCATAATTTTTACCCATGCATACATACTGTAATGTTTGCATGTTCACAGGCACAGAGTACCTTACAGTATGCACACGTAATATACTTTATCTATGTTTACACACACAATGTACAGTACCTATGTTTACTCAATGAAATATATGTGTACATACACATCACAATGTAATGTATGTACACATACATATATCCATGCAGATGAAAGTTATCAGGGGAGGTGATGCATTTAGAATAAATAAATAAATAAATAAAAAAGGTGGATTTACCTGGCACAACTAAAGACACCAAACTGGCAGTAAATAATGTGATACACATAAACACGACAAGCAGGAACACCTGAGGAAAAAAACAAAAGATTATTATTTGATAAAAAATATCATGAAGGAATGAAAAAAACACGAAGAGAATAGATTCTGAAAACAAGCCTGTGCGCTAGAGGACCTACCCACACACTGAATTCTATCCCAACTGAAGATGATTACTGTAACTTTTGTATTGCACACATAATAGAAAATTATAGAAATGTATATTTTTTAGCATAGATGTATTTATTTATTAGAATGAAATAAGCCCAGGCAAATTTCTAATATAAATTATGGTAGATATGTAAGGCTTGTCAATTTAGCTCAGTGAGTAAGAAACATGACTACCTATCAGTTGGCTGTGATTTCAAATCACGGTAGTGGATTATTCATTTCTACCCCCCTAAATTTGGTGAGCATTGTTCTTGCTGTTCTTGTCCTTGTTGTTGTAGAAAATAAAAGTCAAGTTCAGCTTTGGACTGGAGTTGGGCAATTATTGCAAAGAAAGAATTGGATAAAAGTTCTTCATAAATTAAACCAAAAGGTTTGATCTTGGGAATATCAATGATGAACACACAGAAGAAGAATATAGAAGAGGCAGCTGATATAACATGTACTCACTCGTATCGTGAAAAAAGATGGTCTTTTATAAGCTTGGAATCCAGTCGGTCCTCCACCTTGCAGCATTGCTTGGTGGGCTGCTCCAAGTCCTGCTTGAGCCTGTGGGGCTGGTGCCGGGGGTGGGGCTGGAGCTGCTGCAGGGGCTGGGGCAGCAGCAGGGGCTGCATTAGCAACCGGGACAATTGGTGGTTGATCGCCCTGTATTATGTTATCCTATGACAAACACAAAAAACACAGACGTGTAACAATTATCAAAACATTTATTCCAATGAGCCAATATAAACGAGAATAGATCATCTCCAAAGAGAAAGTTACCTGCTCTGATAGTGGAATGTCACCAATGAGGTATGACCTGAGGTCAAGCACCCAAGCCATTCCGATTGTCCATCCTCGAACAACCCCCTTCAGCCATGCCCGGGTGTGACCCTGTTCAAGTAAGGCAGGCAACACAACTTGAAGCAGAAGCAATTCCAAGGATAATTCACTCATGGCAGCATCACTGTTCAAGACAGCATTATATGGTAAGAAGCTGGGCATCAGTCTTCGGATGACCCGAACCGGCAACCAAAGCATTAGTAGCACAGTACTACCAAATATTACCTGAAAGCAAAAAAAGGCAGTTTAAATGACAGAAAATAATATATACACTTAGCTCAGCAGTCTACATAACCTTTTCGGTGTTCACCCTAGACACATTGGCTATCATCAAAAAAAACCCTATTACTATTCAGGTCTTGTTGGGCTTGAATAAACTATGCTATAAAATGACGAGAAGACAGAATGCATAACTCACAAGATATCAATAGTTTTGTCAAAATGCATATCTAGCCATCAGCAACTTTACGTTAATTGAAAAGTTCTCAAATTAAATCCAGTAAGAATCAATATCATAACTTTGCAGTCTTTTCTAAAGATTTTAAAAAATCCAAAAATGTTATTTACAGTTGCGAAGTAATTAACAGTTAAAGTAATAAAAGTTGCAAGGCTGTGGAACAGTCTCAGTGTGGAAACAGCCACTTACAATAAAAATACTTTCAAAAGTAATCTAAAAAAACATTAGCCACAATATGCTTACCTATAAATTCAGTTATCTAAAAATCTATTAATGAACCGACAACTAAAAATCACTAGAAAGCAAAAGCACTATACCTGCAGATTGGTATGAAGACCCTTTCTATATCAACCAGAAATAGAGGTACAGCGGCAATAGAATAAAACAGAATAATTTGGTATTGCCTTTAACTCTAAGTCAAGTAGAGATTTCGATTTTACGTACACTCCTTTTATGTTACACAAAACAGTCTTCACCAACCCAGCAAGATAATATGAACAGTGAACCCTGAAATTATTACATTGACATTTAGGAAAATTTATTGTACACATTTTGCCCATGTAGCTGCATCAGAAGTGATTATGAAAATGAAAGTTAGAAAAAATAACATTCAGTTCACATTCTGCATCATACCGTTATGGACATGGCAAATATTATTTAGGTTCCGTCATCTTAAGTTTTCTGCTCTGGTGGTTACAATACAACATTTTGTATGAATCCTTACATCGAAGTAGATCTGTTTTGCTTTCTTTTCATTGTTTTTCTCATTTTCCATGTGTATTATTTGGATATAGGATCCGACAAATGTTATAATACTTTAATCTTATTGGATTCTATACCAAAATAACACACACACACACATCATATATATATATATATATATATGTCTCTGTATAGCTTAATGACAAGACATACATTCATGTTTTGTTAGAAAAGAGATCAGAGAAAAATAACTTACAACAGAAGCAATGAATCTGCGAACATGTCTATACACCGGTAAATGAATCATCTGGAAGAAAAACATGATCAGAAATTAGAAAAAAACCCAACTATTTTCAGAAAATGGAAACATCTTTTAAGCTTCATCACCAACACAGAACATCAACCTATTGAACACAATTAGGTCTGAGAGCATCAGTTTAGTTTTCACATTTCTTTGGATTTTGGTTATTGTGTACAAGAGAAACATTCATATTACTAGAAATATTCGTTTCACAACAAAATAAAGAATTGACACACAAAATAAGCCAGGTTATATATAGTAAAAAAATTGAATTAGATAGAATTTGTGTTCTAGTGTTTAAATAAAGTAACCCGCAATGATATTCTAAAAATGCTCTAATACAAGTTATACCTAAAAATATAAGTAACACAAGCTCTACCTTAATTACTAAAACTAAGCCACATTGTGCTTGTTCAGGACAAAAAGAATGGTCATTCAAAGACATCAAAAACTGTAGTAAAAACTAATATATAATCACTCAAGGTCTGTCTCTGAACATCCTTTGGTTACTAGCTTTTTGTAAATACATCAAGTATGGAGTGTAGATTTTGTAGATCAATTTTATTTATATATATATTACGCTGAATCAGTGAAATTGTTGAACTGCGCAAAGTTTCATTTTTTTTTTGACAAAAAATAAATAAGTGGTTTTAATTTGATTGAAAGTTTATTTAATCAAAGCAAGGATATGAAACTACTTTTTTACACTCAAGAGTCTGGGTAATCAAAGAGAAATAAAAATTTTGTTTTACAAAAAATAAATATGTAATTCTGATTTGATTGAAAGTTTATTTAATCAAAGCAAGGATATGAAACTACTTTTTTTACACTCAAGAGTCTGGGTAATCAAAGAGAAATAAAAATTTTGTTTTACAAAAAATAAATATGTAATTCTGATTTGATTGAAAGTTCATTTAATCAAAACAAGGATATGAAATAACTATTTTTTATAGTCAAAAGTCAATGTAATCAAAGTGAAATAGAACTTATTTTTTAGAAAAAAAAAAAAAATAAGTAAATTTTGCCAATTCAGAGAAACATGTATCTAACAAAAATTAGTTTTAAATGAGAAAATTAAGAGATTTTGCAAAAATCTTACCTCTTGGATAGGGTTAAATTCTGGATCATTCAGATTTCTCAAGAACCACAATACTCCTGGCCTTAACACTTCTCGCAGAAGGAGGATGAAGGAGGCAAAATAAAATACATACACCATTCCAACAAGCCAGTGAACAAACATGGAGGTGCCAGGAGCCAAATTGAAGCTATTCTTTCTATCTTTGAGAGTAGCATCAAACATTGCCTGAAAGATTTCAACAAAAGAAGAAAGAAAAAAAATTGAATGCACAATAGATCAAATCAATTGACAGAGAAATTGTATCATATTTATAGCATTTAGAAACCATTCAACTCCATGAATTAAGAGTTTTACAAGGTTTTGGTTTTGAAATGGAAATTGAGATTTATGCTTAGTTTGCGATTATTAAATGAAGAAATGAAGATTACAATATTAAAAATGTCTTTACGAATAGACTTAGCTTTTACCAAAAAAAGAATATATAAAGCCAGCATTTAGTAAATGAGGTAAAAACAGGTGAATAGAATTCAATGACATCTATCTGAAATGTAAACTTAGAAAAATGGTTTTTATAATGACCGTTTTTTTTTTACTAGCAAAAGAATGATAATTCTATTGCAAACCAGATTTTTTTCCTATGTAGCTGATGGATGAGAGAGAATAATGTAACATATTCTCCTGATTTATCTTTTGTTAGATAAAACATTGTCAACCATTACTAATTTTTGACTAATGTTTTCTTTCATCTTGAATTTTTAGTTGCTGTTCATCGCAACCCAACAGCCCATCAGTCTCCAGCAGTGAGTGCAGAACGCTGATCAGAAATAAAGAATAAGCCTCCAGATGAGACTTGAAATTGATTCACTTTAACTTCAGAAGCTGCCTATGTGTGGCGCTGCTCTTACAGCTGGCAGAAGATCAAATCTAACCCTTAAACTCATCCTTCATAGATCGTTCAGCACCATATTTGTCATTGTTTTTACATACACTAGTTTTAGTAATATTTTCCCAATTTTGGGGGTTAGATGAAGCATTTTCGAGTATTCATTTTTTTTTTACTAATATTCTCTTTCAACTTGAAATTTTAGTTGCTTTCTCTTGGAACAATCAGCCCATTAATGCACAACAGTGAGTAAATAGCACAGATCAGAAATACAGAATGACCCCCAGACGAGACTCAAACTTCTTTTGCTTTAACTTAGGAAGCTGCCTCTGAAGGACACAGCCCAGGGGACAGGCAGATAATCTTATCTAACCCTTAAACTCATCCTTCATAGATCATTCATATAATCTTGTTATTTTTTGTTAGCTGAAGCTTTGCCAACCATTTGAGATATCATAGAATCCATTAGAAAACTCGAATGGCAATAGGCTGGTCATGTTGTGAGAATGAAAGACAATCGATGGACATCAGGACTCACAACATGGATCCCCCAGAGATCACATGCAAAACCGAGGCCAGCAAAATACAAGATGGAGAGACGAACTAGACAAAATTAAAAAATACTGGTTCCGCGACACCCATGATAGAGAAATGTGGGGGATCCTGGGGATGGTCAATGTCCAACGAAGGACGTTAAAAGACTGATGATGATGATGATGGCTTTTCTCAACTAATTTTGTGCATCTTTTAGCAAGATGTGTCCTAAGGCACCAGGGAAAGCTAAGAGAGCCCGTAAGGACGTTGCGCTTAGTACAAGACAGGCTGTTAAAGAAAGTTTTTTTTTTCCATGTGTAATTGCTCAAAGATTTTTCCTGGATAAATTAATGGTACGTTAACGGACGTTAAAAGACTGACGATGGTGACGATGGATTTTTGATTAATATTTTCTTTCATCTGAATTGATAATTGTTGACAGTGTAATAATCTATTACCTACGGGTATATTTTCAAATCAAAGAAAAGGCTGGGACAACACTTACCAAGGAACAAACATCGAGCCACCAGCCACACACGAGTGGGAAAACACCGATCTCGACTACCACGAGAAGCTTGACTTTAACTACAACATAACATAGACCTATCAATCTTCGAAACCTGAAAAAGAAAGAGAGAATCTGTGCTAAAATCATCACAAAATATAAGAATGGTTGTTCAGACTTTCACAAAAATTACAAATATAATGATATATAAATCCGATCTCCTCCTTTCCTACTCTGTTATTAAACTTTCTTTCTTTCCCCTTCTCACCCTCTTATTGAACTACCGAATTTGTCTCCCCTCTCCCTACTTACGGTGTCTGTCACTTTTATAATTTCAGTAACAGCCAACAGCCAAGCCCGTTGTCACACACTTGAGTCATGGACTAGTTGTAATAAATACGCCTGTTAATTCTTTCAAGTGAGGTAATGACTGATGAGATTTTAATCAATAATCTTCAAATATTTTAATAATTTTCTCAAGAGAACCAAGTAAATATATACGTATATATATTGTCAATGACGTTATGAAAACAGTTTTACTCAGGATTTGCATAAAGTTAAACTTTTGTATGTTTTTATGAGGGGAAGGATGTCACGGTAGAAAACACTGCTATTAGAGACGTGCATCATTTGCTCTTACCCCAGTCCACTATCAATATCAATCAAGATGGCACCCTTCTTTATAAAGAGCAAAAACTCTACTAATAAAATGTGAGTGAATTTCTCCTCTAGTAGAAACATTCTATAAGAGAATTAGCACAAACAGTCAGCTTGAATAACAAGTATTTTTTTAATGACATTATTCCCTCAATATATATGTACGTACACATACATACACACAAAATCAAGTACTTGGCATTGTTTTACATAAAATTCAAAAGATGTTCCAAGCTCATATAAATATTTTGAGACAAAAAGTTCAGTTACTGACAAATTAGGATTCTAAATTTTCATTTTAGAAATTTTTTTATGTATAATAATTGGAAGATATATATAGTACAGATCAGGTTTGCAATATAGCATAATATGATATAATATAACATAAAGCAATGTCTGATATGTGATGGCGATGATGAAAGAATCTATTCTAAGACTTAACACAATTAATCACCGATTTTGAAAAGAATAATGGCATTGAGACCGGCAAATATATGAACAAAAGATATTTTGTAGACACGGTTTCCATTCTTCCATGAGATAAATGAACGTGGAAATATCAGAGCAGGTCAGCCAGATTTGGCCATGAGGAGAGATTATACAAGCAACATCACAGATACTTACCCAACACAGGCATTGGAATAGCATTGAAATTTGAAAATCGAGTCAATCTGTAGTCAGCAGTTCAATACAAGCCATTGAAGCCTTGAGAGGCAAGTATTGAATCACAATTTGAATTCCAAATTCAGCGCCATTTCAATACCTGTGTTGGGTAAGTCTCGGAGATGAAGCTTGGATTATCTCCCCTCAACACAGCACTAGAGCAAACCGTTCACGCATATCTAAAGGGACAAAGAAGAGAAAAAAGGCTGGCAGACCAAAAATAATTGATATCAACAAAAAGAGAAACAAATTACCTTTTTATGCGTATCAAAGCACATAGCAGATATAATGAAACAAGGGCTAGAGCAAATACAATGTAGCCAGTGAGAGCTGTCAGTAATCCTTCAAAATGTGAAGCAACGACCTGTAAGAGATAGAAGAGAGAAGATATTCCTTTGAAGACTGGAGTCGTGATATTCAATTTACTTTGAAAAATCATTAATTGGTGTAAGTACAGCAGTGATTTCGAAACTGGGGTCTATGGACCTCGGGGGGGGGGGTCTGACAAATAATGCTTAGGGGTCCTTAGTAGTGTTCCCTCTAAACCTGACAGAGCAAATCTTGTGGCAGAGAAAAAATCATCCATGATACAGCAATGGAAAAACATGATTATCGTATACACACCTACACTTTATAAATGTAATCTATTTAGAATAAATATGATTTTTTTTTTTTTTTAAGTCTAAAATGATCTTTTATTGTAGTTCATTGATGAAAGTCTGAAAACTAAATAGGGGTCCACCAGAATATTTCTTTTTTAGAGGGGGTCCTCGAGTTTTTAAAGTTTCGAAACCACTGAAGCAACTGCCATCAGGTATTCAGCCAACTCTAATAGCCACACGTTTTACATGCAGAAATATAGCAGATAAGATGGAAAGAAAAAAGTTTGAAGATGTGATCTTTATTTTGATAGGTTGTTACAAATGAAATGTCATTTTTTGAATACTAAAGATCAAGGTCGATATAACCAATAAAAATGTAATCAAGATATCACCTCTTTGATGCAGTAACTTTTTTCGGATGATCCTCAAATGATAACAAGTCATTCCTATAAAGTTCTCTCAGTCTAGTGGTCACCAATTCAGTGAAATTATAAATTATGGCTTCCCTATGATTGAACCTCTGATTACAGATACAAAGTTCAAAATGTTAAAAAAGATGATGATCTGTGGGAGAAATCAGCCAAGAGGTGAGGTGTCTGAAACTGTCATGGAGAATATCATTCAGTTCATGAGCAATCTCTTTCTCCAACTGTCTAACCTTTCCTATAATTTGGGAATGGTTACTGCCTAAATCTCAGAGACTCAAGAAAGTGTTCAAACCATTGTTCATTGGTTAGTGGCTACTGCTGACTATAACTCTTCATCACTGAGAACAGGCTTGGGCCTCCCTCAAGGTTTATTATTGATATTCACATTTCAAGAAATAAATTTATTGAACACCTGCTGAACAGTTGACACTGAAGCAGTGTTCACTCCAAAGGCTTTCTGGATATTACCAGAAGCTTGAGCAACATCATGTCCTAATATAAATCATTTGAGAAATGGAGACCAATTCATTGCCTCGTGTCGTGTGACACAGGAGCAACAGAGTGAGTTCTTGCTTAATCTAAATCTTTTACGAAATATAGCCAGCTGCTAGATTATAATTTCTCACTCAGTATAACCCTAACAAAAATTCATCATCAAGAATACGCTTGGGCCTCCTAAGAGGCTTATTATTGGTATCCATTTTTCCAGATCTAAACCTATGGAATCAATTCCGATCAGTTCGCACATTAGTAATGTTCACTCCATATATTTGTTGACATAATCAGCAGCTTGAGCAGCATTATGCCTTAATTAGAAATCGTACTTGAAGATCTGTCCAACTTCTCAGGTAGACATGATTGCTGTTAAAGGCTCAAAAACCTCTAGTAATGATGAATTATATCTCTGTTTACATAGAATCTGCAGAAGAATACTATATTAGTAAATCTCAGTTTTTGCATTATTCTCTATGATGTAAAAACAGCATTCCATATGTAACAATCCAATAGATATGGTAAAAAGAAAAAAGTTCTAAGATTTTTATTTTAATCATTCATAATCTATATTCATCCTATTTTTCTTACCATTAAGATGGTATGCAACTGGTTTCAAAGCACTATTTACCCTCAACCTCTGTGCATTTTTCAAGACAAAACCTTTGAACTTTTTTTTTTTTTTTAAATCCAAAATTTAGGAAAATATTTTGCCCGTTTCTAAAAATTTACTAAGAGCCATTTCTGCTCGTTCAAATGCACATTCTAGAGTTCAGCAAATTCTGAAAACAAACATACAAGACAAAAAGACATTCAATTCGTTGTTCTTAGAGCTTGTCTTCAACAGGACCATAAACTAATTACTGTGACAAAATGGGGAAAAATATTAACAAGCAATTAAAAAACCAGTGTTAAATCAAGGAAAAGGTGGCCATAATAAAACTTGTTAAGAATATTAATAAGGAAACCGTACAAGATCAATATTAGTACAATCGACATAGAAACAGAAGGATTAATATTACTAATGATAATTATATAGAGTTCATTTTGTGCAACATTAACAAGCTTCCAATTAGAAAACTCCACAACATTATTCAATACATATCAAATGAACAAATCATCACCAATTTTCCGGCAATTGCAGGTCCAGTACCTCTTTCTATCTAAACGAGAACTCACTTAAATTTTTTGAAGCTCTCACAAAGGTCAAATCATATGAAACAACTTAGCCTTGATGAAGCCTAAAGCTCTAGTCTAACATCTATAAGTCTAAGTTCACAATGCGTCTGTCAATTGTGAAACAACCAATAATCCTGACACTCCTCCTCTTTCAGACCTTTTTTTGATTAATTGTATCGAGCAAGAAGACTCATACAATCTGTCACGTTAGGAGTGGTGATACTTCATAATTCTTAGGAAGTACAGCATTGTATATGTTTTCTTTATATTAATAAACTGAATCACTCATATTAATGTATTGTATTTAACCATTCAATTCATATTCAATATTTGTTTAATTCAAGTTTCTGATAGCCCTAATGCTTCAAAGTTATGAGATGTACATAATTAATAGGTCAGAGGTGTATTATTGAATCATTAATAAATGTCCTCTATTATGTCAGCAAAATGGATAATCTATCATGATTCTGGAACTAAGAGCACCAGAAAATTGGTTGTATACGCGTAAAATCAAAATAAGCAAGTTTTCTATTGATGCAACTTGCTCTTTACTGTTCAGTAATTCTTTACTTATTGCATATCATACGCCACAAAGAATTGTATTTTAATATAATAGGAAGCTTTTGATTTCAGTTTTGAAAATATTTATGCAAAAATAATAAAATTACAAGCAACTGAATTTAACACAGTAAACTTTCGCTATAACAAACATCAATAAAACGAATTTCAGTTCCAACAAATTGGTTGATTCATCCAAGATGAGATTGGATTTACCAAACAGAGTTCGATAAATATGGCAAACATGTGGACCAAAACAAACTTCTATCTTATTTACCAAACACAGTTCCATGAATACAGTGAACACGTGTACCATGAAGTCAATAAATGCAAGAACCAATCATATGTGCCAAGACTGATAAGATATGTTGGTATGAAGGCATAGTTACAATGTAGTCTCCTTGGGTTCTTGTTCACATCAACTTGTTTTTCCATTCTGCACTTACCACATCAAATGCAGCAAACTACTAAACCAATATGTATAACAAATTTTCTGTTTTAACGACCACCCGCCTCCTCCAGATTAGCTTGTTATAGCGAAGGTTCACTGTATTTCAGAAAGAAAACTCATGGATGCAAATAGAACAGTAAGAAATTATCTGGAGAAGTTCCAACATCTTATGATTAATCTTATTTGACTTGACCCTGCTGAGACTACAAGGACATATATATCCAAAAATTTCTCTAACTGCTGGGACATATGTGTCCCGTTGGTCTCTTTCAGAAATCTCCTGAGACAATATATTTCAAGCATTAAGAACCTTGATATATTAATCTTGAAAGGGTTAAATTAGGTTAGAACGAATTCATTAATTGATAACTATGAGTAGCCACATTGAAAATGTAATGGAATTTTTGCATCATTTAACCAGAACTGTTTGTGAATTCATGAACAGCTTTTTGGGAATTTATTGACAAAAAAAAAATTACCCTTTATAATAATCAATAGTAACAGTAATCACTAAGAGAAAGTGAGTGAGAGGAAGGAGGTAAGTTGGAAGGTGAAACCAATCAAAGAGAGAAAAAAAAAAAAAAAGGTTTTAAATGGTGCCACAATATCTTTCCAACTGCAGATGATACAACAGAGAAAAGGAGAGAAACCTTGAGCTTTTGTTTTTCTTTGTCTTGAGGAACAACAGTTGTCACCTAAAATAAATATAATACAAACATTCAACAAATAAAGAGGCAGCAGCAGCAGCAGCAATAATTAGTTCAGCATGGTACCAACAGACAAAAAAAACAATGTAACAAAAAAATTGATCATTATATAACATTATACTAGTTATTACCGGGGGTGCAGAGCTGCCAGAGCGCCACTAGGGCACATCTGTAAAAAAATAGGCAAAATGAATTAATGAGACAAAAAGCTCCGGCACCTAAAAAAGTTAGCACTGCACCCATGGTTGTTACCCGTAAAAAATTCCTGGATATATATATATATATATATATATATATATAGCACTTCTGCAGGGGTAAAGAAATTGATAGCATTGATAGCTCTGAGATTTCCAGTCGCAAAACACATCCATCAACTTCCTTTTCTTCACTATTTCAAATGATATCATATTAGTATAATTTATGAAGGCAGTGAAAGGCACACTCCCAAAGGGACCCCACTGCTCCAATAGTGTTTCGCAACAGGGAATTTTCAAATTCATGAAATGAATAATTAAAATAAAATCATAACATCTAAAATTGAAAACAAGATGTTAATGCTAGGTTTCATTGATGTAAAGGTCACAAAGACACTTTCTGATAAGGATCACACTGCTACGATAATGTTTTGTGACGGAAAATTTGGGGGGCTATCACCACGATCAATTTTCATAAGTAATCAGTAGGGACCTTTCTCCTGCAGAAGTGACTATATATATTATTTTTTCAATAGATTCAATGAATTTTATCTTACTTTTATTCTGTATTATGGACAGAGAAACAAAGAAACGAAGAGAAAAAGTCACACCATTCATTATACATGGATTGTTGCATAGTTGTGCGTAATCCTTTCTAGTACACGCCAAAGAAAAGCCAAAATGATTTACTTCAGACCTGATATCTATATCTATCCAATTCAAATCTATCATAGCCATACTTTTACACGTCAACCCATTCCATTAATTGTGAGAAGAGGTTGCTAGCATACAGAAGAATGTAAGATTACAGACAGAAATAAAAACTATTGTATAGGGTTAATTTGGACAGAGGCATCCTTTTTTTGATTAAATCAAGTTTTTACTAAATTAAAACTATGCATTTAATTATTTTGCATAAAAAAAATTAAAATGAAAAAAAAGACAGAAAACTCTGGAAAGATAAACAATAGCAGCCGGTATTCTATGTTACAACCGGTGAAGACCAAAAAATTAATCTATTGGATGAATCAAATTAAGGTCCCTAAAAATGTTATTGAGTCGGGAAAAAAAATTTTTTGGATATTCATGTTACAAATGTATAGAAAGTGAGATAGTTGGTCTCTTTAGAAAGTCCTATTCAAAGTTGAATGGTCAATAAATAGTGAATACCAAGGGACCATAAAGGACTATAAGTGAAGATTAAAAGATAGTTCATATCTGCAGTATTTGTAGACTCCAAATTAGCCCTGTGGTATAGACTCTATTCAACACATAACTGAAGACACTTTCTTTGAAGTTGGGAAATGGACAAATTTGAGAGCAACACAAATAACCTGTAAAATTTTACAACTTCTAGAAACACTTCACTAAAAGCACAATTATCATCATTAAGATAAATTTCACTGTAGCCAATTTTCATTAATCCATTTGTTGACATAAAGTATTGTCATTATTTCAATAGAAAATAGAATCTTCATTTTAGTTGCTAAGACCGCAACATTCCAGCTGAAACCTTCCTCGGGTATACGTTTCAGCCGGTAATCTCATGCTCAGGAAATAATTTCACTTCTACATCATATTTACCGATCACTTTGCACAAAGGCAAGTACAGAAGATCAGTTTACTTAATAATTTCACATTCAAACAAACATGGACATGCAAATCTTTTTTTCTTTCTTTTTTTACATCACCACACCACCAAAAAAAAATAAAAAATAAATAAAAAATACAAGAACTTTCATTTGACATTACAATAAAAATACAAGCCTGGCTGCTGCAGGGTCAAACTCAACTCCTACTTCTATTCTGACTGAAAATGATTACTGCAACTTTTGTATTATTATCAACTTTTGTATATATATATATATAACAAATGAAAAGTCATAAAAATTTATACTTATTCATTTGAACAAAATAAGCCCTGATGTATTTCTAACATAAATTTTCATATACGTGTAAGACTTGTCAGTTTGGCTCAGTCAGTAAGAGAGCCAACTACCAATCAGTTGTACACGATTTCAAATCATGGTAGAGAAATGTCAATTTTATATATTGGTTTGGTTGAACGTGTCGGGACAAACAGTGAAGTGTTGGTCCATCCTAGATTAGGTAAGGATCGTTGTTATTACAGGGTGGAGTGGGGGGTTCAAAGTCAACTCCAAAATCTGGCTTGGATTGGAATTAGACAATAAACTAGTTGAGATACAACTTTACATACATGGTCATATTCAACAAACCACTAGATGGTTTTTTTAATACCAAAAACATTAATTGATAAAGCCACCACTGGAAAGTTCTTAATAAAACCATATCTTTAGATATAGACAGAGATACACAATAGACTATAATGAAGCAGTAACTACCACTGCCGATAGAGAGAACCAACATAACCTCTCATTTCATTTACTACAATGACTTTTCTCTATTTCGAATCCACACATTGTAGTGAACAAAGTGAAGATTACTATCGAAAGAAAAGAAAAAAAAAAAACATGATCTTCTAGCCTTATCCTATTGCTAAGAATAAACTAATTGTTGATAAATAAAAATGACTAAATTTAGTTTCCAGAAATTCGGTGACACAAGGCAGACAGTAACACAGGGCGGGCAGACGGACAGAGACACAAGAAAATGTGGTTAACCAAACAGCAATTAAGAAACAAAAGAACCGGCAAATATAAAACAGAAAACATGCAAAACAAAATAAATGTTGAAGCAGAGAAAAACCACAGAAGACATCAAGAAATTTAGAGCTAAATACTCACAGTATTCGACACTATATAAGACCCCCGCCCCTTGTTCCTCAAAAAATGGCCCAAAAGATGAACATAGCCTTCGTTGTCCAGCCCCACATGGGCCAGAGCTTGGAAAAGAGTTACAAAAACTAGATAACAAATAAAAGGAATTCTAGCAAATTTTTTTTCTGAATATTCCCTACTGAAATGTGGGGTGGATATTACATGCCATCAAATATGATAATCCTTTAGATAAAAAGATGAAGAATCTTGTGTGTTCAATGCATTCAGGAGTATTGGATCAGATTCTCATAAAGATGAAGAGATTATTTCAGATTAGAGTTTCTTTAAAACTTTATACACTCACAAAAACTGAGCCATGTAGATCAGTCATGAGGACTGTTGATAATGAATGACAAATTATGAAAAAGAACTTTAAACTCATCAAATATACATTGGGTTGACCAAAATGTTTGCTCGGTTTAGTGATTAAAATAAAAAACAATTTATTTGGGAAATCAACTTCATTGGACAATATATTTACTATTTTGTTATTTACCTCCAGCTATCATTCAGGCAACTTCATAATTCCATCCTCCCAGAACTTTTTATCTTTCTCAGCAAAGGACTGCTCTAGGTGCTTCTTGCAGTCTCCCAGAGAATTCAATTCTTTTTTTTCTATTTAGACTCGACTAAACAGTAATTCAATAGTACAATTTTGGTGATTATGATGGCCAAGGAAAAACCTTTCAGCCAAATGGTTACAATTTTTGCTTAGTCACCAAAGAAACAAGCAAGCTAGCTTCATCTTTCTTTCAACTAATTCTGGACGCATTTCATAGATTACCTGCTTCATTTGGTCCTATTGGGGAAGTACTTGTTTGAATAAATCCTTTACAGGGGTCTGCAAATCACAACCCAAATATAGGTGATAAGTCAACTACAAATCACTTACAAAGGGTTTATCTAATGAATTTGATATTCAGATCCTAGGAAATGAATCTTGTTTTAATTTTACAAAAAAATTAACGCCATATCATACTGCTACCTTGCAGCCCGGTGGTAAAGTTTTCACTGCCCAGTATCTAGGGCCCACTGCTCGAGATGGAACTCATAATAGTAGACTTCTTTTCACACCCACCATTTACAACAAAAACAGAACAAACATTTTGGGTAACCCAATAAATTGCAACTTGATGAATTTTCAGAACAGTAAGACCCGTTTACATTAAGTAACAACAAGCATCATTTAATTCTCTATCTACGAATTTACCATTAAATCCCAGCATATATATATACATGTACATATGGACATAAAATGTTATGTTTTCAAAACTATATGAATATTTCACAGTGTCCAATACACTGGTATTATGACTAGGGGTCTAACTACCAAAGCTTGATATGGATGATTATGGAGATTAGATGAGTTGCAATGAGCGACAGTCCTTTAAAAACCCTTGTAAATCATTCGTCAGCATGTTGGTACTGGATACAATTTCACTTTATTTGAGAGGAGGGGGAGGGAAAAAAAAAAAACATTTATTTCCCGCTAATTGAAGCTTTGCTTTAAGCTGCTTTTTCACTTTTAGAAAAAAAGTGAAAAGCAAAAAATAGCATTCAGCATTTGTTTTGCAGAAAGCATTTATAGACAGCACACACCCTTTTCCTCTCTCTCCAATACCCCAGTCTCCTGTACATCCCTTCACCCCAACCTCCAATGACTCAGCTTAACATATCATCATCACCAGTCGGTTGGAGGGGGGAGGTCAAAAAAAGTTCCCATGTAAATTAATGGTAATTAATTCTTGGCTTTACATGATTTTACATGAAAGGTTTTAATGAGAACACTAGTCCCAGATACAAGGTGACACCTGTATTCTAGAAATGCATCCCCCAGATATTAAAGTATGAATTTATTCAATTCTGTTTTTAATCAGATCCAAACTAATTTCCACTACAACCATCAATATATTTCATGTCGAGGTGCAAGCGGCCTGATGGTTAGCAGCAGGGTAAATTGAATCAGAAAACAAACTCCAGCCGAGACGGTTTGCATTCACTTTGCACTAATGCCCTTTGGAAAAACATGAATCCATCTCTCTTTCCCACACCTATGGGTAAATAGCAAGGCAGACTGGGCGTTTCAACCTTGGTTGGCAACCAGTCTAGGAGAAGGACAACTCTGAATTCAAGCCAGGAAAGTCCAACCTCTCAATGGACTCGGCAGACAGCACAGAGTATACCATCAGTTGCTTTGATAGGCAGAGAGACAACAATGAACAACGCATCGAGGAGCAAAAGAAGAGCACAGTATGACACGGATAACACCCTGATCGTCTCAGTTTGTCTCCAGGCGTCCTGACTGCATTTTACCTCAGGACCCTAGTCAACAGAGATGAGAGTGCAAGGCTGACTTCAGACCCTGCAGTGCAAAGCACTACTCAGAAGTGAATCCATATCCCTCTTTGACTACAAAAGAGGAACATTGTATCTTATATCTATATCAATTACCAAGCAAAAAGATCATGGCTAACTAGCATAATATCTTTCACAATATATATATAAAAGGATAAATTTTTCCATTATTCAGTTTAGTCAAACAAATATACAATGTAACCAAAATACAAAAACATAGAAAGATTAGGATATTAGTCTAAATTATACAAGAGATAATCATGCCTCACCATTCTCCTCTTCACAAATACTGACAACGAGAACTATTAAAGCAGAGCTTTCCAAATGTTTTGGATTGGTGACACACTTTCCAAAAATAGAATTATCTGCAATACATTATTCAACTTTTTGTTAGCTAGCCAAGCCAAATATATAATGTCATCCAAGCAGTTCAACAGATTCAGGAAAAGTATCATTTGAAAGATATACAAAATTATACTCAATTTTAGCGATACACCCAAGAATTATCAGTGACTCAAAGCATCACAATGCAGTTTGGAGAGCTCTGCATTAAGGTTTCATTTGATAGACCATAGAAAGTCTATAAAAACTCACCAAATCCTCAATCTTAAGACCAACCAGTGTGAAATGGCCAATGTGATAAGGGCAGAATGCTGAAAATAAAATACATTTTATATTCAAAGATAAGCAAAAACATGAAATTCAAAGATATGCAAAAATATAAAAATTAGAATAAAATGCCATCAATTTCCTCTAATATTGTGCCAAATATAACTCACTGTGAGAGTTCAAGATCATCTAAATAATGTAGTTCACTTGCTCTTTAGTTTGAAGATTATTATAACAGAGACCAATATATTGTTATAGCAGAATACATAATTAGAATTTCATTGGATCAACAGAAACAAAAAGGAAATTCAGAAATAGATTAAGAAATGATCGATCTATTCAATCCAATTGGATATATGAATAGAGCAATATATTCAGTCATTGTTGAAAACCAGCATAAAAAGTCATATTTCAGGGAAGAGGAAAAAGTTCAACTTTTCTATCCTGAAATGTCTTTATATGCTTATGATTAAATTCTTTTTACATCAACTAAGCGTGCAACAAGTTGTCCAACATATATTTCCACAAAATAGTTTTTCCATTCACGTCCCAAAACAGTCTAAACGTTATGGCTTATCTAATACCTAATCACTCATTTGTTAATTTAAAAGAAAAAATAACTGACGTACAGCAGGTAAAAACTGCAAAATATATTGAATTTTGAAATCAGAATTTGTGTATTTTGATACTTTTAAGAGCAAATGAAAGGATTTACAAAAAAGATGAAAAATAATTTGCCCTTCTACCTCCGCCAATGAAGTTGGAAGAGGTACATGTATGCACTTGTGTCTGTCTATCTGGTAGTTTGTTGACACAATACCTCAAAAAGTTCTCAAATTGGTCAATTTGTTTATGGAAGAAATGATTAAATTTTGGGACGGATCCAGGGAATTCTTGCCCCTTGCATCATAGCTCTACGTCTCAATGACATGGGGGTAAAGAGAATTGGTTAAATTTATGGGTGAATCCTGTTTTTGTTTTTTTCGAATGAGAGATATTTCCTCACCTTTTTTGTCCATACATCTATGCATAGACTCAAGTTTGTCCATACAATATTTCCAAAAGTTGAAATGAATTCCAATGACGTTTCACCAAAGGGTAAGCTATGGGCTAAAGAAGAATTGAATAAATTTGGGGGCAGATCCAGAAATGTTTTAACAGATAACTCCCCAGCATCACACCTGTACATGAACTGATTTTCATTCATTTTTTAGCGACAATGGCATTGGCATAGGTATGTGCTCTCTGAGTTTTTTTTATAGTTTTAATAAAAGTTTGTTAATGGAAAGTACTTACCGAACACCAGAATAAAGAGTGTGTTAAGGGAGACAACCCAAAAAACATGCTCCTAAAAGAAAGAAAAAAGTGAATCAGCTTAAAAGAAAAAAAAAAATCATTATATCAAAAAAGACTGCTATGTTTCAATTGTAAACATCAATACCAAGGAATAACAGTAATAAGAAGTTAGGTATAAAATGTAAAATCAGCTTCCTCTTAACTATGAAGACCTCATGGCTGGATGGTTAAAAGCAAGGTGCTTACTCAAGCCCTCCGGCTAGAGGGTGTGCATTCGCTCTTCATTTTCCAATTACGCAGTTAAACCATTGCTGTAGGAATACAGTCCGATTCAAAGTTGTGATAAAAAGCAACAAAAAGTTAAGATGAAGGTAAAAACTAGTCAAAATTGATGATGATGATAATAATAATAATAATAATAATTAAAAAAATGAAATGTTACAATTTTTTTTTCAAGGTATCAATTTTTATGAGTCATTCATTTGATGCCAAAATTTCCATCTTTGCTAAATGTTAGGGAAATCTTCAAAGTATTTTTGTAATTATTCAGCTTTTTATTGCATGTGTGAGTATATTCTTGAAGTATTGTTTGTAGAAAAGAGATCATTTCACTTTTTGTTGAAAATCAAGGCTGACTATAAAATGCACATTTGGAATTGTTTATTCTTCAAGTTTAATCTGGAAAAAAAAGTGCAGCAGAAGCTCTGCAATGAATCGGTGAAGCTTATAGTAGTAAGCGCAAATATGTGTTAGGACGTGATGAGACTATTAAGAAGGTATTGAACAGAGAACAACTGATGGACATTTATCATACTTTCTGTGATTTGTGTTTTCAATCATACAAAGATAAATAATTTTGAAAACAAAGAAAAATCTTTTTGATTTATACATATGCTACATACAATGTATTTACTTTTAATATTTGTATGAATCAAAGGACTCTTCCACTGAAATATTTTTGGTTCGAACTTGGCACTTCGTGATTGGATGAAATGGACCAATCCTAATAAAACCAGACATGCTTAACAGTGACTCCAGTTGCACTCAATTGTCTCATACTCAATTGTACCTTCATTCAGTAGTCTCACGCTCAATAGTCTGTCACCCATGTTGAGATACGCTCATGAAGTTTAGAAAAGAGGATTTTGAAGTCAAGAACATAAAATGCTCTGAAAGACATCAGATATTAAGAAACTGATAGATTAGAGGAACTTGCAAAGATACAGTACGATGAACTAGCAAAAAACATGGAGGTGAACAAGTCAACACATTTGAACGATGCATTGGAACAGAATTGAACCTTTCAATTGGTTTATTATTGTTTCATGACATTGCCTGTCTTTAAGCTCGAAATTCAATACAGTAAACTATCATTGAATTGGGGGAAGAGATTCTTCCACATGCAACATATTCTCCAGACCTATCACCTTCAGACTATCATTCGGCTCCAAGCAACACTACTTGTCTAGTTAGTAGTTCCAACTAAATCTCAAAGAAGAATTCATTGAATCGAAACCAAAATAGTTTTCTTATGATAGAATACACAATTTACTCAAAAGCTGGTATAGTATCATAGAAAACCATGTAAAATACTTTGATGACTAAATTATGATGTTATGAATATTTATGAACAAAAGTGAAAAGAAAAAAAAAAAAGTTGAAACAAGCTTGGCTGAGATAGGATGGAACTTCTTTGCTTCATTAAAATCTGAATATTAAACAAAACAGAATTCATTTCTCTGAATTTTTGAGATGAGGCATTATTATTATTTCTATTATCATTCGGACCATCCTCATCTTGGTTGTTTTTCATACAACGTTTCGGCCGTTGTACTCTACGGCCTTCATCAGGTATCATCTGGTATGTGTGGGGAAGTAACCAACCAAACCCTTTATTTAACTGATGGGGGTATATTGACTGCACCCCCCTCTTAGCATCAGTAGTATTATTATTGTCTCACACTGGGATTGAACCTAGAACCATCAGATTACTTGCAGTAATTTTGGCTTATTCTGTAACTACTACACATAGCGTAGAAAACTGTGTCCTATTTCAACTTCTTTATTAGTAGTTCCTGTAAATTGAATTTGCAAACTTTATCAAAACAAGTCGACCTGTTTGGTTTCAGAAGTGGGAGTGAATTCACAAACAATTTTTGCATACGTCACTGTTATTCTCGCATGTCATCACTGCTTTTTGGTCAGGTCACCGCCATTCAAAACTCAATATTAGGAGTTCAACAATAGCCCCCCCCCCCATTCCTGAGCGTTTATATTTTTTCATACCTTTTAGGAGTTTAAGTTATAAAACCATGAGTTATATACATCATGAAAAAATACTTAAGAGGATTCTTCCCAATCATTCATATATATATATATATATATATATATATATATATATATATAACAAGAGCCATGTCTACCATGATATCAGTGGTAGCCATCAGCCCCTCTCCCTTCCTACCCACTTATTAAACTACTTTTCTTTTCTCTCCTCTCACTCAATACCCCTCTTATTAAACTACCTGACTTTGTTTTCTCACTTCACACCTCCTACCATGCCTGTCACTCTTATAGTGTCAGCAGCAGCCATCAGCCAAGCCTGTTGTTGTACACTTACAATAACTGTCAGCTAAGTTCAAAATGGCAGGACAAACCAATCATTTTAACAATGAAAAGCAAGCAGATTTAGTGATAGTCACAGTGGAATAATACCTCAGAATTGTTCTGACTGAAGCAATTATAGGCGCTTGAGTTTCCAATTTAGTTCTATTGTAATCACTGGAAGATTATTTACAATGAATGATTTTGAAACAATATACAGGTCAGTTACGTGAATTTCAAGAATAAAGGATTAGACTTACCAAAAAAACCAATGATCCATCCAGACCAAGTAACTGAAAAAAAAAAAAATGAAAAAACAGGTCTGGTTAGTCACTCAATAGAAAATGTAATGTAACCAATCTCTTCTGGCAGCTTGACATGTTGTGGATGATCAATAAAAAAAATTGGAAAATGGACTAATCAATGAATAAGTTATGAGAAAGTCTGAATTTTCAAAAAACTAGTGTGAAAACACACTAAGAGACCAATCTAGCATAAATTTACATTGCAAATAGAAAACCCCGCTGAAATCCTAACCAGGAAAGTCTTTCTCTTTAAAAATGGAGTTTTTAACAAGATAAGCACAAGAAAATCATACATTATAAACATATTAATCAAGAAAGAGAAATATGACTTTCTGCCAAGATGTTCCTTTCAGATCACCTTGCAAGTCTCAAGCCTGGGTAAAGCGTTAGGCATGCGGCTAGTAATTCCATCCAGTAAAGCCTATGTACTACTGAAACAGCAGCAGCATCACCTCAGCAAGAACCTCGTCAAGAAGATTCCACTTCAGAAGGGCTCATATGACAGATGCTGGTGAATGCCTGTGGAACGGGGTTGCCAGATTCGGCCAGAAGGCAGAGATAATCCTAGCTTTATCCCAGAGATTAACCCAACACAGGCATTGGAATAGCATTTGAAAATCCAACATTTGGAACAGGCACTGCCCTTGTTGTAATAAATTTACATTCATACTTATTCAATCATTGTTACATTACCAAATTCATTGCTATAAACAACTTTACTTCATAAAAAACATTAATACAAATATTTTAATATGATTTTCAATATTAAATAAAGTGTCAGGAACCAACTGATTTTAATAACAATAACCGTTAGATAACATTATCCCTGATTATAATAAATAGCTCCCTCTGAATTGAAAAACAAATAGTCCTCACCCTTTCCCAGGTCAGTTCTTCAGCAGCTCTGTCCCATTCTATAGGATTCCAATTGTTGTCGTCTGCAAAATAGAGATTATTTTTCATTTTTAAATGCTATTGATATTTATACATCAGTCTTTCTCCATTTTGAATAGTACATGAAGTTTAGAAATTTAAAAACCAAGAATACAAGTAGTTTCTCACTAAGTGCAAAAATATGATTACTTAGTGTACTATGTGAATCCTTCTAAAATTTGCCAAATATCAGTCCATTTGTAAGTGACTGTAACTTGGGAACCAAACATATTCACATGAAATTTGCAGTGTATACTAATAAGACCCAGAGGCACGTTTTTAGCAAGTTAGTTTTTTAAATTCTTCAGAGATAATAGTTTTGGGTCTGTGTTCACGTTCACACCGATAATAATGATCTGATTTCCATCAGTTTATATAATACTAAAAGTCTGACTGTTCATCTGTACGTGACCTCTGAGTAGCTGAATCAGTGCATTGTACTCAGAGGTGTTGAATTGAGGTAACCCTAAAAAAATTTTCTTTCAAGTTCTGATCTCTCAGGGTAAAGTAAAATTTTCAGGATAATATCAATTTCTGGTCAGTCAAATTTGTTTATATCTTAATATCCATTTTAACAGCAAAAGAGTCACAGGCAGCCTTTTAATGTTTCACATGATTTGGAAAGATTCTCAACTTTTCTAAATCTAAAAAAATAAAAAAATAAATCCCTAAAACATGTTAAACATAAGTTAGTGAACAACAAAAAAAAAAATAATAAACTCCTTTCTTCCCCTTGAGTCATCAATTTTTTGTAAAAATATTCGTAAATTATTTTCCAAGAAACTGTCCTAAAGCATAAATAATGCAAAAATATGATGGTTAATCAACAAGTTTGTAGCCCAACATCTATTCATTAACTGAGTTTTGATCAGAAATTTTCACTGTATAATGTTCAATCCACATGATTAACATTGACCACTGAATTAAGTGCATTGACAAGGGTGGAGATTACGTTGAAAACCGTAAATAAAGCCAGCATGACAACTGAATAGTTATACTGAAGAAGGGTCCTCATACTGCTTACCTTGTGCACCATTATTGGCCCCCATTGCAGCCACATCAAATACTTCCACCTCAGGAGCCCCTGCAACCCCCTCTTCATTTAAATTGCCACCTTCACCGGCAGCAGCAGCGGCTGCAGCTGCTCCTCCATTGCCTTCAGCATTAGCATTCCCTGCAGCTCCTCGGCCTAATGGTGCCATCCCCATCAGGTTATTCATCATGACACCTCCGTCAAAGAAATTCTGAAAAGCAAATTGGCAAATAAGATCAGTGTGAATCCTGGAATATTTTGTGTCGTTTTTCACAAAGCAGATTTCAGGATTTATTCCAAATGGATTTCCAGTCACTACACTATGGCCGTAAACAAACACTTAAATCTAAAGATTTTGCTATTGTTATTATCATTGTTGATATTGGACTAGACCTTTTGAGCTTCAATTTTGAAAAAGTACACACATACACAACACTATCATGGAGACTATGTATCAAAGAAATATCCTGTGTCTAAAACTATTCCCAGTCAGTCAGGGATAAAACATATTAGTCCTGACAACACCCACACATCTGAAGGTCACTATAAAAATAACTTCACAAACTTTTCTCTCACTTAAACACCATGCACTGATGAAGGCAAGATTTGTTTAAATTATAATCTGCTAATGAACCAAACAAAAAATAAAATGAAAGAATAGAAAAAATGACGAATATTTTCAGATACACTCCTAATTTTTCTTGAATCTTCTTGCATACACACACATATATAGATAGATAGATATAGATAGATAGATATAGATAGATATATAGATAGATAGATATAGATAGATAGATAGGGTTATACAGTGATATATATATATATATATATATATATATATATATAGATAGATATTTCAAATCCCCCCTTCCACCTGACCAAACTTACCCGTCCTTGGTTATTTGCTTCATCTTCATGTTCCAACCAATCAGGACCACCACCATGCAAAATCTGTTCGCGTAACCATACTAAACTGATGAAAGCACACAGTGTACAAGTAACAACAAAACAGCCTTGGAAACAATCAGACACTATATTTTCTCTGAAAAATACAAATAAAATAAAAGATGAAAGAAGAGAAAGATACAATTTCACTGAATATTAGCAAATTTTTATGAGGTTATACATAGATGCAAACTATATTTTAATAACACTTGTAACAATGAATAAAAATGTTCAGCAAAGGAAGTCTTATGCCTAGCATGACAGTTGAAGATGTAATGCTGTCAAATAGCATATAGTTTAGACTATATATTAATACATATTCAACAACTCTGTATTTCAGAAGAGAATATTGTGACCTCTGCCAAAAAATGGATCACTATAGCCAAGTTGCTTCATTTTTATCATATCTCCTCTCTGTAAGGTCTTATTGTTCTATCACCTAAGACTTTACAAACCCACGTACCCCATCCAGACTCTTCAAATGGTGATATAAAGTTACATAGAGCAAGACTCAATGAGATCAAAGGCACTGACCAGCTGAAGTGGTCAGTTCCAAGGAAACATGGGCAACAAAACCAGTAGAACATCAATTTTTTTTTTTTTTTTTTTTTAATAAGAACATTTTTTTTTTTTAATAAGAATTTTTTTTTTTTTTGATAAGGACATTTTTTTTATTTTTTTTTAATAAGAACATTTTTTTTTTTAAATGAAATTTTACCCCATACTCTCACATATCCCCTACCCCCATCATTCCACCCAAACTTTTCCACAAACGCCTAAACGCCATAATGCTACACCATGGTTGTGGAGAGAAAAAAAAAGCGTCCATTTTACAATGGATTATAATTATAAACCTAGCACCCACTAAAAACAACTGAAAAAAGTGAAAAAGGATGTTTTTAAAACGCGACCACTAGATTACACATGGTAATTTTCCAGGCTCTATGCCAAAAGATGTGATCAGGACCACAGGAATGAACTCAAGGACTGACAGAGATGATTGAAAATGAAAGAAGCCAATGTTTATTGCTGTTTGGTCAGATTGGTGATCATGGCTACACTGATTCAATAAACAGTGCATTAATTGGTAATAGACTAGAGACAAAGGAATGATAAGCAAATGGTATCAGATTTTAATCTCCGAATGTGCTCAACAACCCTGAAATGCTAATCCTCTGTTTGGTACAACATCATTTTTATTAGACTTTATAAAAGCCATGATAATGTACAAAAAAAAAAAAAAAAATTCACACAGACTAAGTATCAAATGAAAGAATATGATTTAAAAGCACATAAATAACTATATGGAAGTGCAGACAGGCATAACGGTTACTAAGACTGAAAACTTATTCGCCAACTGAGTTGCAGCCTTGGCTACTTATGTTCACTATGTACTAGTTCTCAGGAAAGACATGAATATGCTTCTCTTTCCAGTTGAAGGTAAATAGCAGGGGTAGTTGGAGCCTTTAGGCCTGTAAGACTGTCTATCTTGGGCATGGGACTGGCAACTCCACCCTGTAAAACCTAGTTGCTACCAAAACAACACTGCAACCCTATACTACAAGGAATCCATAGGAAATATTTTTTAAATTCTAATGTAACTGGTAATATACTATGTATCAGAAACAGTGAACCAAAACTGTCAACATAAGTTTCTTCAGTTTTCGGGTTGGTCTAGCTTATATATAAATTTATATATTACATTTTTGTTTTGTTTTTCTAAAATTCTCCCCAAGGTTTTTAGTGGGAGGTTCAATTAGCAATGTAAATTTATGCTAAATTGATCTCTTAGTTTGATCAGCAGCATACATGATTGTTTTTAAAAAATCCTTTTTTTTTAGAAACCACTGCCCAACAAAATACAAGAGAAGTAGCTTATTTATTGATTACACCTTTTTTCCATTTTTCTAATTGATCATCCCTAACATGTCATACTGCCAAAAGTCATTGGTCACATGACATTTTCTATTGATTAACTAACCAGACCTGTTTTGTGTTTTGTTTTTTCATCCATCATAGAAATATACATTTTCCAATATACACAAAGCAATAATTTTCTCGATCCAGCGTTTGGATTTGGAATGGTATGCCATATATGGGGGACAGTAAGGGTGCAAGAATTCCCCAATTTATCAAAGTATCGCAATATTTTCCACTGTGATGATACATTTATACAGAACATTTCTTTAACGATACAAACAATTTTTCTTAGTTTATTTAATTCAAGATTCTAAAAGGGTTGTACCAGAAACAACTATCTGAAAAATAAAAATAAAATATAGATCTTTTATCTCAAATTATCTTTAAAAAAATACCAGCAGAAGATTTAGCCATTGTTGGTCTAAAATGACCAGAGACCAAAAAGAGTACTTTTTTGTAAAAGAAAAATGGAAAAAAAAAATGTTTAGATGCTACCAAGTGGAGCATTTATGCAAATTTTCCAGGTTGTAGCCCCCAAAACATGACCAAAAGCACCAGAGACACAGACGAGCAAAGAAAGGAAAATCTGTAGCCCCCTTGGCTGGTTGGTCAGGTGGGCAATTCGTTGGGCTATAGAGATTTACTACACAGTCATCTTTACGTCATTTCTTACATATCTGTAGATAAGACGAACTGTCTTTTGACCCAGATCCTCATGAATAGATATCTATCAAAGTTGATGAACAATTAATGTATAGCTAATACAACAGACTTTTTATTGCCTCTATCGAAGAAGTGAACGCGGAAAGAAGGACATTTTTTGATCACATCTATACAAGTAGAGAAGTTTCAAGATGAAACAAAATTACTTAGAGAAGAAAAATCAAGAATATTACATACGTTGATAACATATCCAAAGGAAGGGTTAGTAAGGAACTCACAGAGCCCGTGAACAAACATCTATAAATTCGACCTGCAAAAAATTGGGGGGAAAAAAAAAAAAAAAAAAAGATTCATTAGATTTTGTATGAACGGGAAAAAAATATCACATTTAATTTCATATTAAATAAGACTAAAGCAACAACTGATTCACTGAGCCTTTTAGTCTCTTTTTAATATAAATTTTTTAATCAATATCAAACAGGTAGATAACGAATATTTTATGAACTAACAAGAAACATGGTTGAATTTTACAGACAATTGAACGCCTTGTTGTTTGTGTAGTTAACAAAATTTTAGCCAATTCATTCTACAGCCTTCTTCATGTGTAATATCCAATTAGGGCGATGGCAAACAGAATTTTTCTTTTATGATAGCAACACATATAATATTGGATTCGGGTGATATCTTTTCCTTTTCTAAAGAGGGCCATAGAATAGATCAGCCAAAACGTTGTGTTAACAACACAAATCACAAGAAGGAGTATAATTGTCCGAAAAACTCTTAGAAACATCAATGTCACTTCTTAAACTAGAGAAAGATGGTTGATTAAATTAAAGTTGATCAATGGTTAAAAGAATTATAGTAAGGATTAAAAAAATAAAAAAAAACGTAATGAATTCTAATTAAAAGAATCTTATTAGTGACACCAGATAATTCAATCTAGCTTCCACTTTCTGTTTCTACTCTTTTCTTTCTCCCTTTCAAATTTTAGAACATCTTCACTTTTTAGTCTTAACCAGAAATCTCAACTTGTCATTGTTGTTAGATTCGGAAAATAAAGTCAACTCCGTAGGAGTTTGATAATAGGAGAGACCAAATAAATAGATAAGAAATAATATACTTACAAGCAGTGAGGGGCACCACACCAAGCCAAGCAAATGCCACCAATGTGTAATGAAACCAATACCGAACAGCACGCCCAATACTAGTAAGAAGACCACTAATGATATCTTTGATGGGGAGTCTTTTAGGCATGTCAGGGGAATAAACTGAAAAAAAAAAAAAAAGATGGAGATTACTACAATGTTACATACAAGGGTCAATTACAGCTCAACATTAAGGTTGCAGTGCATATCCACGAATTGACATTTATTCTCTACCAGTAAATTTACCCCAACTTCTGGAATCAAAATTATTGGTTCACCTTTCATTAAATTTCAACATATGACATCTCGGATTGTAGTTTTATTTCACTCCTTTTTCGGAAGATTTTGCTATCATTTCCTACACAGACAAAATGTTTGTTGTATCAATGTGTCATCATACATTCCTTTCTCTTGTAATCAACATATTTTTCTAATGAACTGTTCAACTTTTAGCAACTTTGTTCAGTGAGCAAAAAGTATGTCTTGCAACACCAGGCGACTCCGATCACTCAACAATAATACGTTTGAAATTCAGTCATGTTGTCATGTCGATTTTAGTCATAAATGGACAGATAAACAAGTTACAGGTTCTCAAAGATACTATACGCACAAAATCTTGGCACCCTTGAAAAAGAATGCAGCATGCTGGAGATGGAAAAAAAAGAAAAAAGAACTTACAGTTGAATGCTCTTCCTGATTTGCCAAGAATAAGATCACAGTGAATAAGGGATAGAATTAAGGTACAGTGTACCAACACCTAGTTTACAACTGACTATAAATTGCCTTGACTGACTGACTCTTCAGGCTTGGTTAGACGGAGGCTAGTATCTAATTTCAGCATTTTGCAGCAGCTTTAAACCAACTCCAACTTCCATATAACTAGAAAAGTTTCTCGCCAGAAACAGTCGTTTCACGAGAGAATCAACAAAGTCTATAACTAATTTGAGCACAAATACACAAAGCTGCTGTCACACCACATGTTTTTGTTTAAAAAAAGAAAATAAATCACTCAAAAATGTGCATTTGGATGGAATTAGGTTGGATGTGCTCAAATGAACAGTATGACTTTTCGTGTTTATTTTTCTGTCCATAAGTATAGATTCACCCGTCTGCTAGGTAATAAATGGTGTTCAGGGCTGACACCCACTTTCAATACCAATGGAACGGGCCATTGTGTATAAGTATGTTGTAACAGTGATATACACTTTCAAACAACTTTTTACATTGTCCCAAATTGAACAAAAATACGATTCAATATATTTTCCACCAAGTTTAGATGGATTTACGATGAATTTAGGATAAACACGAACACACCTTTCCACATAGTTAGAACGAGATAGCTCTTTAAATAAGCTCACACGGAAAAATTTCAAATAGAAGAGAAACACAGATGGCTAGCCATTTTCAGATCAAAGCCTTTTAGCGCCCTGGTCTACAACATCCGATTCTTATGAATAAATAGAAGTGTACCAGCCCATCTACATGTAGGCAGACATCAAACTACCTTCTTAAGATCCTTTAAATTTGCTTCAAAGCTAACTTATCATTGTGCACATTTTCATCTTCCCTGTTCATTCTGAATGCTTTGATTGTATAAATTCATTATTGTATTGTATTACCAATGTTCAGTGACATGTATGTTCCCTTATTTTTCAAACACCCTTTAGAATATAATTGAATGTTTATATTTTTATTGAAAAATATATTTGTGTTCCTTTGTATATATTCTATTTTATTGTTATATTTGACTGAAGTTTATATACAAACAGAGCTGGATATATACGCATACATTTCTCTACTAACAACACTTTATTTCAATGGTGATCCAAACTACACAATTTCATCAAATAAATATTTCTCTGAGAATTCATGTTACAAGCCTAAACAAAATCATTCACTATCATTCACTTAATAACATCTATGATAGATTGAAATCAGATATCAGTTCTGAAGTACATTATGACAGCTTTCTATTTCTGAAGTGTACTAAAAAGGCTTTACAATCATATAAACTCATGCAACTACACCAATCCAGAATTTGAGATGAGATCCAAGACCACATCCCTCATTTTTCAATTGATCCAAGTTCATCTTTGTAATTTATTCCAGTAGATCCAGTGGCTTATAATGCAAATTGCCAAATAAGGAATAAAATGGCTGAAAGATTATAGCATATATTTCCAGATTTTTTTTTTTTCAAGTAAAGTTGAAACTAATTACTGATAGTCATGTTGTGTCAACTTGCATTTCCGATTTCGTGAACATTGAATTACTGTTATGAAAAATATTATTTTGATATTATAACAAGGATACATACTATTAATTTTTTTTTTCGATTAAAATTACTTGACGACAAAAAATGTCATGAAAATAGTTAATATAATATTAGAACCATTAAACAATACAAAAACATAATTAAAAAAGGCAGTAGATATTTTGTCCAACCATGTTATTTATAATTACAAATAAATTTTGATTTTCAGAAGTGTATCTGTGGTTCAAGTCATTCTGCTGAACATTATTTTTTTTTTCCCCTTTCTCTCGAGGTCAGTAGTGGATTAACCATTAAGCTAAGTAGGTCTTTCCTTTCTTTCTTGCTTGCAACGCTAGTGGCTGATTACCCATTAGGCTAAGTAGGCCTTTTCTTTCTTTTTTTTGTCAAACTCTTACTATTGAGTTTTGACTTTATTTTTATTGCAACCATACCGCAATACAATAACTAGAAGGAAAAACGAGTGATAACATGCACTAATAACAGTGACGTACTCAAAAAAACTGATAACATTTTCACTCCCACTTCTAAAGGCTAACTAAGGTTGACTTGTTCTGCAAAAGTTACCAAAACCCATTTATAGAAACTTTTAATAAAGAAGTTGAAATGAGACACAGAGTTTGGGAATAATATTGTGTGGAGGAATGAATTTTATTTGGTCTGCTTTTCAGATTTTAATGAAGCAAGAGACTTTGACCGTAGTACAGCCAAGCTTGGTTTCACTTTTCATTCACATTATCATAAAATACTACAACCATTCATCAGAAATTTCACAATAATTTTGCAAGAATCAAAAACCTAAGGGCCTTTTTTTCAAGTGCGTGGTAATTATTTGCCCATCAATTAAACCATTAACCTACTCCCTTGAGTACACGCAACTTGTAAATAGCTTACATAATTAATGTAGGTAGGTCAAATCTATTTGTTGGCCAAGAAAATCAAGCTCAATGCATAAAATGAAAGTGACACCATTAAAACTTGCTTCACTGGAAATCTAGCATAAACAATTGCAATCAAATCAACTTGGAGCACTCGGAGAGTGCATACTTCTGCCAACACTATTGTCAAGGAAAAGAAAGAATAAATCAGCTAAACATTGTGTCAACACCAAAGATGTGAAGAGATTAGATAGTCCAAACAAACGTTGATATGTCAATAACTCTTCTCAAAGTTATAGACAACATTAGGAATGGACTTAGTAACATAAAGAACTGTCAAATTATTTAAAGTATTCTTAAATTCCTCAGCATTCTAGCTCTGTACATCAATTTGTTTTTCTACTTTTCTTCAAAGCAGTAAACATCAAATTTAAACATCCATACCTCACATAAATGAATCATTGTAGACCATGTGTGTATTAGAATTGAAAAATCATCTAGAATAATCTAAAAACTTATCCTATTTTTTTTTTAATAGATCTTTAATCTGAATTTATCTATAACATACCAGCATAAGATTTGGGCATTGTTGGTCCAAAACGACCCCCCCCAAAAAAAAAACGTTTTTAAATGGTACCCAGGGGTATACACATGAAAATTTTCAAGGTTGTAACCCCAAAAATCTGACTATGAGCACCAAGAGACACACATACACACACACAAGCAAAGAGAGAAGAATCTGTAGCCCACTTCAACATTCTCTCTGCAAACAACTTCAAAATTAATTCTTTACTTCACTTTATACATCTTAACTCATCTCAATGACCCCCCTCCCCCGTCATCTTCTCACTATTTTGAGGATAGATCCCTAGTTTATTTCTTAGTGAGTTGGGGTGCAATCTGTTACAGCATGCCACCAATTAAGAATACTGAGACTATTCTGAATGCCATATCAAGTCACCCTACTTCCCCAAAAAGAAAATAAAAATGCAGAGAAAGTGATGACATTTTTGTGCTACTTTCTAAGCACCACAAATGCTACTTTGAAGAGGAAAAGTAAATAAGCATTAGATACCAAAAACGACTCAACTACTCCTTCTTCTGGCCATTCTTGGCTTTTCCTTTCTTTATTAGACTTCCATACAAGACAGGGTACCCCAAAAGATGAGTTGTAAGAGGCTGAGAAGATTATCTTACACAGCTGGAGCAAAACTTTGATTACAGCTATCAATATTTCTCAAAGGCCTTTTGAAAGCAATCCAACATGCAAAATAGTAAAATATTCATCAGAAAATATATTTCTTTGACTTTCTAATTCATAAGAAAAAAAAATATGAAAATCATTATCGAAAGGTAAAACTCCTGATCAAAAATATCCCACTTAGACCAACTAATGGATATTTTTACAATCCAACAAAAGAGTTACAATGTCGGTTATAAACGGTCTATGAATTTAAAAGTTAAAATCTGGGATTAAGATAAAACATTCCTTAATTGTCAGTGAGCATCAGTAACTTATAGTACAGGTTAATTACAATTACAGTTGCACATATCACAATTGTAGAGGGCTTTTCATTTATACACTCCTGCTTTATGTTGAAGACTAAGAGAACAAAAATTTGCTTCATCAATTACATTGCTCTAGGAATTCTCCCTAATATTTATAAGAGTGGGTTACCAAAAAATAGAAAAGCTAATTCTTGTATTGTTAGACAGGGCAAGGTACAGGAAGAGATATACCACTGCAGATGTCAACTTTATAAGTTTTGATGAGAGAAAGTTTGCATACTCATAAATATTCACTCTTTTGGTTGGCAGTAAATTCACAACCAGAATTTTTGGAGAATTTGACCATGAAAAAAATTTACTCTCCAAACACCTAGTTTACACAGTTTCCTTCAAAGTAGCCCCATGGGCATGTATACACTTGGTAACAAAAGCTAATGCTCACAGAAGATAGCGACAAAAGTTTTGTAGAAAGGTGAGCAATAAGCTCCAAAAGAAGTCATGAAATTTAGGAGATAAAATTGTGTACGATTATCTTTATTGACATAGGTATATGCTCTGTTAGTGCCTTCTAGGAGTAAGTTTGTTTACAGAGTGATAACTATAATGAAAGCTACAAGATAGGCAGGGTTCTCATACCAAAATATCAATGAGAGATAAGTAGGAAGACAAAGATTGTTTGGCCACCTGTAATGGCCCCCTGGATGAATGAAATACAAAATATTTTTATTGTGTATTATGTAATATATACATAGTCTCTTTTCTTCAGAGAGCTAGACATTTTTGCTTTCAACAAATATTTTATCCTCTAAAGAATTTCTTGCTACGGTCCAGTAATAATCTACTTGCCATAATAGGTTTTAATTTTCTATGGTAAAATTTTGAAATACAAGCAGCATTTGCCATCATCGTCCTCAGCTGGGTTATTGCTAGTCACGGCTATCAGCTGTCGGTACATTTTTGATGCCCTGTCTCCACTGGGCCCGGTTGAATACCAGATATTTCACAGTTGTCAGTTAAGTGGATGTTATGTTGCAACAGCAACTGTACCAGGGTCATCTTTCAGTTCTCACATTGTAGAGCTTGAAGATTCAGAGCTCCAAGAAGGACAGTTTTGCAAACTCAAAGGACAGGGTTAGTACTTGGCCTAATACTAAATCATCACACTATTCCAAGGCAGTGATGGGTTTCAGGAACTAGGTATACGGTAATGTCTCCATTAGTAGATATTGAACATACAAAAACCCTGGAAATTGAGAAGTACACACTGTTCTTCTGCGTACACCCCTGCAATTTCCATCACGGTCTTTAAGTCCAGACGACTGATGCTTGTCGTCTTCCCTGTACACAGAAGAATTTGTATGACCAACATGAACAACTGTCATAATTGGTTCTAGTTTATAACACTCGGATGTTAAAATAACTGTACTACTACTCAACATTATGGCCAATATAATACTAGCAACATTATCCAGTAGTTTCATAAGTAGAGCTAATCAATAATTCCAAGCATTAGTTCAATAGTGTACACAACCCAAATTAGTCATAACTATAGAACAATATTTTAAAAGCAATACAATTTGTTTTTGTTAAACTCCAATCTGGGAGTTGACTTGGTTTTTCTATTGTAAGAACAAGAACATTCATCACCAAATTTCACTGGTTTCCATCCCATTAAACCAAGCCAAAAAGTAAAATCAACATTCTCCCACCAAGATTTGAAATCACAACCAACTGATTAGTAAGCAGTTCCCTGACTAATTGAACTAAATTGACACATCTTAAATGTCTATGGAAATTCATGTTAGAATTACACAAGGGATCATTTGTTCCTTATAAATAAATAAATACATCTATACTAAAAAAAAATACATATTCTTATAATTTTTTATTTATTATATATACAGAATGGAAAGCTCTAGTTATGGATAGATATGAACAGTAGGGCTACAAGGATACATTTTTCCGTGATACATATCACAATATATAACCCATATTACGATATGTATCCCAATACAAGAGGAGCTCAGGTAGACTAAACAACTTCCCAAGAAAAGTGTTAAAAAATTCAACATGAAAAACTGTTGGAGAAAAAATAAACCTTCCTAAAAAGTGTTCCCAGAATAATGAGCTCTGGTAAAAAAATTCACTTTAAAAAAAAGTTGTATTTATATAAATACAAGATAAATGTGTCTCTGAAGTTAAGTTTCAACACATGTTCCCAAGAGATATAAAATAAGATAGTTGTCTTACAGTTTATTGGTGATAACAAAAATGACTAGTTACCATGGACTATCAACATTTTCACTGAAATGTTTTGTAAAAAAAAAAAAAAAGTTTGATTTCTCCTTTTATGTAAACTTTTGATCATAAAACTCAATTTTTTTTTTAAATAAGTAAATCATAACTTATTTCATAAGAAGTAAATGAGTAGTTTTAATTTAATGAACACATAAATAACTTCAATGCAGGAAGAATGCTAAAAAAATGTCTTAAAAGCAGACAATATTTACATGTACAATCTTTCAAAGTGAAATTGCCAAAAATGGCCTAAAATGTTGAAAATAATGAGAGCAAGGAACATTCGACAAAAAATAGCCCCCACAAATATTAAAGGATTCAGTTTATAATAAGGGAAAAAGCACTTGATATAATCACTGAAAATTTGGTAATTGTAAAGGTAATATTAAAAGATATAATTTGCGTACTGTCCATCGTAATTCTCTCTACAGCAATCGCTGTATTTTTCATTCAATTAAAACGAAGAGTATATGTCAATGGAGAATATAGAAAAGGAAAAAAGAAAAATTAAACAGATGTACAATTGAATTTAAACATCAGATTGAATGAAATTGAATTTGATATTAGATTCAAGTTTAAATCAGGATAGGCCAAGCAAAATGCATTCAAAAAAAGACCCAGAAAAATTTAAATCTATTTAGTTTTTTTTTTTGCTAAAATTAACTCCTCAGGTTAATTAAATCATTTAGAAAATATAAAAGAAGCAACAATATACACTGAACGACTGTTTTGTTTATTTATTTTCTCATTTAAAATGTTTAGAATGTATTTTGATGGTAAAAACAAAAGATAACTACATGGATTTCCTCTTTAAAGCAGATTTAATCAATTTGAATAGATATATTATTTTAAATATTGGTGTTTTCGTGATACAAGAACTGTGAAAAGTTTTAATGTATTTTCAAAATTTCAAAAAATTGAAAAACTGCTGAATTTTAATTATTCCAGTCAAATGTATTGATGTACAAAAGTTAGTTTATGGAATATATAACTGTTTACATTTCACTCCTTCCCTCAATACCATTTTCTGTACAGATAGAGGATTCTACCGATGACCATAAACTTTTTAGAATGTGAACACATAGACAGTAGATGCATGGGCATGTTAACAATTTTTCAGCAGTACTAAAACATGATTTATGAAAATTTGCTTTCTTTATACCAGAATTTTGTCTTTTTCATTCTACCAAACCAGAAAAAGGAAAAGAAAAATTTTGTGTACTGATTGTTGCCAAAGTGAAAAACATCGATGCATCGGTGAATTGTTACAGCCCTAATGGATTGATAGAAAGACACTGGCAGACAGAGATAGATATTGATAGAAAGACACTGGCAGACAGAGATAGATATTGATAGAAAGACACTGGCAGACAGAGATAGATATTGATAGAAAGACACTGGCAGACAGAGATAGATATTGATAGAAAGACACTGGCAGACAGAGATAGATATTGATAGAAAGACACTGGCAGACAGAGATAGATATTGATAGAAAGATATTGGCAGACAGAGATAGATATAGAAAGAAAGACATTGCCGGACACAGAGTGACAGATATTTCTGGCTTTACGAATAAACTGATTAGTTAGATCAAGAGGATTAAAAAGAAAAAGCATGTATACTTACTTGGTGTGAAAGCAAATCTATATTTACATAATTCACAGTATTCTTTCTTACTATATTTTAACCACTGTACCAGGCTGCAAAATAGAAATAATATCAATAAACACAATGAATCGTATAACATTTATCAGACTTAAAAATACAAACCCAACAAAGAGTTTTCATCATTTTGAATATCAAATATTTTTTATATTGTACAAATTGCAAAAAGAATGTAAAAAAAGAATTACTATATAACTCTACAAAACAAGGAAAATCTAAACATAAAAATCATTTCCTAAAGGTACCATCCATCACATTAAAACTATACAAGGTATGTCAGAAAAGTATTCAGCCATCTAATATTAATAAAAAAAAATTAAAAAAAAACAGTCTTCCGAGGTGTAATGGCACCTCAGTCCTAATCAAAGTACTCCCTTTTGAACCTTGGTCATCTCATCCGGTCCACTTTTCTAAACAGTCAGCGAAGTCCCCTTTCAGGACCGCCATCAACTGCCTCATTGCATTTTCTTTAAATTTTGTCAACGGGCCTGAAATTTCTTCAGGGAGAAGCCAGTTGCATGGAGCCAAATGTGGATTTACAGAGGTGGGGGGTCTGAAAGACCTAGGTGATGCTATGTTTTGCCAAATGACCCCACACCAGATATGAAGAATGACTCATAGAGTACTAAACGTCACTTGATGACATCTCATTGGTAAATGAGTAAACCCACTGGAGAGTGATCATGCATAAACAATAATGTTTCCTCTAACTGGTCACCAAGTTTCACCAAGGTTACGCAACTGGTTCTTGAGACATTCAAGATGGCTGGACACTTTCCAGACAGACCTCATAAGGTGCTTTCTTTTCAAATACAGCAACCATTAGTAAGTTACACTTGAAAGACAACTCAACATCTCAGCGTCTACAACTTGAGTTAATTTTCAAGGAACCATTTTATTTTCATTGTATTTCTTTCTGTCTAACCTTTGCCACCCATTCCAAGTCATTAAATCTGTTTGCCACGATTCCCAATGCAACAGTCTGGTGATTGATATAAGTTAACAGGCTTCACTCTTTTTTCTCTTTTGAATCTTGTCAAATGGAAAAAAAAAAAAGCAGCCAGGATTTTGTGATACAGTCACTTCAACAAAGAACCGATGATGAATTCAACTAACAAGTTGATAAAGAAAAAGTGGTGAAAATTCCAACAGCCAGTCCTGTCACTCAAGCACCTCAGTTAAAAGCCAGTTCAAACTTGTGAACCTCTTAGGATAACACGAGAATAATACAGCTATTTCTATTCATCATCAGCCTTTCATCATCCAACTTTGGACATAAACCTTCCCCAGGATTCACCAGATCTCTCTCACTGAAAGTCAAATTCAGCTGGAAACCAATTTTTCCTTTTCATAAAAAAAAAAAAAAAATTTTTTTTTAAACTGTAAGAGACACACATACCAGGGTACATAATGCTGAGTGAGAGAATTTCTATTAGGGGTTAGTGCGTCCACTAAAATAATATGACACATGCAAATCAATGATGCCATATTATAAACTAACAGAAGTACCCCACCTTGTCAGGGTTTCTGAATATCTTAAAGGGATACAATCACACATGTTGTTTCAACTGCTTTAAAAAGAAGCAGACAACCTTCAGTTGCTCTGGGAATGTTGATTCTATCAGAATAGTAGCTTCCAAGCATTTGAGAAAATAGTTCTGTCTTATGTTAATAAATATTCACAAAAAACAACATGAATAAATATACAACCTAAAATGAAATTCTATTCTCACAATTTTCAAACTTTAAACCTTTCGATTTTAAATCCTTTTCATTTTTCAAAAATACTGTACTAATTTATATAACAATTGAATGTGAATTCTTTTAAAAGAACTTTTTTCAACATTAATTGCATCATTCATTTCTATTCATGCCTTTCCCAAGGGGATAAATTCAAAGTGAACACAGATTATTTTAGTCAGAGTTTGAACTCTGCTTGTTAATTCTATTTTTCTTGCTATTAACCGCTGGGCCACTGGCATCTCCACTGATATTAAGAATAAATAAATGTTTAGATATACGAGATGCATACAATTAAAGAGCTTCCAGCTAATGCAATGTCACATAAAAAGATATCCCTTTCTGCAGTTTTGCCAGAAATGGTAGTTTTCATCCTATATTAACCTGTGACAACCTCGGACATCAGCACCACCAATCCCATATTCATCTTCAAGTCAAGACTAATTCTCAACAACCAGGCAAACAATTGCCAGTATTATATCAATAAACTGGCTAGCATTGCCCAATGGAAAAAACTTCACATGCAACCCAACACACCGAGAATTAATAGTAATCAAAAAAGAAGAATGACAAGTGTGAGTTTATGTCAAAACTAATGAATCTTTTTAGAAAATTAAGAGATTTAGTAGCAATGGAGGATATATTAGTCCATTGAACCTGTATTATCATTTCACTAGTACAACACTACATTGTCTAATAACAGCAGTACAAGTAAACCACAAAAACCGATACAATACTGGCATTTAATCACCATAGTTCAGGTAAACCAGTAAGAAACTGCATCTAAATTTCAAAGTCCGTAAAATAGCTTGAAATGCTGTATTCAATGTAGTACTGTGCCATACCCTTGAGATTGGGTTAATATCTTTGATTACATATTTCCGGGAATAATACAAAATACTTTTGTGCCCAAACGAAGACGGATCAAGATGTCGATTAACCGAGCTGTTTAAGAGCGAGAAGGAAAGTGTTGAGATTCATGAGCAATGAAGAAGTGTTATCTGAATTCCTTGATTCTGATAGTGAGGAAATGGTCTACGATGAAGATTATCTCGAGAGTAAGCAACATTGTACTGCCCTTCACTGCTGATTTGTCCTGTCACACTGGCAGTTCTGAAATAGTGACATTTACCCTAAATGAATCGGCAAGTGGTCTGGCTTCAGGGTTTCAATGTGTTGAATGAAGCTCAATTACACTTACACACACACACACACTGATAAACAGGGAATGGACTGAAAATTGCAATGGGAGACAACGATAAATGAGAAAAATATACTGGGCTAAAACTACTTACCAATCCTGGTGAATAAATTTTATGCTTCCAGTGCAGACACATGGGTGGTAGAGGGGTTTGTCCGGAGTGCCCTCACACCGACATACACGGCAAATATCTGGAATACAGGAACAGGAAATTAGAAATCATTAGAATCCATTTACATTGGGAAGTGGGGGGGGGATAATCAATTTAAATGAGAGATTTTCAATTGATTAAAAATATCTGGAAAGATGTTTTGTTTCAGTACTGAACATTAAGAAATTTCCAATGACCATACAAGGAAAACGTGAAAATAATTTACATTTCCCGGTCTGTTATTTTCTCAACATATAAAAAAGGTTCATAAACATTTCCACAACTAAAAGTTAGTATTTACAGCAGGGGAAGTGGTCTTGAATATATATTTATAAATTACCTGGCAGTTCTGGTTTTTATGATGGAGCATAATGTGACATAAAACATTTCAGAAATCTTATGGTTCCAGTGGATTCTTTACTCAAGAGGTTCATGTTTACAATTCAGTAGACATAGTTCAACCAGCTACTCAAGTTTCAAATACAAACTATAATTCACGTATCCAAGAACTTGCACAGATAATACTCTGATGGAAGATAAATTTGATGTACCAACCAGAATATAGTTTATTATTAATCAAGTCTGACATTGGATTTTTCATGATTCTTTTTGACTTCATTTCCTTGTGTCCAAAATTCTAGATCATCCTAGGATTCACACAATTGTAACTTCTATTCAATTGATCAACAAACACTTCAATAGATGCAATGGTGGTGGTGGTGGTAAAAGTATAACATCAAGAAAAAAATCAGGAAAAAAAAAAAAAAAACCTGATAAATCTTCCCTTCTGGTTTTAGCCATCGAATCTATTTTCAGTATTTTTGCAAAGGAGCAGCAAAACCAAAATAAATGATTTTATAACAATCACTGATTTATAAAAAGATGAAACAGATCTCACGATCATCATCAATACAGACTGTCTAATTTAAACCAATCCTTATTTAACTTGGCAATTTATCCATAAGGCAATAAATAGATGAAAAAGAGATTATGTGGCTTTTCTCTCAAATAAGGGGACAAAAAAGAACCCCTCCCCACTCAAACAACTCTAATAATTCAGTCCAATAGTTAAAGACTTCTAGGCATTTTGAAAAAAATCATCTCAGTTCCAATGAAAATTTCCCTACAAGTTTACATACAAAAATCCAGGGAAAAACTACCTGTCATTTTCTGAGCTTCAAATATTTATAGATTTACAAACAACAAAATGCTAATATAAATCAAAATATTCAAATCAACATACAACAAATACAGGTCTGTTTAGTCAATCAATAGAAATGACAAACATCTTTTGGCAGCATGTCATGTTGGGTGTGATCAATCAAAATAACTGGGAAAGGATGATCAGTGAATATGTTTACTTCTTTCACCTTTTGTCAGGCAGTAATTGATAAAAAGTGAATTTTCAAAAAACAAGTGAGCACATACTAAGGACTAATTTAGCATAAACTTGCATTGTAAACTGAACTCCCCTCTAAAGATTTGAGAAAAAAAAAAAAAGTTTTCATAGACATAAAGAGTAATAGTACAAATTTTCAGCCCTCTAACTTCATTGAGGTGGTATGCGTGATTCATACATACATAGCCATCCAGACCAATTTGAAAACCAGAAAAAAACAAACAAAAAAAACAAATGTTGATAGTTCGTAATTAGGATATAAAGCAATGTTTTCTTTGATTTTATTATTTCATAATTTGGTTGAGAGTAAAGTCCACCAATAACATCACTAGGGAGAAAAAAAAAAAAAAAAAAAGAGTATGGTTGTCTCACTCATGCAATACGAGGCAGAATTATTTTCCCTCATTAAATTGACTAGTACGAGACATGAAAATTCTTTCACAGTTGAGGAATAACATACAAGTAATTCATATATTTTAATAATATCATGGGAAAGGGGAGAATATTCACCGTTTCATTTACTGGTTTATGCAGTAATAATATTAATTTGAGTAGAATAAAGAATACAAGATATATGATTTGAGTTAGGATTCTGTAACCAGTTTGTCATGGTGGCCTAATCATTAAGGCAGCTATCCTAGAGAGACAGGTTTCCCAAAGATAGGAGATGCAAACTTAAATCTCATTAGAGGCTTATTCCTTATTTCAAATCCATGCTACTTAATAATGAACATAGAATGATGGTCTGAGAGTTATAATAAAAAACGACAGATGTATGCACATTAATTTTTAAAAGCTTGATGAAAAAAAAAAAAAAGAAAATGCCATTAACCTTGATTTCTAAAAACTTCATAAAATTAAATTCCTTGTGAAAAATATACCAGTCTTTTTTCGTTAGTCCACACAACATATAATTATAGCTATTAGAGTTCATAGTATTCTTTTCGCTAAATAAAAAAGTTAGGGGCATTCTGGCAACTCTGCTGTTATCTTATTAAAATAATAACCTACGGCAAAGTTAGTTTGAGTTGAGGGCTTACAAGTTTTATTTTGTTTTGTTTTTTATTTACATTTATTCAGCAATACGGTAGGCTGAAATAGCTATAATTACTTATAAGACAAACAAAATTCTTCTTGCAATTCTCTGCTTGAATCTTACACCTTACAATAGTTTAACTGGGTTAAAAGTAACATAGTCAGAAAAAATTGCAGAGACTGAAACTCAAGGTTGCCGACACAAAAAATATTTTTGCACCAATTTGACAACACTTAATTAAAAGAAAATGGCCAAAGTGTGCAAAACAACACAAAAAAAAGCTGAAATTGGCCAAAACTGGCCCCGAAAGACCAAAAATGTCTGGAATGGTTAGGTACTTCCATGCTAATTTAACGATTTTCACACAGCTAAATCATTATAACTAAAAGACAGAAATCAGTCTGGAGATGGAGATCTAATATCTACGCATAGTTGTCCATAGCAAAACCCTGGGTGCAGCCAGAATATTCAAAGCTTGTTTAAAGTTTCTCTTCATGAGCCAGAATTGCCTATCAAGAATTTTTTTTTTCCCCCCATTCTTTTAAATTTCACAGTCACTCCTTAATTTGCAGCACTGGACTCGTAAATTTGAAAAAGAAAATAAGAAAAATATCCAGATTGACATTACCCTGTACTTTATTGTCACAGATTAGAATTGATAAGAGTTTTTTCTATTCCATTAGAACCATTAATTCAAAAATAGGTAGTGGGGCAAAAGAATTATCATTTTGTACAATGCCTTGAAAATCAGCATAGAGAAGGCATAACATAGATTGGTTTTGTACATACAAGAGCATTGATGTAGAGATATTGAGCGTGACTTCTCAGGCCATATAAGTACAAATTTTTAAAAAGCAAGTTGCAAAAAATGCGGCAACTATTTCAAGCATTTTTCACAAAATTTAAATGAAGCACAAACTAGTCAAATTAAATTCTATATCATTTGTAGTATATGCAGTATTCCCTCTGATCTATGGTAGTCACTTAACACAAAATTCTTATGTTGTGCAATTTTTTTTCATATAACAAAAATATTAGCGCACTTTTAAATTCAACACAGCATGGAAATTACGAACACTGAAGTTCATTGTTGCCAACTCCAATAATATTTTTGCACTAGTTTGACTGCCAAAAAAAACTTTTTTTTAAAATCTAAAAATGACTAAAAAACAACCAAGAGATACTGAAAATAGTCGAAAACTGGCTAAAATAAGCATATAAGCTTATTTAGCGATTTTCACACTGCCAAAACAAGGAACTTATATTTTATTTGTCAAAGATGGAGATTTAATATCTACAACATAGTGAATCCATATTTTTTCAACAGAAACTTCATAAGCTATCGACTGAATTTGAAGTCTTTTCTGTGCACATGAAGTCTTTTGTGTGCACATTAATTCGGATTGTGTGCTGGTAGCAAAATATGTTTTGCACAGCATAGACAAAACAATGGTCCCAAGTATCTAATTCTGATAGTGAACCAATTATAACCATTAAGGCTAAAAGAATGGGAAATTGGAACAAAACTGAAAATGTCAAAGAAGAAACATCAGAATGTGAAATATTCACTTGGCATCAATTTTACAATCTCAAATGTAAAAAGGTTGTTTGTCTGGGAATATAAAATCTAATATGAATCCTTACATAAGATAACACTCCAATTCATAACTACCTTCCTTTTCTATAAGTATGAAAATAAGACTACTCTTGTTCAGCACTACTTGAGAGACACCAAAAAACAAAAATCTCATTTTGTATAAATCATTAACTCTTAAATTCATATTTGAAAAAAAATTGTGATTTTAAACCAAGGGCAATAATCTGATCGAATTTACTTCCCATGCACTTTTAAATAAATCTTTTAAAAATTTTACTCAGTCTCTAGATCAGGGGTAAAGTAGAATTTTTACAAGTTTCTATTTTCGTGATCAGTAAACTAAGAAGAAACAATTTGTAAAGGAATAAACTGCCTACAACAATAAAATACAACAGGAACAGACTTTGTTCTCAATTGCAAAGTTATATACGCATTTTATAACCTCATTTGGCAATATTTGTCTACATTCATCTCGGTAATAAAATTATTTGCTTCCAATCGATTTTTCAAGCTGATCCACGTTGAAACATCCTAAACAAAAATAAATAATAATTTCGTCGAAAATGAAACAAAAAAAAAAAAAAATATTGCCCAAACGCAAAATAATTCATTAGAAGATGAAAAAATTATAAATATATATATATTTGAAGAGTGTACATCAGTTATAAACATAGGATAGTCTACTTTCTTTCTTGTACTTCCTATTTTTTCATTACTAGAATTGTTTTTTAAAAATGGAATAAGAAGAAAAAGAAAAAAAATATTCCTTTTCCTTTGCCCACTCTCTATATCATATCTTCCTATCTCACCAATTCTCTCTTTCTCTTATTATCCCCCTCTGTAAATAAGATAACAGCTTCTTTTCTTTGTTATAAATGCTGTTTATTTCTAATTAACTTTGGGCCACTTAATTTGTTACAAATGCTGTCAACCTATTTGAATTGGACTTAACATTAAATTTCCACGGTTTTTAGATCTGTCAAGTTACGCCACAGTTAAAAACAGAACTATGCTGAATTTATTTACTGGATTTGACAGCATATATTATAAAACCCCATCCCCCCCCCCAAAAAAAATTGGTTCATAAGGTAAACATAATCTTCTCGGTTACGTTTTTTCAGTAGAACCTTGGATGAAATTGATGAGACATAAACATTTCATTGGTATATATTTTTTCCCAAACAAATTGGCTTCAAGTATATACATGTATGTGTGTGCGTATATAGTTTGTTTTTTTTCCTTGAAAAAATTATCTCACATAAATTCAGGTATATCCATGAATTTTTTCACATGACTATTTTCATAGAGTTAATCATTACTAGTTGGTAATGTTTTTTTTAAACAGGACTCAAACTCATGATTTCTTTGCCTAAGGAAAAGAGATTTGCACAAAGAAGGACATTCTGTAGCAAAACATCAAACAATAGAGACTGACTATTAGGTAAATAGATCATATGAAGCAATCTGTTCAAGTTTATTCAAATAAATGTCTGTCTTATCTGATGGTGACCGAGAACATTGTAAGCTAATATGAATAGGAGGAAAATCTTTCAACATAGAAAATATTTATTTAACATAAAGCATGAATCCTTCCTTTTTCACAAATTACAAGCAAAACTACCTGTAGGGATTTTATAAAACAGGATATGTAAGAGAAGAATTTAAGGTGAGATATCTAATGTTTAGCTACTTGATACCTCCTATAAGTGAATTCTTGTATGCTGACAGGGTTGAAAAAATATTTAGTTACCAATTACACACGGACTCTCGACAAAATACACAAAGAGCAATATTATACAAGTAGACATGAAAAATCTTTAACACTATTCTAAAAACGTAATTAAAATTTTTTTTTAATTAGTTCTGGAGTTTTTTCTTGTTTTTGCTAGAGAGAAAAAACTGAATATTAGACTTGGAAAAAAAAAAAAAAAAAAAAAATGTCCTTAATGATAATGTAGGATAGGACTGTTTCAATTCAAAGTTTATGCTTTACCAACAAAACATCAATTCTTACAGGCTGGGTATGGACAGGGATTGACAAGAGGAGCTCAAAAGCTATGGTCACCTATTTTTTAAAAATGGTGGTCAAAAGTGTAATTAACTTTAACTTCAACTTCACTTAAAGAGAGTATAACAGTAATAAACACTTGACAGACTTGATATGGGCTATATCCGAATTGTGCCTAGAATGACTCTTTCAAATAGAGAATTACACATAAAAAAAAAAAAACTCCTAACATACAAAAAAAGGTCTAACAGAAGACCAGAGAAAAATATTTCTAGTGCATTATTTTTTTGAATGATTTTATTCAATTAATCGCCGTCAGAGTGTAACAAACAATGAAAAGATAAAATGAGAATTTTCAAAAATAATTTAAATCAATCAAAATATTTTTTTCAAATCTCTATAAATTTAAATTATTTTTTCTTTTTATGGAAAATAGCTCTGAAATATAGGTTTGCAAATAAAAATGAAAAGCTGTCAAGAAAAGCAATAACTTATTTGATTTTTCCAAAGTGATGCTTTCTTACAGAATCTCTCTAGTTCTTTTTCAAAAAAGTGAAGGAATTTATTCTCCCATGGACCTATCTTTAATATGTGTAAAAATCATGATGTTGCAAAAATCATCAGGATAAATCAAATTTTTTAAGGGACAGGGGACAAATCACAAGGAAATTTTTTTTCCTTTTAGAAATTGAAAAAAAGATTTTTTACTGCAAATATAGCCTTCAAGTTCAAGTCTCATGAATCAACAAAAATTTCTTGGTTGACGTAACTACAAAAAGATTTTTAAAATTTTACATAATCACAATATCTCTATTATTTATGCTAGTGAATATTAATTATGATTTTAAATAATTTTCAATAAGAAATTTCTACCAAGTGATCTATGAATTATAAAATAACCATTAAGAAATTACTTGATAATACAACTGTTTCCAATGATTGAAGGTCCAAGTCCTACTACAGAGTTCAGATTCTGTACATCTACAATCATCTGATTTCTGTTTGAAGGTTTGCCGCCTCAACACAGCAAAAATAGCAAACTATGCTGAGATTTTTGTTGGTGCAATACAGTTAAGATGCTCTAACTTGAAGAATTATGCAATTTCTTGTCCAATTTGCAACTTAATGATAATAGTGTGGGGGAAATATTGCAATCACTCCTATAATATTAATCCAATCTTTTTAGTGTGTTTATCAAAAAAGCTCAAAAGAATCATATCGATATTGAAAGAGGAAAAGATTAAGAATTTTTGCACAAGATCATGATATCTGTGAAATAAAAATACCTTTCTTTTTGTTGAAAAATTATTTTTCTACAAATTTTTATACAGAAATAAATTCTTTTTTCAAATAATGTTACCATTATTTCACACAAAAATGAATCTTTTCATTCTTTTTTCTATTAAACCTCTTTTTTTTCCACACTTCATTACAATAAAATAATTTTTCTAAATATAGGCTTGTATGCTGAAAATTTCATTTAAAATTTTTTCTTGTAAGAAAAAAAAATCAATGAGGAAACTACAAAGGATGTATAACTTTTTGCTATGTTAATAATTCTACAGCATATCAAGTATATATATATATCTCCTTGTTACCAAGCAACCAGCCCTTCATCTAATTTTCCTGTTCATTCTTGAATATTGTACACCTTGCTCTGGAATGTTTTTGCCACTATGTTGAGAGGAACCCAAAAATGGTCTATAACTTTTCTGACACATATTATTTGTTCGGTTAGAAGACTGTGAACTCATACTACTACTAATCCTTAATCAGCATAAGTAAAGTTGAATACAAATGCTAAATGTTGCTGGAGTTTGCTCAAGGACCAAGCACCATTTGGCAACAGAAGTAAAATTCCAGAGAGGAATAAAATCTTACTAAGAGAGAGATTTTTAGATCAGTTCTCATAGGTTAGTGGTTTTTAGCTACTTTTTTCAAGACTGTCCATATTACACCTTAGTTGCTATCCATTCTTTTTTCCCTAATTTCAAAGCAAAGTCTTTGATTTTTGCTTATTCTCAACCCATGGGTTTTCAGTATTCCATTGCAATTTTTTAAGATGTCTCACATTGATGTGGATTCTCATTTTATGTTTTTGTTAAATGTTTTTTTTTCTTTCATTTCAATGGTATCACAATTACAACTAACTTCATGGTTTTTGAAATTTCTCTTATATGACATTTCAATTCCAACGACTACATTTATGATGTAAATTCTATAAATAGGAGACCGCTTGACATCAAGCTCAACGGCTGCCAAATGTGGCCTTCAAGTGAATATACAAAAAATGCAGTCTGGAAGTTAGTAAGGTAGTGAAATAACTTATATTGCTTTCAGTGGTGACAATGAAAAATTGAATATCAAATTGTTTGATTCATATCAATCAAAAATATCATGTTTATCTTTCGCTGTCACAAACGGGACATCTATTATATTGGAAGCAACAAAAACAACACAAATTCCTCTCGATCTCTATCAACGAATATATATATATATATATATAAAACATTTTTCAAGTGAGCAGCAAACTAGCACATATGAGTGTAGCTTGGTGGTTATGGCCACATGCAGACAAAAGGTCAGAGGTCCTGTCTCACTTGCAAGGTCAGTTACAAAATGTTTGTCCTTTTTTTTTTTCCTTAATCAGTCTTCCCTTCACTCGGCCCTGTGTCTGTCAAATGCATAACAGTAGCATCTGGTGACATATGAATGATACTAGTTCCTAGACCCATGAAAATTCAATGGGGAAAAACTGACAAGTTATTCATGGTACACTGCAAGAAGACATCCAGCTCCAAAATATATTCTTGTAAAAGGTCCATGATGAAAATAATAAGCATAGAACCGGTACAAAAAAAAAATATCACAGGACTATTTATGAATAGATAAATTATATAAATATATATCTTAGTATAAATGTATTGCTAACACCATTGAAGTTTCTTCAGTCAGCATCATATTCCATTCATCATATGAGAAATTTTTTTAAAAGCTACCAAATTCTATATATATTTTCCTTCTTCAAAATCAATATTCCAATTATAATGAAATTAATTACAAGAATACCTTGATTAATGTGGGTTTTGATGTAGTACAGTTGAGATATTTCAGTACAGATAAATGTAACCAAGTATAAGCAGGAGAAATACATCAAATTATAATAAGACCTTGAGCAGTGCAGTTTTGGATAGTATGGATAATTTTTTTAATGAATTAACCACGATTCAAGGTCTACCAGTTGGAAAAGAATGGTCAAAACAGTAATAGATTTTGAACTTTTAAAGTAATGATTGTCTGGTTGAAATGTCTCAGTATGTTAATTCCATCCTATGTTCAAGTAGCTGAAGGATGGCCTTATGGATATGTCATCTACCAGCTCATCTTCAGGTTCAATAAATGAATCACAGCAAGATTCACTAGATGATTATATGTCATTTGCTTTAGCATGACCATTTACAAAAAATAACCAACAAACAAAAAAAGAAATACTGCCTTTTTAAACATAAGATAGTCATAAATATTGCATGTTAAGCAAGAACACAATCAGAATTAGGAGTAAGAGACCTGCTTAAAAGCCTTAATTTAAATGAAATGTTAATTTTATGACTAGTTTTTCAAAAGAAATTATGTCTTTATCAACTGTTTCAGAACATTATCAATCCATATATTGATAAAAGTGAATATTATTAATGTTATTAGGATTATTATTTCATATGCAAGCTGCTATAGAATACAATGGTTGTGCAGCAAACAAAACCTTCCATCAAATGATGACTCAGGTATGCTTTCAGGGGCAAAAGTATCATTACCACTGACCCAGGTCACCCCAGCAGTACCTTACGATACCACAAAAGTGTAGAAAGGCCAGATGAAAAAGCAGCTTCATTATATATTCTTGTATTCCAAACTTTTCAGTCAATTTTGAAAGATTTGAATTGATTAATGAAAGAAGTCACAGCGCTGAGCAGTGAATGAAAACTTCAGCTGGAAAGTCAGAACAACATTCTAAATCATCCAATCTGAAATAACTAATATTCATCATTTTTTAAACTGGTAGCTTTTACTGACAAACAAGAGTATCCTATGTACTGTGTAATTTTCAGATTACTGGTTCCTTTCGATCAATATACAGGAATACTTTGATTAGTGTGTTTAATTCATTCCAAAGTTTTCCATACGGTTCAAAACTGCACTGTTCAAGGTCTTATCATAACTTAATGCATTGTTGTTTACAGCTTATTTACAGCTTACATGTAGTTACATTAATTAGTACAGCAATACATTAACCATACTAAATCAAAACTACATAAATCAAGGTATTACTGTATATACATATACACACACACACACAACCACTTTCCTCCCATATACTAAGATTGCTTAATGCCAAAAATGAATGGTACTCTCAATAGTATTATCACAAAGCGCTTTTTTATTAAAAAAACACGAGCGAATCAAGGGAGATAATTTGAGTTTTATACCAACTATGTTTCAGACAATTCGAACTCTTCATCTTGGATGAAGTCACAAGGTTTTGGAATATTCATTTTTACCGTCCTTTTCAGTGGTACATTGTAATATCCATAAGGAAAGAGAGTTTCTATCACCCTTCCCTTACAAATAGTACAATTTAAACCTGAAGAGGGCAGTAGAAATGAATCTGCCGAAACATCAAGACTACAAAGATAAAAAGAATTGTTCAAATTGTTCTGAACAAAGTAAAGTTGGTATGTTAATGACTCTTCTCTAAATCATAGGCAAATTTGAGTTTCATTTCAGTACCTAGCAATATATTTGAAAAGATTGTAATCATATTTATTCAAATATATAATTATATTTCAACCAATTCCATGAATACAGAAAAAAAGTAATCTTAATTACAGTCACCACGAAATACCTTGATATGATCATTTTTTATGTTGTATTCTTTTCAGAACATCATGAGTTAACTTGTTTATAAAACAACTCGATTTTAATCAGAACTGAAAATATGAAGTGTGCAAAATAACATGAATGCTGGTATATAAGATGGACACAATTCTAAACTGAAATTTTAAAAAAGCTGCGTAAATATAACACCCAATGCACCGGTATTATGACTAGGGGACCATCTACTGAGGCTCAACATAGACAGCTACGGAGCTTAAATGAGTTACTGAGAACAATATTCCCTGAAAACTCTTACTATTCCTTGTAAGAAGAATCGAAAGATTCTTTCCACTTGTGAAATTTACAATAAATAAAGTAAGCCTGACCCTTTTCCTTCATTCGCTTTTGAGCAATGATTTTGCTAAACCTTTTGGTGCAAAAGTTATCTCATTTTAATCCAAAGGGGGTATGTTTTGTCAGACCAAAAGGATGGGCATAAGAAAAAACATTTTTATTTAATGGTACATACTAGGATCCACTGGGACATATTGTCAGTGATGTTCCTGAGGTCATTAAGGGTTTCAGGTCTTTCAACATCATAAACCCTTACTTGGGCAACCCAACCAGGGTTGAATAGACCCTGGCTTGTGTCCCAACAGCATTGGCCCACGGATCCTTCCTCCTGGTCCAAAGCCACCTGAAAGACCCCACAAATTAGCTCACTGTGGGCCTTGCTGCAACACTCCACCACTTTTGGTACTAGGACCACAACTGATCACTTGCCTCTTCTAGAGTCCTCCCAGGGAACTGCCAGCTCTATGAGGATCAGTAGCTCCAAAAAGCCCGATGATAGCACCAAGTATGATATCAGCGAGTTTGTGATGAGGAGTCTGGAAACTTGAGCTGCCTCCCCAGGTCAACCTGCAGCTCCTAGTCCAACACAAAGTTAAACAAACCATTTACTGGGCCATGACTAAGATGATGCTATTCAAGTCATGAACATGCATATTGTTGGGAACGGCTCTCAAGATGGCCTCCGCAACCGTCTCCAGAATCAGGTCATGCTGCCAGCAGTAGCAACCTTTCCCCAGAACTTTCAGGCAGTCACTGAGGATGTGCTCAAGAGAACTTTTTCCAGAGCACAGAGGACATGTTGGAGAATCACTCTTGTTCAAAAACATGGAGACTTGCTGGGCTAGGTAAAACATTGTACACACCTGGATCATGAACTAGAAGTGCAGGGGTTCAGCCAGATATCATTTAAGGAAAACTTCCCCTACAAGTGGACCCTCCCACTTTGTCCATATATAAAAAACAGATCTGAATTGATTCAGCAAAACAGAGATCCAAAATTCAAGACAATAACTAGTTAAAAGCAAATTTCATAAGATTCTGTTAAAGTATCAACAATATACAAGTCTGTTCAAATCTTCAGATTTCTGCCACTGACCATTTCGCCAGCAAATGTTTACCAAATCCAACCTTTATCTCTGCTATCACATTAATTCTAAGAGATGCCTTTGATGTCACCTTAACCTTTCCACTATTAAAAGAAGTAGACTAGACTACTTTTTAATCACAGCCTCTGAGCAATGTTCATTCTAAGCTGTATGGCTGTGCAACCACACACAAGAAAAAATTATACTGCTCAGTAAAATTCTAATTCCACATACAATATAGGATTAAATAATAATGAATGAATGATAGAGAAAAAAAATCAATACATTGAATCAATCATTAGTTCTAATATAAACTTTTCACTATTACTAACTGACCTCTGTTTCATTAACTTCAGACGATTAAAAAATAAAAATAAAAATTTTTTTTTAAATCAATCATCATCACAAGAGTGAAAAATATTTTCTGCGCTTCACTTCTTTTGAATGATGAAAATAGGGGGTCTGCCAGGATATTCCTTTAATGGAAGGAGTCCTTTAGTTTTTCAAGTTTCAAGTTTTGAGACCCCTTCTCTAAGTAAGAACAGAAAGGACATGCAAGCTTAACAGACGACTCCAAAACCAGCATTTTAATTCTAAAACTGGTACTAGCATATAAATACTTATTGAATGATCTCTATACATGTATGTGCGTAAGGGATACTTTTCATGAAATTTTCATCTAAACTAATTGAGGCCATTTCATTTATACTTTGTAAATTAGGATTAAAAAGGCAATTTACATAGAACTATATAAATCTGAAGATTCAAATGAATATACACCTCTACACCAACAAGAGAGAAAATGGAGATAGTATACTTTGACCTAGATATCAGGGGGGGGGGACAAGCCTGGCTGCTGCAGGGTCAAACTCTACTCTCACTCCTATTCCGACTGACGATGATCATCAACTTTTGAAGTGTACATATGATAAATAGATTAGTAGATATAAAAGACTTATCAGTTTGGTTCAGTTGGTAAGATAGCTGCCAACCGATCACTTGACTTAGAATCACAGTCGGGAAATATTAATTTTATGTATCAGTTCAGTTTAACGTGACAGAATAGTCAAACAGTGGAGAGTTTACTCTCCAAATTTGGTGAGGATTGTTCTGGTTATGGGGGAAAACAATATCAGCATCAACTTGGACTGGAGTTTGACTAGAACATTGTATAAGCAATGATCGGCAAACTAACTTTGTTGGCCATTGTTAGTGGGTTCAATCCCCAGCAGATCTCCCAATATAGATGGTCTGATACCAACTCATGCTAAGTAAATACACTTCTATAATGAATAGTGCAAACTTTTTGTTTTTCTATCTGTAACACCTGACTCTTCCACTCCGGGATGAAAGTTTTGCAGATAAAAATACCCCTTACCCATCATTTGAAACTATAGACTATTTCACTAAAATGAATTTACAATTTTTTCAGGAGAAATCATTACATAAAAATTCTAATGCATCCCAGAATTTTCAACAGTCAATATGCAGCAAGTACAACTGAGTTTTTATAGATCCACAAGTACCAAGTAATATACCTGATGACATGTTCGTATGTACATCTGCATGGGCGAGAATAACTAAAATTAAAAAATCTTTTGTTGGGCTGTGATCATTGAAAAAGGTATGAATTTGAGGGAAAAACAAAGCAAACAAGCGAGCACAAACCAGTGACCAATTTAGCATCAACTTACATTGAATACTGACCCCCCCCCCAACCCATTTTGGACAGGAATTTTCAAGACACTAAAAACACATTTTCCCAATTCATCAAGAGGGTGTATACAAAATTTCAAGTTTCCTCTATGAATGGGTACGGGCCGAGCCAAGTGTGGATTAATACACGGATAGTTAGATAGGTACATACATACAAGTGTCAGAAAACGTATAACCTAGAAATAAAAACAGGAGTCAGAGATATGATAGAATCCATTTTCAAATGGAATTTATTATCCTGTTTTTTCTCTAATATATTATGTTCTTCTGTGATCTCTCTATGTGATCATAAACATGATTCTCTCCATTGCTTGTTGCAATCTTACTATTCTTTAGCGGAAAATACAACCAATGTATCCTCCCAATAGTCACCTCTGGAACTGAAACATGGATCCTAACCCTCAATAAGTATCATTTATTATTACTATTATACTTATTGATTATTACATTATTTTAGGGAACTAACTTTTTACATACACATTAATTTCCTTTGTGCACTGGTTACAAAATTTAGAGGGGACTATGACCATGAGTCACATTTTACCATTGAAGGATGGCAAATAACCAGGAGGAGGAAAGTTAGAAAGAGGCAGCTATCTGTGGAAGAAAATATCAGATATTTTGCAGAGCCAGCTGTTCACAAATGCAGATCGTCTGACCCCCACATGGTTTCTAAATGAACTAGACTGGATGACACATTTACATATCTTGTTTTATTTTCCACGTTGTTTGTTTACGAATAGGAATGTGGAATTTATTTTCCTAGCTACATTTTCACAGTTGGAGCCAAAGGAGTAAATATCCTACACAAATATTTAATTAAGACAGTTTCTGGTCAGTGGTGGCTCCCAGAACGTCTACGAGCCACCCTCATCTAAACTCAAGACTCGGAATTAATAAGAGAAAATTATAAACGGAAGTGGTCGGAGTCCGGTTATTGGAAATTGGACGAAACCATTCTCTAGCATTGTATTACCAAGCTGGAAGATCGCCAATTTAATCTGAAATTTTAGGTATACAAAGCTAATGTATTTATTTCTGTAGTGTAAAGGAAAAAAAATAGGTGTTTCTGGAAAAAAGAGATTAAGATTCGGTTTAGCAAACGTACGTAAAAAAATACGAAAAAATATATTTCTTGTACAGTATGATCCGCTTGGATAGAACCTGACATTGGTTTCTTCCGGGATTTTTTCTGTTTAAGAAATAGTAACTTTTTAGGGGGATGTACGTTCGTTAAACCGAAACCAAATATAAGAAAAAATGAGTCCTAATTTTCCAAAGAAAATAAACTAGTTCAGTAATTTTTTTTTTTCATTTTCATTCTTTTAACAGTCGAATTTTTAAAATGATTTTTTTGGACAATTTTTAGTAAAACATTTTCATGTTTGAAAAATAATTACATATTGTAGGCTAATTATTTCATTTGTCAATCAGTTAACTGAAAATTCTAACTAAAAACAGATTTTTTTCAGTTTTTGTTCTCAAGACAACAAAAACAAGCCAAAGAATGGACTTTTAATAATTAATAATTGTTGATACGAGTCCTAGCTTTCCAATGGATAGATTTTTACGAAATCATGTTCAATATCTTACACATTTTCAGAAGCTAATTCAAAATTAGAAAAAAACTTGAAGAATTCAAGATTTAGTTCAAGGAACAATATCTTTTTTTTAGTCAAGTGTTTCATAAATTTGAAGAAAAATAAGTCAAGATTTGATCAAGTCGAAAAAAAAAAAAAAAAAAAAGTATTTTGCAAGTAATTTTTAGAGCTTTCAATCCATAAAATCTTATTTACCTCAGCCTATTAGTCGATTTTGAAAAAAATGATTTTTTAGGTTTTATTAGGGGGGTTCTACTTATTATATAACTGAATGTGAAACTGTGCACGTATTTTCCGCCATTTTCACGGAAGTGAGGTCTCGAAGTATGCGGTTATTCCCCTTAACACAGAATATTATGCGAAAGTAACAAAAGAAAACAAATTAAAAAATAATAGGGACCTTGATTTGGAGATCTTCTTTTTAGAAAACCTAATATGCCAACGTTTTGTGTTTAACTCACATCTCAAATAGTAAAAACAACACACACAACATATCACACAACAATGCAATGTCAAAATTATTTCTAAATGCAAACTAAAAGAAACTCAGTCTTTTGATACTTTTGAGTATATTCTCAATGGATTTATTAAGTAAAAAATCAAATTGCAAGCCAATGAATATAGTTCTGTTGTCCCTAAAGCCAAGGACTTCTACCATAACTCGTTTTATTTATCGTATACGTATGTATTTATCTTAAAAATTAAAAAACGAAGATAGCAGATGGCTAGACACTCGAAAAAGATAGGTTAGTATTCTATGTTAGTTGCTAATAATGTCAGATTATTTTAACTGGTTCCACGAAGTTCTCATTCTCATTACAAACCATTGCAAACAAGAATTAAAGGTCAAAATATCAACAAATAAATTGCTTAAAAGCTGAAAAAATGCTACGAACCTGGTTGACTATCGCCGTCCTCCATTTTGAAAACGATATCTTAAGAACAACGAAAATGTCGTAAAATAAAATACAACTGTTCAGCGACAAAGAAAGTGCGTTAAACATGTATCACCGAGAAATTCATGTTTAAAATCAATTATGACTGAATTATAAACTAGTAAGAAAATTACACTATTTTTAATGAACTTTCACTGTTAACGACAGCACCTTTTAGAACGGTTGTCGGCAGGTTGTTGTTGTTGATAAATTATGGGCGGATGAAGTTAGTGTATTAAAGAGAGGCAGTGAGAAAATAAACTGAGACTATTAGAGAGAGGTAATGGGAATTTAAATAGGCTATGACAGAGAGGGGGAGAATATTAAGTGAGCCTAGCAGAGATAGGTAGCGAGAAAATAGAGAGAAAGTAAAAGTGCATAGAGAGTAAAAGTATGGGAGAGTGTCCAGCAGGGAAAAGTGTATAATAGAGAGAAGGAGCTTTAGAAAAATGAGAGGGTGATGAATGAATTCACGGTATGTGTAGATAAAGTGAATGTTACGTCGCACGAAAGTGATAGAGACATAGAAACAGTGAAGGGGAAAAGAGAAGGAGAGAGATTGGGAAGAAAAAAGAGAGGTATTCTACATCTTAAATACAGAGGGGGGTTGAAAACGATTGACTGAACAATTAATAGAGAGGGTTAGCAGAGAAATTCACGATTATGAGAGAGTAAGTGAAAAGAGAAATATAGTGAATTTCTCGAGAGAGGAGATGAGCAGAAGAGGGAGATGCTAATTCAAACCTGGAACCTGCTAGGTAAATTGACCACATAAAATGAATACTTCGTGGGGGACAAATCGTGTTTAATTAACTCGGGTGACGGGTGACCCGAAATAAGTAGCGAGATATATGGATGTGAAAAAAATACTGAAAGCCTAATTATGGAAAAATGTCTCAAAGTCCAAAATTCAGAAAATGTTTATATAATTCATATCAACATTGAAGAAAATCTTTTAAAATGATAATAATCGTGATATTGAAAAGAATACCAACTTGAAACAGAAGTCGAATAAGTTTGGATACATCGTAACGAAGGTGGTCCCGATTTGAGGTCACATGATGTCACGTTATATGCAATCTGTCGAAAATTTATGAAGCCAAGCGATAGCAATGTAATTTATAAATTTACTCGAGTTTTTCTTTCATGAATTCCCTTATTTCTCTCTGTTTATGCACCATTTTCAGGCTGGGGATCCCAGATGAGTAGATGTTCCCTATAAAAGAGTGTGGTCCTTCCTGCAGTGCTATTCTGATATTCTTTCATCTTCACATCTCCTACCATAATGACAGTGATTCCGAAATATCTAGCACTACCCTAATCCTAACCCTAACCATGACCCTAATGTTGTACAACAGGAATATCAGCAATGTTTTGACCATACATAGTTGCACCATTCTGAATTGCATGTTATACCTCAAATTGTATTAAAACTAATTAATAACAACCGCTTGGATTTCATTTTCATCGAAACACCTCCGATTGTTCTTGAAAAAATTGATAATTACTGCTTTAAATTTGAGACAAAAGTCATTGGAGCATGGGATGCATAAATAAAGCACTACTACTTGCTGCAGGAGGGACCACACAACTTATGAGGAACTATCAAGTACAAAAAAGACTGTGGTCTCAAATCAATAACCACTTTCCTAACCCTAACATGATACAGCAGGAATGTCAGCAATTTTATAGTATGAGACTTGGGAATAAAACATTACTGCAAGCTCTATGAGATAGACAACATCACTTGACTTATTATGATAGTTTGTGTCCTGCTTGACCATTTCCATTCAAATTGTGTTTATTAACTTCAGAACTGGCTTGATTCTTTCAATACACTGTAGTGCCCCTTATACTTTCAGTTAAGAATTTAGTACGAAATTCTTCTTTTAGCTAGATATCCAAAACGTCACTTCCTCTGACGACCCCTATAAAACCCCTGGACGCATATGGTCCAGTGCTCATTAGCTCCAGCACTGTGTAGAAAAATTCCATCAAAGAATAAATATGGTCAGAATAAATCCTTTTTTGTGACATTACTGCCGTTTTCCACTGGGAAACATCTAAAATAGAGTGAAAAAAGTATCTGAAAACATCTAGATTCTGGAGAATGTAGATGTTATTTTCACTGAAAAACATCTAAAATAGAGTGAAAAAAGTATCTGAAAACATCTAGATTCTGGAGAATGTAGATGTTATTTTCACTGAAAAACATCTAAAATAGAGTGAAAAAAGTATCTGAAAACATCTAGATTCTGGAGAACCTAGATGTTGTTGATAAATCAGTCAAAATAAGCCTCCAAAAAGCTTTTTTTTCCAAAATCAAAAAAAAGAACATTTTTAGAAATGTTCTAGTGGAATACTGATATCAATTGACAAAACAGTATGGCCATGAGTGCTGGAACACAGAAACAAATGCTCACTCATATAAAAAAGGATAGAACCTTTTGCCATCTCTGACGTCTGTGGGTGTAAAATTTTCATCTTCTATATTGTAAAGTACTAATGCATGTATGTGTGTGTGCACTCGTACTCCTAGATGTTGGGGTCTATGCATCACAGAACAAAAACAAAAGCATGTCTGAAATCAGCAGGGGTCTAATTTCCTATAGCACACATTTTTAGGTTGAATTCAACAGAAAAAAAAACCTCTATGGGGTCAGCATTCGCACTCTCTAAAAACAAGTTTGTCGAAAAAATTTTGTTTTTCATCCAGGATTTTCAGAAAAAATTTCCAAGTTAGAACTATAAAATCAAACTATATGGATATTTTTAATTCACATCATTCAGAATTGTTTGGTTTTTTTTCATCATTTATTTCAACCTACTCATATGTGAGATGGTGGGGTACATACTATTTTTCAAATTTTTTTTGAGCAGTAATTCTTGGGTTCAAAGACAGTGCGGTTTGATAGCTGAGTGGTAAGAGCCTTGAAAATAGAATTGGTGGTCAAAGTTCAAACTCCAAACTCCAATAGAAAAAGTATTTTCTCTTTTCAGATTTATATTCTTTCAAACTATTTGACCTTTTAACCAAAGAAATTTGTCAGTTTTGATAAAAATGATTCCTTTTAGGTTTTAGAAGGAGGTTCTATTTACAATATAGTTATAATGCTAAACATGACCCTCACCTTGGGCATATCCCTAATCAGAATCTCATGATTTGCCTGAAGCACACATTTGTAAGTTGAATTTTGCAAAAATAAGTTTGTTTATTTCTATGGGGTCTGCATTCTTGCTCTTAGAAAACAAATCACTCAAAAATATTTTTTCTTTGTGTTTTATTCATTTAAAATTTCTTCAAAAACTATTAGATTTAAGTCTACAAAATCAAAATATACGTATATTTTGAATTAGCATTATCTGGGAAGGTTTTTTTTTTCATGATTCATTTGAATGTATACACACGTGAGGGGTTCAATGCTTTAAATAAAATTGGGGGGACAATAATTTGTCATTTAAAATTATGACAGTACAATAGCCAAGAGGTTAAAACCACGGGAATTAGGATTATCCTAATTTAGCAGCTCACAATTTGTCTGCAGGTTTAAGGTTGAATTTTACAAAATAAGCTCAGTGCTTTCTAGGTGATTTGTCTTTGGACTCTCAGAAAACAAGTGCGTACTCACATGTTTTTGTTTTTTTAATTTTCTTTTGGGCTGTAATTTAGTCTCCAAGTCATGAAGGTTCATTAGTCAAGTGGATAAAGCCTCCTAAGACAGACAAAAGAGGTTTTTTCTCCTCAAGGTGTTAATGTAATTTTGGATGTGTCCGTAAAGCACTAATTTTTTCTGATAACTTTCATATGCGTTCAATTTATTATACCTTCAAAACTTCTCATAATTTACCAGGTTTGAGAAATATTTCAAGTTTTTATAAGTGGGGGTTCTATTTACAATGTTACTATAATGATAAACTGCAACTTCAATTTCCGTTCATTATAAGTAACTATGGATGTGAATTTCTCTTTCTTCAAGTGCTTAATCAAGTTTACTGGTCTCTGCTTGTCAACCTTGAAATGTGAGCTGGCCCAACAGTTACGTATCACTGAAGTAAAACAAAGGCATATTTGAAATCAGCATATTTGAAATATACCTACAACATACTTATTAAGGTCGAATTTTATCAAAAATAAACCTGTCAATTGGAGAAGAGGCCTGTGTCTGGCCTCACATAATAAAAACTAATTCTAGCGCTAAAAAAAATCAGTGAGAGCAACAATATACCAGTGTTTAGAAACAAAGTAAATACCATCAGCGTACCAAGTTCAGACATGTAAGAGAATATTTAACTTTTTATCTTTCAGTTTAATGCATTCTTAATTTATCAGATCTTCGGATTTTCCAGAAATCAGTCCATTATGAGGAAAGATATATTTGAAGGTACTATAAAAGGGGGTTCCATTTACAATGTAGCTATGATGCTGAACTGCACTCTTACTTTCCATTTGTCATAGGTGACCATGGACGTAAATTTGGTTTCTCAGTGCTAGTACGGGTTTGGCAAAATCTAACCCTAAACTGACTGTAACATATGTTTTTCTCAGAGCGGAAACAATAACTCTAATCTGACCCTAATCCAAATCTGGACATGACAATAAAACATGGACACAATTTAAATCCCGTAGTCCGCTTCAACTAAAGCCAAGAGTGATCAAATGAATTCTCAGTTTTCAGAAAAATTCATCTTCAAGGTTCAAAGAGAGGTTATGCATGCCCAACCGATATTTTCATGAAATCTCTATGAAATATCATTTGCTTCCCAGTGATCTCAAACCAGTTTCCTCATCTAGACACCAACAAGAAACTGTTTTAACCATATACAATGTGATTTCATGAATAATATGCAGTGCAGTAGCAAGGGTTATCAGTGCCTGGAGGCAAAGAAAGCACCCAGGGAAGAAAACAATATCCGGGGGCAAAAACAGCAGCCGTAAGCAGTTAGACTATATCATTGGAGGAGATGAGGTATAATTATTAATTAAAAGGCTAAAAGAAATTTTGAACCCCTTTTTACGTGTGCCTTGGAGCCACCACTACTACCTCTCCCCACTTTGTGCTATGCCTCTGATAATTGATTGTGTATCCGACTTTTTTAAGATTTTTGTCATTTCAACTCGTTGATGGACAGCCAGATCATGATTGGTCTCCAAGTGATATTTCACCACATTTAAAATTTGAATACCATATGTGCAGTCATATTTTGCCCAAAGCTTCTTCCTTAAAAGCTTCTCAAAGCGTTACAATGGTTTCAGCTGTAGTTTTCTTCAGAAGAAATACGGGTTTGGCAGAATCTAACCCTAAACTGACTGTAACACATGTTTTTCTCAGAGCAGAAACAACTTCATGCACAATCTCATCTTTTTCATCAGCCATCATAGAAAATCACCTAACGTGTTTGCAACACTAAAAAAAAAAGCCGCAGAATGCAAATCAGTCAACCCAGAACCATGCTTTAGACTAATGATACTCAATGCTGTAATGTACAACTAAATCCGTTTTGTGTGCCACATTTGAATTTGGTATTTTACGGGGCTACCCCCTTATTTATAAAATCTCCAGGTCAGGGTTCTTATCTTTTTAAGGTCCTATACCCCTCCACCCAATCATCATCATCATCATCATCATCGTTGTCGTCGTCGTCATCATCATCATCATTTTTAAAAAGTTGAAGTTTACAGGAGTACCTTTGATGTCCTAATTTTTTTACCAACTTCGACAAACAATAGAAGATTACTTACAACAAAATCTTTATTATCACGTGAGCCTCATTCAAATTTCTACAACAGACTAAAATAAAGATGCTTCTCCTTTTTACCAGTGCCCCCACAACCACTGGTCAAGGGCAAAGAATGGATCTTTTCATTTTCTTCCCATTACGTCCTCAGAATTTGCTTCCCATACCCCTAGCAGGTATGGATACCACAGGTTAAGAACCATTGGTGTCCATGGTCACAATAGGTTATATCCAACGAAGGTTCACTCTTTATTTCCAATTGCGGTATTATTAGGATGATCTGGTCAAAATTGTCCATGGGTTGTACGACCCTGATAAATACATTTTCTTGAAGAGCACAAACTGAGAAGCAGAAAACTTCTCACCCTAATGATATCAAAAGTTATGCAAAGCTAAAGTTTTGGAAATGGGAAGTAATTTTAGAATTTTAATTTTAATTCTGGGATTTTTATTCTCCAGAGAAGTTTCTTTGACTTTCTTTACTTTTATAATTTTATCATTGTAAATGAGTTGCAGTTCTTTTCCAGGGGGGTGCAAATGCAGCCCCTTGCTCCCCCTTAAGGACTCCCATGTTAAGATACCCTGATCCAGGGTTTGTCACTTAGACTCAATTATGCACAGTGGAAACTTCCAATACAAACATTGCTTGCACTAAAACTATAGTTTGATCAGTTTTTTTGTTCTTTTGTGAAAAAAATAGACTGATTCCACTAAAGGACTCAAAATTTAAGTATTCTAATTAATCGCCATAACCCACAACAGATCAGATTAATCCCTGTCACTGGGTTTAGGTTGTCCATGTGTTCTGACATTTACATCTATGTACCTATCCAGGTTTTCCCCGCCCTTACCGTTCATGGAAAAAAACTTTGAAATTTGCACACACACTCCATGTGTTCTGACATTTACATCTAAGTAACTATCCAGGTTTTCCCAGCCCTTACCGTTCATGGAAAAAAACTTGGAAATTTGCACACACACTCCTGTCGATAAGTAGGGAGAAAGCTTTTTCCGTTTTATGAAAATTCCCTTCTAAAATAGGTTTTCAGAATGGAAAAAGAGGTGAATGGAATATTAACCTTCCTGGATATACTGATTACCTGAAAAGAACATGAATTCAAGACATCTATATACCACAGACCCACCTTGACAGGCAGTACCTGAACTATTAACTCTTATCACCCAAACAATACAAAAAAGGACTAATGAGATGTCTACAACACCAGGAAAAACACATACGGAGTGACCCAAATACATACTAACAGGAAATGTTCACCATAAAAAGCATTCTCCTTAGAAACAATTACCGGGCCAATCCAATAACAGCAACAGCCAGAAAACACAAACAAACAGACAGCGCAATAAAACTTAACATCACAGTCGTTCTTCCATACATCAGAAACATATCTGAGGAGATCAAAAGATTATTCCGTCAGTATGACATCCAAGCAGTGTTCTGGACTGGGACCACACAACGCACATACCTTTTCAAAACTTGACCGTGAACCGAGAAAAACATGGCTAGAAATTGTGTATACAATATTCCTTGCAGTTGTGGTAGGCATTATAAAGGCAAAACGTGCATGCCCGTAAAAATAAGAATTGAAGAACACAGGAAGGCCATAACACACGGCCACATGTTCAAATCTTGCCAGTTGGATCACACACACGGACGGAACGGGTGGAAAAGGCAAACAGGTCATCTGATGGAAGGGAAGCAACTCAGAAGTTGACACGAAAACACTACATTGATATGTAGTGCTATATACAAACAATAAAGTGATTTGAGACGTCTAATCTGATACAATTTTAGGATCAGGAACACCTGACAAAGACCAGAGGGTGCACTGCCAGAGCATTGCGAATAAATGAACATATAAACAAAGAAAATAGTCTGACCATATCATATGCAATGAAGCAATGTTTTATCGCTAAAAATGTTTTAACGATATACATTCTTGCTGTTCTATTGATATATACAAAATTTGAACCACAATTTGACAATATGATACCCCCCCCCCAAAAAAAAATTTATAGTTTTCTTTTATTTATTATTTCAAGTTTATTTTGGTATAATTATGTAATTACAAAAAAACATTAATGTGATAAAAAAAACAAGCTGTTTCCATTGCCTCATATAAATATAATTTCATTTTTTCTTTATTTGCTTTGGTCTGCAACACATAATAACATTTCTAATCCGGCCCACCTCTAAAATATTTGCTGACCCCTGCTGTATGCTATATGAGGCTTGTTGACCCCTTGTTAAAAAATTATGATAGGTCTCACAAAACTTGATATATTTCTGAGGCCCCAGTAGAAGGCTTTTTAGCTTATGCCTAAACTTGGTATTAGCTACAACCATTCATTTGGGGTCCCCCAATACTTTTTAGGTGTCTCCCACTACCTCTTGGGACCTCTTTTGCTACACCTGTCACCAGGGTACAGCCAGTAGGTGGGGGGGAACCATTCATCGAGTCTGTGGCCAAAACTCATCAAAAAGATATTCAAAATGGTCAAAATACAATAAAAAATGGCCAAGATGTTTAAGCATCATATTCACTTGGAGAGTGGGGGGTTTGTAATTTCCAAGTAGCGTCAGGCCTCTCCTGACCCTTTGTCTTGCCGATGGGGCTGCCCATTGCTCTTCAGGGTCCTTTGGTGGCCCTAAGCAGCTGCTGAGTTTGTTCACACATTGGGCCGGCTCTGGTCACAACATAACAGCCTCGTCCTTGTTTTTAATTTAAACAAAGCAATTTTGCAGGTTACGGGTCACTTTTCAACATCATATACAACCCTTTTATTTCCCTCTCAAAATCAAACATTTTTCAGTGAATCAGAATTCAATAGAATAGTTATTTTTTGCTGGGAAAATATTTCTCCGTAGCCAATAAACAGCAAAATAAGAAACTCACCATCACAGTCAATAATTGAAAAACCTTAGTATTAAAATTTGAAGTCATGTAAAATGATTCCTCCAAAGAATAAATATAGTCAGAATAAAATCCATTTATGACATCACTGGCATTTTCCGCTGGAAAACATTTAAAATTGAGTTTTAAAAAAACATCTAAAAATATCCAAATTCTGGAGAAATTGGATGTTTTTAATAAACCTTTCAAAATAAGGTCCAAAAATGACCAAAAGAGTTTTTTTTTCCAAAAATAAAAAAAAAAAATTTCTAGGAAGGGTCTAGTGGAGTACTGATGCCAAAATTCAAGTCTATAGACAAAACAGTATGGCCAGAACAACCAGAACAACCAAACAAATACACAAACACGTGCATATATAAAAAAAAGGATAGAACCCTCCACCATCTTTGATGGCTGCGGTTGTTCAATTCTAAACCAAACAACCTTGAAATGTAACAGCAAAGCTAAATATCCAGAGCAGCCATTTTCAAACAGGGTTTTGTGAAATCCTAAGGTTCTATAAAAATTTTGTACATGCATGAAAAAAGTAGCTAATTTTAGCTCCGTTTCGGGATATCTTATAACAAGTAGCATTCCCTCTCTTTACATTTGACACTAGTAGAATTTTTCCCAACCAAAAAAGGCCAATAGTCATTTTTTTAAATCATCATTAATTTCAGTTTTTAAAGGAAAGAATTTTTAAAACACTATAATCACAGATTTTATAATAAATTACTTAATAATCCTTACTTATTTAAGACTTTAATTTAACACTGATAAAACTTTCAGTACAAAAAACGGCTACTTCCGTTTAAATTCAACAATATACCTACTTCTAATGTTTATCTTTTACAATTGTGGTTATGATGACATATTGTTCAGAGTAATTGAGGGGTAAGGATATGAGTTTGTTTTTATTACAAAAAAAATAATTTTCAAGAAGCAAGGCAAACATAATCAAACAATTGTGGCATAATGGAAAACAATTTCATTTTGAGCCAAAGATGAAACAATGAAATTTATTTTAATCATATAATTCATCTTGAAGAAAAAAATCTATTTTGTTTTATCTGTAAGGAAAATAATGATATAAAAAAAACATATTGATGCACCTAAAAAACTAATTAAAACGACGCTGTAATGAAAAGAATTCATTAGAATCAAAGAAGTCAAAGTTAAGCAGAAGTAGCTATATAGCTATGTCAGCCATTTTATAGCTAGGTTCTTCTCAGCCGTAAATAAGCGAGGATTACCAATTACTTATAATCAGGCTTCCAGATTTTCAATATTCATGGTTTTTCAATTGATTTTATATAATCAGTAATCTTTTGAAAAAAATACCGATTTTTATTGTTTTTTGTCGGTTTACATAGATTATAATAAAAAAAAATTCTGAAGATTTATTGTTTGAAGCCAGAGGCAAAAAACCAGATAGATGCTTTACATTAAGATTTCTCAGATAAAACTTCCTTCCAATTGTCTTAAATCTGGTTTTATTTACTAAGTAACATTTGATATTTTGCTTTAATCATAATTCAATTCCATATAGGGTATTAGTGCAGCAAAAAACAAGCATAAGTTTCACACTAAATAGGCACTATTTATGCGAATAAGTCTTCAAAATTGTATTGTCTTATCACTTGTATTTTGTTGCTATTATTAATAAATTTTCAAACTTCATTTTAATTCATCAAGACTATCTTCAGAAAACTGTTTCTTTGTATTAAATCAGTTATTCAACTTTTACCCTTTGAGTTCTTATATTTTTTTGTCTAAGTATATTAAGTTTATGAAAAGCCTTAATTTAATAGAAGGTAAGCTAAGCTTATCAATATTTTTTCATTGAAACTGGCTTCCATTTTCATATATTTTTATCAAATGTCTTTTAGGTGAGAGGAAAATTAATAAAATAGAATATCTTAAAATGTTCACCAAAATGAATGAATGTGTAGAAAACTATATTCCTGTTCACTGTGAAATACTGATAATTACTTGAAGATTACAACACATACTAGACAATCCTATGACCTAATGGGTCACTAAATGGTATTGGCATCAACACAGACCCAAAAATATTATTTTTCAGCCACAAATCATTCAGTATTTTTTTTGTATTCTTCAAGTTATTGGATTTTAGGGGTACCTTAAATCAGTACCTCTGGCTACAATACACTGATTAATCAACTGAGAGGTAACATACAGAGAAACAGAATCAGACTTTTAGTATTATATTGATAAATTTTTGAACACACCGATGCGCCATTGGCTGTATATGTAATATTTTTATGCTAGGGCTCCTCATAATATGAATGTTGTTTCATGGGTTCCTCCAGTCCAAAAATGTTGAGAAAGGCTGAGATAGAGAATCCAAAAAGATGTATACACAATGTGTTTGTTGATAGTAACTATGATTATTTTCATAGAGTTGAATAAGCAACAAATCTTATCATGAAGTTCAGTGAAAAATAGTAAATATCTATGCTTAAATAATACTTTATTCTAAGGATTTAAAATGTTCAGAAAAAAGCACTACAAAGTTATAAACTGAAAAACTATTTTTTTGAACTTTTCATACATATATTCTTTTCACTTGAAGAGCATTAACACACAATTAAAAAAGATGTATTTGCTGTTATTCATTATGACATTTATTTTGTTATAATGGAAGTTCTTGATTAACTTTCAGGTGATAACCATAGCTGCTATTGATACAATGTGTATACATTCTTCTATACTCAAAATGTTAAGGCTAGCTCTAGAAGCAGATGAGTTATCTACCCCTACCTCTTTCGTCATCCATTTTTTGTCCAGCTCCTACTGAGTTTTGACTTTATTTTCATATTCAACAACAAGGATGGATGACAATGACCAGACCAAACATCAATGATGTCATTCACAAATAACAGTGACACAGTGATGTATGCAAAAACTGATGACAAATTCTCTCTGGTTGACTTGTTTTGCTAAAGTTTTCAAATCCCATTCACAGGGACTACTAATAAAGGAGTTGAAATGAGACAGTTTTGGAATGATATTGAAGGATGGTGTAATTAATTCTGTTTTGTTTATTTTTTAGATTTTTATGAGGCAGGGGAGTTTGGCCCTTGCACAACCAAGCTTGTTTTATCTTTTTTCTTCACTTTTATTTTTCTTTCTGCTCAAGTGGTTTGTCTTTTCTCTGCATTCAAGAAATAGCCACCCTCTTTTACACCATCCAAGTTTTAATACATCATCTGACGTCATCTTCTTTTACCAATAACTGGATGGACCACTATAGCCTGTGCCCACACTAGGGTTCCTCACTTCTTTCATCCTTTCTCTTTTCCCTCCCTACTCACCTTTCCAATGTAATGAACAAGGGTAAAAATAGGAGAGGGTATTTATGCTTGAGTGGAATCAACAGGTCCTCTATCTCCACTATAACTGTCATTCATTCATTACTCCTTCCTAACAAATCCGAAGCCTGAAAATTAATTATAATAGTAGTAGACTGCAGGAATATAGACAGCAAAAGTAATCGATTATAATAATGGATATATCAGTTTGATTTGCCTCAGCAGGTCATTATACAGGCAAAGGAAGCCAACCAAATTATAACTGAGTCTCGATAACTAGAGAGTAAGTATAATGATATTCAATTATAATATGGGTGCTGGGGTAAAAGAAAGCCAACCACATTATAACTGAGTTTTGATAACTACAGAGTAGGTATAGGCGATATTCAAGGGCAGGCAATAGCTAAACATTGTCTATTGCTTAAAAACCAAGATAGATTTGAACTCATGAACAAAAAACATTCTTTCATGCTTGTTTTTTTTTAATTAAATAACAATTCAATATATCACAAAGTGTAAAAAATTTCTGCATTTAAGAAGAAAATATTCACATATTATTATCAATGACATAACACTTTGAACCTGTGCCTCTACATACGTCGTACATAAGCTTGGGAGGGGAAAAGCTCAAATTTTCATATATATATATGCACATATATACATATATATGTGATAGCTATACAGTCACTTTAGTATAAGAAGTAGTACGAGCTCCTGAACTTGCCAGCACCATCAGCTCAGATGGTAAGAGCAGGACAGTGTATTGGCTGCTTCCTTCTTTATTCAATGTATTTATAATCCCATACACACACATGCACACACATGCACACACACACACACACACAGACATATATATATATATATATATATATTGAATCTAATAGATGACAAAAAATAAATAAATAAATAAGGTCAAGGATGTTTTCACTGTGCAATTGAAACAATGACTATCTTACAGTATCAACATTCATTTAGACCGAGATCATGACCTCAGATAACCAACACCTGGATAGTCTCAAGAGTGAAAAAAAAAGTCTGAATGTAGTTGTCAGTGTTGCCAGTTTTAGCCACTTTTAACAATTCTCTGACCATTTCCAGTATCTTTTTGGCGTTCTTTTGCTATTTTTTGATTTGGCGCTTTTTTTTTTTTTTGACTGTCAAACTATTTTTTGAGTTCTTGTAAATGCAAAAAAGTGTGTAAATGTCATAATAATGGAGTTGTATGTGCAGAAATGTACTATTGTGAGATCTATGAAATCCAAGAAGACTTGCGTGATCTGTCATCTGTTATCAGATGAAGATATTGAATGACTTGTCATGGTGTTTAGGATACATGGAGAAATTGGATGCCCCATTTTAAAAATTAAGTAAATGAGTGTGTGGTAAATTCACAAAAAAGAGAAAAAGAAGTTGATACATAACTTATATTGTTAATGCTTCGAAAAAATTAGATTGTTTATATCTGTAGAGAAAATTAATCAGCAATAAACATTTCGTATTTCGGTACAATTAAGGTAATAGGTACCAATTTTTTGATTGGTAATCAATACTAATAAAGATCTGGTCTGCGGAATATACACAAGGCCATTGGAAAAATTGGCAGCATGTTTTCTCAAAGTACTTACATTGAGAATTCATAAAAACCTGACTTCATTAGGAGTTCCCAAGAGACCTTAGTAGAGCTACATTTCAGCCCATACTACTGTTTGTCAAAACAATATCTCCAAAAGTTCTCAATGAATTTAAATGAAATTTTGTGGAAGAATAAGCTATGTAGTTAAAAAGAGGTGATTATTTTTTGAGGCAGATCAAGAACTTTGTTTTTGACTGAGAGATTTTTTTCAATTTTTTTGATTCATATATTTCTGTATTCACTAGTGTCTGTCCGAAAAATATCTGAAAGTTCTCAATGAATTTAATTGGAATTCCTTCGAAAGTGAAATATGAACGAGTGATGAGCATTATAAGTATTTGCCGGACACAATGGACACTATCTTGAAAATTATATGCACTGAGCCGTAGAAAAAATTGGCGTCATATTTTTTCTTAATGTACTTATGTTGAAGATTCATAAAAACTTTACTTCATGCTTCAAATAAAGTAATTTTCCAGCTTGCGCTAATAATATATAATAATAATAATGATATAATAATAATAAATGTCTCACAAAATTTTTAGCTGAGAAATTGACACCTGAGAAAAAAAGCACTTAACTTGCATAAAAGATAATTTTATTAACAATATCTGTCATTAATTAGAAGAAAGCTTTGGGAAAAATCTGATATAAATTCATTGTGAGTAAACTCTATAACAGAAGATTTTCCAGGAAATTGAAAATATGAAAAGCAGTTTATCTGTAAACAAGGGAAGTTCTATGTCGGTAGATTCAAGAAAAAAATTGAAAGCAGTTTGGAGAAATAAAGAAAGTACAGACTTGGTAACAGTCGATTTCTATGTTATGATAAATGAAAATTTGGTTTTCTTTTCTTTTCTTTTTTAGAAAGGACAAAAAGAAAAATCTTTATTATAAAATCTTTTCGGTAGAAAGTCGTTTCAATCAAAAGTTATTTCGAAGAAAAGTCATTCGAGTAAAAGTCGTTCGATTGGGAGTCGTATAAAAAAATTGAATGAAGTAATAGGGATAATCACCTAGAATGTAAGGGAGATAATCCAGAAACTATCACCACGATTATGTTGAAGCAAACGGGAATCACCCAAGAAAGATACGATTATTTAAAAGTGATTATCCTCTTTACTTCGATCCAACTTATCACTTAATCTCTAGATTAAGGCCAAATTGAAAAACCCAGTGACCTTCTTGAATTTATATGCCTTATTCCTCAATTCCTAAATCAATCATTAAACTTGAAACTTCCTTTCTTCAACTCAAAACGTCAAAGAATCCTCTATCAATTATTTTGTATTGTAGTACCAGACTATTTATCCGAATTACCAGAAAACTGGTTATTTTTTTCAAACATAAAAGTATACTGTTCAGCAGCTCTTTGTTTCGATTTTCATGGCATGGTTGGATTGTCTTCACACTAGGATTAGTGGATTCATATTTATTGAACAGACTCTAATTTTATATATTATAAGCAGTTTTGTACTCTCCTTCCTCCTCAAGAGGCCATTCAAAGAAGTTACAAATCCAGGAAGCCAACATTATTAGAAAGCATTTCTCTTCCAGAGACGAGCAAAAATTTGGAACAGCCATTACAGAAGAAACCATAAATTCGATTAATATTAACTCATTTAGAAATAACCTTGTAACTGAAATCCCAAACAAGTTCATTTTTAAATTCACTTACTGACTCTTTTCTGTGTCAGATTTTCATGGTCAACAAAGTCAAAATTATCAGGCCAATAGACACAGAAAAGAAGCATCATCTGTGGAAGGGCTGATTACCCAACTATTCCAGGTAAGTAATTCCTTGGTTGAGATAAGCAAATGAACATGGGTGTCCTGCCCACCTCCATTTTTGTTGCTTAATCAATTTTATATGTTTTGCACTTGGATCCATGTTGATATTTTTCTGGACAGTTTTTTTTATCCTTCCTTCTTGTTATATATCCTGCCCATCTCCATTTTTGTTGCTTAATCACTTCTGTGATATATTTTGCCCTAGAATCCATGTTGATCTGTTTCTATCTCCAGGAGTTTATCCTCATATTGCTTGTTCTATTGATCTTTATGTGACTCTGAGCTTGTTTTCAAGTGACTTTTTAAATTTTGATGTTTCATACCAGTACATCATAGTTGGTATTATATATTTATTGCACACTCTATACTTTAGGCATATTGGAAAGGTGCTTTTCAGTATATCTCTATGTTGGATAGAAACTTTCAAACTGATCATTATACGTCATTTTATTTCAAGTTTGAAACTTTCTCTAATTTTGTCGACAGCCATGAGTAAATTCTTCAACCTCTTCCAAATCTTCATTCTCAAGTTCATTTTCATGATTTTATTGTAGAACATTACTTTTGTCTCATTTCTGTTCATCTTTAACCAAAATCTGTTCTTAATAAAGAAGAATTATCAACAGTATTGGTCAACAACCCACAAAAAATAATTTGAGTGCTTTCTGGAGACCATAGGACTTCAGCAGCAACCATATCATGTCACCTCAAGTCAAGATTAAAATAGGTCCTATATGAATAATGAGATGCTCTGTGACAGTTTCACACTTTACACCTCTAAGCTGACAGTGTCTAACCTTAGGGTATTGGGATATGAAGTCTTACAGTAGGGGAGAGTGAGGCATGTTGGACCTGTGGATACATCGGGCCATCTGTAATTCCTTTTGGTACCTCGGCAGCAGTAGTTCTCAGCTCTCTTTTGCAGAAGCCTCTCTAGACAACCTATTTAACAAAAGTTTTTTAATCAGTCTTGCTGAAGCTACAAGTTCTCCCAGGTAAGTCTTGTGATTTGAGGTGTCTAATTGAATTTTATAATTTTCACATATAGTGTAATTTCTCCTCAACTACTGAGAATCTAAACTATTTACTTATAATGTCTTAATGTGTCATGAGTTGGAAACAGTTCACCGTTACTTTATTGGCCTTCCACGTGTATTTTCCATAGAATGTTGGAATGTTGGTGTGGGGCAGGTTGGATCATAGGGTTTGGAGTGGGTTGGACCACTTTTCTTAGGTGGTGCCAGATATTAGACACTGTGATAAATTTGTCAACCCTAGGAATATTGACATTTCTAACATTAACAAAGAAAACGTTGTCATGTGTTTCCCTCCACCCCTCTCGGCTGGATGTACCAAATGTAGGCCCTACTTAATATGAAAGCAAGAAAACCAACTCGTACCAGACAGTACAAGAACTTTATAGTCAATAAAATACTAATTGAAACTAGTTAGCTTCTGTGAATTCCAGTTGTCAAGTTGAAATATATTTTCAGAAACAGAATTTATGTTTTTCTTCCACTTTTTTGTCACTGATCCAATGTGCCCCACATGATGGTCAAATGTGCCCCCACAATGAAAAACTTTTTTGAATCACAATTTCCCCCTCTGCAACACTATCTGGGAAGGAATTGACATTGGCTAATATTAAATAAAATGTAATACTACCACCCTGTGTAAAAATCTAAGACTCAGTCACAAAAACAGTTATGTGAAAGTAAAATGTTTTAGAAGTGGACCAATATGCCCCACTCTCCCCTACCCTCTATATCCATCTGACATTTTCAAGCATTTTGTACTTCATAATAGGGGAGCCATAATCTGTGCTTTTAATGAATTTGTGATTACTAAGAATTTTTATAAAGATGATATACCATTACATTGTTGGAAAAACAATATTGCTTTATATGGGTCATATTATATGTAAACATTTATTGTTCTTTTTTGTTTATATCATCCTCCATCTTACTATTCAAAAAAAAACATTTTATATGTAACAACCCAATAATAGTAATAGTCTAAAGTTATTTGCAAACGAACAATATGATGTGAATAATCAGATAAGCAAGAAATAGCTGTATTGCTGCAGATTTGGCTTCAACTATTTGTCAGAACTATCATGGCAAAATCAGCTTAAGGAGAAACATAGAGTTAGAAAAATTTTAAGGTTTATTCCTTATTATATCTCCAAAAATGTTTTTTGTGGGTTTGGTTTTGAGAATTCACCCCCCCACCCCAATATGAGTTTTTAGTATGGGAGTTCAATTTACAATGTAAGTTTATTCTAAATTGATCCCTTACTTTGTGTCTGGCAACATTCACGCTTGTTTTTTTTTAAACTGAGACCTTTTTAGAAATCATTGCCTAATAAAAGGTGAGAGAAGTAAACTGTTCATTGATCACCCTGTGCTTTTAATTTTGTAACTGATCACCCCCAACACAGCGTTGGTCATGTAATGGTTTCTATTGAGTGACTAACAAGACCTGTTTTGATTTTATTTATAAATGTTTAAATATCTGAACACAAGACAAATGTATTAGATTTTACAGTCAGACTTTCTTACCTTTTTTTGGCATCAGATTAACTATGTAGCAAAAGTACTGCATGCCATGGGCCCCACAATTTCAAGGGCCCCGCACTAAATGCATGCAAGCTATCAATTCTGAATCACTGATTCTGCTTTTGCTCTGTGGCTATAGTACTATACTGCCACCAACTTTTATGAACAACTGGATATCTAAGGTTAACGATTGTAGCCAATCATCACCTTTAATTGGGGTTATTATTTCAACACAGTATCTAGCAGGAGTGTGGTATTTTTGTTATATATACATGATGCGATAGAAGATCATTTCAAATAAATTTCTACATAATATAACGCAATTTTTAATTCATTCTGCCGGACCAAATATGTCCACTCTCAAATACATGTATAGACCAAGAATAAACAAGATGAGAATTTGGATTGAAAGCAGTTTTTTGGCCCTTGCATTACCAGTGGCTGGTTAGCTCGATGGTAAGAGCATTGCTACGATGGAGTAGCTACCTTATCAGTGGCAGTTTTGATTCCTACAGCTGTCTCATTTTCTTTGATTTTTTTATTCTATTTACGTTGTCTAAATTTAGTCATATATTAACCATGTAATGACTGGAGATTATTTCAAACAAGTTTCTACATAATATGAAGCAATTTATGATTCACTCAGTCGGACCAAATACGTCCATTCCTTAATGCATATATGATGCATAAATACAAAAGTATTTGAAACAGAAGTCATATTGTTTATATCATCCTTCATCTTGCTTTTCAAAAAGCAATATTTCATATGTAACAACCTAATAAAAGTAATAATATAAATGATAAAAATAGAAACAAAATAATACTATTGCTGGAATGTCAGATGTTTGCCATATTATTTGAAAGTATAACAAATTAGAATAAATTTGATAATCGTATTATGCAAGTGAAAAACTTGTATTTTGATATTTGTGTATACTTTTCTGGCGAGCTTAATCCAGCCTTGTCCTTTTTATAAAATCAAATAATGTGGTAGTCAGACAACCGCTGAAAAAAAAATGAACAGTTATAACAAAAACAAGAATAAAGTATTTTCATAATTTAATGTAAGAAGATAAAAAAAAAAAAACTGTCCAGTGGCGAAGTATAATCACATAACATCCGGGGATATGAAGATCCAAGTCCCCGCACCGATTCCAAATTCAAGGGACATAACTACTCCTCTTGTGTCAGCAGAGTTATCTTCCTTTACTTGATTCATTTAGTCATACCTGCTTTCTAACAGCTTATACGCTTGTTTCATTGAATCTTCCTTTGACAGCAGCTATCAACCTGATTATGAGTGGCCAGCGGGAAACTGATATAAACTTTAATCTTTCCTCGCCTCTAAAAGGCCAGTCTATCACCGTGACAACATTTGATAAAGTCCAAAAAAAACAGAAATCTAAATATCACTTACCTTGAGGCGTTATCCTATACTCATTTCCTACTTATAGAATTTACATCATAATTATTTTTCAAATGAATAAACAAATGAATAGATAAGCTAATGTACTCTATAATTAGCATTGACTATACTTGGAGTTATCTCCCTTGAGATATATAATCATAATATAGATTAATAGGAAAAGTTCAAACCCGACCCCACACTAATATGATTAGTTAGTAAATTGGAAAGAAAAGTAATTACCACTCCAAGTTAGAAAACATTAATGGTATTGTACGAACAATAATCTTGCTACGATGTGCAGTTTTTAAAGTGGTGTTACCGTAACAAACATATGGTACTTTTGTAGTAGTGGGGCCCAGGGCATAATAAGCATAAAAGACTATCAGTTATTCCCCCTGCAAGGTTCTTCTTTTAAATTTGTAGTCTGGTCAAACACAAGAAAAATCCCAAGGAAACACAATAATTTTTATTGAAAACATCAAAAAACAATCATTCATTTTAATACAAATAGTTTATTTTAATACACGAATACAAATGGGATTACTCTTATTGCTTTATGATTATCACGCCCTGGACACCATTATTATGAGAGTACCCAAAGATACAAACAAAAATTGGATCATAAGAATAGATTAGGCTTTTTGTTGTTGTTGTTGTTGTTATAAATTAGTGATTTTCAACCTTTTCCATCTCACAGCACAGTGAGCCAGGTACTAAAATGATCAAGGCACACCATCAGTATTTAAAGATAAATCTGATCATTTAAAAGAAAATGAATGATGATGATGTGTTTGAAAGTTAAACAAACTAACAATTTATTAACAGAATGGGACTATATGTCTAATTCAGGAGAGAATTTAGAACAGCCTTTGATGAATAAATGATTTATTTTTCCATTTATTGCATCACTGGGAAAAAAGGAGTTGAATACACTCCATAAAAGTACCGATAATGTCAGAACGTATTCAAATGTTTTTTGGTATTCGTAATAGGAACACTGTCTCAGAAAGCGTGTTTGAGGAAGGATTGACTCTTTTCAAAACTTTTGTGGCACACCTGCAAATGCTGTGGCACACTGGTTGAAAAACACTCCTATAACTGGTAAATGACAAAAGTCAGGTATGATAAACACAAATGATTTCTTATCTCTCTTTTCATGACCGATTCAAATATTCACAACTGTATAAATATTGGAAGACAATATGAATTGCATTAGAAATATTAATTCACAGTTCAATGTGACACTTGCACTTACAGGTTATATGCCAAAAAAAAACCCCAATACATAAAACCTAGAGAGAAAATTCATTTTACATACAATGATTGTCTAAAATTTTCACTGCACATTTAAATAAAATGATAATGACTTCTTGAAAACAAAAGTGGAATGATGGAAATTAGCTCACATCCCCCCACCCCAATTCAATAAACTTTAAATTCCAGTCAAAACAGTATAACTTTTGCAGTAATACTCTCAAAAAGGCATGAACCGAAATCTCCTTACACATTACCATGGTCTTGTCACTGATATTACATCATAGACAAGCTAAGGTTCTTTCTATGTGACTCTGTACTCTCTGCTACTGAATACTTGGAGAGGAGATAGGTACTGCCGAGTATGTCCTCCTACTTACTGAGACCAGTGGCATAGCTAGAGGAGGTGCCAGGGAGCTATGGCTCCCCCTTGAGGAGTTGTACCTTTTCAACAGCCTTTTAAGTCATTACTTTTGTGATAAAAATCAAATCTCATATCTTTCATTTATTGAACTTTGATTTTAAGATAAAAATAACAATTAAGTACTTCTTTTATAACTGTACCTTCCTTGCGTTCTGATTTTGAATACAAAATGAAAATGTAGAATGAATCTAAAATCATTTGTATGTGTCTAGGTATATTTTTTGGCCCTCCACATTGGAGCCTGGCTACACCCTGGAGAGAAATACTATAACAGCTCAGTCCAACTTGAGATCTAAATGACCTCATCTAGTGATGAAATGAACCGACAAACCAATGACTTATTTTTCAAAGATATTCACATGGAATAATTAAGATGACTTTTAATGCTCCTGGATTTTTTATATAATTTCCTCACAGAGCTAGAGGGATTAAACTACCCAGCTATTTATTCCAAGCTAGAGGGTTGAGGATGGATTCATACCTTTCCCAAGAGAATCAGTGCTAAGCAAATGCAGAATGTTTGAACTTGGTTTGCCGACTCCAACCATTAGGCCACCTGCAGCTCCCTGTTTATCTTTTGGGTTAGTTAGAATCATGTTTCCACTGGTATCAGTAATGTTTTTCCATAATCTTGTTTTAAGCCCCCAATCTTTAAAAAAAATAAAATCTGTCTTTTTATCCACAATACAAGATGTATGTATTTTTAACTGGAAATGTTCATAACTTATATGTCTACAGAAGAAATCTAAAAACTTTCTTATTTGAAAAGCATTTTTTTTAAATTTTGGTCCCATTCTGAGAGTCCTTAATACTTATGCTCAAAAACAGATCGTTCCAGGGATCTTCTGGAAAAAGCTTGATATTTTGAATTATCCACAGTTGAAATCACTGATATTTTTTGCTGATTCTGAATGAAGAAGAAGAATGATGCAAAGTTTTTTAAACAACCGATTTTTTGTTATTTGTTTGGAGTCTGAAAATCGAAAAGGACAGTTGTTGAGTAATATAATTAGAAAAAAAAAAATGATTATTTGTTAATCTTTTTTTAATTTATCCATGATGCTTACAATACAACAAAGCTGAAAAGCTGTAGCGACAGCCAACAGCTAGGACGGAAGAGTCTCTAGAGGGACTGACAGTCATAAGCTCAGATAGGTACTATCAAGTTGTCACAAGCCGACTGAAAGTACACAAAGAAAGGAATCAACTTCTGGCGCAGGCCATAGACAGAGCAGCATTGAGGTGGAGGACTTTGGCTTCTTGTGCCCTCAGGCGACCCAACAGTCAAGGGATGTACTGAACTGATATTTTGGACTTTTCCTACAATTGTTATGAGACTAATAAAATAAGTATGAAACCAGTCTTACCAATAAATGTTAGAGAATTAGAAATTTCAGCTGCTGATGATGTGAGTTATCAGTTAGAATGTTGGAATATGAATGTACAGTTAGAATACAGAACTTTTAAATCCACCATTGCTGCTTTGATAAAATGTCAAAAACAAAAAATCATTAAAGTCATTAGTTGATGAAAAGCCTTTTTTTTTTCTCAAAAGGACACTGTTAACTCTTTGAGGGACACTTCTTTTTTCTTCTACTATAATCAGCCTTGTTACTTATTAAATGGTGGGACAGTATATAAGCCTTCTAAAAATGAAAAATGACCAACAATACAGATCCAAACGCTTCAAAAATGGGATGAAATTTAACTCTTGATGCTTCAAAGAGTTGAACGAAAGATGAATTATCATTTTTTTTTTCAGTATATTTTTTCTCAATGACCCAGGGTTAGATTTGAAACCTTAACCCCAGCTTAATGCAAGATCAGGTCATGGAAATTTTTTTTTTTCTTTTTTCTTTTTTTTCCAAATTTCCAAGTTCTTTAAATTATTTAAAGAGTGATAACCATGTATTGTTCAGGTTTGCAACTGACATACCGAACGGATCTCCCAATTGATCCACAGGTACTGTCCCTGGTCTTGCAGATTTTTCACCGCTGGTAAACAACGATTAAATAATAATGACAACATTACAAAATTGTTCATCATAACTTGCTACTATTTATTTCTGAATCTTTCTTTCCCGTTAGTGATACTTGGATTGTAGCAACGTCCGCAGATGGCGCGGCACCAGTCTGTAAGTGGTTATCTCCCCATGAACATTGGGTATTCTGAGATCTGAAACTGCCCAAGCTAATGTCTTTCATGGGAAGGACGGCTTCACTGGGGTGAGAGCCATTTATCTGTAAAAGTGGTAGCGGATTCGGATACGATGGATTCGGATCTTCTTTGACACTTTCCAAGACTGGAGATTGCATTTTTTTCTTCTTGGTATTGTAAGCTTTTCTAGGCGTTGATGTTATTGTCTTCACACCAGACGGACCCCTATTCGGCCTGCTTGCCATGACGCCGTGGGCCACAGAACGATCCACGTAATACATAGAATTGTCTTTTGTCCGAGTGTCGTAGTACATGGGAGAGATTGTCTGCGGCGACTGAGGGGCGTGGCAAATTGTGAAGAAGAGGATGCTAACGAGAGAGCTAATAATGATGCCGGTGACGCCGGAACAGATGAGAATGATGCCGATCATTTTTTTGCCTTCTCCATTCTGTAGCTCGGGCGGGAGAATATCGATGTTTATCTTGACCATGTCATAGTTGAGAATAAAGCATACTCCGATGCTGGTCATTATCACTCCCCCAAATGACACGAGGACCGCAACTACGCAACAGCAACATTGACTTTGGGAAGAGTGAAAGGTCTCCATCTGAAAAACATGAAAGAAAACAAAAAATGAGCATTATCAGATGAGTCAGCTTTAATGATAGCACGTCAACAACAAGCAATAATCTCTTATCGAAGGATAAGTCTTCGGACTAAAATTGTTGACAAAATACAATGACCATTTCAGTAAAAAATGTCTTGAAGGATAAGTCTTCGGACTAAAATTGTTGACAAAATACAATGACCATTTCAGTAAAAAATGTCTTGAAGGATAAGTCTTCGGACTAAAATTGTTGACAAAATACAATGACCATTTCAGTAAAAAATGTCTTGAAAGATAAGTCTTCGGACTAAAATTGTTGACAAAATACAATGACCATTTCAGTAAAAAATGTCTCGAAGGATAAGTCTTTGGACTATAATTGTTGAAAAAAACACAATGACCATTTCAGTAAAAAAATGTCTGATCCGAATCCCCTGGGACAAAACGTGTTTCGGAATCCAGATTATTTTTTTGTATTTCGAAACGATAGTATAGAGGAAGCCACTTATTATAATCAAGAATAATGTTATCAAATAGTAATTGGTATCAAAATCAGACGGTCCAAAACACTTTTTTTTGATAATGAATTAGAAATAAACATCAAATTTATTATAACTGTTATCAATTTTTTTATGATAAGTTGTTAATAACAATGAATTTAATAATATAACAATTAATTTATAACAATGAATGTCAATTATTTCTATTATTATTTGGACTATCCTCATCTTGGTTGTTTTTCATACAATGTTTCGGACGTTGTACTCTAAGGCCTTCATCAGGTATAATCTGGTAGGTGTGGATAGCCCGAATAATAATAGAAATAATAATAATACCTCATCTAAAAAATTCAGAGATATACTGAATGTCAATTATTCCAATTTTTACATCCTTTGCTGAATGTTATCTGCCGGTTATAGTTATCTGAAAGACCCTGTCCCAGAGTGGTCACAATGAGTGGCTTCCTCTGCAATTCAAACAGTTAGTTGTCATAGTGAGCAGGCAAAATGGCGTTTCACTAGTTGCCCTTCAACAATTAAATGCTGCTGCTGCTCCTATTTCTACTACTACTACTACAATGTAAGTAACAAGCAACATGGTATAAAGATGATCGATTGAGGATGAAAGAGGCTATATGACAGAAATTTGAATTTTGCCTGTCAATGGGTCTTCATGACCAAATCGTTAAGGCTTTGTCTGTCTCAAACAGACTCACAATCTTGTCGGGTAGTCCTTTATTTCCAAACCCTGTGGCTCAATCAACAGTTGCAATATGTAAAACACACTTTGAGATAAAACGCAGCAATAAAGATGACAAGACTGTCTGCTGCAGGATCAAACTCCACTCCTACTTTAATTCCAACTGAAGATGATTACTGCAACTTTTGTATTCTATATAAATTAGATAAATGAATTAGCAGGTATTCAAGATTTGTAGTTTGTCTCAGTTGGTATGAGGGTCACCTAGCGGTCAGTTGGTCGTGATTCCAAAGCCTGATAGGGGAATGTCCACTTTTACATATCTGTTTGATTCAACATGACCACACAGAGAAACAGTAAAGAGTTCACTCCCCTAAATTTGGCGAGGATTGTTCTTATCCTTGTAATGGTTATTGTAGAAAAACAAAATCAGCTCCAAATTTTGACTGAAGTTTGACAAAAGTAAAAACTGGTCCAAATTAATACTGAAGGTCTGGTTGACCTTAGTGACACTATGGTTACTATTGAGAGACTACTCATCATTTAACCAACATCTTTTGGCAGCATACCATGTTAGGGGATATCAATTAAAAAATTTGAAAGGTAAGAGGTAACAATGAATAAGTTAATTCTCTCGTCTTTTGTTGGGCAGTGATCACCAAGAAAGTCAGAATTTTCAAAAGCTGGATATCAATTTAGCATAAACCTTTTCTCACCGAAAACATATTCAGGGGAGAGAATTTATGAAAAAAACAAAAAAACCCCAGCACAATAAGGATTAAAAGCCGAAAATTTCAGCCATCTGGCTCCCTTGTCACAGCTTGTACACGTGATTATATATATATATATATATATATATATATATATATATACACATACATAGCCAGCCAGCCTGAACTGAGCAATCCTATTTTAACAGTTTTAACGACAGTTTTCTTTGATGGTTTCTAATAGACAGAGGGCATTGATTCAGTCACTGTCTTTCTTCACTCTTTGTAAAGGTCACTAGAATCATTTCAACAGTACTTTTATTCCCTCATGAAAGATGAGCTAAATTTGTTGCTATGGAATACAGTCTCCATAATGTCTTCTTATAACCCAAACCTAAATACCCAGAATGCATTGTGTAAGAGTATGACATAATAGGTCAACATTCCCTTCCCACTTCCCAAAAGACATTTTTTTAATCATTCTGATTGGTTGACAAAGCCAGATAAGAAATAGCTCCATCCTCCCAGAGAAATATCAAGGGCTACAGGAGTTTCACAATATACCTTGGTTCACAATCGAAGACAATAGGATGATAGACCCCCAATATTTTTGCCTATATTATCATCCTTTGCAAATAAAAGCAGAAATCTATCAAAAGAATCACTTTATATGACTAGAACATTGAATTTCTCCAATTTGTAGGGTCTTCGGTTTTGTGATGAACACAACATTTTTTCCCCCGGTGAACTTGGTAGGCACTCATAATTGACTTTTGGTTAAACCCTGATGCAGTTATAATACGGTTGCCTTTCTTGGAACCCTAATACATGTGTAATAAAGGGGGGGGGCTACTGATTGATTTTTGACTTGAAACATCTTGAAACGAGATGGCAGCCTCTGGTGTTTGGAGAAGAAAAGAATATAGCTATATGATTAAACTTGAAAAAATTGATATCAGTTTGGCAACAAAAAATACCAAGGAATATTTACTAAGCTTAGATTAGTGTGACACAAAGCACAAGTCAAAATTTGAGGAAAATAGTAGGTGGGAAGAAAGACATATCCACCTTAAGAATTGAAAAAAAAAGAACAGCATTTAAAATCCTAGCCTTTTTATTTTGGCTCAAACTCCAACCACTGGCGTTGGTGAGAAATACACAACTACCTTAGCCACAAGTCAGGTCACAATAATTCTTCACTCAGAAAATAGACCAGCTTCATTTTAAAACATGATATTTTCAGTTGTAGCTTTCCATTACCTTGTCAAAATCCACACAGACCAGATTTAGCTATTCGTATAAAAAAAGAAAAAAAAAGGCAGTCATTAAGCAAAAACTAAACTAAAACAAAAAAAAAAAAGAAGCTTTGTAATTGCTTTGTTAATTGAATAAAAGTCAAGGTTTTTCAAACGACTTAGCTGGATAGACCACAGTCATCTGAAATACAAAAAACGCTCTACAAGGGAAGACGTTAAGTCCCACTTAGCAAGTCCTAATGGCCAGATAATGCCATGTTCACTGTGACTAAAGTAAAGAGCAACTCAGGTTGTCACATACACATGTCATTAAATCCAAGGGTAGTAATAATTTTGGAGGTCTTGTTTTCGCCTCAGACCTCAGAGAGTGATAGGGACTGGGTTACAGGATCACACGTCTCTCTATTCAATCAAAGAGAACACATTGTGTTTCAAAGCCGTGCTTAAGCAACATCTTAAGTGGTTGACTCAACAAAATAAAAAGAAAAGCTAAGAACGAACATTACCAGACCAGGTCTGGTTAGTCACTCAATGGAAAAAACATCACGTGACTAACAACTTTTGGCAGCATGCTGTGTTGGGAGTGATCGATTAAAAATTAGAAAAAAGGGTGATCAATGAAAAAGTTACTTCAATTTCAGGGAAAATTTTCAAAAAACCAGAAAAATTTTTTTTTTCTTGAGATGATAAGGAGTAAATGTTCTAATTTTTCAGCCTTCTAGCTTTATTGGTGTGGACCCTGTGTACACATGATACATACATACATACATAGTCAGCCAGCCAGACCACCTTGAAAACTGAAGAAATTTATGTAGACAGTTTTGTCTCAACAAGAACTATTATTGAGCTCTTGTTAAAGGAAGATTTAGCATATTGATTCTGATAAGTTTTTCAAAGACCTTAACAGAATTAATATCAATGGGGTCTCTACTAACAGTAGTGATATAGATTGAATTATATGTTAATTTTTTTTCCTAATCTTCCACCCCTACTCAAAGTGTCATTGGAAGGTGGAGGTGTCACTCGTGTTATTTCAGCTATCCATTTTTGTTATTCTTTATTTTACTTGAGCAATATGTAATAATCCACTTCTAACTTGCCAGACCCATCACAGTTTCTCCAGAGCCCCATTGATTGCCCATTACAGGAACACATTCCGCACTTCGGCTTTTAATAGCCTCTAAGCTCACCTTATGACAGGTTGAAATTTCCCAGTTTGAATTCAGACTCGTTCATCTCCTAGTTGGATTACCAACCAGAGTTGAAGAACCAAGTCAGCCTCGTTATTTACCCATAGCTAGGGAGAGGAGAGATAGATATATTCAGCAGGGGGAGGATTCAGCTTCAATGTCTTTTTGTGGATTATTTCATAATTCAACAATGCAGAAGTTAAAAATGACCAACATCCATAGTTTTTGTCATTGAATTCTAGTCTCTGATCTTGATAATAGCCAGCTGTTCAGGTGAATGCGCCAAATCTTAAATATTTCGACTAGGTTGCCAAATTGGCCATTTTTCGGCTAAATCTACTTGATTTTTCCTTTATTCAACAGATGAAAATCCACAATGGCGATTAAAATCTGGTGAGTTTGATAAATTTAGTCTGGAATCTTAGTATATAGTCATTTCATTTGTGGGCTTTAAAAGGGTACATATATATATATATATATATATATATATATACATATGATTATAAAGGGTATATATATATATATATATATATATATACACATATGATTATAAAGGGTATATATATATATATATATACATATGATTATAAAGGGTATATATATATATATATATATATATATATATACATATGATTATAAAGGGTATATATATATATATATATATACATATGATTATAAAGGGTATATATATATATATATACATATGATTATAAAGGGTATATATATATATATATATATATATACATATGATTATAAAGGGTATATATATATATATATACATATGATTATAAAGGGTATATATATATATACATATGATTATAAAGGGTATATATATATATATATATATATATATATATATATATATATATATATATATATAGGCATACATACATATGATTATAAATTGCATTATATCATATAGATATTTATCTGAAATTGTAGCCACTTGAACGTAGTGATGTTCTTGCCATGAAGCTAAACATACATAACAGTTGCGTTGAAAGAAGTAAATAGACTGTGAAAAAACAAAATGAGAATTTGGAGTGAAAACATTCATTTGGGCCTTCACATTACAGGCAACTGTTTAGCTCAATGGTAAGAGCATTGCTACATTAAAACAACTACCCTATAGGTAGCAGGATTAATTCCTCTAGCAGCCTCACTTTCTTTAATTGTTTATCTTATTTACATTGTCTAGGTTGTGTGATACATTAACTGTGTAATGACGGACATCATTTCAAATAAGTTTCTTTATAATATAAAGCAATTTATAATCATTCTGTTAGATCCTATATACTTCCATTTCTTAATATATATATATATATATATATATATATATATATATATATATATTATTGTGTCATCTACAGACAGGTGTTTCATTGTATTACAACTCTTCAGAGTAGTTATAGACTACCCATTATCCCATCCAGTACCACGAAGCAGGATCGAAACCTGAGCTCTCGCGGTACTGGATGGGATAAAGTCTATAGCCACACTGAACAGATGTAATACATCGAAACAGCTGTCTGTGGATGACAAAATAATTAATGCTCCTCTATTCAGGGTTGAGCAGTCTTCAAGTGAGGTAACTCAGCCATTGTAAGCTTATGCAATGCTCTTCCATAAGAATAGAGCACTCTGGTGGATGAGGAGTTTCTGCGTAAAAATGAATAAATCGCTTAAATTCAATCGAATATATGGAATTCAGCTGATTTTAGCTGATTTTAGCCATTTTGAAAGACAGTTTCAGGAATGAATTATAGGACAAACATCTGTTGTTTCTACAGTAATTGATAAACAAATAAAAATAGATAGTTGCAACACACGTATGTTGTATCAAAACATCGTAATCAATTATTATTCATTTGTGTTTATCAATTACAATTAATTCCTTTAATAATTTGTATCACCTCAATATCTGACATTGAAAAAAAAACGTTTAAACTTCTATGAATGATAGTAACTCTAAAAGAGGAATGATAGTAGGTAATTAACAGAAGATATAATGTTATATATATATATATATATATATATATATATATGATTATAAATTGTGTTATATTATATAGAAACTCATATTTGAGATGATCTGCCATCGTTACACGGTTGATGTATCACTTAGCCTCAACAACATAAATAGAATAAACAATTGAAGAAAATGGCGCTGCTGTAATTGTTTATTCTATTTATGTTGTCTCTGCCGAGTGATACATTAACCATGTAATAATGGGAGATCATTTCAGATAAGAGTTTCTACCTAATATAAGGCAATTTATAATCATTCTATCAATATATACATATTTTTTTCTTAATATATATATATATATATATACACACACATATATATATATATATATATATATATATATATATATATATATATATATATATACATATAATAACCTTTTTCCATCTGTTAGTAATGCTTATCTTAATTCCTGAACACTGGCAATCCTTCTTTCCTGATTGTCATTATACAATATATATATATATATATATATATATATATATATATATATATATATATATATAATGAGTACCAAAAAAATTGCGAAATTTAGTGTTTAACTTTTAGATTGATAGACTGCTTGTAACAGCTGTGGAACTTTTACATAAATACGGAAAAAAAATGGAACTCTTTTGAGACCGGCAGCATATTTTTGTAGATTTTTCATGGTCACTGCCCAACAAAAGTTGAGAGAAGTAACTAATTCATTGAAAACCCCTTTTTCAAATTCGTTAATTGATCACCCCCAACATGCAGCAAGAAGATGTTAGTTATGCTACTGTTTTTCATTGAGTGACTAGTCAAACCGGTTTCCTTTTCATCCTTATTACAAGAATTTGCTTTGTCACGATACAATAGGTCTTAACTTAACGCTATTTCATTACGTTATAACCATTGAAGAGAAAAAAACTGAAACTAGATACAGCAAGAAAAAATTTATAAAGCGTACATTAATCATTTCTTCTCACACCAATAAAACTTGTTTATTTGTTTATTTTAATATGATCTCGAGTTTTATAACTCCTTTCCTCTATCGATTTCTCACCACTCAGTGTACATTTGCAACTGGGTAAAGAAGGCTAGGAGTCTATTGCTGTCCAAATGAACTAAAGTATAGTACCATATCACGGTTTCAAAACATAGTGGATATTTAAGCTTCAAGTTGTACATCTTACAACAAAAATAGTAACCCTTTTATAGATAAATTCATTCTACCTTCAATTACTGAAACTTGAGCAACTGCTGGAGCACCGAATAATATTCGTTGCTGCTTGGTTTTGAACTATAGAGGTAGGAGTCGCTCTCATAGGTGTCGACTGCCACTTCTTGGGGGAGTGGGTATATAATTCAGGGGGAAGGGGAACAAAAGGATATATTCTCATATTCTTGTACGTATGATGAGTGTTCATAGAGATAAAATCAACAGAAATGAAATGAAGTTAAAAAAAACGAAGTCAGAGTAGATGAGTTAAGAGGAGATCCGATAATAATCGAGTTTCTTTTTATCAACAATAAGCCGTTCTCAACTTATGCTCTATAAATCGTCTGCATGTGACAATGATTTTATTCTCTTTTAGCGTATTAATACAAATACAAATTTCTTGTTTTTTTTTAGTCTTCAGAGATGTCTTCTTGAATAGATTACTTATATCACTCTGGTATAGTAACTAGATTAAATGAAATGTAGTACTTATCCAGGATGGTGTGAATGCACCCCTTTAAAGACGCTCATGGTTGCTCTTTGCTGAGTCTTTGTAACTGAGGATATACGATAAAAGTTTAACTCTAGTCTATATCATCTAGTTTATGTAAAATTGGTTTTGCTTTTTGTTGTTTCATCTAGTTCCAAAGAACTGATTAACAATCTTAAGTGTGGACCTACTGTGTATGTAATTATTGGAGTGAATGAATTTCTTTAAGGTATTTGTTTAATAAATCTCAGTGGGGACTCCCAGGCAGACCCCTATGCACCCTTTGGTAGGTTCGTGTAGCCCCTCCCTCAGTTTTAGCATTAGTAATTCATAAGACAAAGCTAATCATTGGCTGTGAATAGTGCTCATGTTTTACTGTTATGTCTGGGTTGAGGTTATGATAGGGGTTTTTGCTCAAAGAAAAATATGTTTTATAGCTGGGTTGGGGTCAGCTTTCTTGGAAAATACTTCCAGATTGGCATAAGCACGGAGAGAAGGAAAAATTCACCCATGCAATTTCCTGTGACGAATAAAACGTAGGGGTTCAGTTCAACCTTGTAGCTACACCGAAACTCTAAAGAAAATTCCTCAAAAATGAAAAATTCTTATAACATTAGAAGGTCTATTAAATTGAAAGCACATGAAATTAAAAGAAAATTTATTTTCAATTTTCTCCATCGTGTATTGAAATTGACCCATCAATTCCATTTTTCATGATTTCAACCACTTACCCATTGTTATTTCAACAATTTTTTTTAGAAATAAATAAACTTAGAATAAATAAGTTAGGGTAATAAAATAGTTTTGACCATAAATTGACAAGTTAAACGTCAGTGCCACTTATCCTATGTTAATGGTGGTGTGAAGTTATACAGCATAAACAAATTTCCAGACCCCAGGATGCAGTGGTTTGGATAACTATAAGACTCATACAAGCAAACAAAAGAATGTTCAGTGTCTTCGTAGTAATCTTTTTCGAAGAAGACTCATTCTGCCACACCTTGAAACATGACAAAAGAGAGAAAATAAGCAAATGGAGGGAAGGAAAAAACGAAAGTGTAAGAGCAAAAATAAAACCAAAAAAAAAGTGACAGAAAAGAAAGACCAAAGAAGAAAAATGACAGAAAAGAAAAAAAAAAATGAAGAAAATATGAAAGAAAAAAAAAGCAATAAGAAAGAGAAAAGAAAGAAAAAGGAAAGAAAAGGAAGAAAAGAAACAAGTAACAAAAAAGAGGGCAAGAAAAAAAGAAGAAAAAGAAAGAAAAAAAGGAGAAGGAAGGATAGAAAATCAAAAGGAGAAAAAAAAAGGAGAGAAAAAAAGAGAGAAATAAAAAAACAAAAAACAAAGAAATGAAATCAATTTATCACCCAATATCCTGTATACAAATATGAACACCATAAGCTGGCCAATATTTAATTTACAGACATTTTTTTAATTGATATTTACTGTTAACTTATAAAAATTGGTTAGATACCATTTAGTAAACATAGACATATTGAAACGCACCATGAAATACACTTAAAAAAGTAAAGAGTACATTGAATGCTATGACGGACGGATGGGAAAAACAGCAATGTTTGATCTGATAGCAGACCAGATCATTCAAGTAACAAAACTGAGACGGGCTGGACACTTAGCAAGAAGAGATGGTAACAGATTGTAAAAAGAGCTGAGAAAGGCCTTTGTCATGATGATAATGATTTCCTGTTGAAATGCCCTGTTATTACATTATTACCAATCACTAGCAATCGGTCAACCAAAAAAGTTGGGCTGAGGGACCAAGTGGCTCAAGAATTACTGTGAAAAAGGACTTAATCTAAACCGACTTCATGTTAAACGAGGGTCAAGTCTGCACTGCTCTAATGAGCCACTTGCTTGAGATATGACAACATGAAAAAATAAACATAAAATAGAATAACAATCTATAATCATTCTTTCGGATCATATATCCATTTCTTAATAATATAACTGTCCATGTTGAAAGAAACAAATAGAGCAGATATAGACCATGAATAATCAAAATGAGAATTTGGAGTTGAAGCAGTTATTTGGGCTGTTGCATTACTAGTGGCTGTTTTGCTCAATGGTAAGAGCACGTTGAAGTGGCTACCCTATCGGTCGCAGGTTTCATCCCTGTAGCTCCATCTTCTTTATATATATATATATATATATATATATATATATATATATATATATATATATGTATTTAGAGAGAGAGAGAGAGTGGAAAGAAGTAAAATCTTGAATAATTCGATTAATTTGTTCCAAAATTTTTCCACACTGTTCTAGGTCTTATTATCTACAGTTTTTTTTTTTCAGTTTATACTTAATCTCATTTTTTTTTGTACAGCAATACCTTAAACATACAACGCCCTCCCCAAACCCACACTATTCAAGGTTTGTTGTACATATACATATATATGTATGCACTTTTTTTCTGCTTCACTATTTTTCCTTGGCAGGACCTAATTTATCAAATGACTGACATATACACGCAAGTGCTTCAACTAAATTTTCACTTATCTTGCATTTTATTTATCCTTTTAGTCAGTACAAGGCAAGGTCTTTTGTTATGTCAATTTGGTTTCAATTTCATTAACGATGTGCTTACCATACCCCCAGTTCCTGAGGTCTGGTGTTGCAGATGTGGAATGGATGTTTAGCAGGTAACAACAGGTACAAATGCTAACTTATGTCATAAGTAATTAAGATAGGTGCCACAGGTAGTCAGTACCTGTCAAACAGGCAAATTGACTTCACAATGTTTACATTAAAAAAAGTGCCTGACCATCAATTGTCGGTGGTTCACCTGTACATCTAACTACAATTGAAGGAATATCTGTCTGTAAGTCATGCGTGTATGCACTACGATTACTTGACAACTGGCCACAGTACAAAGTCAAAGTTGACACTCACCAGATATATTAGTCAGCTAACAAAGCAGTTGTAAAGTCAAGTTCAAAGTTTTTGGATCAGACGTTCTCGAGAATTCTAATGAAATCAAATTTTAAAATTACAGATAATAGATATTTTATCTAAGATTATAGATCTAAATCTAGGTATAAAATTTCTAAATTGGCAGCTCTGTAGAGAAGTAACTGAAATACTTTGAAGACGTAGTTTTGTACTATGGACAGAAATAAAATGCATATATAAAATGCAATGTGCATGTATATAAATATATATATATATATATATATATATATATATATATATATATATATATATATCCACATTGCGTTTTATATATGTCAATATCATATTTTTGCCTCTTTGAAATTCCTTGAAAAAATATTCAAATCAGGCATTTCCAAAATTATTTTTTAAGATATATTTGACAGCTTAAAAAATGTGTACCCAACTGTGTGTTGATGGTTAGCAAGCTAGTTTCATAGACTTTGAGTAAGTAGTTAGTTCAATCTTCATTGTATAGCCAATACTTGTAGCTTTGTGTCTGTAAGGGTATCTGGACCCAAGGATTAACATAGGATAGGTGGCACTGTCCTCCTAGGTACCTTTAGGGTCCAAATTACTATGTCAGGCCAAACAGCCAAAAAAAAGATATCTTTTTATGAATCACCCTATAAACTAGTGTTGCCATAATTTGTAAGCTTTCATTTAAAATTTCATTTTTCTGCAAAGAAAAGCAGTGATTATAAGTCCCGAGAATGGAAATTGTAGGCCAAATCTAAACTTGATAGGGAATGAAAATAAAAATTTTCATGTGTTTTCAATTCATTAAACCTTCAAACCTTCAGGAAATTCATCAGTTGTAAGAAATTTTTCATTAAATTTTTCAGAAGGGCAGTTTCTATTTCCAGTTCATTGCTAAACTGGACCCTTACTCTCCATTCGTCGCAGAAAATATGCAGATGTGAATTTTTCTTCCTCTCAGTGCTCGTGAGGTTTAGCAGTATTTTTTTCCAAAGAGATCTAAACCTAATCTGACAACGAAACGTTCATCTTTGGGCAAAAACCTTAACCTATCCCTAGACCTAACCCAAGCACAACAATAATACATGGACATTATTTTAATCTGATGGTCTGCCCCGACGTGCAAAATGCTAACACCAAAACTGAGCACATAGATTCTCAATTTTGAGAAGAAGAAATTTTTCTAAGGTTTCAGGAAGGGCTATGCAGACCTGACCAAGAGTTGGGGCTGGTCTCCGTGAGTCTACTCGGGAGTATGTGTTAACCCAATATTGTTTTGTGTGTATTCGTCCCTCAGTTATGAGTATATGTGTATGTGGGGGTGTCTATAAAACAAGCATTAAGTGTTTTAACATACATGTGAATACATACATCTGCCCTGATGTAAATTCATGTGCACGCATGTACCCAATTGTGAGTACACATGAGCAATAGATTACTGTAGAATAAGTGACAAATATGTGATGTCAGCACTTTCATTATATATGACATCAATGTTGTTCAAATCAAATGGAAGCTTTTGCCTTGACCTAAAATTGTCTTTACCTAAGCAAATTTTACCCTCACAATAAGAAAATCAAGGAATAAATTACAGCCAGATGCAAAATGTAGAAAATGTCTTACCCTTGTTCAGCAAAATGTAAGTAAATTTCCTGCCCACATCTACTTGAGACACACAAACACACACACACATATAAGTACTTGTGTCGTCGACAACTGTTTTATTTATTAATTATAAAGGATTAATTATGAATGGTTTTGCTTTTCAACAAGTTAAATAATCTCTTTCAAGAAGTTTCGCCCTGTTGCCCATCCACCTATTACACTGGGTGTGTTGAGGGTTGTTATGCCGGGGGAAGGGAACAGTGTGCAGTGGTGACTGGCTGGAGAGAGGGAAAGGAAGTAAGTAGAAAGTGGGGAAATTTCGAATAAAACGTCAAACTTGCTTTTTTTTTTTTCAATTGATTAAGTGCAATAATGCATGCTGTCAAAACATGTTGGTCATGTGACAGTTTCTCTTGAGTGACCACCCAAACCTGTATTTCAAGCTTCTTAGTCAACGTTTCTTGTTTGTGTGCAAGGGAGTGTGTGTCTGAATCTATTGTCCAAAAGTGTGTGATGATCAAGCACTTTCAGCGATTCTTCTGGTCATTATAAAGACTGAGTGAAAGCTGTCTTTGTTATTTTATATATATATATATATATATATATATATAAAATAACATTTTAATACACACTCACACAGCACACACCACTGATGATGGGAAGAATCCCGAAACATGCATGGACTATTGACATATAAGGATTAATAAATCTTACCACCAAAAACTTCACTCCCTAGTCTGTCTCACTCTAAAGTACACATTATATATATATATATATATATATATATATATATATATATATATATATGTGTGTGACACAATTATTAATTATTATTATGATTAATCCTCCCTTCTTCAGGGTTGAGCATTCTTTAAGTAGGTCAACTCATTCATTTTAAGCTATATAACAATGCTCTTCCAACTCTGGAATGGAGCACTCTGATGGAGGGGAAATAGTGGATAAGTAAATATATTCGCTTAAATTCAGTCCTACTGATCGTCCAGTTCAGTGTAGGGTAGGGGTAAAATGCAAGCCTCTAGGTCTGAAATGAAGGTTTCGATCCTATCTTGTGGTACTGGATGGGATATTGGATAGTCTATAGCCTCACTGAAGAGTTGTAATACAATGAAACAGCTGTCTATGGATGACACAACTATTAATCATTATATATATATATATATATATATATAGACAGTTACATGGTAAACAACCAATGATCCCAACAAAAGAAAATATACACATAGTACCATAATGAGAAAGTACGAGTAAAACAGGGGAAAAAAAACACAGAAGAAAATTACATAAATTGTATTGACAGGCATTGGGGGATAAGTGACTGAGTTGATACAAAAAATTTTGAAAAAGTTTTTTATGTCAAGTTTTCAAAACTGTGAAGCTTTCTAGACTATATATATATATATATATATATAATGGTGTAAGGATTCACTACACAAGCATGTCTATGTTTCTGCCCAGTTTGGAAAGCCCAAACAAGGCAGAAACACAGATGTGTTTGTGCAGCAAATCCTTACTCCATTATATTTAAAGCTCTACTCTAAATCAACTCAACGTTTGATGTTGATTGTATTGAGCACTTTATAAAATAAACCCATCATACATCGGATATTGTAATATATTATATTATATCATATTGCATTCCTGATTTGTATTGTGTGGTGCATGTACACTCACACACATATATAACTATATAACTATATATATATATATATATATATACACGTGAACCCACATCTAAACACATATTTACAAGTGCATATATCAATATATATGGAAATATGATATCAATACTTGGTAATGTGGAAATTGATAAAAATTGTTAATAAAATCAACTATCTATCAAAATGTTTTGATGATTACAGCATCATCAGAATACGACAAAAAATACAAAATGAAAGTTTTGAAGTTTTCATCTTATTCTGAAGCTGTGAGCAGCTAAACATAGTAAAGAATTTCCGCATTGTCAACTATTGTAATCATTATCCAAGTACTGATCATAATATATATATATATGTTTATATACACGTTTACATGCAGACAAAAATGTATACATACATACACACATGAATACATAAACATATTAATATATATGTGATACTATAGAGAGACAGAATACTTTTTTATTTGTTTCTACCTAAGTTTTTTACATACTCCTAAATGATTGCATGAGCTAAAATTTGTGTAAAAGGGTAAGTTGACCCCAAGATGAACATAGGATAGACGGTAAACTCTAGATGTAAATTTATGATCTGGTTAATTTTGGCATTTTCAGATCTAACAGAGACCGCCACACCCAAAAGGCTGCATATTTGTGTACTTGACCCTAGAATAAGCATATGATAGGTGCTGCTGAATTCAAGGTCAGGACAATATTGGCGAGGTAGGTAAATTTAGTTATTTTCAAATCTATGAAGATGCCTGCTTCATATGAGCTGCAAACTTGAGAACATGTTCAACTTGACCTCAGAATGAACATAAAATAGGTGACACTGACTTCAGGTGACCTTTGATGTCAAGTCAAGATCGTATCAATTTTGGTATTTTGAAAAAAAAGGGTCATTTTTGGCATTTATGAACCACCTGAAGGGGTTGCAATCCCTTCTTTGAGCTCCATATAAGAATTTACAACATGATTTACAATCAGTGTTGATTACTTCCCCTGCCCCCATTAAATCTGGGTACTTCAGCTAGTGTATATATATATATATATATATATATTGAGAGAGAGAGAGAGAGAGAGAGAGAGGGAGAGAAAGAGAGATACACACACACACACCAACATAAATATACAAATACACATACAGATAAATCATAAAGTCAACAATAATGTAATTGAATATGGACGCAAAACATGGAAACCCACAAAACAAACTGAAAACCGATCCGGAATTGCTAAGAGAGATGGAAAAAGATCTATACGGATCCAAATAGGAACCAGGGTGAAGGATATTAAGCAAATAATCAAATAATCTACTGACAAAAATGGAGATGGGCTGGACAACTAGCAAAAAGAAAAGACAAAAGATCTATGTGATTAATGAAGAAGGATTTGGTCAAGTGCAATGTCCCAGAAGTGGATGATTTTTATGGTTAGTTTTCTCAATCCTTCAATTGTGACTTTTGTGTCTGAGCATTTCCTATGTGCCTGGGTTGATCTTAACCAATTTCATCGCACTTCATTCGCAAAATCTATTTACGCTTAAAAACTCTTTGTTTGCAAACCAACCATCTTGTTTTTTTGCTGCCATCAAGAAATGATAAATGAGATACCCTAATATGACATCCCAAATGAGAACAATGAGTGAACTATACAATTTTAGCACAAAACAGATACAGACAAGGTTGTCTGCTGTAGGGTCAAAGTCCTATAAAATAGCCTATAGACAATCAGATGGTCATGAGTTCAAACGTGGCAGGGGAGCGTGAATTTTACATATCAGTTTACACCCCACATTTTGGTGAGGATTGGTCTCGTCATTTTAGTCACAGTAAGAAACACGAAGTCAACTATGGACTATGTACTGGACTTGGACAAAAATTCAAGCAAAATTTTTTTTATACAATGTAAATGATAAGAAATAGATAAGCAATAGGAAGATTAGGTCCAAGTTTCTGAGATGAAGAATTACCATTATTATACATTGATTTACTCGGACTAGTGTTCTCATAATTGTCAAAACGTTTCGGCTGTTGTACCCTCAAGTACCTGAGTTGGAAACCTTAATTTTGAACTGAACCCTTTATTTAATATACAGGGGTGTTTTGTTCACATCCCATTATCAATACTAGAGGAAATTTTGTATGAATTTTTCCAAGTTAATTTGAATTCGAGCGATCTCTTTTTTGAACAAATATATGATGATCTCGTAGTTTAGTGTCCTATGTTGTTGCTGTGAGGACACTTGGTCAGTTTGGCCAATCAAACCCGATTGATACTCAATCACATCCGGTCAAGTACTGAGTGACAAAAATCGTGTGCGTGTCTATCAAGACCCCTAAAAATTTTGGTAATTACTAAAAGATGTCTGGACGTAATCAATTGGGCTAGATCACATCTGAACATTAATCAATACTGTCTGGACTGACAAAGAGTGTGCGAATGTGCCTGGAGGTTATGTGAGCCTCTCCAGACCCTAAAAACCGATCGGATATCTTAGAGTCACCCTGTGATAATTGCTAAAAGAACGTCTGGACATGTCTGCATAATCCCCAGTGTCAGGGAGTGATTGGTCACTTTCAGATTTTAGAGTCACCCATAAAGGGTTAGAGAAGTAACTTCAATTAATCACTCCTTATTCCAACTGATCACCCCCAACACGGCATACTACTGAACTATGAAACGTGCAAATGGCCGAGTGCTTAACAACATGGGGAATGAGAGTTCAAACTCAAACAGTTTCCATTCACTTCGAATAAATGCTCCTTCGGAAAGACACGTATCCATCTCATCACCCTTCTGACTTGTCATGAGCCAGCATGGCAGGGTAAGGCCAATAAGCGAGTGTAAGACATAGGGGCCAGGGAAGCCTATATCCAACAACAAAACTTGAAAGGCTGATTAAGGAAAGAAAAATGAATGAATAAAAGCTAAAAGATAGCTCACAGTTTTTACCATAAATGAAAATACATGTACAAAATGTTTTCGTAGTGATGAATTTTCCAACATAAGCGCACAAGCGGGAATTTTTCAATTAACAATGAACAACAAAAAAGTCAATTAGTGGTGGCCTGTGAAAACTAATTTCCGGGCTTGTCTACAAGTACAAGTCAAGTAGCTTTTACGATAATGATTCATGTCATAAAAATAATTTCTTGCCTAGTAACTACCGCCAACTTTTGCAATGGTGGCTTGCTAAGATTAGCTTAGTCAGGTACAAGGCCACGGTCAGTAGCGAAATCACTTACTCACTTGCCGCGTCTTGTATAAATTTTTCCCCTTGAAAATTATCACTCATTTCCCACAAGGGAACATACTCACATTGAAAAAACAAAAACAAAAAAAAAAACAGAAGGTACTTCATCGTAATTAAATCAGCTGGTGCTCGTCACAGGGGATCTAGTGACAGCAAGTCTCCTGCATCTTCTTTAATCTTACCAACCCAAACAATGCTGAGATAAATTAAAAACTGTTAATATGGTTTCTTCAGTTTTGAAGCTGGTCTGGCTAGCTATATATATATATATATATATATATATATATATATATATATATATATATATATATATATGACACGTACAGACAGCATCAATTGAGCTAGAGGGCTGAAAATTTAAAAATTTACGCCTAATGTCTGGAAATAACAGTTTTTCCCCCCCAAGAATTCCTCCCTAAAATAAATTTTTAATGGTGGGTTCAATTTATAAAGTAAATCTATGATTAATTAGTCCTTAGTTGGTTTCCTGCTATGTTCACATTTTTTTTCTTAAATCATGACTTCTTACTGTCCAACGAAAGGGGCGACAGAAGTAACTTATTCAGTATGAATCATCAATTTTTCTAATTTTTATTTATTTATCACCCCCAACGCGAGATACTGCCAAAAGCTGGTGGTCACATGGCGGTTTTTATTAAGTGACTAACCAGACATATTAATATTTTTATTTGTTCATTTATCATTATAGTATTACTGAGTATTATCAACAGATATTAAAGTGGAACAAGTGTTCATAAAATCTCGAACGACCGGGCAAAGTTCGAACCTATTTTTCATTATACGAGGGCCATATACTGATAAGTTCGGGTAGGTTTGGATAGGGTTAGCCATGTACAGCTACATTTGACTCGTCCCCAACTTGGGACTTGCTCCAACTGTACGCCGGTCTACCCGGGCCAAACCTTTAATACACATTGATGTTTGGACCTTTATATCAAGTACTTTAGGGCTCATGGTTGCCACGTTGCACCCCTCCGTAGCCGGACGTTGGAATTTAGCGTACTTACGTGCTCGGACTTACTGCGGACCCTATTTTAATAAATACTAGAGTAAATTACTGAAATCTGTTCGGGGTATATCTGAGCACGCCAAGATGATGGATGATGTCAACGTCCGGCCACGTAGGGATGAAAAATGTCAACATCCAGTCATTCAGGGTTTCCTTACGTTGACTTTCAGCACCCCTACGTGGCTAAACGTTTGTATCAAGAATTATTTAGAGTTCGGACGTTGGCATTTAACGTCCCCTATAATGAACAAGGCGGCTAAAAAGATTAGTCAGCTTCGGACGGGTTCAAAACTACCTATACCAGGCTGAACCTGTCCGGACATATCCGGAAAGGCCAGTATATGGTCCTGATAGGTTCTCATACCGAGAGAAGAAAAAAAAAGGGGGGTTCTGACTTAGCCCGATCGTTCGTTTTCATGAACACAACAACGAAAAATAACCGGAAATAAATACTATGAACATTTATTTAAGAAAATAAAAAGAAAGTTCTGAAATACCTTTGAGGAGTTTTCAGATGACAGTCTGCTCAATGAGTCTTCACAGACACTCATTTTTGGTAGAAAAATGAAATAAATTGTTATTAGTTCTCAACAAAAAGCCCAAGAGAACGAGAACACTTTTTTTTTTTAAAGATGATCGTCAAGTTAGGGGTTGAACTTAAATCCTGTCTGAAAACATTAATTTGTTTAAACTTCCAACTGCTGAAGAGAGCTGTACTGTACTGAAAGACTTGTTTCCTGGCTGAATAGTCAGTATTATGGTAACATTTTCTATTTATCTTCTCCAGCTCAAATAAAATGCTGAGCTGGTGAGAATTAGGAAGAGAAAATGATGTATCATATCGGCAACCACGAGTGTTGTACTCAATCCAGTTCACATAAACAACTAGCCAACGTTTTGTCGGTGATTTTGTAGTACTTGCTGTGTTCACTGAGTGATACTGTCTGACTGACTTTCGAGGATTCTGCTAGTACTGACTCTTATATGTATGGATGTATATATATTTACGTGTGTGTTATTTATTTGTTGACAATTGTGTTTTTTTCAAAGAGAGACGGACTTCAGAAGACGCGTGTGAAACTGTATTTGTGTTAGCCCCTCCCCCGATGACCACGCGCGCACACACCGCCTTCTTCTCTTTCTCTTACTTTCTATATCTGGCTTTTTTTCCCACTCTTCCTTCACTAAATTGGAAGATTGAAAAACGAGAAATAAAGCATATTAAAAGAAATTGAGAAAAAGAAAAAGAGGATGAATTCGGCGCTCATGAACTTGGGGTTGGTAGAGAAATCAGTTGAGGGAGGAGAAATAAAGTGTGATAGGGGAAACCAGATCTCTTCAACTAAAACAAAATTCCATATATAGCCGTATTTTGAAACTTAAAAAAAAATGATATAATTAGTCATAAAAAAAAGTACAGTTAAAGAATATAAACCACATTTAGTCACCAAGTACACAGTAATCTACTTATATAATACCCCGAGTGTATAGCTATATTTGTTGTCTGCAACGCCCAGGGCAAATATTTTTCAGATTTTTACGCATGGGTTAATTCGCTTGGAAGACGATATCAATATTTCGTTATTTGTAGGATAAAGATGATTGAACAAATAATATTTTGATTCTCTGACAATTTCTCAACTAAACTAAATTCACACCTCCCCCCTTTACATTTCAAGCTTTTATGTAATTGTAACCCCAAAATTAGTAAATTCTTTTTTTTTTTCTTCACAGCAAAGGTAAACTAATATTAGTTATAAAAGACAACTACTGGATTTGAATTTTAAAAAAAATTCAACTTTTTAGATAATTGTCTGCTTGCAAATTGAACTAGCATTCCTCTAACTCTACCAGGGCCGTAAACTGAATGAAAATCAGTCGATATATACGTACGTACCTGTCAAGTTATAATGTTAAGAATGAGTGAGAGTCACGTGACACCCTCCTGAACAAATTTCCGCGCACATGGGGTAGGGAGGGGGGGTCTAGAGGAGTCCGGGGCATGTTCTCCTTGGAAATTTTGAAAATTAAGTATCCAAGATTGCATGTAAGGGCACATCAGCTACTGAAATAAACAACTTTTTATAATTTTCCTTTCATGCGTGAGCGTGAGGTTGTACAAGGTGCGTGTGTCTCACGAAAAATGCGTGAGACTTGGAAGCTACGGCGCAGGGAAGATAACTGTGTGTCTTGGTTTTTCAATTTCATGACTATTGTCTTAATATATGGGAAAAAGAAATCCCTCAATCGGAAAATAATCCACACCAAAATGTAATAAATTCTACCTCAACCCTTTTATCAAAATTCATTTTGGAGATATTGTAGGGACAAAAAACTAACAAACAAACAGGCACAAAAACGAATGCATGTTTGTATACTTTTTAAAAGAAAAAAAAATCTCTCAATCGAAAATGAATACCGAACCCGCCCTATATTCAAGCGATTCTTCCTTACCCACTATGGCCCATTCTTCAAGATTCAAAAGTCTTTGAGAACTTTAGGAGATATTGTGAGGACAAACAAGCAGAAATACAAATGAAAACATACCTCTTCAAATTTCGTTGCCAGAAGTAAACAGAATAAAAGTTCCAATACTCAGATAATAATACATCGTAGAATGGCTTTGAAAAATAAAACTACTTGGGTAGCATTTTAGTCTTCAAGACGTAATGTTAAAAAATCAATGAATTTGTATCCACAAAATTCATTACCTTCTCAACTTCGATGAGAGTTCTCAAAACAGGGGGAAATTCATATAAGACCAAATTTCAAATCCGTTATCAGCGTTTGTATGGAAATAAGTGACCTGAAGACGACATCATCATCATCATACATAGACCTTCCCAGGATTCGCCACACTTCTCTATCGTGGATATCGCGGAGCCAGTACTTTCTGAGTTTGTCAAGCTCGTTCGTCTCTCCATGTAATACTCTACCAGCCTCGGTTGCGCAAGTGATCTCTGGGGATCCTTGTCGTGAGTCGCGATGTCCATTGGTTGCCTGCCATTCTTGCAACGAGTAGGTAAAGATAGAAATATACAATATAGAGAGTGGACATTAGAGGAATAATTCTTTCTTTTTTACGTCACACGATGTCATGATATTCCTTCTTTTTTAGAATCATTCTCTCGATAAGAAAATAATAGAAAGTACAAGAAAGATATCTGACTACACAGTGCTTATTTATACTGCATTTTGAACAGTATTTTTTTGTTTTTCTTTATGCAATCGTTATTTTTGTTTCGGCCATTTTAACGGGGATTAGCTTGAAGACTCAATTGAAAGTTTTATTAGAGACACTAACGTAGATAAATGCTGTCAAACTTTTTTTTAAAGTTTTTAAACAGTCTGTTCTTATTCTTGTTCCTTTTTACTTCCCTGAGGAAAAAAAGACGTTTTGACTCCATTATTTACAATGATAATTTTTTTTTAAATGAAAATAATTACACACAGTAAGATTACATTTTTGATCCATCCAAAATCGTTAGCTCTGAGGAAGATTTTATTTTCAATTATTCATATTAAAATTTTGTGTATTTCATTTAATTCTAAATTTCTATTTATTTTCATTTGCAAACCACTCCATCATAACTACTATCCAGACGGCTGTGCAAAGGTAGTTACCTTCATAATGTCAACTTTAAGAGGCCAATGGGATTTTCATGTCAGTCTTATCATATAATGTCTATTTTTGCAGAAGAATTGTTTTAAATTGCAATGTTATTCCTTTAAGCACTAGTTTCACTCTGATTACTATCTTATTATTGGTATTTTCTATCAAAATGCTCTGGGTTAATAATCTCTTTGACCACCAGAGTAAAACTTGAAATCATTCATAAGAAGCATTTTCACTATTTTTAAATTTACTAGTTTTACTTCATCTTATATTCGTTGCTTTTTATCACAACACTCAGAGCTGATACACTATTCATAAGAAGAAACCATTAACCAAAACTATCAACATAGGTTTCTTCGGTCTTTAAGTGATTTTTGATTGGCTGGCTATGTATGTATGTATTATTACTAGTTGTACTCCGATTTATCATTGTTACTTTTTATTGCAACAGTCTGGGTCGTATTCTCCTTAACCATGCAAGCTAGAAACAAAAAAATGTTTTTTAAAGCAGCTTCAAGCAAGGCTTGAACTCCCATCTCACAGTCTTCCCTGGAGCAATCTCAACTAGATGAACTATATAGCTATTGCCATAAAAACAAAGGTGAGGATATTAGTCAGAATAACCTGTAGAATAATTGGTTTTTCAAGAAAGTATATATCAACTGCTTTGTGTATCCTTCCAAAATATTGAGATGTACGGTTAAATTTTTCTAATTGATATCCACAAATAATTTTTTGAGTGACATCATTCCAGCGAAATATTTCATCAACCATTCCAGGAGAATCATTGCTTTCAGTGCCCTCCACAAATTGTCTTGAATCAGTTTTTGATTCACTTCCAGAGTAAGAAGACCCAGGACAAGAAGATTTCTAACAAGATATCTCATCAGCTGCTCGAGGACAATCATTGCTTTCACTACTTTCATCACCATTTACGAGTCACTATCTGAAATACTACCAGAGTAAGAATATCCAGGACAAAGAAATTTCTTGTGAGATGATTCCTGTCAGCCACTCCAAGACATTCATTGCTTCCACTGCTTTCATCACAATATATAAATTGTCTTGAATCATAATCTGATTCACTTCTAGAGTACGAACGCCCAGAACAGAGAAATTTCTAGTGAAATATCTCGTCAGACAATTACACAAATGAAAGTGATAAAATTAATCTCATATTTTTGGCCTTTTGAAAATAAAAGTCAAGTTCATAATATTTTTGTTTAGAAATGTAACAGATGTCCCACATTTACTAATGAATGATAATGAGGAAACAAACTGGAAATAAAAATCCGAAACTATTTTCATAGCCAACGACAAAACAAATTTAGATTTACGATAAATATGCAAAAAGGTGACTCTAAGATTTTACCTTGATGAGCAATCAACGCCTAATTCAGATCTTATTTATAGATAAAGAAATCTTTTATAGGCATAGATAAAGCAGAAGCAAATGACTTCAACAGACTTTTTCTCATAGTCATTCCCACGTAGAATACCAGAAACTACCAATCAAAACAATCAGCAGAAACTGTCAACATATGTTTCTTTGGTTTTTAAAGTTGGTTGGCTGGTTATCTATGTATACATGTGTCGTGTGTACAGACTGCACTAATGGAGCTAGAGGGCTAGAAATTTAAATATTTACTCCTTATGTCCTGAAAAAAAATTTTTGTTGTTTAAAAATTCACCCTTTGTATAGGTTTTCAAGGGTAGATTCAAATTATGATGTAAGTTTATGATAAATCGGTCTCTTGGTTTGTGTCCAGCAGTACTCATACTTGTTTTTTTGAATATTTCAACTTTTTTTATTCATTGATCACTTTTTCAAATTTCTTAATTAATCACCCCCGCCACGGCATGCTGCCAAAAGACATTAGTCGCATGACGGTTCTTATTGAGTGACTTGGACCTGTTTTTAAATGTCTCAATCTATTTATGTCTACTAATTGGAAAAAACAAGACCATAAATAGCCATGAGAATATGTTATTATTGTCATTTGAACGATGCTAAAAAAAGCTATTTTCTCAGACTGTTGTATCTTGACAATGAATGAATCGAGAAACACCTAATTCTAAATTTAAATTCAAAAGCAGAAAATCATGTATTAAAACATGAGTCAACATCAGTGCCAGATCAATTATGAAGCAAAAATAACATATGCTCCGGCCACAATTCGATTTCTTCTTCTTCTGAGGATTTCAGATAGAGATGCGTTGTCTTAGGTAGATATAGTGGTCTACTTTCTTCAGCTCTGCATTTTTGATTTTGATCGTTGTGTCTTTGTCCTCAACAAGTTTGTTGTACATGACATTCATTTTGCTGAAGCTCATCTGGAAGCCAACTCTCTTGTTTTTTCCATTTAGTTCATCTAGCATCATTTGGAGAATGTGAAGATTACCTTGTTTTTATCATGATATTTTGGCCAAGAAATTATATGGCCTTCTTCAGAAATATGCTACACCTGGTAATACTTTTTTTACCTCTTCACTAGAGATGTAGTAAACCATTATTTATTTCCACCCATCCCTCATTCAGTGAAATGTGATACAGGGCCAGCAATAGCAATATACCCATTTGATACATCACACAACTCAAGATCATATTTTATGGTGGTTCACGGTGAAATAGCCCAGTTACCTTGGTTAGAGATATCAAAGTGTATCCCAAACCCTACTGCTCTTAAAGCAGATGGGAGGTATTATCCGCGACACAGATCCCCAGTAACCAGACCTCACCTCATTCTCCTTCACAAGTCTATCATTGTGCTATGCTAGGGATAAGATGAGATGAGACAGGTAGAGGGAGGATTCGATGTATACATTTTCCTGAAGCTGAAAGAACATTGACAATTGATTCTACCAAAATTGCCATGTTTACCATATTTCTTGACCAATACACACCAGGCTGTAGATATGTGGCGGTGGTATAAATCACTTGGAGTAGTAGTTTCAAAACTGGGGGCAAGGGACCCTTGGGAGTCCATCAAATAATGCTCGGATGTTTGCAGCGGTATTCCCTCTGGACTTGACATTGTGAATCTTATTGCAGAGAAACAACATGATCCATCACATAGTTATCAAAAAACATTATTATTGTTAGCACCATATATTAGGATTAAAAAAAAAGTAATCCACTTCAAATATATATGAGTTTTAGAGTTTAGAAATTGTTTCTTATTGTAGTTTATCAATTAGTCTCAAAAGTACATGCCAAAAACAGGAATCTGCCAGAATGTTTCCTTTGGGGTCCTTGATTTTTTAAAGTTCCAAAACTAAAGGGGTATTTGTTTGTTTACTTGTGTTAAAAAATCTAGACGATAAGATATCTCTCTAAAACTGCGACTTGCACTCCCCCAGTCAAGTAAGGGCTTCTGTTGTTGAATAATTATTTGAGGCTAATCTTGCTAGTATAAAGAGTTCAATCTTCATTGGGTAACCCATACTTTTGAACTTGTGTTATACTAATTGTCAATAGGAACCCTTGTCATGGAGCATTGGTTAGCAAGCTCGTCATAATACACAATTATTGTGGAGCTACAAATCACTAAAGCTGTTACTAGTTATTACAATCCTACCTCAAAGTAAGAACCACTTCTAAGTGGCCTTTGAAAGTTCAATGCACCCAGGAGTAATATCAAATAAGAGTAACAGTGAAAGCAAGTACAAAAGAGTGCACAATCAAATGCCTCTTATGACAAAAACCCAGACCAGAGATTTCATAATTTATTCATGAAATTGTGTCAAGAACCTATCCGTCTGATATGGACCAATACAAATCTTACTTTTTAAACAGCAAAGTTAATTTGATAAAGGAGACAAAGTAAATAGTTAACATTGATATTTGCTAAATTTAGCTTAACCACAAGTGCAGGCTCTAAACAAGGATTAGGCTCATGATAGTAGTCATGGTCTGAAAGTTTTGGTTGTTAATCAAACCTATGGTGAAGTGGCTTCTTGATATTTACTGAACTTTGGTTGGTACAGCACAAAGCTACAAGTTTGGACCACCGAGTGAGAATCAAAGTAAATTTGTTCAGTACAGGGCTACATGCAGAGCCAGTCCGTGGCATAAGCAAAATAACCTGGCTACCAGGCTTGGGTAGTGTTTTGGTGCTTTTTTTCAGGAAACTTAAAACCTTTTCCTAACTATTGAAATAGGCACAAAATGGCTAACAGTGTTTTTTCTTATCATTTTTTTTTTTTACGCATTTTCGAAACATTCCTGGGTTGGCAACACAGTAAACGTGTGGGACATCTAGAGGAAAATGAACTTGTTGCACTAGTAACAGTTTTCAAGACAAACTTGTTAACCAGTGCGTTACAGTAAGGTGTTCGTCACTCTCTCTCATCTCTCCTGTTCTCTCTCACTTTTCCCATATAAATTGATGGTAATTGCTCCTTCTCTTTACGCAATTAATTAACAAAAGATTTTTTTATAGAAACTCTCTAGTTTCAGATAGCAAGGGAAACCTTTCATCAGTGGCAGAGATAAATTGATGGTAATTCTCCTTCTCTTTACGCCATTAATTAACAAAATGATTTTTTTATAGAAACTCTCTAGTTTCAGATAGCAAGGGAAACCTTTCATCAGTGGCAGAGCTAGAGGGGACCATACTGAGTATGTGTATATATATATATGTATATATATATACATATATACATATGTGTGTGTGTGTGTATATAAATATATATATATATATATATATATAAATAATTATATATATATCTATACGTATA
>OY735227.1:33428499-33435999 GCA_963457665.1 Thysanoteuthis rhombus
AAATCTCTTCCATTGCACAGGATATATCTTCCATTAAAAATTACTGCAGAAGCTAGAACAAAACTGGTCAGAAATATACAAACTTTAGAAAAATTTGTTTCTAAGGGGCATTAAAAAATGATGATTAAAGCATTTTATAATATTTTTTAACATAATCAAATCACTGTAGTCCACAAAATGGCCCACCCAATCAACTAACCAAGTAGGTTATGGATTTTTAATCATCTGTGTATCTGTATATTTGTTTGCGTGTGACTTTGGTCACATTTAGGGGGCCACAACCTTGAAATTTGCCCAAGTACACCACTAAACACCATTCTAAAAATGTCTTCTTTTTTTTTTTCATCAAAATACTTTTTGGCTCTCTATGGTCATTTTGGATCAATAATGCCCAAATTTTGTGTTGGTATTTTAAGATAATTTCAGATAAAAGATCTATTTTTTCTGGATAATTTCAGATAAAAGATCTATTTTTTGAGATAATTCAAGATAATATTTCAGTTAATTAGTTCTGTTACACGCACAGGTTATAGCAATTCATTTATACATATATATATATATATATATATATATATATATATATATATATCCTTCTTTTTTAATGCATTTAATTCAGACGTAAATATCAGTTGCATAGATCAAACATGGTACAGTGTAAATATCAGATCATAACTCAGCTAATAACTAAAGGTGGTTAATGATGACAGGTCCTTATGGAATGATGAATGTTTTTGCGGACCGCAAATCTCAAGTGGAGTTTGTCCCAGAAAACAACCTGTGTAAATTCTGAATAATCAATGAAGACAGGTCCTTAGAAAAATGATAAGTGTTTTGGTTGACCCGTAAATCTTTATGGATGGAACAATTGTCCTTAGGTGTTGTTTGTTGCCTGGAAACAACATCTGTTTATTTTCATAGCTTAATTAAGGCTGAGCACTTTATTCAGCTCATGATGTGTGTTAGCCAGAACTTAATCAAAGGGCCTTATCTATGAAAAGCCGTTCATAGCCTGTGGTCAACAGAGTATGCCAAGCAGTCATCACTTTCATCTGGAGAGGAAAGGTTGTCCACTTTCTCTTGCAGCCTAGCCAACATTTCTGTTCTCCGTCCATTTTCCTCGCCTTGTATCTTGCATCTACCGTGTTACATATCCTGAGATCTTTCATGAGCTGCGGAACTCCGAAGTTGTATGATAGAGAAAACGATAAATAAACATGACAGTAAATTGTAACAACAGCATTTTTCTTCTTTTTCATCTCTGCAACTTTTCGTCTATACTGCGGACATACAAATCAAGGGTCCTACCTTTTATCTACCACATCATTTCCCTCGGTAGCTCATTACGTAACAGTTGAAGAATGTTTTATCAAAATTTACTTGATTTCTGCTAATACTTGTGTGTACCCTTCAGCCGATCCACTCATAAAACTTTTGTCATCAAAGTTTTTTAAGGTACACAAGACATTTAATGAAACCAGTGTAATTCACCAGCAATTGGTATTTTGTTGACCACTGTTCAAGCAACTTTTAAGCTGAACAACAGTAGCCATCACAGACAGCAAAGGATTCTATCCTTTTTTATATAAGCATATGTTTGTTTACACATTTGTGCATTCCAACATTCCTGATCATACCGTTTTGTCTACAGACTTGAAAATTGGCATCAGCAACCTGCCAGACCCTTTTTTAAAATGTTTATTTGATTTTTGGGAAAAAAGCTCTTTTGCCTTCAGGGGAGGCCTTATCAGGTGTATTAATAACATGTACATTATCTAGAACCTAGATATTTCAAGATGTTCTTTATTTTTTTTTCCAGTGGAAAACACCAATAATGTCATAAATAGAATTTATTCTTTGTATATCTCGGAATTTTTGAGATGAGGTATTATTATTATTTCTATTGATATTCGGACCATCCTCATCTTGGTTGTTTTTCATACAACGTTTTGGCCATTGTATTCTACAGCCTTCATCAGGTATCATCTGGTAGGTGTGGGGAAGTAACGAACTGAACCTTTTATTTATCCGATGGGGGTGTATTGACTGTACTCCCCTCTTAGCGTTAGTAGTATTGTTATATTGTCTCACACTAGGATCGAACCTAGAACCATCAGATTACTTTACAGTAATTTGTCTGATGCTGTAACCACTGCGCTATGTGTCCATGTTGACGATAAATAAAAGGTTCAGTTCGTTACTTCCCCAAATCTACCAGATGATACCTGACGAAGGCCATAGAGTGCAACGGCCGAAACGTTGTATGAAAAACAACCAAGAAGAGGATGGTCCGAATATCAATAGAAAGAATTTATTCTGACTATATTTAATCTTTGATTTAATTTTTTTACATGACTTGAAAATTTGACATCATAGTTCAATTATTCACTGTTGCAGCAAGTCTTCTTCAAGTTTTATTCACATAGACATTGAATTTTATTTTGTAACTGGACCCCGGAGTCAGTCTCTGCAGCCTTTGCCGGTTTGTTAGGTCTGGTGTGGCCGTAGTTAACTGGTTCCTGTATGTCTGCCTCAAGTTGCCCCTACCTTGCCTATGATGTGTCCAGATCCGAGGGGATGTGGCAGTCAACTAAAAGTCTCTGCAGCACAGGAACTAAGACACGCGGGGACGTCACAAGTTGAAAAGGAACAATTGCCCCTGGGTGTTAATATGCAATGAGATTTATGTCAGTAGTATTACAGGTTGACTGGTCAAAATATACGCTGATGCAGGTGAGAATCCCATGGAATAAATACCTGTCTGTCTTTTGGGTTATCTACTTGATATCTCTTGGTATGTCTGTTGTTAGAACTTCAACAAAGTTCTCAAGTCAAAATTATAAGTCATATGGGGAATCCACTTGATGTCTTTTGGTGTATCTGTTAGTATAGCTTCACCAAAGATATAATCTTCTGGTGGTCAGGATATTCATGATAACAAGGAACATGAAATTCTATACAGTGTCCCAGCAACTTCTTTGCATCTAACTCTCTACTTAAAAATAAGTGGCTTATATAATAGCCAGCTCCCCTTGTGGTTGGGGCCAATGGCTGAAGGGTCTATGGTTGATTTCTTCCCTTCTCAGCTGGCAAATATTGAAATCATGCTAGCCTAAGCAATCTTCATTTTGATCTCTCCAAATTTGAGGATTCATAATTTTCCCTTTGGAAATATGCATAGGCAATAGACAGGGATAGATCCCCTGGCAATCAATTCACCTGCCCGGAAACTAGAGATATTTTCCTAAGAAAGACAATAATCAAACATCAATAATCTGTCCAGGCCTTACTTGCCCAACACTTTGGTGAAAAAATATTTTCCCAATTCAGAGATTTTTGAATCTCTTGAACAAAGGCGATTAATCATACATCTGTATTCTGTCCAGGCCTCGCTCATCTGACCCTTCAGTGCAAAAGTATTTTCTCAACTCAAGGATTTTTAAACCTCTCAAACAAAAGCAAATAATCATACATCAGGGTTCTGTCGAAAACCCCTATAAATAAGCGTTCTGATTTGTAAGTACACTCAAACCAGCAAGGTTATCGTTTTTTCCACTTTCAGATTTTTCTAATTGACCCTTCATTTCCATCGTGTCATTTTTCTGATTAACGTTTCTATTCCATAGTTTCACAATTTAACCTCCCACTGTATTTTTCTGAGCACTAATTCAGATATTTCACATGGAGTATCATTTGTAGGAAGGTTTCTGATGGTCCCAAACTTATTTCACATCTGTAAAATTGATCCTACAGGACAAACATATGATAAGGACTTTAGCTCAAATCTTTGGAATGTAACTTAGTTATCAGAAACCGTCAAACAAAACTGTCAACAGTGGTTCCTTCAGTTACTAAGTGATTCTACCTGGCTGGCTGGCTATATATGCATATACGTCTCTCACGTACATCATCAACAGAGCTACTGGGCTAAAAAATTTGAACATTCATTCTTTATTGTGTTTTGAAGAAAATATTTTTCTGTTTTTTGAAAATTTGCCCTCAAAATGAGTTCCTAGAGGATGATTCAATTAACAATGTAAATTTATGCAAGACTGGTCAATTATTTTTGGTCCGGCAATGTTCACACTGGTTTTTTTGAAAAATTGTACTTATTAGAGATAAATCAAAAGGCGGGATAAGTAAACTTATTTATTGGTCACCTCTTTTTCTAATTTTTTAATTGATCACTCCCAACATGGCATGCTGTCAAAAGATGTTGGTCAGGAGAATGAAAACTTTATTGGAAAGAAATTGGAGCAGTAAATGTGACAGCCCAATGTATAATATACAATATATACTTATGTTGAATAATAACCATAAGCAGGTCATAAAAGAGAAATGAGCGTGATGACGAAGGAGGACCTTGTGGAGCACTGGGCTGCAACCACTCCGTTTCAGTGTCAATAGCAAATCAAGTTCTTGCAGGGAAGGGTTGCTAGGCTTACATCCAACACTCCTCCTTCTCTTCAGCCTGGGACCAGCTATGGCAACCACGGAGGTATAGGTTTTTTTCTGTCATACTGATCTTTCTTCTCTCAAACGGACTGCCTGATAAGAGTTAGAGAGCTTCAATGGAAATGAGTACTTGTTGCTTTTCATCACACCACTGGACCAATATATATCTGAACCACTATAGTTAAAAAGAGCTACAATAGTAAAATGGAGTAAAACTAGTCATTGAAATTAATAAAATGTATATAAATTTCAATAGAAGTGACATGAAAAGCAAGTCAGGTCTGTTGTTATACTTACTGATCCCTCATCGTTGAGTTCACAGACTTAAAAAATGTCTCTTTGGTTTAGTTTTTTTATTCTCTACACTAAAAGAATCTGTGTCAAAAGAATGTTTTGATTTTGTCAGCAAAACAAATTCTTAAAATTGTAAGAAAATTGAATAAACAAATATGTATAAAAGTATATATATAATAAATGATGTAAATATCCCTCTGTCCATAATAATGAACCATTCCACTTAAAGGTAACAATTTCACCTATCTACTACTTGAATTAATGAACTCTTTAACTTGAACAAGCTCGATCATATTTTGATAAAAGCTCAGATGGAATTGATAAAAAGTAAACATTTATTCGCACTATCAACAGCTTTGAAGTAGTGAACTATTTAGCTTTACAGTAAGTAAAAGAATGTGAAGAAACAGTTCAAACTCCATAGAAACATAGCTAGATATTTTTGCAAAATGCATTAAGGCCTCCAGTGTGTATGTATGAATATATGATATTCATAATATATTAATAATATTCAATGTTCACATGGATGAACACTCAATAGAAGTGATACAAACAGTGAGTCAGGTCTGTCGTTATACTTACTTTTCACTAATTGTTAAGTACACTTTTTAGGTAACCTACATAAGTCTGATTAAAAAAAATCAAATGATGTATAAAATGAAATATACAGTACATTAAGATAATACCCTATATTAAGTAACAAACTACATATATGATATAAGCTATATATTAAAAGCATAGCGGAAAGGGAGGTGATGTTTGATCATCATAGCGGGGGGGGTGCATATTAATATAACTATTTCATTTTTTAAATCCTGAAACAGTTACATGGTAAAAAACTGATGATCCCAAGAAGAGAAAGTTTACACATTGAACCCTGATAAAGCATAGAGGAAACAGGGGAATAAAAGATACTGAAGAAAATTAAATTTCATAAACAGATACTAGGAAATGATTGACTGAGGTGACACAAATAAAAAAAATTTGACTTTTTTTTTCATGTTTAGCATTTAAAGCTGTGAAGCTTTCTAGACTATATAATGTATAATGTATATATGTGTATTTGTGTTTGTATAACATTTTTAAATGAATACAGAGGGCCGGGGAGAAGCACTTTGATCCAAGACAGTAAGGGCCAAATTATAGCTAAGTAATCCTGCCATTTTTCACAGGTATTCAACTAGTTAGATAATAATAGGGAAAATGCTTCATCAAAAGAATTTCAAGGTTTGCTTCAGTGGTAAGAGAATGCAATGGCTAGAGTACTTGAGTGAAAAGGCAACAAAAATAAGATTGAGTAAAACTAGGAAAATACTGGAAATGCTTTAGCCACACCAAACTCTACTAGTTCAAACCCTCGGGCAATAGTTTGTTTTTTTTTTGTGCTGGTTTACACATACATAACAAAAAAGAATCTCAGCGAGCGCGTACACCTGTCCATACCATTGTCAGGGGGAGTAATTGTGCATTGATCCACCCCAAAATTTAATCACTTCTTCCATGGCTCATTGCCTACCCTCCAGCAAAATATGAAATTCACTGAGAACATTTGGAGATATTGCATGGACATGAAAATTCCAGCGATATTATGTGGTGTGGACAACAGCATGGATCCACCCTAAAATCTAATAACTTCTGCTATCCACTTTTCAAAAAAAAAATTAATTGAGAACTTTTGGAGATATTGCGTAGACACTCATAAATGTATATGTAACATATGCGGAAAAAAAAAAACCGGAAAGATATCTCTCAATCAGAAAAATATTCCTGGATCCGCCCCCAAATTTAACCAATTCATTGCTGCCCCTTCCACTAAATCTCATTGAAATTCGTTGAGTACTTCGGTGATATAATGTGGACAGACAGACAGACAGATATACAAAAATGAGTGAATACTCCTCCAACTGTTTTCAGAGGTATTGATACCAACTTTTCACTACTATTTGATGTGTTACCTTGATCTTGAGAAGTAGCTTCAGGTTTCACATTCAACGACATCACACCACATACTATACATATTTCAGAGAGTTAAGTATTATTCCTACCATAAAGTGTTTGTCATCAATGTCACAATCTTTATCAGACTATATCCACCTTTGATACCAACAAATACAATGGAGCGTTCAGCCTTTTGTTAGCTTCCTCAAAGTCTTACCATCTCAGTTATCAGCCTATAAAAATACAGATAGTTCTGGTTAACTGGCCTTCATTGTTGATGTTGAAAAAAAGGATTGGTTGCTGGGTTCTTTCATTGGTTTTGTACTGCTGAGTCAAAAGGTGGAATGATAAGAGTTATATGGAGGATAGATGGATAGATAGATGAATTGAGAGATAGATGGATGGATAGAGAGATGTTTTGATAGATATATTGAGACAGATAGATAGATATAGATTGATGAATTCAGACAGATAAATAGATAGATAGATAGATAGATAGAATCAACACAGACAGATACACAGCCTAAGATAGACCGATATATAGTGAGACAGACAGATAGATAGATAGATATATTGAGACAGATATATAGATGGATAGAGTGAGATGGATAGAAAGATAGATAGATAGATAGTGAAAGTGAGAGATAGATATACCTAAGATAGATAGATAGACATGGATAGGTAGAAAGATACATACGTACATACAAAGTGAAAGTGTGAGAGATATATAATCTAACACATATATATATATATATATATATATATATATATATATATATATATAGAGAGAGAGAGAGAGAGAGAGAGAGAGAGAGA
>OY735227.1:33440999-33455999 GCA_963457665.1 Thysanoteuthis rhombus
AAAAAAAAAGTTTTTTCGAGACATAGTAAGGGAGTAAATGTTTGAATTTCCATCCCTCTAGCTCTATTGTTGTGGCTTGTGTGCATGATCCATACATCCATAGCTAGCCAGGCAGACCATCTTGGAAACTAAAGAAACATATTTTGAAAATTCGGGTGACAGTTTTGGTTGACTGTTTCTAATAACTGACATTACCATACAGCTTATTCCTCATTTTCACAAATACTCAATACAGAACTATCTTCTTCATTTATATACACTAGTGGTATTTGAGGTATCATTATCCTAATTTTTCATGAGAAGCATTATAAATAACTAATAATTTCTTACCAGTATTTCTACTATTGATAATATAGATTGTATTGATAATAATTGTCAAAGCTTCCTCTAAGAAGTTTAAAAAATATTGGGAGCAATTAGATGTCGGGCTATTCCTCAGATATTTGCAAATGAGAGATTCAACAAAAAAGTAGATCATATATTTTATTATTTAGAAAAAAAAACAAGTCATATTATCGATAGTTTATAATAAAGTCTAATCCACCTCATAACTTGAAAGTTTAGTAAAGAGATGGTACAGGATATAAACTTGAATTCATTTGTGTTTTTTTCATTTACTTCCTGTATCCAGTTCATATCAGCCAATGGTTAACTTCCAAATTAAAGGGCATGTCCCAGGGCTGTTTGGATAGAAGTCCTATATCTGCCTAGGCTTCTGAGAAGAAAAAAATTTTCCTCCAGAATGCAGAGTAGATTACCCGATATGTTTTTTTGACTTGGGTAGACATCTGCCACTCAATACATTTTCTGATTATAGCGTCATCAAATGTGGCAGCCTCTTGCTCACAAAACTTGCCATATCTATATACATACTGGTACGATTTGCATAACTTGTCATATCTATGTACATACTGGTCCGATTTGCATAACTTATCATATCTACACACGTGCTGGCCCGATTAGCATAACTTGTCATACCTGTATAGATATTGGCTAGATTTGCATAAATTGTCATATCTACATGAATACTGGCCCAATTTGCATAACATGTCATATCTACACACATACAGGTCCAATTTGCAAAACTTTTCATATCTACACACGTGCCAGCCCGATAGGCATAATTTGCCATAACTGTATAGATATTGGCCTGATTTGCATAACTTGTCATATCTATGTAGATACTGGCCCGATTTGCATAACTTGTCATATCTACATACATACTGGTCCGATTTGAATAACTAATCATATCTACACACGTGCTAGCCCGATTGGCATAACTTGTCGTATCTACATATATTTTAGCTCAATTCGCATAACTTGTCATATCTACATACATACAGGCCCAATTTGCATAACTTGTCAGATCTACACACATGCTGGCCTGATTAGCATAACTTGTCATACCTGTATAGATATTGGCTAGATTTGCATAAATTGTCATATCTACACACATACTGGCCCAATTTGCATAACATGTCATATTTACACACATACAGGTCCAATTTGCAAAACTTTTCATATCTACACACGTGCCAGCCCGAAAGGCATAATTTGCCATAACTGTATAGATATTGACCTGATTTGCATAACTTGACATATCTATGTACTCACTAATTTGCATGAAACTTTCACAGTTTCTACTAATTTGACCTGCACGAAAATAATAGGCACAATTAAAGTGAAAAAATTTCTCTTGAAAATATTTAAAATCACAAATTTTCAGATATTCATAATCAGTGCTTCTATGAAAGCTACTGGATCATGTGACTTGTCATAACCCTGTTAACGGTAGCTGACTTGTATGGAAATTGAGTCAATATGTTGTGGTTCAAGACATAGTCTGGAGAAATTTTAACCTCCCCAATTTCCCTGATCTTCAGAGCCCTCTACACTATCAGGTTATTTCAATGCCCTTCTCTATTTAGATCTATATTCATCCCATAGTGGCTGGCTGTTTACATGATTATCTTTTATTTACTTTAAGAATCAAGCTTTCGAACATCTTTCCCTAGGAGAGAGGGACTGATCCAGGTGGTGGGGAATGCCTTGTTTTCTCCTCTTCCCCTCCATCGGGAGAGTGACGCATGCTTTTGCAGCCATTTTTAAAAAAAGCTTCCTTCAATAGAATACATTTTTGGATCACCATGATTCAATACATACATATATAAATATATATATATATATATATATATATATATATATATATATATATATAGCTGCAATGCACCATTTTGATCAATTAGTGGAACCATTTGAGAATTTTAGTAGTATAGATAGTGAAGAAATGCTGTCCTTCTCCCTCTCCTCCAAAGTAAGGTAATACTGTCCCAACAGCATTACACAACTGCTTGAATGACCTGCGAGACACAGGAAACATTTGACAAATGAACAAATTAATCAATCTGTTCAAATTCCCTAAACCTTCAAGCTACACCTTGAATGTGTCTACCAATTTGTCAAGTGCTTCCAAATTTCCCCCTATCTCTCTAGGCTAAAAATAAACTGTCAGGAAAAAGGTGTTTAGTGTATAACTCAGAGGTTTTCAAACTGTGGTCCGTGGACTGAATGGGGTCAGCAAAGGGTATAGAGGGGGTCCACGAGAACGTCCTGAAAATATACATTCAAGCTGCTTACTTTGATCCCATATTGATGTTACCAGGAAGCCCTAGTCTCTTATTTGAATCTATTTTTCAAAAACAAATCATAACTTTCTATTGGTATACTTATATTTTAGCCCAAATAATATTACTTGCTGCTTACTTTGATCCCATATTGGTATTACCGGGAAGCCCAAGTACCTTATTTGGATCTTTTCTTTAAAAACAAATTATAACTTTTTATTGGTATACTTGTATTTTAGCTCAAATAATATTACTTTCCAAAAAATAAACATCCTAGTCTCGCTACAGGCGCTCAAACTTCTCCAAGTCAGTGGATACAGGTCCACAAGAAAGTCCTGAAAATAATCATTCAAGCTGCTTACTTTGATCCCATATTCATGTTACAGGGAAGCCCAAGTCCCTTATTTGGATCTTTTTTTTAAAAACAAATTATAACTTTCTATTGGTATACTTGTATTTTAGTTCAAATAATATTACTTTAAAAAAAATAAACATCATAGCTTTCTGCGAGTCAGTGGATACACCACGAATTCAACATAACATATGTTGCCAAATGTGTCAGATACCTATAACTATGATAATGATAATATTCATAATAATTTATTTCACCAATAAACATGACGTATGATACATACAGTTTTTTCCTCATTTTTGTACGTCATTGGAGAGTGGAGAGTCCATATTAGGCTTATTGCCTCACAAGTAGTACCCACCTTTTTGGTTTCTCATAAAACAGTATTTTGTGTTATATATATATATATATATTTTTAGGACAAGTGGGATCAACATTTCAATACTTATGGAGTAGCCAGCTCGTGTAGGTGGCATTCACAGAGCTGATAATAAAATCAAATTGAGTCAACAGAAATTTGTGGATAAGATTCAATGAAATATTTTTTGGTAACTGTTTTTTTAAAATTGTTTTTGCTTATGTTCATTAGATCCTTTTAACGAAGACTTTTATAAACTTGTTCCAAGCTGGTATTGCCTTACCTTTAATATGTATTTCTTCCATAATTTTCTGTGTTATTAAGTGCTGCTGATGAATTTCTTGTATCAATAGATCTTTTTACTATTTGAGATGTGATAGTTTCCTGTTAAGTTTCCTATATATCTAAGTACGTGGAATGAGTGTATATATATATATATATATATATATATATGCATAAGTATTTGTATATGGCATGTGATGTGAGCATAAGTGTATGTGTGCGTCTAATAGTGACATCTGTGCATATGTGAGTATGTATGTGTTTGCGTACGTGTCTATGAGTTATGTGTGTGTCTGTGGCCTGTATGTTTGGGAATGCATTTTTCAATATCTTCATCAGCAAGCTTTAATAATCCAGTCAATTAATTTGAAAGGTTAAGAATCAAATTTTAAGAATATTATTTTTATTGGTAATATAAATTGTATTGATAATAATTGTCAAAGCTTCCTCAAAAAATTTTAGAAATATTGGGAGCAATTAGATGTCTGGCTATTCCTCAGATATTTGCTTTTGAGAGATTCAACAAAAAAGTAGATCATATACTTGGCATGATTTGCATAACTTGTCATATCTACATAAATACTGGCCTGATTTGCATAACTTGTCATATCTACATATATACTGGTCTGATTTGCATAACTTGTCAGATCTACATAAATACTGGCCTGATTTGCATAACTTGTCATATCTACCTATATACTGGTCCAATTTGCATAACTTGTCATATCTACATATATACTGGTCTGATTTGCATAACTTGTCAGATCTACATAAATACTGGCCTGATTTGCATAACTTGTCATATCTACCTATATACTGGTCCAATTTGCATAACTTGTCATATCTAAATAGATATTGGCCTAATTTGCATAACTTGTCATATTTACATACTTACTGGCCCAATTTGCATGAAACTTTGGCTGTTTCTACTAATTTGATCTGCACAAAAATGATAGGCACAATTAAAGTGAAAAAATTTCTCTCGAAAATACTTAAAATCACAAATTTTCAGATATTCATAATCAGTGATTCTATGAAAGTTGCTGGATCATGTGACTTGTCATAACCCTGTTAACGGCAGCTGATTTGCATGGAAATTGAGTCAATATATTGTGGTTCAAGACATAGTCTGGAGAAATTTTAACCTTTCCAATTTTCTCGATCTTCAGAGCCATCTACACTATCAGGTTATTTCAATGCCCTTCTCTATTTAGATCTATATTTATCCCATAGTGGCTGGCTGTTTACATGATTATCTTTTATTTACTTTAAGAATCAAGCTTTCGAACATTTTTCCCTTGGAGAGAGGGACTGATCCAGGTGGTGGGGAATGCCTTGTTTTCTCCTCTTCCCCTCCATCGGGAGAGTGACGCATGCTTTTGCAGCCATTTTTAAAAAAAGCTTCCTTCAATAGAATACATTTTTGGATCACCATGATTCAATACATATATGTAGCTATTGTGTCAATATACTTTAATAATCCAATCAATTAATTTGAAAGGCTAAGAATCAAATTTCAAGAATATTATTTTTATTTCTTTATTTCTTGGGGAAAGGTTTTTTTTTATCAAGAATTGCAGGGTGACAGACATAACAGATTTATTCACCTTCATATTGAAAAAAAAAATTGGAAAACCTAAAATTAGACAAGTTCTCAAATTGAGATAAGTAAAAAAAAAACTTTCTAACTTCGATAAAGTAGCTCCTCGCAGGAAACAAAAAACTGATGTAAAAATAATATTCCTGGCACGTTCCTATTTCTATGATACCAATATCAGTTTATAAAATATTGTGATCAATAATCAATTAGCAGGTATATTGTATTTTATTCTATTTGGGGCATTGAAAATATCTTTAAGCCTTCTTGTAATCTGTTTTATTTTTAAAATCAGTTCATATCAAATGTAATAGTCACAGAACTGATTCATATCTCCGAAACTATTAACGATAAAAGCATGAAGTTTTTACCATTCAATAATATGTTTTAAAGATTCATCGAGAATAAACCAGGAAAAACATAGATAATTGGTTTCTTCAGTAAAAGAGTTTGTTAAGGCATTGTTTTTTTAATTCACACGTATTGCATAGTTTGTAAGAATCCTGCAGTTTTTTTTTCTTCACACAAATTCTCTTTCATCGCATAAGGGTTTATTTACTACTTTAGTGTCCTAATGTCTTAGATAATATATAGGTTTATTTGCTGTTTTAAAAAAATTGAGTGGAACGTCTCATTAAGATGTTAAAATAGAACTTTGCCACAAAAGGTTTTCTTCATCTTTTGTCCATTTTCTCCTTCTCACAAATTATATGAGATTTTTTTTCACAAGGAAGATAACCCATTTCTTCAAAGTAGTAACATCTAACGACAGACAGAAAGTCAGGGTTTAGTTTAGCTTTATAACTACACAGTAAACTGGAACCCCCTTCTAAAACCTAAAAAAATATGTTTTTCAAAACTTGCAGAGCGGAAGATCGTTGCATTGACATATGCACAAATGGTGTGAAGCGATCTGGTGTTGTGGCACATGTGAAGAAAAGAAGTACCCAACCTCCCTGCAACACATCGCATGATTCATCAGAAATGTCTGGCAGCAAAAAAAATATAGAACAAGCACAGTTTGAAGTCTTGTCTTATTGCAGTGGTAAACTTTATTAAACCCAGTCCACCTCCAACTGATGCTAGATGAACAAAACGAAGAAAGGAAAAAAAGTCAGCCTACACATGAACTTCAGTAAGACAAAAGTCATGTGCAACAATCACTTCAAAAATAAGAATATAACGATTAAAATCGAAGATGCAAAACTAGGGAAAGTAGACTGAATCTACCAAGGAAAACAAATCTCCATGTGATCCTCAAAAGAAGAGGAAATCAAGCAAAGAATCACTCTAGGACGACAAGCCTTCGGTAGAGCAAGGTCAACTTTCAAAAACCAGACGATCCCAATAATCCTAAAAAGAAGAGTATACAACCAATGCATTCTCCTGATAATCACTTATGGAGCTGAAACATGGAACCTAACCAAGAGACAAATTCGCAAACTGAGAAGCATGCAACGCGCACATGAGAGAGTCATGCTTAACCTTATATGGAGAGATCACAAGACGGCACAGTATATCAAGAAGAAAACAGGAGCCCGAGACATTGTAGAATCTATAAAAAAACTTAAATGGCGATGGGCAGATCATTTTGCAAGAATGACAGACAACTGATGGACATCACGACTCACAACATGGATCCCCAGTGATCACATGCAAAACCGAGGCCGACAAAATACAAGATGGAGAGATGAACTAGACAAATTTAAAAATACTGGCTACACAACGTCCATGACAGAGAATTGTGGTGGATCTTGGGGAAGGTCTACGTCCAATGACGGACAATAGAAGACTGATGATGATGATGATGACTACACTCATATTTTTGCCACGCTATGAGAAGAGATAGGTATTGAGTATTCAAATCTTTTACTTTATACAACAGTATGGTGGTTTCTCAAGGCTGAATAACACAGCATGTATTCAGTTTCAGGAAGAACTATTGGCATGTCTGACTGAATATAATGCTGACCTTGCCTCGTTCATGGTTGATTAAATTTGCCTTGGCTGACTTGTCTATCTGGCAGAAATACGCAACTTCCTGAATGGACTTAATTTGTCATTGCAAGGAAGAGATTCAAACATCTTAAGAAGCCATGATAAGATTGCAGCATTCAATAAAAAGCTCAGTTTATGGTAAATAAGAATTAACAACAAAATTCTGGATAATATTCCATGCTTGTGTGGATACAACAACAACTATTCATCAGTAAAGCTGATTCGATAATTTATGATGTCAGACAACACTTAGAAGCATTTGCTGATCAATTTGATTGATACTTCTTTGATGACAAAATAGGGAATTTTGACTGGATCTGCAATCCTTTTGTAGTGTCCACTTTTTAGCTCTAAATATGGCAAGCCTTTGGCAGAGCTAGCTCAACCTTCAAAAATAATAAGATCCCATTAATCCTAAAGAGAAGGGTGTATAACCAATGCATCCTCCCAATAGTCACTTATGGAGCTGAAACATGGAACTTAACCAAGAGACAGACCTGCAAATTGAGAACCATGCAACGTGTACATGAAAGAATAATGCTGGGCCTCACATGGAGAGACCACAAAACAGCACAGTACATCCGGGAAAAGACAAGAGTTAGAGACATCATAGAATCCATAAAAAATCTCAAATGGCGGTGGGCTGGCCATGTTGCAAGAATGGCAGACATCCGATGGACATCACGACTCACGACATGGATCCCCCGAGACCACATGCGCAACCGAGGCCGGCAAAATGTTAGATGGAGAGACGAGCTAGACAAGTTCAGGAAGTACTGGCTCTGTGATGCCCATGATAGAGAAGTGGGGCAAATCCTGGGGAAGGTCTATGTCCAACGACGGACGCTAAAAGACTGATTATGATGATGATGAATATGTACAAAAAATTAGTTTGGAGTTATCTGCCCTTGGCAGGTGTAGAAGTCAAAAGGAATGGTAAATTAAATGAACAGCATTTTTCAGCTCTTACAAACTTGAAGACTAACTACAGATCTAGACTTGTGGTTTAAAGTGATTTGTGTGTGAGCTTTTCCAAAATAGCACCACGAATCAACAGTTAGTGCAAGCATGGAAATTTGAAAATACACATGGTATAACTGCCTTGAAAACACAGCCTACTTTACTTTCAATGGCCAACATGTAAAACACTGAGCCTATCATTTGCCATCTTTTTTTTCATCTTGATAGGGGAGAAATTCAAACGTGTGCTCAGATCGATCTAATTTTCTTTCCTTTGAACTTTCATGAGCTCAGCAAAGGATCCAGTGACTTATTTTCAGCATTTTCAATATGATACCTACTCTTTTTTACGTCATTCATTTTGAATTCCTTTTTTTTTTTTTCAAACATTTGTTTAATTTTTAAAATTTTCTCTTCATAATCATGTAGTCTATTTTGTCAAGATTTATGTGAATTTCTCCAGTTTTTCTATTTCCACATGGTTGAGCAAATGTCCAGCCGCCAGCTCAAAAGACTTTGTTTGTCTACCTTCATATGCATCACTTTTCAGATGCCATTTCAATCTTTTCAGACAAACTCTTAAATACATACAACTTATATATTCTCCTTAGGTAATCGAGTAACATTAACAAATTGTTATTAAGTCAAGAATCACTTCAGGTTGGCAAGCTTTCGGTAGGGCAAGTTCAATCTACCAGAACAAAAGAATCACGGTAGTGCTAAAAAGAAGAGTATACAACTGATGCAACCCTCGGATAGTCACCTATGGAGCTGGAACAGGGAACCCAACAAAAAGACTGAACCCTAAACAATGCAATGTGCACATGAGAGAATCATGCTCAACATAACATGGAGAGATCATAAGACAGCATAATATATTGGAGGAAAAACAGGAGTCTGAGATATCATAGAATCCATAAGAAAACTTAAATGGTAATTGACTGGTCATGTTTTGAGAATGAGAGACAACCATTGGGCATCACAACTCACAACATGGATCCCTAGTAAGCTCTTTATGATAATTGTATTGAATGAACTTTTCATTTTATAATTCTAATAGTCTTCATTACATAAGCAAGCTTGTATTGTTGAAATCGTATGTCTATTAATTGGATTAAATTCTAGAGGGTAAAATATATCTATGCATAGAATATTTATGCCTTGAACAAAACAGGGGTTTTTGATTTAAAATGTTTGGGGACCACTGTACTCGCTGGTTATTTATTATCAATACAAACCAGAGCTTAAGCATTATTGTACCATCCTGAAAACAGAAAGTGATAGGCTAAAAACAAAATGACTGCCCCTATGCCTTCAGGAAAATAGAAATTTTGAGTGGAAAAGGCCATTGGTTTATTGGAAAAAATGAAATCAGATTAGAGAAATGTGAATGTTGCTGATTCCTTTTCTTCCTGGGAGAATAATGATAGGGGTAGATCCTCAAATGAAAATAAAATCAGGGGCATAAAGAGTTGGAAAAAAAACATAATGTGTTTAGTTTACCTACTGTCTACTAGGTGTCACTACCATCTGAAAAACATCAGATGTGGATTCAAAAATTAATTGTCAAGAAACAAAACAGTAGCCCCTATGTCTGGAGAAAAAAATTGAGTTGAAGAAGCCATTAATTTGCTGGGGGGAGAAGAACCTAAGGCAAAAGTGATGAGAATGTAGTCGATTAAGATTCTTCCAGGAAAAATATTAACGGAGGTAGATCCCTAAATAGTGATGCAGACAGGTTATCTGAAGATGAAAATATTGATAATACTAACTTTAATGATTCTGACACCTAAAATAATGAAATGAAAATAATGTGTCTGCGGGGCTGGAGGTTATTTTTCATTCTGTTAAGAAGTCGAGAGGTTTAATCAGCAAGATTAATTGTTATGAGGTTTATCCATGAACCGAGGAACTGGTTATGACAAGTAAGAACCTGAAACGTGATTTTAAGAAAAGCAGGTATTGTGAGACAAAGTATTTAAAAATTGAGCATTTATTACCTTTGATCAGTCTGATTCTTTCAAAACGTATCTATCCATTTAACACCTGTTTGTTTACCTGAGCTTCTATGATAGAGATTACTATCATATCCTAACTTCACATAAATGAATCACCGTAGCCCACTTGTGAACCAGAACTGATTAACTAAAAAATTATCTAAAAGAAATCGATCATTTATCTAAGAATATCTTTGAAAAAATACCAGCACAAGATTTGTATCCTTGTTGATTCAAAATGACCGTAGAGACCCAAGAAAGCACTTTTTTGAAAGAACAAAAAAAAACATTTTTAGATTGTGCCAAGCAGTACACTCATGCAAATCTTCATGGTTGTTGCCCCCAAAATGTGACCAGTAGTACACGGAGACACATACAAATAAACATATAGACACACAGATGAGCAAAGAAAAAAGAATCTATAGCCCACTTGGCTGGTTGGGCAGGCAGGCCATTTGTAGGGCTGTTTGGTTATTACGCACTGAAGCTCAACATTCAAGAACAAAAAGATCCTTTTCTGGAAAGGATAATTGACAACTAATGCATCCTCCTGAAAGTCACCTATGGAGCTGGAACATGGAACCTAACCAAAAGGTTGGTCTAAAATTAAGAACCATGCAACTTGTACTAAAGAGGGTCATGCTTAACATCAAATGGAAAAACCATAAAACAGCACAATATATTAAAGAAATAACAGGAGTGCAAGGTATAAAATTCATCTGAAAACTCAAATGCCAAAAGGCTGACCATGTTTTAAGAATGTCAGACAACAGTTGGATATCATGACTCACAATGTTGATCCCCAGAGTTCAAGCGACATTGTGGCCAGCAAAAAATAAGATGGCATGACAATCTAAACAAGTTCAGGAGATATTCATGTATGATGCCTGTGATAAGGAGATCTGGCGAAGCTTTAAGGAAGGACTATGTCCAATGGGAGATGTTGAAAGGTTGATGATTATAACAATGATTTATTCAAATCTCAGTTGTTATATTCACAACACCATATTGATGCCTTTGATTAAGAAAGAACAGATATTAGGTTGAAGGCTCCAAAATTCTAATACCGGATTGTCCCATAGGATATAAGCATTGATTATATATGTAGATACATGGTGGTTGTGAGTTCAATCCTGGGGTCAAGCAGTGATATTCATATACTCTGGTTCAGTGGAATGAGCCAAAATGGTATCACAAAAGAAATTCAACTAATACCTCTAAGTATGGACAAAAAAATGAGAATGTTCCATGGATTGAATAAAGGGTTCAGTCTGAAATTGACAGAAGATTAACAAAATCATTTGGCACCTGGAGAAAGACAGAGGATCCAATGACTGAAATGTGAATAACAACCAAGATGAGGATACTAGTTTGAGTGAATAAACAAATAAACAAACTTGATAGACCTCTTCGGGCAGCATACCGTGTTGGGGGTAATCAGATAAAACAAGAAAAATGAAAAACAGGAGATCAATGAATAAGTGGCTTCTCTTGCATTTTGTTGGGCAGTGATCACTACAAGAACCTGAATTATAAAAAAAAAAAAACAAGCGGACACAAAATGAGGGATCAATTTAGCATCAAGTTACATTAAAAAATACTAAAAACCTACTTTGGGGATGGGTAATTTTGAAAAGACAAGATAAGATATAAATGTTCAAATTGTTAGTTCTCTAGCTCTATCAATGTGGCCTGTACGTGTAATACATACATAAATAGCCAGCCAGCCAGCGAAGCTTAAAAACTAAAGAAACCTGTGTTAACAGTTTTAAAGACAGTTTGGGCTGATGTTTCCAAAGATCGGTTTCATTGTTTGTTTTTCTACGGCAAATTCTGTGAGTGTTTCGGTTATCTTGATTGAACTTAATTGATTTCACATGGTGATGATTAATATGATTTTAGAGAAGTGGATTCAAACTCAATGACCTACACTGGTGTGTCATGAGATTTTAAAAACTCTTCTAACACAATGCGCAGGAGATATAACGTAAACAATTAAGCTTTATGATATCATGAATTTATCTTATCAATATTCCTGATAGTTCGACAATGGCCAGTGATGTAGGTCTATATGAACTCTTAAATTAACGGGAGTGGCAAAGGGCTTGATTTACCCCAAATTTGACACAATTTTGCTCAAAATACACTTATTTGCCAGAAATTTTACACTTTTTGGCCTGAATTTGGATAGGCAGTTGCCCATCTGTTACCCCAGGCACATACCCCTATTACCAGTAAGAAACTTAGTCCTTTGTTTTAACTATGAGGTCTGTCCACAAAGTATCCAGCTTTTTTAAATATCTTGAGAATTGGCTGCACGGCTCAGGTGTAACTTGACAACCTATAATAGGGGACCTTGCTGCGCATGTGAGAACAGATACTCTCTCTCGTGATTACTCAGTTGGCAATGAGATTCAGTGAGCTTGTATGCTGTATGACTATTGCATTCACAATGACCGAGCAAGTAGAACAGCATATATGCACCAAAGGTTTTTGGTAAAAGATTGTGTCATAAAAAAAGCCACAGAACCATCTTTTCATCCCTGAACTAAAGTTGCCATCCACACATTTTACTTACTGTCTGCTCCAATAGATATATATATATATATCATAAAATATTTTCAGTAAGTAAAAATCCCCCCCCCCAAGAAATAGAGGACAGATTTTATCAATTGTCGCTCTTTAATCACTGTGCTCGATATTTAAATTAATAAATAGAGCTATTAGTATATAAAAATAAGAATTACAAAGATGTATGTTAACATTTTGTGCCTACTACACTCATCAGCAAACTGCAATACATTTTTTCAAATTGACAATGGCTGATATGTGCAATAGGCATGAAATGTTAACATTCACCGGGTATATATCCTTGAAATTCATATCTTTATATATCGATAGCTCTATTCATTGATATGGAGCAATTGTTATTAAACATTAACAACAGATAAAATCTTTCTATTCAATTCTTCTTGTATTTTTACAAATTGAAAATACATTATGAACTATGAACTATATATATATATATATATATATATATATATGTTGTTTGTGCATAACATTTTTCAATCAGCATATAGACACAACACTCTGAAGACAGAGGCGCCAGTTAGTGACACTTTCAAGCCAGACAGAGCGCACAGATACTACACTGTGATCCTACACAGAGGCTCAGGAAGGAACATATTGATCTTAAGCAGAGTACTCAGATCTATATCTAAATAATTCTGTCATTTTTTATTGGTACTCTACCCAGAGAAGTCACGGGTGTGACACTATGATAAAGCACGTTGAGACGTCATATGTCACAAACTCCAGGCGATACCAGTTTATACCACGACCCCAGACCTACTATTTCTCATTGTCAACAGCTTCCAACCGGAATTCACAGAAAGCGAAGGAACAATAAAAAGTGAAAATAAAAGCTGGCGATTGTGCCATGCTTTATCAGAGTCAGTCTCAATGGGCCAGGTGTAAGCATTCAGACTAAGAGGGGTAAGAAGATTAATTGAAAGGTAGGTTGGTAGGTAAGCAAGTACAGGTCCTGCCATGCCAGCCTTATCCGAAAGTGAAGCGTTCATAAAAAATACGAAAACATTCGCAAATCGAAATAACGTAAAGCGTAATTACGAATACCATTCATTCATATAGGAACATTTTTTAGCATTCCCAGACAGACTCTCAAAATGGTGGTGATGGTATGATAGGTCAAGTTGTCGGAGGTTGGGATGGTTAGGAAGATACAGGGGATGGAGTATAAGCGATAGAGAAAGAGGGAGCGCGCAGTCCCTCTGATGGTTTGTTGCGAAACAAATACTGAACGTTATTTTCGTAAGAGCGGAAAAGAGGCGAGAAATTGACTTCGAAAAACCGGGAAACACCTGTTGGAATACTATTGGCGCCTGTGTCCATTCCTTTATTAAATAGGTATCATCATCAGCAGCAGCAACCTATTAGTCTATCGTTGGATATAGATCTTCCCCCAAATCCGCCAGACCTCTCTATCATGGGCATTGCGCAGATGTATCTATGAGACACCAGCATGTTAAATTATAGTTGAATTGTTTTACGACCGGTCTTAACCTCAGCTCTACTGCCGATTAACAGAACATCTTGCCCAGTTAGGACTGGACTGTGCACCCAGTCCTTACTGCTTCATGGAGGACACAAGACAGTGTGCCCCACTAAGAACCGCCATAATTGTATGTTTTAGAGGCAGCGATCATCACCATATTTGGATGAATAAATGGGAATCAATGAATTTTGTTGAATTCAATTAGAGGAGCCCATTCTTTAAAACAACAACAAAAAACAAACAAACAAAAAAAAAACGAACAATGATGACACGTCACAGCCAGTAATTGAACAACCGTAACGTCAAAATTTGGAACCATGTAAAAAAGATTCCAGATATGGTCAGAATGAATTATATTTATGACATCACAGGAGTTTTCTACAGGAAAACGAATAAAATAGAGTAAGAAAAACATCTAGAAACATGTTAATAATAAACGCGTCAAGACAAGGAAACAAAAAGGGAAAAAAAAACTTTTTCCAAAAACTGAAAAAAAATTCTCTAGAGGGAGAGTACTCATCATAATTTTTTGAATCTGTTTTAAAAGTCATGGCGATGAAATTAGCGCAACAACTGTTAAAAAAACTGTTAAAAAACTTATAAACAATTATCGATCACTGCTAACAGTGTTTTTGCAGTTTTAAAGCCGAACTGCGCATAAACTTAATTTTAAAGTTTAAAATCTTCGATTATTTTTCTACAACTAAAAGTCATGTTTATCATAATTGGGATATTAAATTCATTGCAGAAAAAAAAA
>OY735227.1:33458499-33665999 GCA_963457665.1 Thysanoteuthis rhombus
CATAATAATTGGCATAACAGGAGACAACTTTCTCTAGGGACTTTTTTTAAAAAAAGTCATATGATTTTTTCCTATCAATACTTTTTTTGCATAATCTGTTTTATATGTGGATGGACAGAGTATTGATAATCTGTGATTCAGTTATAATAGAAGACAAGGACAAGATAGAGACGTAAAGATACATAAAAGATATATTTGATACTGCTTAATGGGAAGGGTGAATGATGTCACAGTAAAAGCACGCAGTTGTGTTTGAGGTAAAGGGACGTAATTGTCAATGTGTTAATAGCAATAGTACTTTATAAGTCATAGTATAAATAACGAGGTAACATTTTTGTACTATAAGAATCGCTGAGCATTTGCATTTTGTGTGTCAAAGAGAGTTTTTCATGTCTCGATAAACCATCTGGAAACCATAGGAAACCTTCATTTCGTGACATGAAGCGTTGGGGAGGAGGGTATGCAAGTGTTACCAGAACTATACGCCGAAAATACAATTTCCACAGTTTCTGATAAAAATGAAGGTTGCTATAGCAACTCTGAATCTATTCATCGCTCTATATTGTCCCCAAACATTATTATATGCTTTAGTACAAACACTAACATACAAGTACTGTACATTAACTTTATTCTGTCACTAATACTTGCCTCAATTCCTGACAACTGACTATTGTTTCTTGTCCTTATTTTCAGTGTATAATATACACACCGAAAAAGTTTCAAAATTTTACCGAAATTAATTTTGGGTAAATATTTCAAAATTCGACGTTTCATCATCAAATGTACCCCCTGCCACCAGACATATTAATTTGTTAATAGAGAAAATGGCTGAAGCTTAGCAGGGTAGCGGAGAAGTGTTATACAAGTGATGAGAAACGCCCGAACGTCAAAGGTTTGTTTAGTATTTCAATATGCTGTCAGGATTTGTTTCGAACAAGTCAAAAATAACACACGTAATAAAATAATGATTATGTATCTGCTTGGAATACCAAAATAACTCAGGCGTACTAACACTTTGACCCTTTGATTAAGGCTCCGATTTTATTGATATTAATTTCCTTAATTTCGTCAACTTTTTACCTTCATCTCGATTTTTTTAGATGTAATCATGACAACTTCGATTCGGGCCGTCATTCTACGGCTACGAGCAAACAGCCGAAGCTTGTGATGAAGAGAGCAAAAAATTGAGATGAAGCTTAGTAGTAGTCAAAATTAATGAAATGTTGGGTTGCAATGTTTCATCTAGTAAGAAAAATAGATAGTGAAAATAAGAAAAAAAAGATTACAGTCTTCATAACTATACAGAAATATCATGGAATTAACTCGTCCTGAAAAGGTATAATCTTCAGCAATAGTCTTGCAGAAATATACAAAAACAGTGTGCCGTTAGAACGCGTGTGTCAATTAAATATTGCCGTTAGGAGTACCATAACAACGAGAGTTTACTGCGTAACAAACAACCTGTCCGAGTGACGTGTCCACTTAAACGGATTAATGAAACAATATAGAGGCGATTTTATGAAACAGCTTAAGAGAGATAATCCCCACTTATAACAGTTTAATCCGGGAATCGCTCATTGTCTCAATTAACAGCTGGGAACGATTAGTAATTGTGTAATAAGAGAAAGTCCTCAATAAATAAGAAGTTAGATCACTCGACTGGCGAACACAAGGTCTTCGATTTTTCTTTTCATTTTTCATCTCTCAATTATCTTACGCCGTCGCTTTAATTTATAATCGACATTGTATCAATTATCAAACAATACATTCTTATAATTGCTTACGATACTAGAAGTCTAAGATTAATCGACAGTTTTAGGGAATGGCTCTCTGTCCTACTTTAACAGAAGATATTTCTTATCGCACCGAAGATTAATTTTATAGTTTATAACCTCTGCCAACGAAGTTGAAAAGGTATATACGTATTCGGTCGTGCCATCTTTGCGTCTGTCTATTCACGATATATTTCTTTGAAAAAAGTACTTGATTAATTTCAATGAAACTTCGTAGAAAGTGCACAATGAAGTAAGGAAGCGTTGGTTTAATTTTAGGGCGGATCCAGAATTTTTTTTTTTTTTGATTGAGAGATATTTTCCAGTTTTTTTCATACATTTCTGTACACGCTCATGACTATCCACACGATATTTCAAAAAGTTTCCGATAAATTTCAATAAAATTCTATGGAAATGTGAACAATATGTTATGGAAGAGGTGATTAAATTTTGGGGTCCGTACCATACTCAAATACCTCCTGATTATGGTGTTGAAAGAGACTCTTCGAATTATTTTGAAGAGACTCTTCGAAATATTTTAAACAGACTCTGGCACAAGGCCAGGGTTATGGAGAAATACACACGCACTTGTAAATATGGTGATAGTGTTATTCTTTCCAAATGTAAGGTCGATCCCCATTTAAGGGACCTGTCTCTTGAACAATAGTGAAGGAGACTTACGTAGCATCGCCCTCGATATTTTTTGTTTTTTGTTTTTGTTTTCAAACATTTTGCTTTATCAGTGAAAAGATTACAATCTAGATGATTGATTAAAGGATAGGAAGTAAGGTGCGTTAGGTTCATGGTTCATGCTCTTTCCTTGTTTCACAACGAAAAGTAACATCACCATATACAAATACAGGATCCCACGCAAAAAAAGAACATATGTATATAAGAATTTTAAGGATATATACCCAGAGAATACTAACATTTCGTGCCTACTGCACTCATCAGCAATCGGTAATGTTTTTTCATGTAATTATGAAAACAAAGAAGCCCATTTACATTTGAATAACGAATTTTTCTATTATCCAATCAAATATATATATTTTGTATTATGTTCAAAGGGGAGGTAAGTACGGTGGATCGTCTTCAGACATATATACATAGTAATTATTGGTTGGAATCGTTAAATTTTAATAAATAATTATATCTGATTGGATCATAGAAAAAGACGTTATTCAAATGTAAAAATTTTTTTTTGTTTTTGTTTTCATAATTACAGGAAAAAGATATGGCTGGAGGGAGAAAAACTTAGTCTAAGACATCATAGAATCCATTAGAAAACTCAAAATGGCAATGGGCTGATTATATTGCAATAAATGGCAGACAGCCGATGGACATCACTACTCACAAAATGGGTCCAAAGAGATCATATGCGCAATGAGGCCAGCAGAATACAACATGGAGAGACGAAACAGACAAGCTCAGAAAGTATTGGCTCTGCGATGCCCATGATAGATAGATCTTTCGAATGCTTGGGAAGGTCTATGTCCAACGACAGATGATTAGAGACTATTGATGATTTTTGCGGTAGGCACAAAAAGTTAACATTCACCAGGTATCTATCCTTACCATTCTTATTTTCAAATATTAATAGTTCTGTTTACAGCGTTAAATTTCTATATTTTTCTTTTTGATATTTTTACTAATTGAATATATATATCTATTTCGATGTATTACATCTCTTCAGTTTGGCTATAGACTTTCCATTATCCCATCCAGCACCGCGAGGCAGAATTGAAATCTCCACTTCAGACCCGTAGGCTGATATCCTACCTCTGGACTACGGAACTGGACTGACAGTAAGGCTGAATTTAAGCGATATATTTAAATTACACAGAAATCCCTCATCCACCAGAGTGCTCAATTCCTATAGCAGAGCATTGGATAATACATACATACATACATACATACATACATACATACATATATATATATATATATATATATATATATATATATATATATATATATATATATATTTACACACACACATACACATGGTACATTTTAATTCACACTCACATAACACACACCACTGATGATGGGAAAAATCCCGAAACATGTATGGACTATTGACATATAAGGATTAATAAACCTTACCACCAAAAACTTCACTCCCGAGTCTGTCTCACTCCCTAAAGTACACATTATATATATATATATATATATATATATATATATATATATATATATATATATATATATATATATATATATATATTTATATATATATATATATATATATGAATGTTTGTATATGCACTCACTTATCCAAATTTCTAGAAACCGAAAAGCTCTGAAAATCGAACATTTTTCCCGTGGAAAAAAAATACGATCGTTTTCAGAGATTTCTTACTTGAAAATAAAAGATTACTCAATTATTTTCTTGTGGCACTCAGAAATAAAAATGATTACAGTAATAGTCTATCTTTCCATCCTCTCATTTACTTATGTACTAATGAACATTGAAATCATTTACTGTTTCTTACCCTACTTAGTGTGAATATTCACAAGGTTCACAGCCGAGACATTGCCACTCCCTAACAAGTGTATAAGATGTATTACTGAATAATTGTACATGCGTACAAGTGCTTCCGGTTTTGTTCAGGTTGTATCATCTCTTCCATAATACTCATTAATGATTGATAAAAAAACAACCTTTTTTAACTCGTACAAAGACAAGTACTAACTTGTAAAAAAATACTGAATTTCAGCTTTATCATTAAATCAGTAATATACATCATTGAATTTTCGAATTTTGCGCCCTGGGATCTAACCATGGCTCCCCAGAGCGTCACAGTGCACTCTTTGGAAATCACTGATCTACCTATATACGGGACCTGAACGACTGTTCCATAATCAGAGAAAAAAAAATCCAAGTTCTGAAAAGTGTCTGGTCCCAAGGGTTCCAGTTAACAGAATGTGTACCCGAATACACTTTTGAAAAATCAGTTGTACCAGGGGTTCTTCAGTTATTTAGTGCAGAGGAGGGGTTTATTCCCATCTCCTGATTTTCATTTTGATGTCAGGTGGAAAGGACGTAGAGGCAGTGTTGAATACCCATCACGTCCACTAGGGTTAGCATCGCTTAATTTCAGTAATTTTTCCTTTGACGTACATTTTGCTTAACCAGTATAGAGAGGCTCTACAAGTCATACATAAGCTCTAGAAATCAGGTATGTTTTTTTTAATCTAAAAGTATAATCAAACTACTTATTCATCAGAAATTAACGCAATAATCAACAAATAGCAAATTATGAACTCGTCAGTTTAGTACATCATACGCTTTGTTCTCATCATACCTAGGGCAAGTTCTCCCTGAGCGGTAATGCAAAAAATACTAAATTTGAAACTACATTAAATCACGTATCCTGCTCTACCACTTAGCTGGGGGAAATGGAAGACTCCAGCGTTACTGTGGAGCTTTCAGCGTGTAGGTGGATATGATCGATTGTAAATAATGACCACGATTAGTTGATGAAAGGATATTTACATAAGTGTGACGTCAAGATAGATTGGCATGATAAAACGCGACGAAAAAAAAAAACCCCAGTTCGTTATATCACTCGAGAAAAATATCTGACTCAACCTGCCATCTAGTATCTCTACAATAGTCAGATACGACCCAAAATGAAATACTGCTTACGTATCTGGGCAGGCTCCACCCGACAGGTGTTATCTAGTCTCGATGAGGAGCGGGATTGAGTGTGAGGACCAGTTGGTGGTGAGCTTGTTCTCATCTCTCCAACCACTCTCCCATAGGCGTGATTTAGCGAGGCTGGCACTTCTCTACTGCTATTTTCATGGGAAGTGTTCGGAGGAGCTCCATCAGCTGGTTTTCCACTCGTGAGAGATTTTTCAGCCAGAACATCATTTGCTATCTCTGGTGAATCCTATCCCTACTTTCTCACAGCTTCTTTCCCTAAACGGCTGTATTGTGAAACAAATATCTGCGAGAGTGCTTTCCTATTGAATATGATATCCATCTTTTTAAAACCAGTGTCAACAAATATATCAAGTGAACCTGGAATTACTTTACACCAATAACAAGAATGGCCCCTAGGCTTTGTAATGGGTGACTCTGAGTTAAAACAAATAAAACAAAAAAACAAAAAAACAAAAAAAGAAAACAAAAAAACGGTCTATTAGTTTAAAGTCCAATGCATATAACCTTTTATATATTTATCATATTTTAAACCAAGCTTTCTTCTTGGAATTTACTAAGCTTAGCAAATTCTTACACAAGGGCAAAATCGAGAAAATAGAAGTAGGAAGACTGTGTTGTTCCAATCTTCCAAATGAAGAAAGCCAGCCTGCCTACCAGCCTTAGATATCAGTATTCGAAACCTTGGCTGTAACACGAACTCATAAGCCGGATGCCAGTAGAAGGTGTGATAAATAAACCAGTCACGAACCAGGCCAACCATAGTTTCTTAAGAATAATTTGTCAGACTTTTTGCTAGACTGATTCACTTTCAGTCAACGGGGGGGGGGGCATAGCTGAGGGGAGGGGCGTGGGAGATTTTTTTTTTAAAGAAGCTTTATGAATAGTAGTTCGCCTACTGTATTTCTATGAAAATTATACATAACAAACCTCACAAAATATTGGAGTGTCCCCTCAAGGTAGACATCCCCGGGTTCCGAAATCTCTAGCTATGCCCCCGTTTTAGACCTTTCTATTGTTTTGAACAGGTCTCTGAACGTCGGAACACACGGGCGTCACAGAAGAGATACAAGGGTTCTGTGCAGAATCGACTACAGGAATATCTTGATAGTACGGTTTTAATTTGCAAGGGTTTGATGTAGTACGGTTAAGGTATTGCTGTACAAATTAATGTAACCAAGTATAACCTGAAAAATGCTCCTTAAATTAAGATTTTGAACGGTGCAGTTTTGAAGATTACGGAAAATTTTGGAACGAATTAATCGCATCAATGGAGATATACTTGTAATATCAATGGGCAACGGGGACCGCCGACAGAGAGACATTGAAACATAGAGTATTCTAGGCAACCTCCCTATTTGGAGCAAACCGGAGCTCCCTTCGGCTGTCAGTCTTGCTCCTGCAACTCTGTATGTTTGTGAGTGATAGAGAGGGAGATATAGCATGGGTGATATTACGTGTGTGTCTTAGAAGGAGCTGGGAAAGGCTTTTGTCTTCTTGATGATGATTATGATGGTGATTGTCTGTAGAAATGCCCTGTTATTTCATACGATGTAGTAACATTTCTACCAATCAATAATGATTGGTCAACCAATAGGTTGGACTGAGAGACCAAGTGGCTAAAAAATTACTTTGGAAAAAGACAATCTAAACCCACTTCACGTTGAACGAGGGTCAAGTCAGCACTTCTCTAATGAACCACTTGCTTAAGATATGACAACATGAAAAATTCAAAAAAGTAGGAAGAAATCAGAGAGCGCATGCCTCTGCAAACGCCAGTGTCAGGGAGCGGGGTAATTGTGCATGGATCCGTCCCATGATTCAACCAGTTCTTTGGTTGCCTATTGTCAACCCTTCTTCAAAATATCAATGGAATTCATTGAGAACTTTTCGAGTGTGGACTGACAAATTTTCGGCGAAATTATGTGGTTTTGAAATATAACTATGGCGTAGGGGAAGTAATTTTACATGGATCCGCTCCCAAATTAAAATTGTTTCTTCCGTAGCCCACCCTTCCCCAAAGTGCCATTGAAATTCAATAACTTTTTGAAATATCGTGTTGACACAATTTTTGGCGATATGTGCTTTGGATATACAACTACGATGTAAGGGAGAGTAGAGGCGCATGGATACGCTCAAAAATTCAATCAGTTCTCCAAGAGCCAAATGTCCATTCCCCCCACTGAATTTCATTCAAATTCATAGAGAACATTCGGAGATATTGTGCGGAGAGTAATGAGCGAATAGATAAATGTATGGAGAGAATATCTCTCAATCGAAGAAGTGAACCTGGACCCCCCCCCCCCAATGTAACCTCAACTTCCGTATCCCCTTTGGCAATCGTTCCACGAAAATTCATTGGAATCCATTACGCACTTTCCGAGATATCGTATGGACGGATGGAAAGACGTGATCAAATAACTCTCTTCCCAATTTCGTTGACAGAGGTTAATAATACACTTTAATCGCTGAAATATATATATATATATATATATATATATATATATATATATATATATATATATCCGATAGATGATATCTTATTTGTCAACTGCCATGGAATTTTCCCTGATCCAGCATGTGATAATCTTAATTCACTATTATGAATAATATTCTATTGCGTGTTACAATTCATATACCCAGAGCCATCATTTCCATTTTTTCATGAGCTCTCAAATTCAGTTATAGGCCTGATCTCTCCCTTGGTTATTTTATATTCTGTGCGCGAGGTTATTAATTCCACCATAATTATCACATAAATATTTTACTTGAGCAATCCTTGCAATAATGCAGTGGGAGAACGGCCATTTTGAACTAGTGGCTATTTTTTTTTCAAAAGGCTAAAACTGGGTAGATTTCTTTTTTAGATAACTGGGCAGATTTCGTTTCAAGGAACCTGAGTAGATTTCATTTCTAGGTAACGCTACACAGACTCTTATTAAAACCCAGAAAACTACTTATATACAACATTATTGATCAGATATTTACGTTCAAATGGTACACTTCTTTCTACAGTAATATATATATATATATATATATATATATATATATATATATATATATATATATATATATATATATATATATATATATATATACTGTGGTTATACTTTCTGATCCCTCATCGTTAAAAACGTTTTTGGGGTAACCTACCTAAGTAAGCCTTGTTTCAAAAAATGGATACGTAGCATAAAATAGTATCAATATACAATATACATAAAACCTTACATAAAATGACAAAACAACATGTATGGCATAAACTATATGATAAGAAAGGGTGGCGTTTGATCAGTACTGTGGGGTGCCGTGTTAATATAAGTGTTTTGTTTTTAAAATCCCCGAAACGGTCACATGATAAACCACTGATGATCCCAACAAGAGAAAATTTATATATTGTACATTATATATATATATATATATATATATATATATATATATATATATATATATATATATATATATATATATATATATATATATATACTTGTATTCCACAAGAGGGGAGGGGTTCAATAAGTGTGAGAGATAAGTAAAAAGTTAGGAATAGCCACACTTGTTGGAAATAAATATCCTTTTAAATAACTTGGATATTTAGTAAAAAAAAGTTCTGTGTCCATAGTTCTATTTCACGTTCACAGAAAAAAGCTATGAACAGTATGTATCCATCATTTATTAAGAAATTAATGAAAATAAAACCGTTGTTCAAATAAGATTATTATTCTTGATTACCCAACTTTATCTTCTGGCAATTGTATCCATTTTTAGCTATTCAAAATGGCTGTTCACTTGATGCATTACAGTGAAAATTGCCTTTATTGACTTACGTAACAATGTCTTTAAGTATATATCTGAGCAAATTAAGATGGTATTCCAAATACTAAGAGAGGTCCTATTTGTTCAATAACAACTACCCGATATGTTTGAATTTCTATGAGATTATTTTTAAGGAAAAAAAAAACCCTACTGAATTCGATTCAGTGGAAGAGTTGATCGTTTCAAATGATGAGAAGTATATATTTTTATTAGCGAAATGGGTACCTTTAAATGGAAAAGTCCATTGTTACAGTGACAGAAATACAAACAAATCCCTTTCATAATCAAACTGAAAGAAAAAATGAATTTATAACCCCCCCAAACTCTAAAAGGAATTCAATAAAATAAGCAGAGGACAGTGTGTGTTTCAAAGCTGCATGTTTGTAAGTGGTCAGACTTCATAGGGTGTGGAGCAGCCTGTATTTCGGTTAATTAAATTGCCGATTTAAATGTATTTTATATGTAAATTTATATCTATAATTTTAGATAAAAGACCAATGACGTGTAATTTTTAATTTGTTTTCATCAGAATTCTCGCTAATCCAAACTCGACACTGCACTACCTTGATTGCTAAGTAATCCATCTAGAGAATTTTGTGTAATGGCCAGGGGCCAAGTAATCGCAGTGCGCCTACTCAAGAGTTTTTTTTTCTTTTCATTGTACTTATAATCTCTGATAGTTCGCTTTCAAGTACCTTTGACACAAATGGTGACACAACTTAAGGAATGTGGTCCCGATCGAATATTCTGCGGTTGTTACGTGGCAGGTGTGGAGTGTGGACATTTCGCACCAGCGCATACTCACAGTTAAAAATGACGCATAAATAAAAATAAGTAAAAGAGTTAATGAAAGAAAATCGGGCGATTGTTACCTTTCCCGTTTGTGTGAGGTATAGTATTACTTGGATAAGGGTTTAGGTTCTCTGATTTGAAATTCGTTATCGGTGTCTCTGTTATTCTGCAGCTAGAACGATGGCTATTTTGAAACGTGAAAGGTAACAGTTGCCGAAAAACAGTAAATAAATAAATCATATTTCTACTGCTTCGTTTCATAAACTTTCGACAGATTATAACATACCTGAGCGACGTCAAGTGATGTCCAATCGGGACTACCTTCGCTTAGTTATTACAAGAAGTTATTTATAAAAAAAAACATTTCTGACACACTCGGCGAGACTTGAACTTCCTCTTTCACAATAACACCCGAGAGACCAACTCTGCAAACCACTGAGCCGGGACGACGAAAAATATGTCATAACACACACACACACACATACACACACACACATATATATATATATATATATATATATATATATATATATATATATATATATATATATATATATATATATATAAACGCGATGTAATCCGCACATTATATAATTTTTCTGTGTAATATTTTCTAATAGGTGCTCAGACTCTACACTCTGATCCTAGTCGCAGCGCACGGACATTCTGAAGTACCAATCCTTAATATAATAACACCGTCATTTTTAAGGGTACTACTATGCTATCTAAATTTCCGAAATGACACCCGCATAGCAGAGTAATGCTGTGGGAACGGTGTCTTCTTACTTCTGTGAGGATGGGTAACGGCGTTCCCTCACTATATATCCAACTAAAATTCTTAGAAAAATTACCGATAAGAAAAATTAGCCAGCGCAGTTCAAGTACTCATTCCATATGGTTTAAAAAAACGTATTTCTTTTTTAGCCCAGCACTTTTTTTTTTCAGACATGAAATTACCTTCGGGAAGAAAATGCACAGTTTTGAAAGCAAACCGTTTCCATCGAACGTACTAAAACGAAAAAAGTTGCATGAATAAATTTACTCAAATTATTAATTATTATTATTATTATTATTATTATTATTATTTAATCTCAGCTTCGATGGCTCGAAATAATTTGGAAGGATCTGGTTAGGGCTAGGGGTAGGGGTTGGTCATAATTCGAGACTACAGTAATTGGAGTGTGAGGAAGGAATAAAGCAGCACTAATACTAGCACTATAGGAGGGACCACACTTATTTTATGGGACTGCACAACTTGTACCGATAAATGTGTGAAGGGTTTCTCAAGTTATCTTCTCGACTTGCAACTAACATCTAATCAACCCCTAGAAATTTAACTCCATAATAGCAGTTACCTTGTCTTTTTTTTTTTACTTAATCATCATTCTCATAGTGAAACAGAAGTCGAATTAAGAAAGAAAACCGTCTCAAAAACGCTTTCTTTTCTCTTTCGATTTCCTTAAAGAAAATGGAAAGAAATAAAAATATGATAATGATAAATTTTTTTCCTCAATTCACAAGATTTTTAAAATCTTGCTTTTTAAATTTAGAATTAACCGACTTGAAAAGAAAAGAAAAAGATGTTTAATTACTTTTACTTACCTTTGGTTTATTACAGTATTTTCTTTTTTTCTTTTCCAATATTTTTTTTTTTCGTCCAAGTTTTCCAAGTCCACGGAAAATGAAGATCGGTACGATCCCTTTTTCAATCAATAACTTATGAAAATATAAATCCAATTTCTCTCTCTAAGATTTAGAAAAAAAAAGGTGTATTATTGTATCGTACTAGCTGTAGTTTCGCAGGACAAATGATTAAAAAAATGTTATAATGAAGAGAGAGGCAGGTGAAAACAAAGGCATCATCAGTTTTCCCCCAAGAGAAATTTTTTTGTTAGCGGATCCTGAGATCCCTTTTCCACGCTCTCGGCACGCGTGTAGTTCTGTTGCTGTTGTTGTTATGGATTCAGTTGGTGTAAATCGTCAACAGTCCTGAGGCCCACAGACCTTGATCAGTACTTTCAGCGATAAATAAACAAATGAACGTAAAAAAGAGTAACCTCTCTCTTTTTTTTTTTTTTTTTTTTTTTTTTCTCACTCTTTTTTTTAAAATGTCAGCCGTATCGACCCAGGACCGATAAAAGAAGACAAGTGTGTCAGAATAGTGGTCGCAGTTGGAGAGGGTCGCGTATATGATATTGTGGGAGTGCGTGAATTGATGTTCGCTTTCATTCATTCATTCATTCTATTCTTTCTTTTTTTTTAAAAACCCCACTTTTGTCTCGCTCTCTCTTCAATGTTTTGTTGTCGTCAGCCAGTGGTGTACTGACAATTATAGTGAAAACGAGACAATTAAATAAAATTGTTAGGTCTATTAGCTGCTTCTTTTTGTGTGGGGTAATTTTTTGGTGACGTGTGACACAGATGAGGTAAATAAGACAGGTGGTAAAATTTAGGCTGGAAAGGGTGGTAGAAAAAAAAAAAAAAAAAAAAAGAGAGAGAGATATCCGGTTTCTTTCTTCTTTCTTTTTTCCCCCTTCCTTTCTCTCTCTCGCTCTCTTTCTTTTTCTTACATAACGCCCCCAACTCCTGGGCCTTTGAAATTAACATCCATGCGATTTAATATACATGATCAATATATAATGAACACAAACATAGTGATTTTTCTGTTTGATTAGGGTATTGTTACGTTAGGATTTATGTTTTCTTTTCATGCGCCGCAAGTCGTCCTAAGCATGACCTTTTTCGGCTACTTTTCACATTAAATGATTTTTTAATTTCTTTTCTAAATGAATAACCTCAGAGAAATTAAAACATATCCATGATTTTTTTACGTGTAATATCGATTAGTAAAATAATTAAATTGATCATATCATTTGACACCATTGAAGAGCAACTCCTAAAATTAGATAAAATCGGGGAAAACCCCTTACGAAGATGTTTAAAAAACCAATTCAAAGTGAGAACATTTTTATTTCAATTCGTCATTAAACCGAATTTCAAATGATGATTTTAATGTCAAGCGGCAGGCCCTCCCCAATTCGAAGATAAGGGCAACACAATTTTCCGATTTCCATATCACTGACTTAGCTTTGTGCCAGACTCTAGAGTAAGCATTGGCCATCTCTGAAGGCAGAAATGTCTTATAAGGGCGCCTGTTTGGGCCTTTCGCCGTAGAGTAATAGCTTTTATATGTTGATGGGTAGAGTATAGATGAGTTATGATTGGATTCGAAATGGAAGATGAAGATAAGACATACGACAAACATGTATTCAATTAAAAAGACATGGTCAATACTGATTTGTAGGTACGTAAATGACGTCACAATGAAGGAGCATAATTTTCTTGCAGCATTAGTATTATTTAGATGTAGTTAGTACACGCAGCTTTTATTGGTAAATAGAAGTATTAATATGATTATATAACACCTACATTTTTTGATAGTTTTTTTGTATCTCTGGTAGTAACGGGAGAAAATGTGATTGCTTGAGTGCCTTTTCTGTATGAGTTCAGAATTATTTTCATTTTTGTATTTAATTTTGAATGTTTCAGGGGAGATAATAAATTTCTTTTTTCAAATTTTCCAATCCTCTTAAGTTGGGCCTTGTTAATAGAATTACTTTCATGTCCTTTTTTAAGTTCGTTATTCGCGGTATCTTAAGGAGATGTTTTTCGCACGCTGCGTGTTCTTGTTTCTTGATTTGTTGATATCGACTTGCCACGATCATTGTGTGTCTGCAATCGATTAGTATTATATTTTCATAATCGAATTCTGGAGTTATTTGTATATACTCTTTTTGTTGTTGTTGTTTAGGAGAAAACGTTGATGTGGTTTCTTCCGACTGTGATTACAAAGTACGAACAATGTTGTTGCAGTTTCTTGACTATTTCACCCTTTCTATTCCAATTGTTTTCGAATTTTATGCGCATACTATCATTTTGCTTGAGTATTGGTAACTCACGGGCTGAGTGTTTTTTTTTTGTTGTTTTTTTCTACTGTTTGTAATGTGAGTAATTTTGTTTTATGATGGTTTATATTTGGGTGTTTGAATCCCAATCTACTGTTCACGAGTTGCTTCGTGGGAGATGGAGCGCTATTTTTAGTGCTGTTGTGCGTAAAGCCAAGAGTACCAAATGCGGGTCATTATTGTTCTTCATAGCTTTTTGAGAGCTTTCTTAATTGTTTGAACTCTGTCTACCATTACGTTCGATTGAAGGTAATTTGGACTTCATTTTCAGTGTTTGAAATCCCATTGATTAGCGAATGATTTAAAATCATGTGACTCAAGTTCTGGTCGCCGTCACTAACAACGATTTGAGGAATGCCGAATTAAGCGGATGTGTTCTCCAAACTCTTTATTACTGTGGCCGAATCGCATTCTTGATTTTGACGTAAATCGAATATATCTTGTAGCAGAATCCACTTTAAGAAGGTATGATACACGATATAAACGGAGTATATCTGTTCCCACTTTTCTCCATGATGAGTCAGGGATTTCATGAGGAAGTAGTGACTCAGCTTACTATTGATTACAACGATTGGTGCATATTGAACAACTGCAGATCATATCTTTAATTTGAGAGTTCGTGCCTAGCTAGTAAAGATATTCTTTTTCAGCCATTGCCGCACATTTATCGATACCTTAATGACCGGTATGTATACGTTGTAAAACTTACTTACACAGAGAGTTGCTTACGATTATTTGTGCACCTTTGAGGACATATCACGTCTCACAACATGGATCTCCAGAGATTACATAAGAAACCGAAGCCGACAGAACACAAGATGGAGAGATGAACTTGACAGATTCAGGAAATACTGGCTCTGCGATGCTCATGATAGGGAATTGTGGGAAGGTCTATGTCCAACGACGGACGTTAAAAGACTGATGATGAGGAGGACAAGTCTTTGAGCAACGGAGATTTCACCATGGATAGAAAAATATGGTTTAAGAGAAAGGATTTTTCCTTGTGAGGCAAATCATGTTTTGTGTTTTCTATGAGTATTTACTGACTTGGATCGCCTGCAGTGGCTTTCTGTCCAGTTTATTGTCACTCATAGGATTTCTTTTTACAACTGAGTGTCTGTAAGTTTTCATATCTGTATCAGACATTTCAGATATTTCTGATATTTGACTGACTGTATCAATGATTTTTTGCATTAATATTTTTATTTTGGATTTCTACTGAGACAACAGAGATTTTAAAGTTCCGTCTTGTCTCCTCAGTAGCTTGCCCTTATTGTATGGCCTTGTCTAGGGGTTAGTTTCAGGTTTCCTGAGAAGACGCCCCTTTGGCAGGATTGTACGATGCCACATACTAAAATATCTTTCATAAGACTATCGGAAATATCTCCGAATTCCTATTGCGATAGTCTGTGACGTATTCATCGAACCTCTGCCCATTTGTTCGCTTGTTTTAAAAATTGGTGTCTTATAAAAGCCAAGTCCTTCTTGTATGAGTCGAATTTCTCAATCACTTTACCCAGGTTGTACCTGTCGTTATTCTCGTCATAAGTCAAAGCTGCGAAAATACCGCGGCCTTTTGTCTCTAAGATGTCAAAAGAATTGAAGTGGCAACTATAGCTGATTTGGTATCAGATTCCGCTGTGGACAGGCAAGTGACGTCACAGTAAAGAGACGTGATTTCCTCCTGGCTTTAATATCATTGAGATGTAGTTGGTAACTGCAGTTTTTATTGGTGAGTAGGAGAATTAGTATGATTAAATAACGATAGTGAGCGAACTAGATCATTACAAATGTGTGGTTAGTTCGATTCTCCCTTAGTGCCCCATACCTATGGCCTCGAGCTAGAATAAGCTAAGTTAAAGGCTCTTGCGATAGAGAAATGGTTAGCTAAGCTTGTCTCGCAGATTGTGCGTTAATTTTGTGAGTTTGTTCCGAACAGGTTGCCCTAATTACATGGACATCTGCAGCCACTTTTCCAGGGGCCCAAGAGGGGAGCAAAATGATATATTCCCAGGCTGGGGAGCGGGGACAAAAAGATTTATTCGGAATATATCCTAGCGGCAACCCTGTTACTAACGAATAATAATACCGTCTTTTTATGGTGATACATTAAGTTGAGATTACATGAAACAGTTGTTGAGCACCATTATCCTTTATTGACAATGACGTTCCATCTTTCAAACACCCTTGTCCTCAGTGAGAAGACCTGGTCCAAGGGAGGGGTGAATACTTTGTTTGCACCCCCGGTCCCCTGGTGGATGCCCGTGTCTACTTAAGTAACCCGGTGCCATTCTGAGCAAAGCTTAAGGATTTCAAGCCCAGGTGGAAGCTAAGATGGCAAATGCTGATTTTGATGGTCTGATATGCACTTCCTACTTGGAAAATTGATGCAACGTAACTGCCATATCGTTATTCTCTCTCAATTGACCTTGTGTCATACTTTGCTAAGCTTAGTAAACATGATCATTAAAAAATCATTCTAATTAATTACATTTCTATACATATAAAAAAAAAGATAAACATATAAAACCAGTTTCAGAGATTCAATGAGTTTTTGAGACAATTAAACTCCTTCATTTTGTTTATGTCGTTAACACAACTTTTTTGTCGATCTATTCTACGGCTTTCCGCAGATGCACTATACGAATTTAATTGTGGTAAACAGAAGCACCCCCAGCAGCAACGCTTATAACGAAGGATTCAGGTGCATTTCTCTCTTTTTCTTGTTAGGCTAGTGTTTCTATACTTTGTCGAATATCCTGGTCACTAACATTACATTCAGATAATGCATCTGGAGAACGCCATAGAATGAATCGGCAGAAAGGTTGTGTTAACAACACAAACAACAAGAAGTAGCTCAATTGCCCAAGAAACATTTTGTACGTTAATGACCCTTCTCAAAACTATAGACAATATACTTTTAAAAATTTCTTATCACTCGACATAATGCGATAACTCTTGTAGCAACCGCCTTCATTCTTTGAAATACCGGAAGTCAGATGAAAGACGTCATCATCATCATCGGTCTTTTAACGACCGTCGTTGGATATAGACCTTCCCCAAGGATCCGCTACATTTCTTCATCATTGGCGTCGCAGAGCCAATATTTTCTAAATTTGTCTAGTTCATCTCTCCATCTTGAATTCTGTCGGCCTCGGTTTTGCATGTGGTCTCTGGGGGTCCATGTTGTGAGTCGTGATGTCCATCGGTTGTCTTTCATTCTCACAACATGACCAGTTGCGTTTTCTCTGAGTATTTTTTTGATGGATCCTATGATGTCTGTGAACCCTGATTTCTTTCTGATATATTGAGCTGTCTTGTGATCTCTCTATGTGAGGTTGAGCATGATTCTCTCATGCGCACGTTGCATGCTTCTCAGTTTGCAGGTCTGTCTCTTGGTTAGATTCCATGTTTCAGCTCCATAAGTGACTATCGGGAAGATGCATTAGTTGTATACTCTTTTTTAAAGGATTATTGGGATCGTCTTTTCTTGAAGGTTGAGCTTGCTTTGCCGAAAGCTTGCCATCCTAGAGTGATTCTTCACTTGATTTCTTCTTTTGTGGATTTCATAGAGATTTGCTGTCCTAAGTAGATGTAGGTCTTCTTTCCCAGTTTTGCATCTTCGATTTTGACAGTTATGTCCTTATTCTTGATGTGATTGTTGCACATGATTTTTGTTTTACTTAAGTTCATGTGTAGTCCAACTCTTTTGCTTTCTTTGTTTAGATCATCTGGCATTAGTTGAAGGTTGTATAGGTTCTCTACAAAAAGTATGGTGTCGGCTGCAAATCTGAGGTTGCTCAGATATTTGTCGTCTATTTTAATGCCTCTATTTTCACAGTCCAGGTTACGGGAGATCATCTCGAGGCAGGCTGTAAAGGGTTTGGGTGAGCTGGTATCGCCTTGTCTTCCTCCTTTTTTGAATTCGAATAGTTCAGAGTCTTTATGTAGCCTGCTAAAGGAGTTGCTGTGATTGTATATATGTTGCAGAACTCTGACGTATACAGGGTCTACACCTTGTTGAGTGATAGCCTTCATGACCCATGGGAATTTCTACAGAGTCGAATGCCTTCTTGAAGTCTATAAATGCTACAGCAGGTGGCATTTTGTATTCTGCTGCTTTCTCCTTCAGCTGGTTTATTGAATGGAGATGGTCCATGGTCGAGGTGAAAGAAGTAGTTCTCACGAATACTCGAGATCAAGGCAGCAAATTCAAGTAGCTCATCTATATTACAGTGATCCGACTTCTGCATGTCTGGTCAAGTTTTTTGTGTGTTTGTTACCAAAACATATAAAAAATTACATAACATTGCGCAACTTTCATTTGAGTAATTCCATCAAAATGCTCTAACTTGGAAAATAAAGTAATTTCCAGTCCAATCAGGTTATCGGTTTCTGATTATTTTTAATAAAAAAATCTGTATGTGGGATGCTATGAAATAGAAAATAAAAGAAAATTGAACCCTACAAGTAACACACTCAAAAGCCCATTGGCTTTTGAGTGTGTTACCAATCGCTTTTTTCTGTAAGTTTCATCATCTACCTTGTAGATTTGCCAGACCTCTCTATCATTGGCGTCGTATAGCCAATACTCGCTGAACTTGTCTAGTTCGTCACGTCATCTCATATTTTGCTGGCAGCGTTTTTTATGATCTCTGTGTACCCACCGTGGGAATCGGGACGACCAGCAGTTCTCCGACATTCTTGCAACATGGCCAACCCATTGCCATTTGAGTTTTTCCTATGGATTATATGATATCTGTCTTTCCTCTGATATACTGTGCCGTCTTGTTCTTTCTCCATGTGATTCTCTTGTGTGCATTGCATGGTTCCCAGCTTGAGGGACCATTTTTTAGCAAGGTTCCAGGTTCCAAGCTTCAATTTTCAGCTCCATAGGTGACTATTGAGAGGATACATTTGTTGTTTACCTCTCTTTTTAGGATTAATGGAATTTTCTTTCTCTTGAAGGTTGAGCTAGCTCTACCGATTATTAACCTTCCTTTCATTTGCCATAAAGAGAGATCTCTATGACTTTTATTTTCAGCATGGACCAGTACCTTGATTTTTTGTTATTGATATGTATTAAACTTAACTTACTGTAGCATATGGTCAGATTGGGAGGGGCAGTCCAAGTTCCAAATGACTTGAAAATTCGAGACTTCGGCTTTTTCTTTGGCTCATATTCAATGTAATACTACCATGTGTGAATTTATATGCTTTCATGATGTTACGGTTGCAATCCAGGCGATCAGTGCAAAAATTGCTCAGATGGTAATAAAAGCATGAAATTTAACACAAATATTCTTCACGAATATGGAGGCATTCTCAAACTGTCCATCCATAGCAACGATTGCTCAAGAATTCATTTTCCGTAGCAACTGCTTGAACATCAGTTCTTTTAAATTTTCATCACTAAAAGTTTCGCAACGTTTTTTGTTGTTGTTGTTGTTGTTGTTTTGTAGTATCAGTTGTGTTCAATTGAATTCTAAAAGTCTACCACAATCCGACCACTGGAAAGAATTAATTTTCAAGATGACGTACAAAGGCCTCCCTACTGACATACTTCACGAGTTATAGATGATTTTATTCAGCAGCACATATTATTTAGACGAATTTCTAGATCCTCTCGAAAATTAAATCAAAAACAAATTTCTGGATCCACACCAAAATTTAATAACTACTTCCTTACCTCGTAATCCATCTTTACACAAATATAAGTGACTTTTATTTGAAATTTTCAGAAATATTGGAAAATATTGAATTTCATTGCGAAATATTTGAGATATGGTATGGACAGACAGGAGCGAATGCAGTCGTGTACAAAAAAAAAAGAAGAGATATTTAGGCATTTTTCCTTATAAATTTCTGTATTCGCTCCTGCCTGTCGATACGATATCTCCGGGAATTCTCGATTAATTTCAATGAAAATTTGAGAAAAGATGGGCCACAAATTGGAGAAGTGATCAAATTTGTGGGAGGGTAAGGAATATCTCAAGAAAAGAGTAACTGATTATTCGTTTTTGATTTTGAGAGATTCTTCTGGCTTAATTTAAATTTCTGTATTCGCTCTTATCTGACTACAAAGTTTGGGAAGGATTCAGGAGTTTATTGTTGATTTGTAGTTATTTTTGCATTTTGCCCCTTCATTCATATTCGCTACTGTCTGTCAACACGATATCTCGAAATTTCCCTATAAACAGGAATTTGTCTTCCATGGGGAGATATTCATAGGCTCATTGGCTTGTTGCTAGGTTTGAAATATTGCTTAGCAGATGTTGCCAAGGAAAGTCCACATCAGAATGTCTCCAAAACTTTTAAGTGATGTTATAACATTTCTAAGAAGAAATGGTTAAACACCAGTGGCACAACAGTTTTGTCAGATAGTATTTTGGTTTGACTGACAGTCGTCCAAGATTTCCAGAGAAATATCTCTCAAAAAGAGAAGACCTGAAATAGAATTAAATCTTTTTTCATTCTGGACAGGGTAAATGTTAATGCAAAACTTCATTAAACTCTATTGTTTGGAGCCTCTCGTGCGTATGAGTGTTCTCTGTCACTTTTCACTTGGTCTTGTGTTAATTTTGCGATGATTTTCATCTTATTTCTCCTTTTAATAGAAGTATTTAGAAATTTGCCGACACGAAACTGAGGAGTTCAGAGATTTGCATGCAAAGGTTTTACTCAAAAATTTGTTACCGTCCTAATCATTATGCCTGGGATATTTCTTTATTTGTGTCTGGCACTGTTCACTAAGACCTAAATATCAGCGAGGCGAAGCGCAGCTGTAGGGACCACTCAAATCCAGTGGATAAAAATCGTGCAAAATTAGGCTCCATGTATTTCGCTCCAAAATCGTAACAGAAAATATTCAGAAATCTAACGACGGAAATATTCATGAATTTATGACCAACCAAACACCAGCATTTAGCTAGAGTCTATTTCATATGTAAGCAATGACAGACAAGATTCGTCAGTCAATTGCAACTCACTTCCTTTGGGCAACATTCGCCTAACTCACATAACACACGCATTCACTGGCTTGGAATTCTCGCAATAATGTCAAGCGAGTAAGAGGACATACATACATAGGTACACGCTTGCATTTACACTCATTTACTTATACACATATCAAATAAACTTTGAGTAACTTCTTCCTTCACTTAATCCTTTCTGATGTTTCAATACATATGCATACCATTGCATACATGCACACAACATGACACGCGTATTCGGGACTAAAAGCACGTATTTACCTTCATATACCCATACCGCTTCTATGTACAGTGGATGTGATAATCCATACAGACACTCAATAAATTAAGGACATATATTTATCATAATCAATTCCTTATCAAATGATTTATTTGAACACGCTTTGAATATTAAATTTGTATATGGTTTTATATAACCCATGCGTATCAATCCCACACAGCGTAACAGTATTATAGATTGTCTGTAACAGAGGCATTAACATTCCAAATTTCAAGTCCCTCATTTTCCAAGCGGCATACATTAGTTTGTCGGCCAGATGCACACAATGGGCTGTTATGGATTTCAGAACCACGTGATTCTCTTTGCTTAGGAAAGGATGTATGAGGGAACACCTCGTGCATAATTTGAAATCGCTTGGGTTCTTAGATGGCGGTATAATTACATCTGTCTGTCGGTTGAAATGGACTGATTTGGTTGATATATCAATGACTACCTTCAGTCTGTTGCCATTTCCCTCTTATTTCGGAAGACGAAGTCTCTTATTTATACAAGTGACACAAGCCCAGTTTAACGTGGGGAACCTCACACACGAACGTGTAGGAAATTCTTCAAAAATTCTCTTTAGTCCTGGGACATAGCACTTGACTTGGTCACAGGCCGAACCCTGATTCCACTGAACCAGACGACACCGAGCAAAGCCAAAGGCAGCGCATCTGCGTTTGTCTGATCATAAATAATCTCCCACAATTTGAATGATCAGCAAACTAACACCTGACGAAGGCTGAAGAATTGGTGGTTTCTATTTACAATATCAAGAATGCGAAGACGGGGTTCAATAATCCGAACTAAATTTGGAAAATATCATAGATTTTGCACGTACACCAATGTAGTCACTAAATATAACTGTCTGGGAGTATAAATCTATTTAAAACTCTGAATGTTCAATGTGTCGAACCCAACCCAGCTATTTATTTACAAATATAAGTAGTTTAAACAAGAAACGGGACAGGCCTGTTTCTCTTCGTCTTTTTCTTTTTCTTTTAATCAAGAAATACATAAACAGTGTCTACTGTAATCTTGTGGTGTAAAGAGCTGTGGGAACGGCGATCCCTCACTATCTATTGTGGGAATTTCGCACGTATGGGTTACGTACGACACATAAAAGTTTAATATTCAAAAAGCGTGTTCAAGTAATTGATTGGACAAAGAGAAGGATATGATGAATGTATATTATTTATTTCAGATAACAATACCAAATGAGACTTATTATGTATCTGTGAGAATTAATAGGTTACTTTAATGTCCATAGAAATCAGTATGAATATAGGAAGGTAAAGAGTTTTCAGGTTGTGTAAAATTGCGTGTGCTTTTAGTCGCAGGTATAGGCATCCTGTTGTGTGCGTATCCAAACGAATACATGTCTCAGAAAGGATTAAGTGAGGGAAAAAGTTACTTACAGTTCATTGAGTGTGTGTAAGAAATTGTGTATCAAGCAAGCGTACGCATGCATGTATGTCTTTCGTACTTGCTGTTTGGTGAATGCGAGAATTCCAGGTGCCGGTTCATTGTGTGTGTGACGTGAGCCAGCTGACGTTACCCGGGGGCAAGAAAGTCGCAACCGACTGATGAATCCGGTCTATCATCGCTTATATCCGAAATAATCAGGCTCCCCGACCCTTGCTGACTGTTGACCTGCGATTGGTCGAATATTCGTGAATATTTCCGATATCTAATTTTTTAAATTTTTTCTTCCACAATTTCAGAGTGAAATCGATGGAGCCTACATTTGAACAATTCTTGTTCACTGAGTTCCAGCGGTCCCTTCAATTTATAACATTAAAATTTTCTTCTTGAACAATTCACCAGTAGCATAGAAAGAGGGGACAGAGGGGGTCAGTCACCCCCGGGTTCAGTCACCCCCGGGTTCAGGTGTGAAGGGATGCGCAATTTCATCCGGCCAACAATGCTTGTTAATCAATATTTAATCCCTTCCCCAGTATACAGCTCAACTACTTTTGGGCGTCGGCGTTGTCCTCAGGTGCTGTTTTTTTCCTGGGTGCTGTTTTGCCCACGGGTGCTTAGAAGCCCTGCTAAGCCACTACAATTCACAGGTAAGAAAATTAGCTAGTTGTACAAATTTTACCCGTTTCAGAGACGTTTTGAGGCCAGATAGGATAAGTATTTGAACAGTTGTACATATTCAAATACGTGTTCCATTAGATCTTTTTAAGCATTATACCACTGAATGTATTTCTCCATCATAAAAATAGGGTCTTGTTTTCTTTATCATTATGTTTGAGGATGAAAGAGAAACAATTAGTGATTATCAAAGGTTGCTATGGAAAACATACAAACACTATGCAAGTGACACGATTACAATCAGTTTATTCATCTTTATTTTATTGCAACCATTCCCGGAATAAGAGGGGTGATGTTGTGATGCCGTAGGGCCCGGTTAACGATTTTGAAAGGCCTATTCCAGAGGCGTAGTACGAGGGAGGGAATAGTGAAGTCAGATGATGGCGTGACATGGATTCTACTTTTCCCCTCTGTCTCGGGCCTACTCACCGGTCCTGATAGCAACATTAATAGCAAAATTATGCAACCGTTTTACTTCTTGAGGTGATAATTAATCATAGATAAATATATAAATAAAATAATCACCGACATTCAAGGTCGACGTATTTTCCTATGTGCAGATAGCTCACCCACTGAAACCAGAGTGACAAATTATCAAGTCTTACCAGTTCGTTAGAGCGATTTCCAATCCTGTCTTCTTTTTTTTTCTCTTTGACAAATCCCTTTCTTCTCTGTTGCTAAGATACAAGTGCTATTATTTTGTTTAGTACGGGTTGTACTTCTGAGTTCCGTTATTCACTCGTCCGGCAGCTCCGATGGTTCGGGACGGTTATTCGATACTGATTGTCACGTAGGCATGAACAAAAGAATTCAGCGGGAACTGACACCCGAGGAAGAGAAAATCCCCAAATTGTATGAAAATTAAATTAATCCTCAAAATCTTTGTGTCATTTGTAAGAAGAAAGAGTGGAGAAAATTCTAATATGTGTACACTAAAAAATCGATGGTGTGAAAAGTTGTTGACTAGTAAACACACAAGACAATACAGTATATCTGGAAGAAAATGGGAGTCCGAGACACCATAGAATATATTAGAAAACTTGAATGACAATGGGCAGGCAGAATGACAGACAACCGATGGTCATCACAGCTCACAACATGGATCCCCAGAGATCACATGCGAAACCAAGGCCGACACAAGATGGATAGATGAACAAGACAAATTTAGAAAATACTGGGTTCGCGACTCCTGTGACTGAGAAATGTGGCGGATCTTGTCCAACGACGGAGATTAAAAGAATGATGATGATGATGATGATGATGATGATGATGAAACAAGAATAATCGTGAAATTATCATCAGAAAATTTATAGATAAAAGATACCCCGATTTGAAAACTCTGACAAGAATCAATTAAATATTAGATAAAAGAAAATTCAATACTTTTTTTATTAAAGGATTAAAAAAATATCAGAAAATCGAGTACAGTATATTCCCCACTTCGCTATTTTAGCTTCAGTAGTTCGGAAAATATGCTCTTTCAGCACCAGATTTATCCAAAGGTTGCTGGATTAGTGAGGTGCATACTGTCCACATAACTGTTGGACATATATATATATATATATATATATATATATATATATATATATATATATATATATATATATATATATATATATATATATATATTAGATGCTGATATTTGTTTAAAATGTATGGAGGATCAGAATGCAATAACTTGTTAGTTTTTGGTATTATTTTTTTTTTAATATACGAAATTTGAACATATACAACTGGCTAATTGCTGAATTTTTTTAGACTCCAATTATCGAACCATACATCGTATGTTAATAAATCTCAAATGATTTTTCTTCATTCAATTTTTGTAAAAATCAATTACCATAAATTAAATCAAAATATTACCTGTTTTATTTTTTAAAAATTGCTATGGCCTTTATTCCTACCAAGAAAATCAAAGATGTGACTTTTCTCCCTATTTCGTTTTTTTAGGTAGCTCAGGGTAACACTACATTGTGACTTCTGTTCCATGATTTTTATTCCTGTGACTTTTATTCCGGGATTCTTTATTTAGATATTTTGTAAGCCTTGTGATAATGCAAAAAATCAAATATTTCCTCAAAAATTAATTATTGAAATATTTTTTTAAAAAACCAACCTAATTCAAATATTTTAAAACTCTTTGTTCTCCTTAATTACTTCTCAAAAGATTGTTAGTAAATAAAACTGAGTTTTATTAATCGAGAAATGTAAAGATTTTCAAAATGTAATGTACGGAGGGGGATCTTTAATAGAATTATTTCAATTCTTTTAATTAGATACTGATATCCATTTGAAATGTATGGAGGATCGGAATGCAATAATTTATTATCCCCAATTTTGATTGTATCATCCATGAAAAAAAATACACAAAGTAATTTCTCCACGACTAACTTGATACTATTTTCTTGCATCTGAAACAAAATTAAAACTTCAGAAAAGATATTATGTTATTGTAATAACGTTTTAGATTTCTTGTACAATATGTGTAGTTGTACCTATTCCACAGCAAGCTCAGAAATCTATTACGTATTCAAAGCATAAAAAGTGTTTTTGAACGTAAAGTGAAACCAAAATGAAGCATTATGAAAAATATATTAAGTAACTACAACAGTCTATTTCGTTAGGCTTCGTTCTTGCAAAGATATCTATTACTTAATTATAACCCGTCTCAAGAACCAACTATCTTTCAATGGAGAGCAAAGGTAAACTTGACAATCTATCCTTACTCATTGTCAGAACAGAAGGTGCATGCTTGCCTGTCAACACAGTTCAAAGGACAAGTAGTGAATGAATATGTATCGATGATTTTTTTGAAATCCGAGGATCAGTTAATTTTTGGTAGAATCTGGGCGTGTTCTCGCCTTGAAATTTTCTAATGCAAATCATTACGTTACACCGATTGGGAATATTGAGAAAAAACATAAAGTTCAAGTGAACACCAATAAAGAACGCAGAAGATTGTTCCACACAAAACTGCAATCACTAAACGTACCAAATGAACTCATCCAACCATTCAAGCTATAATTGAAAAACGGATATAAAATCCTTACCGATGAAAACGACACCAACATCCATGAACACCTAAGCAAAATGACAACCTCTCTAATTGAAACTGCCACTATGTTTAAACCAAGAAACACACAGACCATTAGTAAAATCTCGGGCGAAACCAGGAAAATCATGGAAAAGCACAGAAACCTTAAACCATCACCACTAACAAAGGAGAAAATGGAGGAGGTCGAACTAAACAAAGCAATCAAAAAGAAACTAAGAGAAGACAAAAGAAGGTACACGCCGGCAATCATTGAAACCACTCTCGAAAAACGACGAGGCTTCAGAGCAATGAACAAAACTCTCAGTATAGGACAGAAACAAATAACTAGCATACTCAAAGAAAACGGAGACATAACAACAGACAGAGACAGAATTGTCAAACGCGCCCAAGAATTCTACCAAGAACTCTACTCTTCAAGACATGAGCAACTAAGCAACAATGAGGATACGCCAAACACTGACAATCAATTCGCAGACTTCCCACAAGTTACACCATGGGAGGTAAAAAAATACATCAAACAAACAAAAAAGGAAAAGCCCCTAGACCAGATAACATCACCATTGATCTACTCAAAAAAGCTGGTAAGATCGTCAACAAAAAATCAGCTAATCTGTTCAACTTGTGTCTAAAACAGAGTAAAATCCCGAAAGAATGGAACACGGCAACCATTATGCTTCTTCATAAAAAAGGAAACCCCACAGACCTCCACAACTACAGGCCTACAAACCTCCTCAGCTGCATCTATAAACTGTTCACAAAAATCATCATTAAAACACTAGATGAAAACCAACCACGGGAACAGGATGAATTTAGAAGAAGCTACTCGATCATGGACCATCTCCATTCAATAAATCAGCTGAAAGAGATAGCAGCAGAATACAAAATGCCACTCTGTATGTGCTAATCATTACATTGAGTGCCCGTTTTGAATACAAGATCTGGGGAATGATTTTGAGACATTTGACGAGGGCGAGGGGTTCCTTAAATGGGCTCTTATATGTCTTCTTTTTAGATATATGAAGGACTTGCTGATTCCATGCAAATAGCGTCTTCTCGCGAATATATTCGATATAGAATAAACTCCCTTCTAAATGTTTATCTTTTTCGTCTTCTTAAACATTTCATATTTTAGTGATTCCAACTTCACAATTTTCTAATCAATTAGCCGTTTTAACACCTTTTTACTCTTCTTATTCTGTGGTTTAAATACTACCTTCCCTACTAACCTTTTGATATGAAAAGTGGCTAAAAAGCCTTGCTTAGTATGACTAAACGTAAACAAAAAACGTGTCTCTCAATTTAAAAAAAATGAACATATTTATCAAGCTTCCTATTTATCGAAGCACCTTTCCTTGGTTTAGTATTGTGTTCAAATATTTATCATTTATTCAAAAGTTGGATCCGCCCAAGTTACTATTCAAGAAACTCGTTCTAGATTATACCAAACCCAATATCTTTAAGTATGATATGGTCAGACTACTTTCCTCGTCTATGCATTCATTTGTTCACAATGTTTTGCCGGTGTACCCTTCGACCTTTGTCGGGTGTTGTTGGTTCTAGAATGTGGAATTACTACTCACTGCACATGCTCGATTCAACTGGACACGTCACATCTGTTTGTTTGCCTTTTGTATATTTAGGATGTGTTTTTGAAGTACTTCCTAGCTGATTCCCTTGCATTGGACTATCTATTTCCTCTTTCCGAGAAGTTCTTTCTACTCTCCAAGTAGTGATTCCGCATTCTAGGACCAACAAAAACCGATGAAGGCCAGAGGGTGCACGGTCGAAACGTTGTAAAAAAAATGAACCTATAGACGTGGAAAACAGTCCAACCATATACATAATAATGATAACTACATCCCGTCTAAAAAAATCAGACAAGAATTGTCAATGATATCTGAGTTTTACACAAACAAGGTGCTGCCCAAAAGTTTAGGGAACTCGAGGCATGAATGAGATTCTTTATCCCTGGTGGAGTGATGTTGAGAGACACGTTGAATGTCTGGCAAGTTGTGGGAAACGCTGAATCAATTGACGGATGAAAAGATTGAGCAGTCTGTTCCAATTGCCAGAACATTTTGGTGGCGCTATGTTTGCATTTAGTTAACTTTGTTCTTATTGGTTTGTTATAGATATATTAAAAGCCAGGATTCTGAATGTTGATCTCCAAGGCAGGGAAAACTCTCCCACTTGGATGTTTAGGGTAACTCACACTTCTTACCTCTAACTTGGCCTTGGTCCAGATTAGGTCAGGTGTAGTAAGTATCTACTCATATAATGGGCTTCGTGGATGTCTCTATTCATGTCAGTACCTTCTGTCTCTATACTAACCTAAACAATTTCCCACAGGTTAACATGCATTTCGTTTCCATTTACTACTAAAAATATCATGTGACAGATAAAGATAATTCTAAAAAAACTATGTTTGTTCAAGGAAAATGTCTAAAATTGCAGAACAAAAAAAATTCAACCAATTTTGTGTCTGAATATGCCTCGAATGAAAGAAAAAAGTGAACAAAAATTGTATGAAGAGAAAATCCTGAAATTCAAAATGGCCACCATCCACCCTATTGACAATAATCTATCTCAAGAACTGGACACTGTATTGTTGCATTGCTTAGGATCTAAGGAATTGCTGTGTCGAGTTTGAAGTTGTTTGGATTAGTGGTTCTCAAGAGAAATGCAATTAACCGGTAGCCTAATGTGTCATTGCTTACAAATCACAATTTAAATGAAAAATTGTTTGTAGTCTAGTTACAATTTGGCATAAACTATGTAGATTAAGGCATTTTAGAGTAGAGTTTGTCATGCAGCTGAAATAAAATGATTCAAGGGTGCCAATTCCAAATCTGCAGTTTGACATTCACTATTTTTTGTTGTTATTACTGGAGAGCTCATGCAAAATTAGAACGAAAATTGCTTTTGTTAAATTGCATGCCAGTGATTCTTTCATACCTGACAGATGCAAATTAACAAGACACACTTCTAGGAAACTGATGAAATTCTTTTTCCAAATAAATCTATTCACATTTTTTTTATAATATTTTGCTTAAAATTCCACAGAGCTCTGTCGTGTGAGTGCAAAAAATTAACCCAAACTATTGTTATTGTTAGCATTTTCTATTAGGAAATTTCAGAAACTAACTTACTTGATATACCTGAGGGTGCCCTTAGTTACCAGAAAACTTCATGGGGTAGTTTTCTGTGATTCTTGAATCATGGTTTTACATTCAGAATCACTGGTAATCAATTAAGCTATTGCAATTTGGGCTTTGATTTTGGATGAGCTCTCTAGTAATAACAACAAAAATGGTGAATGTCAAGCAGCAGATTTGGAATTAGCACCCCTGAATTATCTTATTTCAGCTACAATAACACTGTTTAATACTGAAGCTATAGAGAGTGATTTTGGACTAATGTCCATTGTATTTTGACAAGGATTCATTAGCCATGTTAACAGATGTAGTAACAAGGGTGATAGGTCTTGGCTATCTTCAAATTCTTCAATGAACAGAGGTCATTCAATGGTTTCTATTTTTGAGACCTGCTCCTCTATGCAACCTGCTAAATTGAAGCTTTTAAAAGTGTACTGCTTGCGCCTTTGTCAAATAACATTTCACTAAGATTCTTTCTATTCGTAATTGATCTAAATCCCATGTTCTCAGATTCGAATTCATTCATTGGCATAGTATTGACTGTGCTTGACTTTACACTACTCTGGTGTCCAAACTCGTCTAACTGCTTCATATAGTCTTTCAATAAACTTTGAAGACTTTGAATTTCATGGTCTTCAAAAAATGCGATGTTCAAATAGGAGAGAAATATTGCTTCGACATCTTCTTTAGTAGGGTGATGAGTGTAGCTATCTTTGATTCCAACTCTACAAAGATCTTTGTGTCCAATATATATCATCTAGCATATTCCCTTTTGATATCAGATCTCAACATGCAAATTAATCATTCATTGCAGCAACAAATTTGGTTTGTCTCTCTTTCAAATCTCTGCTTTCCAGAGGCAATATATGAAGTTTGTATTTATATTGGGCCAACATTGAGCTTGGACGGGAAGATTGGTGGGAAGATTTGTAACACTTCGATCACTTTTTATCAGGAAGCATGAAGTAAGGTTTTTATGAATCCACAGTATAAATACTTACAAAAAAAAATATTGCCAATTTTTTCTGTGGCTCAGTGTGTATTTTGCAAACAAGTTTCATTGAGGCCTGAAATGTAGTAAAATACCACAAAAATACACAATTAATCACATGTTCGGTGCATTTATGAAAAAAACACGCCTTACCCTCAAAAAAAGGTTTCTCAATGTTTTTTGCGGTATCCGGCGTACTCAATAACATACTAGAAATCTATCACAGTCTGGAAAGGTATAATTGTAAAAATGGTGTCCAAGATGGCTGCCAAATCCTCATAATCCCCATTATTCATTTATTATTCATTCTAGACAAGCTTTTCCAATGTCTTTTTTTGTATCATGTGTGCTTGAAAACATCAAAAGTACTGTAGTCTGACTGCTGGAAAGGTATGATTTTTGAGAAGTTATCCAAGTTGACTGCCAAATTGGTCTTATAAAAAAGAAAACAATCCCCCCCTTCCCAAATCACTACAAAAGGTTTTTGAACATAATATGATATAAATTTGAAACTATTTACAGCAGTAGTAGGTATACAAGGAAAGTTTCATGAATGGAGTTATCATGATGTGAAAATGTTAAGTTATTCTTTTTGATGAAAAAAATCATTTATAGTTGAAAATTATTCTATTAAAGCAATTAGAAAAAGAGTACAACCAAATTTGACAAATCCAGCTTTTTAAAAAAGCATCTACACACTTAACCTTTTTCCCCGCCTTTTTTTGTAAATAGAATTTATTTTAAATTTTCATTGTAACTGCTTCAGCCAACGAACTGGTAAATACTTAACTGGCTAGATAAATAGGGATGGATAGATATGAAAAGACTGTACAATTAAGGGCACCACTGGAATGAACATATATTTCTGTTTAAGGGAAATTCTGGGTGATCCAAGGAACTTTCTGGGCTGGTCATCTTTTCAATATAATCTGAACTTGTCGTATAGTGACCCACTAGATCTCAGCAGTGAGTTGGTGATTCTGATCATTAGAGATGTACTTCACATTGGTTGTCTTCTTTTGATTTATTCTGAGCTTATACCGGAACCTTCCTCCCTTCTGCTGGAAGTTAGCATCTTTGCTCAATGTCAAATGGTAATTGGAAATGAATATACTTTCCTAAAAGACAAATTTAGAAAAAATACCTCTACAGTCATAATTGAGTCATTGATGATAAAATCTACTAGAAATTCAAATTTCATTATATATATGTATATATATATATATATATATATATATATAATTAAATAATTGTGTCATCCACAGACAGCTGTTTCATTGTATTACAACTATTCAGTGTGGTTATAGACTCTCCATTATCCCATCCAGTACCACGACGTAGGATCAAAACCTTCGCTTCAGACCCAGAGGCTGACATTTTACCTCTGCCTTACTCAGAACTGGACTGTCAATAAGGTTGAATTTAAACGATATATTTACTCATGCATAATTCCTCATCTGCCAGTGTGCTCTAATCCTAAGTTGGAAGAGCATTGCATAAGCTTATAATGAACGAGTCACCCCACTTAAAGAGTGCTCAACTCTGAATAAGAGAGCGTTGTGTGTATTCAAAGTGATATAATGCATTTATAATTATTTCTGTCGATTTACATAACCATTTCTCAATAATATGATTTTCCGCGCTGAGAAACAAATATAGCGGATACAGACAGTGAAAGAACAAAATGAGAATTTGGAGATAACGCAGCTATTTAGGTCTTTGCACTACCAGTTTAGTTCAATGGTAAGAGCAACACAGGTTCGATTCCTGCTGCAGGGCCATTTTCTATGTTTATTCTATTTATGCTGTCTAGGACAAATCTTACATTCACCATTTAATAATGGTCATTTGAAATAGAGTTTCAAAGTAATACAATGCATTTATAATTATTTCTGTCAGATTATGTACTCATTTCTCAATAACATAATTGTATGCATTTAGAAACAAATAGAGCAGATATGGACAGTGAATGAACAAAATGTCCATATGATACATTCACCATGTAATAATGGGAGGTCATTATATATATATACATATACATATACATATATATATATATATATATATATATAATCTGCTCGGATAGTTTAATAGTAGGTACATCTGTCTCACACATACAAGGCCATGGGTTTGATTCCCAGGACAAACATAGGACAAAAGTCTTCCTGCTTTTGATGAAATAGGGCATGTTGGGCTCTCTAGCTTTGGGAATGCAACCATTCTATGAGAAAAACTACTCTGATTCCAAACTAGGGGTTGGAGCCCCCTTGAAGCGGTCGGATTTCAAATTTGATGTCCTTTTGGCAGCTCCTGCAGCCAGTTTGGTGTCAGACCTATCGGTCTCTGCTTTCCTCTAGAGTACATCAGCAAATGCAAAAAGAGGATTCTGACAACTAGACATTGCAGAATCTTCATATGCTTTGCCAAGGATATATGGATATATGTCTGTATATAAAATCATTTACTTTTTAATAATGCAATGTTCCAGCAGAAAATAAGAAATGTGAAATTGATTCCGATCAATAGCTTGGGTTTATGGTTGATTTTGTGACAGATGAACCCAAAAAATGTTTTCTATCTACGACACCATAATCACGATTGAAAACTACACACTATTTTTAGCTTGAGATCAGCAGTAGCTGCCTTAGTTGACAATTTAATGTTTTGTACAAAAATGCTTTGTTTAATATCAGCAGCAGCTGTGGAAGTTATCCAATAGATAAATGAGGATTTGAATTACAAAAAAAGCTAGTCTCACTTTGCTTAGTTATAATTTTAGTTATTCATTCATATCTATTAATATCTTAATCAATTAAATATTAATCAGATACAATCATAATTCTTGGACTTATCTTTCTTCTTCCAGTTCAAAACTGTTATGCTATTTTTTTTTCAGGTGAAAATGGGGGGGGGGGGTGCAATTAAGGTGGGAGCTTATCAGATTCGAGTAGATTGTCTATGATTGTTAATTATGGACATGATAATCAATTACATTGATATTCCGACATTATCACACTTTGATTGATAAACGGACAATTTTCAAGGTTGCTAATTATAAAAATGACATGAAGTTTGTAAGCATGTCTATCTGCATATAAACGCAACTATTTTTTCCTCAACATCTATTTTATTACTTACCTATAATTAAGGCTGGATTAAGCTAGATAGCCTGAGGCGCAGGTCAACTTAGGCCCCCCTGCTATATATATATATATATATATATATATATATATATAAATTTAGAGAGTGAAAACACTCAACATGTCTTTCATGGTAGATCCATTTGTCAAGAGTGGTGAATGATATTTAACATTAATCTTATCATGTCCATTTGATCGCAGTATTTGAAAAAATATTTTATTACTTGGACTCTGCTCTTGAAAAGATGATATCTTGATTATATATATTAATATAATTATAAATCGCGATACATCATATAGAAACTTGAAATGATCTTCCAACAATAGATGTATCACTTGGCTTAGACAACATAAATAGAATAAACAATTAAAGAAAATGGGGTTGCTGCAGGAATTGAACCTGCCACCGATAAGGTAGCTGCTTCAATGTAGTGATGCTCTTACCATTGAGCTAAACAACTACCGGTAATGTAAAGGCCAAAATACCAGTTTTTGCACCGAATTCTCATATCATTTATTCTCGGTCTATTCGCTTCTTTCAGTTACAGTTATGTACTAAGAAATAGATATATGTGATCTGACTGGTTTGATTCCTGCAGGGAGACTGACTGACGATGATCAAAAATAATCTCAGATAGCCTCAAATGACTTCTGAAATACTGCATCACCTATGATATAAGAGAAGACTTGACCCTATGCCAGAATTCTTGAATGAACTTCGCCTAGCATCTTTTCATATTTTGATATGAAAAGATGCTAAATTTGAGTATCCTTGGTGCAAAAATGTGGCTTACAGCTCTGAAATTTAGCTAAAAATCACCAAGAAATGGTCTGTGGTGACCTCCAATGACCCCCAAGGTCAACCTCACTAAACCAATATTGCAAATTGACCTCTACTCAGTATACATACAGAATATTAGGTTGATAGGCCACATAGTTTTGGTTGAGATGATACGCTAACAAAAGGCTCAAACATTAGTGTATATAAATATATATGCACACATATATATATATATGTTTATAAATCATTTGATTGGATAGTTTAGAGTGAAATGTTTTGTACAAATTAGATATTGATGGTGTATGTGTGTGTGTGAGCTGGAAATAAGGGATTGATATTTTACCTTGGGACTGATATCATATATTGGCAATTTATGTTGTCTGATTAAGACTTTTACTAACTGAGGAAATATATTGAAACAACCTGGTGTTTGATTAATGGTGTTACACACACAAGCTGGCCCTATCCTAATATCTTTATACTCTTGAATTCTGCTTTGATTATTGACCCTGCACAAGACATGGTCTCTATATAACTCACAATCACTTGTATCTCAATTACACTTTTCTTGAAAAAACTAGAATGCACAAGCGAAATGCCAAAATAAACTCAAGAAATATTATCAGATGAATCATAATCCACATCGATACACTGGTCATATATATGTGTTTAATGGAATGAGGATTCCCTACATAAGCATGTCGATGTTTCTACCCTGTTTGGGCTTCTTCAGGCAAATGTTGAATGTATCGAGCTCTCTATGAAATACACCCATCATCCTTTGGATATTGCATTATATTATATTGCATCCCTGATTAGTACTGTGTGATATATATATATATATACATATATATAGCAAGCTCCACCTTAGTCAGTCATCTCACTTGTATAAATCAAAGCCAACATATTTTTGATGACTTGTAAGGTTAAAACCTATGTAGTTCCTTAACCTCATCCCCCCTTGATTTACACTATCCCTAACATACCCACACAATCTAACACCACATCACTTCCCCCCTACCCTGACACCTTATGTCCTCTCCAAGACCCACTGCTGCTGCTAAACCATAGACTTCATCACTGGCTGGACTTTTTCTCACACAACAGGATGCTCCCAGCAGATGGGATACCATTTTTTGTACACAAAGCAAAGCTCCTAATAGTGGACTCATGTACCACATTAAACCTATTACCTCTAAACGTACACACACACACACACAGCACACACTACTGAAGACGGGAATACCTCCCGAAACATGTCTAGACCATTAATAAAAACAGTTACAGATAAATAAACCTAACTTCCATACACTTTACTCCCGAGTCTGTCTCACTCTCCAAGTTTGTATAATATATACATATATATAAGTGAGGTAACTCGTTCATTGTAAGCTTATGCTATGCTCTACCATAGGAATAGAGCACTCTGATGGATGGGGAATATATATGCTAAATAAATATATCGCTTATATTCAACCTTACTGACCATCCAGTTCCGTGGCGCAGATGTAGGATACCGGCCTCCAGATCTGAAGCAAAGTACTGGATAGTAATGGATTGTCTATAGCCACACTGAAGAGTTGTAATACAACAAAACAGCTGTCTGTGGATGACACAATAATATATATATACATACATATATATATATATATATATATATATAATGTGGTGGAAATGAGGAAAATAAAATAAAATAAAGTATACTTACAAGAGAGGAGAAAATGGCAGAGGGTGCAGGGATTCAAAGGAGAAGTGAAAGAAGAGGCATGTAGTCAGGTGAGGCTTCTATGGCAACATTGTAACCCGACTCAGCCATAGGAGCCGGAAGATCTTCCTAACGTGTCTCTCAAGTCATCTTTGTGATGTGATAAGATCTGATCTCCAAAAATAAAGTGAATTATTTTTTCTTATGTGTTTGTATATAGTTCAGTTTTTTCCCCAACTGGCATTCGACATAACCTTACTGTTGGTGTATTGTGTGATGTTCGTCATGCGGAAAGTTGACATAGGATACGTGGTAGATCACATTATATTCCTCCAATAAGGTAAGGCTAGTTTTCTCTTCTCTCTTATTCTTTTTTTGTTTCTTCTCCTTTCTTTTCATGATCGATACAAAACCACATACATATATGTATATGTGTGTGTATTATCTTATATAAAAGCCAATCTCACTTTTTTGTTTGTTTGTTTGTTGGTTGATGTTTGGTCATGCCAAAGCACATAATAGCATTAACAAGATTAATTTAATCCTGCTGTGATTCAAACATCTGACTTGGAGATAAGTAGGCAGATGATGTATCTATTCAGCCTTAGAACATAAGATGAAATTAACTTAAAGATATTGATTAAATAGTTTGTTTTTATAAAGTCTGTAATCATTCGAATTAGTCAATTATACTTTTTTTTTTTCTATCAAATAATACTGATGCTGTAAACTTAAAAATGAAAAATGCAAGGCAGCAAACATCATTGGAAAATAAGACAGTTGAAGGAATCAGCACATATACTATGCCTAAATCATTCAATCAGCAGACCGAGCATAGTCATCAATATGTGTATCTATGTGCATGTGCATGTATGTGTGTGCGTGAATGATAAAATGAAAGTGTTCATGTTACACTACGAATCAGTGTTTGTATTTGTGTGTGTTGGAAATTTTCATGCAAAGAATCTGAATGTCTTTGGCAGAGACATGTTGGCTGGTTGATTAAGAGATAGCATTTTTCAAGTGCCCCCACCCTGAAAGAAGGTCAAGTAGGAAGTAGATCACTTGGTCATTAATTACCTCTCTCTGAGGTGGCCAGTCTTATCTCACTGAAATCCCTCTGAGGCGATCAGAGAATTTTTTCTTGAAAAACTCAAAAGCTATCTTGAATTTCTCTGAATTTTCGAGATGAGGTATTATTATCATCTCTATTATTGTTTGGACTATCCCCATCTTGGTTGTTTTCCTTACAACGTTTCGGCCGTTGTACTCTACGGCCCTCATCAGGTATCATCTGGTAGGTATGGACACATGGAGTAGTGGTTAGAGAATTGGACAGAATTACTGCAAGTAATCGAATGGTTCTAGGTTCAATCCCAGGGTGAGATAACAATAATGCAAAAATACTACTATTGCTAAGTGGGGAGTGCGGTCTATATACCCCCATCGGTTAAATAAAGGGTTTGGTTCGTTATTTCCCCACACCTACCAGATGATACTTGATGAAGGCTATAGAGTACAACGGCCGAAACGTTGTATGGAAAACAACTAAGATGAGGATAGTCCGAACAATAACAGAGATAGCCATCTTGAAGTTTTGATTAGCCCGGTTTGGGTTGTGAGGGGGGAGGAGTCGGTATCCACAAAATGAGTTTTGGAAAGTCTTGCTCTGAACACTTACGAAGGTTTGTATTTTTACCTGGTTGACTTAGCCAGCCAGAGAATAGGGAGACAGAGGGAAGAGAAAGAAAAGAAAGTAAGAGGAAAAGAGAGTACTTGGTTACGGAGAGAAGGGAGATTAAGTACACAAGGTGAATGGTGATAACTATGACTCGGAACTTCGGTTTTGCAGTTGGCTTTTAGACATTCAAATTTTCTCTCAATTCAAATATTTATATCTTATAGGACTTGTTGTGTGCACATCGTGGAAAATACAAGAAGGAAGATTCGCAACCCTTTCAAAGTCTTTATAAGTCTAAGAATAATACCCAGTATTCATTTGAGAGCTGGAGATAAATAAAGCTATTCTTTGTTCATAACATGGCGACTCCATAGTAATTTATTCACCAATGTATGTAAACATCTCATTTCAAAAATAAGAACAGAATAGGTAGAGAAGTTGAGCAACACAGACTATACACCACAGGTATCCACTACCTCCATCTTTCTTGGTTACTCCTCTCTCTATTAGACTTTTACTCAGCGCGGACACTTTGTTGCTTTCACATCTGAGATTTATATCACATTGGTCTAATTACGATGTCGCCTGAAACATAACGGTTTTACAAAGCTTCTTGCTTAAGGTGTAGTGGTAATGCAACACAGAGCACATAGCCACGAATCAAAAAAAAAAAAGAGAAATAATGAATTTGAGGATTCAAAAACATGATCCAAACATGTGGATGCTGGTGGAATTCTCTAACTTCATCTCACTTTGTGTAAAAAAAATATCATGATAGAAAAAAACAAACATGAGGAAATTAGTCTGACCAAAACACAATACTCAATTCTAAATAAATATTATGTTTTGGTCTGTCTATAGTTTTGAGAAGGGTCGTTTCCATTCAGAGAGTTTTTTGGGTGATTAAACTCTTTCTTATTGTTTGTGTTATTAACATGTTTGATAAGGGCAACCTCTAAATCTATGCGGGAGAAACTGGCAGGCCTCTCAAGGTTTGACTTGACGAACATTAAACATCAGAAATTAAAGGAGAAATAGAAAGATATGGAGTGGCTGACCATATTTAGAGAGAAAAAGGCAAATACTTCCCTCTCTGGGAAAAAGTATCTATAATAGACGCTGTTGAAAACTGAGGAAAATCAAGGCAGCAGCAGCCGCCCATATCAATATGTCGACTGGATGTATGTCAGACAAGTGCAAAGTTCAACCCGATGGGGGTTCCTGTACTCAACAGGGACAAGGTATGGAAATCCAAGCCTAAGAAAGAAAAAGGAAGAAATCAACATTATCCGAATCCAATGTTGTAACATAGCTACCATTGGAATAGTTTACCAACATGATTGGAAAATTCTGTTTACTGCCATCACTCTTGGATATTACCCCTGAAGAAGGCTGTAGAATGAATTGGCAGAAATGTTGTGCTTACACAAACAGTAAGAGGTAGTTCAATCATCCGAAAAACTCTTTGAATGTTAGTTAGAAACTGTCAACTGAAACTGTCAACATAGGTTTCTTTCACTTTTCAAGTTGGTCTGGCTGGAAATGTATGTGTGTATTTATGTATCACAAGTACAGGCTACGACAACGGAGCAAGAAGACTGAAAATTCACTCCTTATCATAGTTTGAAAAAAACATTCTTTTTGTTTTTTTCAACCCCCCTAATTAAGTATTTTGAGGGGGGGTTCAGTTTGCAATTTACGTTTATGCTAAATTGATCCCTTAGTTTGTGTCTGATGGATTTTTTGAAAATTCAGATTTTTTCAGTGATCACTGCCAAATAAAAGGCGAGAGAAGTAACTTATTCATCGATCAACTCTTTTTTATTTTTTTTCGATTGATTTCCCCCAACACTGCATGCTACCGAATTACGTTGATTGCGTGGCTCTTTCCATTGAGTGACAAATCAGACCCACTTTAGTTATTTATTCCAAGGGTAGGACGAGAACAAAAAAAGCAACACTCCAAATCCTGACATCTTACTTTGAGGTCAATCCAATCAATTGCAAAGAAATTATTGAGACACTGTGCTCCATTAACACAGAAGAGTAGATTCATCAACATGCAAATCATTCATTACTTGACAAAGAGATGCAGGTCGACCAATCAACTGACGGACAGATCAATGAACTAACAAAGACAGACACACAAACAGACAGCATAACCTGTTTTCCCACTCGTTTTTTTTCCAGTCTTAATGGTACACTGTGACATGCTTATCTGACTGAGGAAGACGTCTCATTCGTAATTTTTCAAAGGCTATAGCTTTGACTCCCACAACATCTTCTCTTCACACGTTCATACACACATGATACTGAAGACTATACCAGTCAGCATAGCCCGTTGGTAGAGCGAATGCTTTCAGGTCAGTAGGCTATGGTTCAATCCACCGCCGTGTCATACTAAATACCTCTCAATACCTCTCTGCAAAGTACTCAGCACAAGGACAAAGATTGAAGAATTTCCTCCCAAGACGAAGAAGTTACAGCCAAATTGAATAGAACAGTTCTTGTGAGATCATCAAAGTTAAGCAACATCAAGCCTGATCATTACCTAGATTGGGGCCCTGTAGAGCTCATAGGGGAATACCAGATGCCATAAGCTGAACAAAACTTCAACAGGCCTGGTAAGCCAGAAGCAGGTCTTACTAACAATGGTCCGTGTGTACCTAAACACCTTTGATGAGGGTATAAACAAAGAATGATATATATATATATATATATATATATATATATATAGTTAGATACGTACAGATAACTGGTCCATTGTTAAAAACTGTCAACCCAAACTGTCAAAATAGGTTTCTTCAATCTTTAAGTTAGTCTGGCTGTGTGGCTAACTAGCTATGTATGTGTCTCATTTACAGGCCACACCAATGGAGCTAAAGGCAGAAAATTTCAACAATTACTCTTTTTTCTGTCTATAAAAAAAAAAAAAATTTTCAACTCACCCCTAAATAGGTTTTTAGTGAGGCGTTTCAACTTACAATATAAGTTTATGCTGAACTGGTCCCTTCGTTTGTGTCCAGCAGTGTTTACTTTTTTTTTTTTTTTTTAATTTGGACTTTTTTTGTGATTACCACCCAACAAAAGGTGAGAAAGGTAACTCATTCATTAATAACTTTTTTTTAACAATTTTCAACTGATCACCCTCTACATGGCATGCTGCTGAAAGATGGTTTCTATTGAGTGACCAACCAGACCGGTCCAGATAATTTTGATCTTCCTTTTAGGGTCAGATACTTGAGAAATCAATTAAAGAAGTTAATTCTGTCTAGGAGCAAAGAGATGAGTAGGAGTAAATTAAAGTTAGATCTGTGCCAAATAAACAATATAGTAAAAGTTTCCCCTCTTATAGAAACAGATGTCAGAAAGAAAGACAAATTTTTGTGTGAGCATAATACACATAATACATTATGAATCCTATGTATTCAATAAATATGAAGTTCAATGATAATCAGTAATTTTTTGTTTATATTCAGTAATAGTCCTCATGTCAATATCAGGAACCAGAAATTTCTAAAAATTAATTATTTTTCTTTTAGTCATATTTTGCATCTAATGAATAAAACTGAAGCCTGTCACTTTTTTGTTTGTTTGTTTGTTGCTTGGTTTATGTCATACTAAAGCAATCAGGAAGATAGGAGGAGAGTCAAACAAGTATGTTTGTGTGTTTCGATTTACATTATACTACTACTATCACGGCAGCTGTTGCTGATTGCTCAGCAGTAGCGTGGAAAACAATTCCACTAAATATAGACATCTTTGATTTTCCATGAATAAAATAGATGTTTTTCTCATATTGAAAAGGGATTTTTTTCCTCATCCAATCCTGTGGACTGATTGTTTTGAAACTATCTAAATATGAAGAGTCGTAGAACACGGAAAGAAAAGTAAATCATATTTGCGGCAGGCATTTTTTGTTTGCAATAAATGCTTTTATCCTATAATATATATATATATATATATATATATATATATATATATATATATATATATATATATATAGATATATATATATGTGTGTGTGTGTAATTTATTCATGCATAAATAATCTGGCAATTTTTGAGAGCTACTATTCTAGTAAATAAAATAGAAGTAGAGTAAAAGAGAAAAAGGTTTGGTTAGTCACTCAATAGAAATGAACATCTTCTCGCAGTATGCTGTATCAGGAGTGATCAATTAAAAAATTGGAAAAAAGGGTGATCATCAAATAAGTTACTTCTTTAACCTTCTGTTGGGCAGTGATCAGTAAAAACATTCCCAATTTTAAAAAAACTTGTGAATGCTGCTGGACACAAACTAAAGGACCAATTAGGTATAAACTTACCTTGAAAATTGAACCCCCCACTTGAAACCTATTTAGGGGGAGAATTTAAAGAAAAAACTAAAAAAACGTTTTTTTCTAGACATAATGAGTAAACGTTGAAATATTCAGCTCTCTTGCTCTATTGGTGGTGCCAATACATGTCATACATCTATAGATAGCTTGCCTGCAAGCCAGCCTGCCAGCCAGCCAGTCAGCCAGACCAACTTAAAAACTTAAGGAACCTATGTTGACATTTTTTGTGACAGTTTTGGTTGAGGGTTTTTAATATTCTCATCTCTCTGGAAGAGGTTCATAAGTGTGTTTTATGCTAAGACAGCGCTGAAACTCCAAAAAAAGCAAGGCAGAGGTATTAGAAAAAACAGTCAGTAATTAACTACCAATAGTGATATTAGCCACCCCCACCCATCTGTTTCAATACCTGACCCCCCTCCCCCACCATCACCATCCTTATCTACCTGATGATTGATTAGACTGATTAGGTAATCAACCCTCATTAGTCTTTTCCCGAGACAAAAGGGAAAACATGGTGAAGACTTTTGTTTATTCGGACTGAACATTTCATCTTTTGTGTTACAATGCTAAAACGAACAATTTTCCAATCACCATCAGATGACGTGTCATGGAGCCTGTTTTGAAATTTACCCTTACAGGATATCAACTAATTACCAGGTGTATGTCTCAACTGCATTGATTCCAACTTTAATTAGTATAATACCGAGAACATTTACTGCATGAAAAGAGAATCAACAACATTTTAACAGCTGAAATAAAAGTATATATATATATATATATATATATATATATATATATATATATATGTCTTTTGATAAAATTGTTTATTAGTGGATATATTGAATTGTATTAACAATTATAAAATGATTCAAATAAAGTTTATGTGAAATGTACAATAAACCCTCAATTTAATAAACAAATCAGGAAGAAGTCTCTTAATGCTTAGGGTCCATTAAATCCAAATGTAACCCATTTTCATTTTTTTTCCATATAAAAAGTCTTCAATACGATAAGCAGAACAGTACAATATAAAACAATAACATTTGTAGAAAAGAAATATGTAATATTTACATATTATTTTGACAATGTAGTTCAGTGATTCTTTATTATTTCTGGTGGTGATCCACAATCTTGTCTAAAATCTATCATGGAGACTCCTATTCTCATAAATAAAGACTTATTTCAGGCATAATTTTAAAAAACTGGTTATAATATAAGAAAAATATAAGGTGGCTGACTATTTTGTTAACGACTAATACACAAAAATAAAATATAATATCCTTGAAAAAGGTTTGTTAAATCAGAAATCCATCATACCAGGGTCCGTTCAATTGAGAGTTTACTATATCTTGATAAAATCAAGTGTTTTCTAGTGGATTAATTGAATTATAATATTGATCTTTTAAAAAGCTAGAATAAAATCTGTATATTTTTTTGACTGATTCAAAAGTTACTCAGTTGGTAGGTCAATTTGCTAAAACAATTACATAAAAAACAATCTTAAAAATCAAAATGTACAAATTAAATGAAGTCCACATAAAATGGATAAATCCATTAAAAACATTTACTTCTTTTACAGCAATAGATTTAAAAGTTTCTCTCTATTTTGTTTGCTGATGTAGAGAGTTAATTTTCAATGAATGTTTTCCCACCCTCTACTTGTTCTGGATATAGACCAAACTAGGGTTGCTCGATATTTCTGACCCCCAACACGCAAAAGGGTGGGAAAAAAAATAGCCAAATGTCAAAATTGTTTCTAAGATATTGCAATACTGCAATATACACCAAAAATTAGAATTTATTGAAAATACTACAGCAACAAAGTCAACTTTTTTGTTTTGCTTGAATAGTAAAAAGTAAGGGTCCAGTTTAGAATTACAATTACATTGTAGATAGAACCATCTGAATAACATGAGTTTTTTCAAACTGAAAAATTTCTCGTGGAAACAAAAGTCTTATGGATGGAAATCACAAAAATGGACTTGAAAATTATTTTTTTTCTAATTTTTGAAATGAAATGTTTGAAGGAAATGAAAAAAGGTTCCAAAAATTTAAATATGACTAAACTAAAAAGCTCATGCCCAAAAGATTTTTGAAAAATCCAGATTTATCAAAATTGGTCATAAAATGGTCAAAAAATGGCAACCCTGGACCAAATTAAGCTAAACTAAGTTAAGCTAAGCTTAGCCTAGGGAATATTCTTGCCAATTTGGGCGCCTCTTTGTGAAGCAGTGTTTTGCAAACTGTCTTGTGGCTCTTTACTATTGTCGTGAGTAAGCTCCCCATACTTGTGACATCATGTTTAGCTAAGCTTAATTAATATCATGTGTGCTTAACATAGCCCTGTGTCTACTCAGCTCGTCTCATCAACTATTTTCTTCAATCTTTACTGGGTGTCACTCCATTATGGCCTTGTGCCAGACTAAGTTAAGCTCAGTTACATAGTCTTGCTTGATAGATAAGATAATTGAATATTTTCTATTAGCGCCATTAGTCAGTGTTCAAGTCTGGGGAAAAAATCCAGGATTTTTAAGGTAAGCAGACCCTTCTGACCAAGACAATCGGGCAATCTTACAGCTTAGCATCCTGAATTATCACACTCGTTGTGAGGGTAATCAGTCAGTCGTTAAAAAAAACATAAAATACTCAGTTTGGGATAATTCATTCTACAGGTATAAATTGTAATAGCTGTTAGGAAAGAGAGTTCGTTCGTGCAAAGCAAAAAAGAAAAGAAAAAAAAGAAATCAACAAGAGAAACTCTCTTTTCTTATGGATATTTTATTTTACACCTGGAGAAGGCCATAGAATGAATTGGCCGAAACTTTGTGTCAACAACAAAGATAGGTAGAAGAGATTAAACTGCCCGAACAAAAGTTGGTATGTTAATGACACTTCTCAAAGCTATCGACATAAACACACAAGCTTTGAAAAATGAAAAATTTAGCGCGTATATTGTAACATAAATACAACTGTAATTAAAATAGCTAAGTGTTTACTTCTATTTTACTTATGGATTTTTCATCTACTTTTTATAAGCTTTGATACCTGCTAAGTAAGTATTTTGTAGTAACCAACCGAGTGCCCTAAAGAACTGTGATAATTTAGGATGCTGAACGACGATATTGACCGAGGATTGGCGTTACACAATCTTCCACCCTCAATTTGGCCCAGTGCCAGAGTAAAGCTCATTTAATATCAAGAAAGACAACTTTGGCAGAAATGAGAGTTAGCTCCCCTGTATCTGTGAAAAAAAAAAACGCAAGAGAAATTAAAGGAGAAAACTTGAATCAAAACAGAGAGAGTAAGTTTCTTTCCTTCTCCTTATTTTGTAATTCTTTTGAAGATTTCAGGTAACAGATGAATTTATTTAACTTACATCAATCGAAATTCCAAAACCATCACCGTAAAGGAATTATTCTCCTTTCATTTGACATTGTCTTACCTTGCAGAAAATCGCGTTGTAAACAACAACTTGTTATTGTTATATAACTTTTCTTCTTGGTGAGGAAACTTAAATCATCGTTTTTGTTTATTGCAAAAAGAAAACGTTCAAAGGCGACAATTACCGCGTAAATAATAATTTTGCTCAATACAATAATCATATTTTCTTAAAAAAAGTTTTTAACTTATAAAATCAAGGTGTTATTCTTCCGTATTTTGGATTGAAAATGTCAATTATATAATAATCAGTCCCGTTATTTTTATAAAATTACATCGAAATGTTAAAAAAATACAACATCTGAAGACAAGGTTTGGGATTATTATTCTTTAAATTGAAAATATGAATTTTTACCAATTAGATTTCCTCCTGGATATTAACAAAAAAAATTTAGTTACATAATTCGTTTTTTTTTTAACAATTCAAATAACTCGCTTCAAGAATATGATAGGCATTATCCATCCGAAAATTCAACTTTTTGCGTCATTTTTTTCCCATATTATTTCATTAGATTCAAATAACATTTGTAGTTTTCGAGGCACTGATCTTTAAGGGTCGCCTGCAGCGAACGTTTCTCTTTGACAGCCATAGTCGTAGTCTATAGAGACCGTTAACCCAAACTGTCAACATAGGTTTCTTCAGTATTCAAGTTAGTCCGACTGGCTGGCTGTTTGGCCACAACAATGGAGCTAGAGTTACTTATTATCATAAGTTTCTTGAAAAAGTATTCCAGAAAAAAACAAAACAACAACAACAAAAAAACAATTATACGAATCATAGGTGGAAGCAAACAGGGCATTTGCTTCCCCCCCCCCCGGATCAGGCTTTCTCACAGAGGACGAGAGAGGGCTGAAAGTTTGAACCTTACAGCGGCCGGGGATGAAGAAGTCACTATGAATAATGATAGCTTTGGACAGGTCACAACTTATCGCTCCCTGGTCCCTTACCTATCTACCAACATCTGGATATATCCTTTTTGCACCCCCACCTCATCCCTAGAAAAGTGGCTGCGGACATCCATGAAATGAATGAATGGGATGGATAAACGTACGTAAAAATTTGAACCCTGAGAAATTAGGGATAGTAAACTAGCCTAGGGACCAAGAGTTATTTACCTTTGTTCTTTAATTCTAACTCCCTGGCAACTAAAAAACGTATTGTTCGTAGTGACTGCCTCATATAGAGGAAAGTAACGTTAGTTTCTTTAACCTCCCTGAGTTTAAAGCTTCTGACATTTTGACAATACGTAATATTTGTTTATATAGATAATAATAATCCTAAAAAACGCTGGCCCTGCCTTTAAGTGAAATTTACAAGAATTAAAAAAGACCCTCACTATTCATTTTTTTCTCTTGCAAAAAAAAACAAAACATTTTTCCAAAAATAGAAAAAACTTTATTCTTAAAAAAAAAAAAAGAAAAGATTCTAAAATATTTCTATAACCCCAATAATCTTCCTGTTCAAAAGAACAGCTCGGCCCCCCAAAAACTAATAAAATAATAGACACAAAGACCATAGTTTTTATCATAAATCCTAATTTTTAATTTAACTGACGGAGGTAAAGAATGTAGAAATAGGAAGAAGAAAAGTAGCAAAAATGAGCACTTTTGCTGGAAAAATAAATAGTAAGTTTCCAGTAAACAGTCTTTTGAAAGTGATGCTGAATGTCTGTGTAGAAGAGGGAGAGTTTCTTACAAGATTTTCAGTTGATGGAGATAGAAATATTCATTTTTGAGTTCTGTCGAAGAGAAGAAATTTTTTCTCCTTTGGATTCTGTAGATGTTGATTCTTGTTGAGGTCACTGAGCTGACGAATATTACCATATGCCCTGAAAAATCGTGGTGTCTTTGTGTTATATAGTGTTAGAATAGTGAGTACAGATGGTGGCTATCACTCTGGGCTGTGGAAGTCCATCTATCAACAAGGTGGATATATGACTAGTGATTTTGGATAGCAATATATGGACTTTCCCATTTCTCAATTTGGCACCAACAAAACACATTTTAGGGGGTCCTGATTGACCAAAAATACATAGGGGATAAATTGTCACATGACCATTCCCTACTATATCCAAGCTTTGTTCAGCTGATGCTAATTTATCTAATCTTTTTTTTTCAATTTTGTCATCATAGGCAAGTAAATCTGCACCTTTTTTCGTATGAGATTTTGATCCTTCTTCTGCATAAATTATGAAGGCCCCAAACAAAGGGCATATCAAAAGCCACACATGAGCTACAAATCAATCAAGAGTAAAAGAGTCAACAATTTTATTTACAGTAAACAATTTAATAAGTAATTTGAAGATAATTATTTCATAACTTTTGAAATACATGATTAATTTTTATATGGGTGCTTCAGAGGTACTCTCACCTCTCACTTCGACTTTTATAAGACTTGATTTACAAAACCTCATTGGATAGTAAAAAAAAAAAAAAAAAAAAAAATTATAGTCAACTTTTTGGTATGATTTTCGACTTGAGAAAATAGGGAAGGGGTTTGTGATAATATAATAGCGGGATTGTCAAAGTGCCAAGTATAATGGGAATTTCAGATGACTATCACACTCTATGGATCCCAGTATATGTTATCTTGTGTGGAAACCAACTAAATTTAATAATGTTGCAATACTTCATACAAGGATAAAATTTTTCAATTTTCAAATATTATTGTACCAAAAAGACTGCTAGGTCTCAATTAAAAACTCTAACATTGAATAATATCAGATTTAAGGGGTTAGGTTTCCCTATAAAGTCCCCATATTCGAACGGTCCAAAGTGGCCAGGCATATACTGAACTTCTCTGGCTTGAGGGTATGAGTTCAGCTTTCACTGCGGGTTTGCTCTATATTATCTCATTATGCTATTCAATTATTGCTATAGGATTGAGGTCAGATTCAAAGTTGCGAAAGAAAGTAACTGAAAGTTAAGATGAAGATAAAAACTAGACAAAATAAATAATAATATTGCAATACTCCATCCAAGAATGAAATTTGAAAAATTTTAAATATTGTTGTTAGATATTCCTTGTCTGTCATTTCCAACCAGACATGCATGTATGCAAGGTTCCTTGCTCAGAGTGGTGATCAGCAAGTCACTCTTTATGCTGGTACACAAAACAGACAATTAACTAAAAAATATCTAATTTATATAACTTTTTTCACCGATTATAATTCATCCCTGGTCTCCATTTTCAGATGGTCAGAGCCATACTCTTAAATGATGATGCCATTGCAAAACTAAGAACTGCAAGGTATGTTTCATAATTCTATGGGTCTGTCTCTTTAATTTTAACAGCTGTTATCAAAACTGAAGATCAAATAGTATATTATATAATCTATCATTACGTGATGCTGTTTCTCCACCTACTTGTCCATCTGAAGTAAATTCAGATAGTGTGATGGTCACTTTTTTGTTAGTAACGAGTACCTTTGTCGGTGGAAAGAGGTTTCAAACTGCTATTTTGGATGATTCATGTTGTCAGCTTCAGAAAACCTGCCATTTAAGCTTGGAGAATAAATACTATCCTGTTATTGTTATTATTATCATTATTAATAATAATAATACTAGATAACCCCTGCTGGCAAAAAAATGACAGCAAGGTTCCAGTAATCTAGTAGTTGTAATAATCTAAAAGCTGAGAATATGAATTCAAGGTGTGAAGCTAATTTAATTGTCACAGAATTCAAATATGTATAATCATCTTCCTCTTACAAATAGAGAAATAATGAAAGTCATCCCCTTTGGTTGGTACAGACAAAAAAATACAGGCGTACAGTTTGTGTGTTATATAAGTTAATTTCTGATACCTACTGATCTATTCTCCCCCCCACCTTTTTTTCTTTAAATCATTTCCCCAAAAGCCTGGGGGAGGAGGCATGGAAAAAATGAAAAAGAGAATGAGAAAAAAAAAAGAAAGAAAATATTTGAATGACCTCAATAGGTAAAAGAGAGCTTTTTAAACTACTCATATTTTGAGCCTCTATACGAAGGTATTTATGCTCAAAGTTAGCTGAGTCACACAAATTAACGCTGAAAAATAGGTTGCTGTTATTGTTTGTGTTGTTGTTGGTATTATTATTATTATTATTATTGTTGTCGTCGTCGTCGTCATCGTCGTCATCGTCGTCGTCAAAAATATTTTTTTTTATCTGCTATTCTATTTTAACAACCTTAGTCTGCAATTTTATTTCTCAAAACCTTCTGTCCAAATGTCTAGTGAGAGGAAACCAAAAAGCAAGAAGAGATCCCCTAATCTAGGCTAGTATTGAACAAATTTATACTAAGTTAGTCAAAAATGTACTGATGATGGTGGTAATCTACACATATGATAATTATCAGTGTACAGATGTCTTCAGTCACGCTGAGGGATGCAAATGACATGGTAAAATATGATTTCATTCATGTTCTAATGACATGAATGCTGGTTGTAAAGAATGATAAAAAAATAGAAAAAGTAATAAAAACAAAAAAAATTTTAAAATCCAGTAATGGTCAAAAGAATCCTATTCTCCAATTTCACTGGAATGCAAATCTCTAATATCCACGTATACAAAATGCAACATGTATCCATATATTTCATGTATGCCATCATTTTTGGTTGGTAAACTAGTAATGAAAATAGATATAACTGTAGTAACTCGATCTATCCGGGTCAGCCGTACTGTCAGGATACTCATTTAAACCTATCCAGATCAGCAATACTTTCAAGGTACTCCTTTGAGATAACCCACGTGAGCCAAGCTGTTAGGATACTCCTGTGAAGGGGCAGCAGATCCTTACTACTGGCTTTGGCATCTGCCTAGGTGAAGGAAACTCCAATAAAAAACCCACAACTTTATGACCTTAGATCCTCGGTGGGTTATGGCATGTAAACCTTTGGTTTTGTACACGCTGCACTTCACATTAAAACTTAAAGAGCGCAGACCTTGGGGCTATTCTATGATCTGCTTTGTGGAGCCCATCTGCGGACATGGAAAACCTTCAGAATTCTTAATTTGCCAAGCCAAGCCATGCTTGGTCAATGAGAAATGCCCAGTGCTAAAGTGTCAACAGGCCTGAGCACCCTATGCAAGGATTCTTTGTTCTCTCTAAAATAGGAAAGAGGATCATGGGAAATCTACTACGCAACCCAAAACTATCCAGATACTTGATAGTTTTACAATTTGATTTTAGGGAAATAACATTCAAATTCGATCATATTGCATGCAATATTTCTATTTGGAAAGTCCTACTGTCTCAGACGCACAACAACTGGCCCTTAGCACTTGGCACCCTAGGTGATTGCTAGAGTTGTTGGTACTTTGAGCCTACCCTGCTTGCTTGTCTTGAATATCAATATTCAAAATCTTTGATTTTACCAGGTCTCACACTCCAATCGCTTGGAATACACGGATATCTCAGCCTCTTGTATTAATTTGTATGTAAGCATGCATGTATATATTTGGGAAGGAATATTTTGAAATGGAATTTAAAAGATATTTTAAACAGGTCTGGTTAGTCACACAATAGCATTTTCCTCTCAAAAACATCTAAAATAGATTTTTTAAAAATATCTAGAAACATCTATAGTCTCCAGAATCTAGATTAAACCTGTCAAAATGAGGTGAAAAAAAGTCATAAAAGCTTCTTTTTTTTCCAAAAATAAAAAGAATTTTTGGAAGGAATATAGTGGAGTACCGTAGACAACACACTGAATCTTACAAACACACACACACCTATAAAAAAAGGGTAGAACCCTTGGCCATCTTCGATGGCTTCAGTTGTTCAACATTTTCTGATTTTGTGTTTGTAATTAGGAAATATTTTATCTACATATTTTAAAATTGTACCACATACTAAACCAATTTCAATATTATTTCCACCAATCTTACAAGCATTACATGGCCATTATGTTGTGCAAGACAAAATTCTGGTCTTAAGGGGCCTTAATGAAGATAATCAAATGTCAAGTACAAAACCTGAGATAGTTCATCTATCCCATAATCTGACCCAAAACAGCAAGGTCATCTGACAAGTACTTCTCACCTTTCTAGGCTCTCTCTGATAGTGCAAATTTTATCACCCACCGGTCACTGATATAAATGCTTTTATCCTAGTTGCACTGGTTAATATCATTAATAATTAAGGCTGTCTTTTCTGTTCAATTCACACTGATGACCTTTGGAAAAACAAATCCACTCCTCCCATCCCCCAGCTATGGGCAAATAACAAGGTAGTTGGAGTCATTTACTTCTGCAAGACAGTCCATCTTAGAGATGGTTATTCTGACATTAAAAAAAAAAAACCTACAGCTTGGCACTTGCTATAACTAGTCTCAAGGACTGAGTAAGGAAGGAGGATTGAGTGTGGGGCTTGAAAATCCAACTCGTAAAATTAACTTGCTACTGGAACTGCGTAAAGTATTTTTGTAATCGGTGCTAAATGCATGTGATCTATGTGTGGTTGTATATATGTACATTTAGTGTACAAGACGTACTTACAAATCACAGAAATTTATAAAATGCAAAAGACAGCACTAAAAAACAAAGTGAGTGATGAAACAATTAACATAAAACATAATACAGTTGACCATTACTAATCTGGCAACATTGGGACCTGTAGGGTGCAAGATAAGTGATTGCGCTGGATCACAGAGTTGTTAGATCAGAATACACTTAACAGTAGGTATGAACACTATCAGGAACTATATCTCTGAATTTTTGAGATGAGGTATTATTATTATTTCTATTAATATTTGGACCAAGATGAGGATGGTCCGAATATTAATAGAAATACTATCAGGAACTGATGATGACATTGGCAACACACATCCGGTGAGCAGATATTAAAGAAACTGGATTTTCAATTAGTGACTCCTGTATTCCACGCTTCTTAGAAACGTATCTTGTAGGCTGAACTGTTTCATATACTTTGACCTTTGTTTGATTAGTCTACCTGGCAGCATGTAAACATTCGTTATTTCTTGTTCACTTATAGAACTGTATTGCTTTTAGCAGTTCACCTGTCTACTGAATTAACCTATCAATACAGACTCTTTCTGCTACATCTTCCTTATTTTCATCTCTGCTTTCTTCTCCGCTGACTTGTTTCTCTTGATCTGCAATGATCTGCACAATTTCTGAGTCAGTATAATAATGAACGGTGGCTGCAGATCCATCTAAAATTTATCCCTTCCCCATGATTATCATCATTCATAATCAATCCAAGAACTTTGGCAGCAGGATAAGTCAGATCATTTGTAAAAGAAAGCAGATGAAGTGTAATCTGTTCTCTCCTTTTAAGGCTTTAAATCCTGTAAAGTCATTTCTAATGTCTTCACCAGATGCAAAATCAATTAATCATAATTACAATCTATGCCATCTATTTTTCAGTGTGGATATCTCTACAGACTTCCAAGCATTTGGCAATACTGTAAACCATATCTCTCACATTAAAGTATGCCTCATAAGTTGGGAGTGACATTTAGACTTGAGAGAACGTAATATGCAATTTTCCATGGGTTGAATTAATGATGTGCTGTTTGGTGGAAGATAAATACTGAAAACATTGTTCTTTACCAGGAGTTCTGGTTTCAGATGTGCAGGGAAGTTGTCTAAAATAAGCATTATCTTACCATTGTGGTCCAGGACAAAAGAGTTACAGTAAGTTCTTGTTTCGGGAACAAAATAATTTTCAAACTAATCCAGTATGGTGTCAATTGTTATCCAGACTTTTTGTTGTCATGGAAAATCACAGGAAACTGTGTTATACCTTTGAAAGCCCTCAGATGTAAACTTTTACTGATGACCAGCAACTTACTCCTGTGTACTCTTGTGGCATTAGAGCAGCCAAGCACAGTGACACAATCTTTTGATGCTTTATAATCTGTTGGTGATTTTGCACGTTCAGTTGTCAGTTCTCAACATACATTTTCAATACAGTGCTATCTAATCTGCATTGTAAACCTGCTCAAGACTTAATTTTTCATCTGAAACTAACTTATCAAACTTGTTAACAAATTTGGCAGCTACTTCCTTATCTGCCAAACCTATTTCACCACGTACCATATGGAACTTAAAGCCATGTCAATCCTTGAAACATTGCTGCGAACCTTCACAATAACCACACTCATAATCTAGTCCTTGTTCTTCATGAAAAATTTGGGTTTGTCCCCTCACCAAATCTCCAGACAACTTAACACCTTCAGTTATGTATAGCCCAGGCCAATTCATCAAAACTTCATCTAATTCAGTACTTTTTTCATTCTTCATTGTTTTTTCTTTCACACATGTATTTCTTTGATTCACTGCTCAAAAAGAAACAGCAATTTTTCTTTCTCTTTCTTTAAATCATATGCTGTGTAATTTACAAGAGCTCCTCACAGATACACCACTATTAAGCTTTTCAGTTCAACCTTATCTTTTATCGACAATGAATATGACTTTATGTTCACAACAAGTGCATGCATTTACTTCTAAATCTGGAATCTCAAATTCAAGGGAGACAACTAGCCACATCAGATCAAACAGGACATAACTCATCTTCAACAGATGAAATTATGCTAGCCGAAATTAGAGCCAGATTAGTGGAATCAGATTTGTGAATGCCTGGTTAGTGATGATTGATTGTTATATATCTTATATCAACAAGCATTGAAAATGCTGAAAGTGAAAGTATTCATCTGCTGTCAAAGCCAAATTTCCGGAAATTTAACTAAGAAATACATCTTTGTTACTAATGGACTATATGTAAGGCATAACCGAAACTGCTGCTGATAATTTGATACCTCCCCCCTCCTTGTGTTGGCTTTGTATTTTGTTGTGATATTTGAATGATGATTATTTTTTTGACAATTTTTTATTAATTCTCTTGAGTAATAGATTATAGATAGAAATTAATTGATAATAGTCAATTATATGAGAAATCATGAGTTATCCTGAGCAAAATGTTGTAGGTATATAATACCAAAGACCATGCTCAACAAATCTACTCAAAGTACATTCTGTTGCAGCCTTGCGCTGGTGCAATACTATGCCGATGATGGCTCAGTGAGGCTCGGTATTTCTAAGTGCAGAGGCTTAGGATTTGTCCTGCGGTCTCAAAAATACCTTGCCCAGTCTCGATGGATCAGTAAGCCCCAGGGTAGCACCTTCCCATTGCACTAAAAGGGAAGGGTTGGGCTTACCCTAATGCTTTGCAACACCAGTTGCGAGGATTCCTGTATCATCACCATCATCATCATCATCATCATTATCAGTCTTTTAACATCTGTCCTTCATTATGATATCAAAATGATGATGTAAAATATTTTTCAGTCACTAAAATTCATTATCATCAGTCTTTAAACGTCCGTTGTTGGACATAGACCTTCCCCAGGATTTGCCACACTTCTCTATCATGGGCGTTGCAGAGCCAGTACTTTCTGAATTTGTCTAGCTCGTCTCTCCATCTAATATTCTGCTGGCCTCGGTTGCGCATGTGATCTCGGGTGATCCATGTCGTAAGTTGTGATGTCCATCGGTTTTCCACCATTCTTGCAACATGGCCAGCCCACCACCATTTGAGCTTTTTAATGGATTCTATGATGTCCCTGACTCTTGTCTTTTCTCGGATGTACTGTGCTGTCTTTAAACCGACCTTATGTCACATCTTGCTCTCGTGGGGAAGTGAGTAGATATGAATCTACTTGCAGTGTATTAGAATGATACAGAGAACATATATTGTATATCTTCATATGAGTAAGAGATCATCATCATCATCATCATCAGTCTTTTAGCGTCCGTCGTTGGACATAGACCTTCCCCAGGATTTGCCACACTTCTCTATCATGGGCATCACGGAGCCAGTACTTCCTGAACTTGTCTAGCTCGTCTCTCCATCTAACATTTTGCCGGCCTCGGTTGTGCATGTGGTCTCGGGGAATCCATGTTGTGAGTCGTGATGTCCATCGATTGTCTGCCATTCTTGCGACATGGCCAGCCCACCGCCATTTGAGATTTTTTATGGATTCTATGATGTCTCTAACTCTTGTCGAGTAAGAGATAAAGATTAGTTAATAATAGTTGACTGTATCAAATAACTAACAGAATCGTACAAGGATTATGTAAAATATTTCTCACCATGCAAAGATATCAGAGTTTTAACCTTGAGGAAATATGTTTTTCTTTCTGTATGTTAATCATAACGTTTACTTTGATATTTAACCAATCACTGTGTGGAAGTTATATCTTTTTTTCCAGCTGCATTGTCTTATTTAAAACTCACCAAATTTCTATCCACCAGTCTGTACTGAGAAAATTCAAGAACGGTCATGTTTGTGATTAATTATGACATGGTCACGAAATTGCTGTGGTTACTAATAGGACCTCAGGACAAATCTTTAGCAAAATGGTTTTTGATAACCCCAACCTCAAACTAAGGTTCAGTTTACAATATAAGTTTGTGCTAAATCAGTTCCTTATTTTGTGTAGGGCCATGTTCATGCTTACCTAAAATACTCACCATTTCTTTAATTTGTCAAATGTCTATCTGACTGTAACAACAAAACTCAAGTACTGTCACAGCTATGGCCACCAATGTTTGTGCGTATTAGTCTTTGAAGATCAAAGAAATAAAATGCAGGGTCTGCATTTGCACTCTCCCTGATATTAGTGATCTGGTTCATTTGTGTCTATCATTCTAAAGAATTGTAAGAGTTTGATTCGATTTTTGTGTATACAACCTCAAAGAAGCTAAAATGGTGTTTGTAGCCACTGATACTGAATCAAGGCAAACCCGAGACATTTGTTTTGATCTCCTTTTAGGACCAAAGGCCCCATTTAAGCCTTCTGCAGGAACTAGCTGGATATCTTGACCATTGGTCTCAGTTATTTGCATCTCATTCATCTATATTTTTTCTTAGTATTAATTCTTTACGGATCTCCTTTAAAATATTAATATTTTATACTAAAGGCTTTCCCATGGACAGAATCAATGTATTCTACCAAAAGGTCCCTCCTTTGGCTCTACCAGGTGGAGTTGGCCCCCTCAAAATTGTGCCAACTGGCCTACCTGTACTCTTCCTGTTCTCTCTTAGTTACGGCCTTACGCTGCATGAGGCGTCTACGGAAATAAACAAAAAAATGCTTCTTAGAGTTACTTTCATGCTTATATGTTGAAGTGCGCGTTTATTTATGCATAAATTATACCTAGTGCTAAAAATAGCACACAACTAGTGAGAGAGATATGGGTGTTTTCCCACAAATGTATCATGTCATTAGTCACGTGGGTTGGATAGAGAGAGAGAGAGAGGGTCATGTGATCAATATATACAACATGGAGGAGCCGGTCAAAGGGTAAGTACCTGCTGCCAACAATTTCCCATATTTTATGTCTCCCTATTCTTCTGTTTTCAATTAAAAGATGGAAAGAAAGAGTTGTTATAGATAACCTCACGGTACCTTTGATTATCATCTCATGTCGTTTCATCATTTGCTAGAAAATGATCAATATGTCTGTGTTGTGTGCTTATTGATTTTTAATAATGGTTATTATTGTTGCTTTGAAACGTCAACGTTTCTCCAATTCCTGTCTTGAAGAAATGTTTATGCAATTGTTGAGAAGTGGTGTAATAAAATGTAATTTTCATTAGAGCTGTAGTACACTGCTCTGGCGATTGTTATAAGGTTAATAATAATGAGTACTTTTAGAATTTAAGACTGAAGAGAAATTATATAAGTGTTGAAGTCTCGTCTTGACTCAACTCATTACGTAAGAAAGTAAAAAAAAAATTCTTAGCTCTCATTTATTATTACAATAGTAATAATGACTATTATTTTTATAAAAAGGGGATAAGAACACATTAAGGGGGAAAGCCATTGATTTTATAAAACCCTGAAAATTATTAATTATAATATAAAAGTATTTTGTTACAAAACTCATTAAGTCTGTCGAATTCCTTTACCATTTCATTAGGAAGACTGTTCAACCTGTTAATAATTCGTTGTCTGAAAAAAATCTCTTTTAAGTCTTATTTTGCAACGACCTTAGTAAATCTTGAAGTAATAACCATTAATTATCGGTGTAATTAACTTGAAAAAAAAATTAATTATTTGCTCATTTATTCCCACGAAAAATAATAATTCTAGAAATGTATTTTTGATATCTTTAAAACTTGTGTAAAGTTTTTGAATTCAAATTTGAAATCATTCAAATCTAAAAAGCTTGGGATGAAAGAAAAAAAACTTTAGGGAGTTTTTTTGTTTGTGCATCACTGACGGTCTCACCTTTTTTTTCTTTTGTACAGGTAAAATTAATGGTTTTAGATTAAATCAAATGGATTTATTTAGTTTTGATACAAAAACTTCGGCACAGGGGTCGTTGAAATATTTCGTGTTTATATACCTTATATTGCGTTTCTTCCTTTTGGTTCACGAGTAAATGAAGATTTTACATACATCACAAATTAATTATAAAAACATGGCCAGCTGTAGATATATCCAACAAATTTATAGGGGTTTGCAATTAAGGTGTGAGTATTTCAGACATTTTCATACTTTTTTTTGTGTGGTAAAGCTAGTCCAGTTTCTCTTTGATAAATTCCGATAAGTTGTTTTTAAACATAATACAAATAATTCACTTTTATCTGAAGGGGGTTCCAGTAAAAGGGGTCGTATATAAGTTATAAATACGTCTCTCTATTCTAATACATCAGATTTTATTTGTCTCCCACATTCAGTATCTTTCACTACGATTTGTTTTTATCTTAGTCTGGAAGTTGCTGTCGTTAGGGTGGTAGTGATCATGATTATTTATTTACCTAGGCTTAACGGCACTATGCCAAAAATTGTGTTTACGCCAATCTTCCCAGTGGGTGGGGCCTGCTTAACTCGGGCAAGTCAGCAATCGAAATCCTACCCTTTTACCTGATCTCGAACACCAACCTCTGGCTCCGATTGGAAATATATACATTAGTATAGGCGAGGTATTCCAAAACATGGATTATTTTATTGAAAAATTTTTAGAGTCCATAGTGTAAACTTCAGGAGTAAAAAAAAAAAATGGCAAACTCAGGACAGGTGAAATCGCATACGAAAACAAGGGATGTACTTAGATTTATTTACTTATTTTGATTTTACTTATATTTTAAGATAATATTTAAGATTAATTCACTTGCATCTCATTTCTTTTTATCGCTACACTACACCTAGACAGAGCGTCATTATTCTTCAAGTAATATTTGACAATGCTTCGTCTTAAAAATTTGTATTTTGAGTAATTTTTACTACTATTAACAAGTGTTAGTTACAATAGTCTTGAAATTAAAATAAGATTCATGTCTGTATTGAAAATTTGTACATAGCAGCTTTCAGATTTTTTTTTTGTCTTTCTAAATAACTGCGTATAAAACACCGTTTTTGTCAAAATGGTTCCAAAGCCTGAATTGACTTGTTTTAGTTCTAAGGTAGGTAGACAAGTCCCCAAATTTGGTAACTTAAGGTCTCGGAAAAATGCTACAAACACCTCTCTTTGTTATCGTAGATATTTTGCGTGGGTGGACATTGGACAGATGACACCATCCTTGGGTTAGACTAAATTGATAACTATAATGGATAAAGTTATCTTCAGTTTGTTTTACTGAAGCTATTTGTAACATGGCTGTCAGGGCTTTTACAAGACCGACAGTGACCACCAAGTGGAAGTTCCTGAAGAGCAACTAACTGAACCGAAACGTGCTCTCATCTAATATCGGTTTTTATTGCAAGCATCGAATCGGAACAGTGCCTATATCCGATTTTTTTAAAAGCAAATCAATTACTAGAGAGAAAAGGAAAAAAAGCTTTGTTCATTGTTTTGAGTACCGAATTGGTTAAATGAATTTTAATAACTGGATTTCTCTCAGAAACGTTGCTTACAAGGCTTGTGTAAGTTGTAGCCTAATCCAGATGCTTTACCTCTGTTTGTAGCTACAATTACGAATGCATTTCTCGTAGATTTTGCTAGCACTTGGCTTTAAAAGTTTTCCTTCTGCTAGGCACATGATATATATACAGAGGTGAAGGACGACGCCCCCCACTTTAAGTGCAAAGGCAGACCCAGCCCCAACCCCCCAAATTTCAGTGATTGATGACTATAATTTTTTTACTCGGTCCCATATTCTAAATATACATATACTTATAGCCCCCACCGCGCACTTTTAAAGCGTATTACGAAATTTAAATATCTTCTGTGGAAGTTTAGTTTTGGTTATAATTGTAAAAAAATAGCATAAGTTAGCCGTAAAAAAAGTGAAATACTTTTGCGTATTGTGGATTTCTGAGCGGTTGTAGACCGTGTTTACGTTTTTGACTTAAAATTATCGATTCTGTCAATAGAATTGACCCCAGGAATTTGATTCAGAGAAACTTAGTTAATTCAATGATTAATTGGTTGGGTTTAGGTAAAACATAGCTTACCTTTCTACAGAAAAAATACAATTGTTTACTTGGGTGGGGGACGTTTACGGGTGAACATAGTTCAAAGGTTAAGTAATCTGCACTCTAGTCAGCGTATGTTAATTTTGAATTCTATTTTTTTTTTTTTTTCACGGATGACAAGGAAATGTCAAAACTATTGATGAGTCCCAAGGGGATGTAATTCCCATTTCTGAGTTTGGCACAATCATACTTTATAAAATGTTGTGTGCCACTGAACAAAAAATAATCAAAATTCTTTTTTTTCCTTTTTTTTTTTTTTCTTTAAATAATCTCATTAAGATTTGTGAAACTGGTTGACTTGAACATATTTTCATAAGTTTTTTTTTGTATAAAATACCCTTTTCGTTAAAAAAATTCATTTAAAAGAGAATACATATCGGAAAAAATCTATTGAGATCTACTCATTGATATATTTTTGGTGAAATCAGGCAGATGCATTTTGTGCTCTGTCTTTAATATGAGTAATTTGAGTTCTTACACAAATTGACAACTTTAATTTGGTAAAACTCAACCAATTTTGATAAAGTTTATGCCATCTTGAGACATTTATTGCAAACAACCTATTTAGTTACACCAACTCCTGAAAATTGCTCTGAGAAACGCTACATACTAATTTTTAGTGGATTTATACTTCAAATTAGATATAACGCAATGCATGCCTAAACTGTAATCATGAATTACACTAAACTTTCTATCTAGACATAATTCAACCCTGCGAATGTTTTTTTTTTTAAATAACAAAACAAGGATTCTCCAATTTGTTAACATAATAGTTTGTGTTGGAAGTGAGAAAATTTTCGATAGTCTAACAAAAGATTTATTTTCAAAAATGAAATATTAATGGTACATATGTCTCTGTGGCGCAGTTAGTTAGTGTTCATTCTGTAATTGACAGCTTGGTGGTTTGAGATTACGCAAAAACTTTTTTTATATAGTAGTTATAGTTAATGATATCATGTGTACATATCAATATTGAAGAAAACAGGACCAATGAGAAAAATGCTTACCTGCGCAATGTGTTGACAGAATTGTAAAAATACTGAACTATAATTTTTACATAAAATTGACCTGTGGCAAAATTGAATAATATTATTCTATAAAGTTTACTTATTTGTGGGCACATGTCAGTAAATAGCTATTTTGGGCCCTTGCGTTGATATTTTTTTGTCTATTTTAAGTTGTTTGCTATTTTTTAAGGTTTTGCAATTGACACGTTTTTCTTGCATTTTTTCTCACTGATTTTAAAATGATTAAATTGGGCAAAATTTTCCTTTTGCAAATTCTCATGTTCAACCAGTTCACAAATCCAAACAAGCTTTTCCTGGGTTTATATTGTCCCATGTTGCTTTTTGTCAAGAGTCTGTGGAGGCATCTTTTGAAGCCTTTTATTTTGACCCGTCCAAAAATTAAAAAATGATACCACACACAATTTGTCCTTTATTTTTCACTCACTTTTATTTTTTTGAAGAACTTTCCACTTTTTTTAAGCATCTATCGTCAGTCAAACTCCTACTGTGAGTTCTGACTTGATTTTTGTTGGTTACAACAATGACATGATAATGACCTCACTAAATATCAGTGACGACCTGTTTTATTATAAGAACTCCTAGTAAAGAAGTTGATATATGATACGTAGTTTTGGAATAATATTGCATGGAGAAATTAATTCTGTTTTTACGTTTTAGATTTTAATGAAGCAAGGGAGTTTGACCTTATTGCAGCTAAGCTTGTTTTGTGCTTATTTTGTTTTATATAATACTTTTATTCTTTGCAGCACTTTTCTCCTTTGATTTAATATGAATTTGATACTGCTTGTTTTCTATTTTTTTTTCAATTTATAGGTACCTGAAAACAATTTAAGCTTTAAAATGTGTTATTACAATGTGAGACCAAGTAAAAAAAATGATACACTGTGGGATCATTTTTCAATTTGTGGATACCTAAAAAATGTTTAGCTTTATAAGTGTGCGATTAGAATGGGTGAAAAAATTTAATACTCTGTGGTAACATTTTTTTTTAATTAATGGGAAAAAAAGTTAAAGTATGAAAGTAACTTTTGTTAAAAAGAAATAGTTGCTGAAAAGATGTAGAAAAGTGCTTCAAAGAATAAGAGTGAGTGTTGTGGAAGAGAAATGAGAAAAAATTATAAGAGGTATCATTTTTTAATTTTTGAATGCATCAAAACAGAAAAAAAGCTTTAAAAATGTATTTTTAGAATATAAGACCAGTTAAAAAAAACTTAGTCATCAATCACTAAAATTTGTGGACTTTAAGGTTTTTGTCTGGTGTTGCACTTTGAATGTGGGGTTTTTTTTTTGGTTTTGTTTTTTTTTGTCTGGGGCCCCTACTCTGAATTTTTTTTGTTCTCTTCTTCTTAAATGTTATCTCATTGTTGTATTAGCCTTCAAATTTTTTTTTTCTTTTGGACGATTGAAAAAAAAAGATTCGATTGTCTAAACAAAAGTTTGAATGTTAATCTGAGGTCAAGTCGGATTGAAAAAATCAACGCAAGTTTTTATGTGCATCATAGTATAACTATTTTATCTGTGACGTAAGAAATGACAGCATAATATAGACATGGGTGTCCGCTGGGGGTTGGAGTGCAAATGGGTCATTTGACCTTCCCTGGATCAGGTCTTCTCATCGAGAGCGAAACGGTTTGAAAGTTGGAAATTGATAGAGGCCAAGGACCAAAGGGTTGCTATGAACAGTAACAGCCTATGATGAATCAGAGCCTAGGCACTCCCTAGTCCCCTATGTGTCAACCAACATCCAGATATATCACTTTGCCCCTCCCCAGAAAAATGGCAATAGATGCTTTTTATATTTGTAGATAGAAATTAGCATTGCAGAGTGCTTGGAGAATAGCATTCTCTTGACTAAATTTTTTGATTTTTTGGGGGGATTTTGTTACTTTTTCTAATTTTTTACTTTTTAAATTCAGTATTTTCATTACGTCATTAGAACACGAATGAAATTCTTTTTTATTATCTCAGTTGTGTCCTCTAGTGTGACAGGGAACATCTGCACATTGCTAATCATTATGTGTGGGTGTATGTAAAAAATGGTCTTGAACTTTTAACACTTTTCCATTTACTGAATTTGAGGTTTAATTCCAGCTTTTGTTCAAATAATCAAAGAAGAGATTTGATGGAACAGATGTTGGAATGTTAATGATTCCCCTCTAAGTTATTGAAAATACAATATGAGGTCAAGCTGAATGAAAAAAATTCAACGTAAGTTTTTTGTATACTTGTAAAAAAACTTGTGAGACGTATGTATAGTTGTTATACTAGAGATGGCATGGACTTCACATGTAAATCACACTGTACAAAATGATGCACATTGTTATTAGTACTTACCAATCACTGAACATAAACAATGTTTAACCTGCACTAGGTAGAAATGTCACCTAGTGCAATGCAAAAAAAGTGAACCCTATTTTATTTGCAATAAATCTTCAATGCTGATTCAGTAGAGAATAGCATTTTGACAAATTTTCCATGTTGACTTTATAAAGTAATATAGCTGACTTGCCTAAGTGTCAGCTTGGCTAGTTTTGATTGTTTTATTGAAATTGGCATGAATTGTATGCTCCATTGATAGATGGGAGGCTGTTGGGCTAATCAGAATTGCCCAGACAATTGTTTTTTTTTTGGTTTTTTTTCCCCTTCTTCCCCCCCTTTTTTTTTTCTCCATGAATACAATTTTTAGGTTTGCTGTTGCCATCAGGACCATGAGAGAACCCATTTCCTAATTGGAAACCCAGGCAGGCGCTTTGTTTTTTTGTTTTTTTCACTCAATCAAAATGACAAGTAACAAAGTTTTGCACAAAAACTTTATAGTCCTTCATGATTTCACTTGAGTGAAGTCAAAAGTGTTTAGCTCTCTGATTAGATAGCCCAAGTCCAGATAACTTGTATTGATTTAATTTTCAACCCGGCCACATTCAGTATGTGTATTAATTGATCAACACAAGTTTTTTGTGCGTTATATTATAGTACATCTATATTTATAATACAAATACTCATAAAAACTTGTGTTGATTTTTTTTTTTTTTTCCTCATTCTCATTCGACCTCATATCGTCTATAACTGAGAAGATTCATTCAATCTAATCTCTTTTTTTAAATGCCTGAACAAAAGTTTGAATTGAGTGAAGTAAAAACCTGATAAATCTGGTTGAAGTTGTGAATATGGGTCTTCCTATCACCACTATCACGTCTTATATGTCAGTTCAGTGAGTAGTGACCTGTAGGTTTGACTAATTGATAGTTCAGTCTACAGCTCTTCTCTGGATTTGATAATTTAAGTACTTAAATATTTTTAAAAGCTACAATTAGTGGAAGCATTTCAGGCGGGCATGTCAGGACCTTTGGGAAGCTTATTTTCACCTTAATTTACTGTATTTAATCAGTTGTGGTGACAAGGGTCCCAGGAGTTGAAAATGTCCCTCACACCATTTAGCTTCACCAATACTTATCCAACAAAAAAACTACTTGAAACAACATTGGTCATTTTACTTTCCATCTTGGAAAAGTGAACACCATCATCAGAGGCCGATAAAAAAAGAAAAGAAATCATATGGAAAAAAATTGGTAATATTTAGCATCATGAACTTGTTTCACATCGTAGGATAGATTTGGCTTTTTTGTTTTTCAGTCCACACTTGGGCAAAAATAACATAATACCAGTTTAACATGTGTTGGTAGTGGCTAAAATTGCCTAGTCCCCACCAGCTTTTGCTGCAGGCATTACAGCTTCCCCTTGACCCTACTCCATTTGTGCAATGGGAAAGTGTTACGAAGGAGACAGATCCCCAGTAACCAGATATGCTTCATTTGTGCATTATCTTGCTCAAAGGCTAGACAAAGCTGATCCAAGCCAATAGGCTGGAGAACGATGGCTAAAGATTACTGTCTGAGATTTTAAATCAAGTATCACCTGGTAATCTAAGATGGTCCCTCAACTAATAACCAAGATTGCATACACTTGACTTCAATAATCTGACCAAGTGCCATGTGCAGCAATAAGATTGTTTTGTGGTCAATTTGGCCTATGTTCTGTTGCTGATTAACAAAACCTTGCCAAGCTAGGACTGGTTGCACTGTCCAGTCCCGTCTCATGCACTGCTCCATCAAGGACAGATCATGATGCTCTCTCTTAGGAGCCACTATACTTTCAGCGATCACTATTATCATCATCAGATCATCTCAAGTATCAGGTTAATTTGAAGAAAAACTAACCCTGATGGAAAATCAATCTAAGATTTAAATAATCAGTTTGTGCTTTTTATTCTGTAGCAGCAATATTCCCATAATATGTTGATGATTAGATATTTAAACCTCCCATCTCTCAGCCTTCTTTGCTACTATCAAGGCCAGAATAGTTTTGACATCTCCTTCATCAAACAAAATATTCACCGTTTTCTTCTGTTTTCGGCTATCTTTTTAGACGATTCCCTAATTCCATCCTCCTAGAACTTTTTATTTTTTTCAGCAAAGAATTGCTCTTGGAGCCTTTTGCAGTCTTCCAAGGAATTTGAATTTTTTCATTGAAAGAATTCTGTAAATACTGGAATAGATCATAATCCGAATTTCCCATTTCTTTCGAAAACAACAGATGAGTGAGAACTTACCAGCCAAGCTGTAATTATTTTTGCCTGGTCACCGAAGAAACATGCTGGCTAGCATTATCCTGATGGAATGTCACGCCATTTCTCTTTCCCGATGGTTTTTGTGTATTGCTACCTTCAGTTGGTCTAATTGAGAGCAGTACTTCTCAAATCAATCATTTGCTTCTCTGAAAGAGCTCATAGTAGAGGACTCTGTTCCAATCCAACCTTATAGACAGCATCACCTTCTTTGGATGAAATCTGGCCTTTTATATGGTTAGTGGTGGTTAATTTCACTTGCTCCACAATCTCCAGTGTTCCATTTTGTTTTGAAGTATTCACTTTTCATTGCCTGTCACAATTTGTTTGAAAAAAAAAATCGTGCACAGAAATAGCGGGTAGGAGTTTGTTTTGTTTTTTTGTTTTTTTTGCTTATGTAGAAGCCACACCTCAAAGCTACCGAACTGGTGTGAATGATTTTCAATGCTTGACTTGCATATTTTGATTGATGGTGGCTATTCCCTGTATTTTATATGACATTGATTATTCTCATGTAATTTGTTGATTTGATTGCATTTTTCAAAATTTATTTAGATACATGCTGGTATGATAGATGTCACAAAACAAATAAAAAAAAAACTTTTAGAAACTGACTACCAGGAGTGTCAAAATAGATTTTTTTTTTTCCCAGTTCTTGATATAATCTGGCCAGCTAACATGCATACAGTTCGCATTATTGGAGCTAGAGGGCTGAAAATTAGAACATTTATTCCTCTTGTCTAGAAAAAAACCTCTTGTTTTTTGAAAATCTCCTACTAAATAGGTTTTTAGTGGGGGGGGTTCAATTTCCAACGTGAGTTATGCTGGATTGGTCTCTTAGTTTGTGTCTGGCAGTGTTCACGCTTCTTTACTTTTTTAAAATTTGGATTTTTTTAATGATCACTGCCTAACAAAAGGCAAGAGAAGAGGAGAAATAATTTAATTCATTGGTCATCCCTCATCCTAATTTTCTGATTGATCACCCTCAGTATGGCATGCAGTCAAAAGACATATCTCATGTGACGGTTTCTATGGAGTGAATAACCAGACCTTTTTGAATTTGGTTAAAAACTAAATGCTACTATTGCCATCTAACGGCAAGAAGCGAATAAACTTTCTTGGCCTATCCAATGCATTATCCAATTTGTCTTGTTCCCAATCAAATGGTTGTTCTGCTGATGCCGTTTGATTTGACATGATATTGGGTGGATCAGACTCTGAAAATAAAAAATGCAAAATAAGTTTCTTCTTGAATTTCTCAATAGCTGAAGCATTGTCAACCATTATTGATTTTTGATATGTATTTTTTTACATCTTAATTTTAGTTGCTTTTCACAGCAACTACTGTCAGTCTAGAGCTGTTGGTATTTCCGATCTGCACTGTTTACTCACTGCTGCAGACTGATGTTCTGGAATTATTGTGGGGCAGTCGAATTTGATATGAAACTTGCCCTCACAGTCAATAATTGAACAACACTTGCATTAAAATTTGATGTTATGTGAGAAAAAAAAAAAGAAAATTCCATCGAAGACTGAATATGGTCAGACTAAATTCTATTTATGGTATCACTGGTGTTTTCTACTGGAAAACATAAAATGCAGTAAAAAGAAAGGCATCTAGAAACACTTAGATTCTGAAGAATCTAAATGTTATGAATAAACTTATCTCATCAAAAGAGGGCCTGTAAAAGCTTCTTTTTTTATTTTCCTAAATTAAAGAAAAAACTAAAACATTTTTACAAGGGTTTAGTAGAGGACTGATGCCAATTTTCAAGTCTGTTGACAAAAGGGTGTGGCCAGGAGCTCTTGAACACTCACACACACTCATGCGTAAAAAGGGAGGAACCCTTCACTACCTTTGGTTGCTACAGTTGTTCTATAAATGATTGTCAAAAATGAATCAAGTATCTCCTTTCTGTTCTGCATAGATGGTGTCTACTTAGTTTTATTTTTAAAGTTTGCTTCTTTAAAACTGCTGACTATTGAGGCTTATAATAAATCATTGTTTAAAACAAGGAATTAGACGCTGAACTTCTCAAGCTACTCAGTATTGAATTATAAAAAATGGTTGAAAACAAGATTTTAGTTACATTTTTACTGCATATGGTAAAAAATAGGTTTAGCTAACCTGACAGACGCAGAGTAAGGGTTAAGTTTAGTATTATACTTACACTGTAAATCAAACCCTCACTAAAAAACTTGGAAAGTTTTGGAATTTGAAAAAGACAATACACTAAAAACACGCTCTGGGGTCCTATTAGTAAATACAGAAAAATTGGTGGCCATAGCTATAGTTGTCCTTGAATTATGACATTCAGTGAATTATTGTAAGATAAAGCTGCTATTTTAAATTTTTTATAAGAGATGATTTAGTGTTGCCTAGGCAAAAATAACTTTTAATTGTCATGCCAAAAATTGCTCGTATGAATGGGAGAAATATTACAAATATGTCTTTTGTTGAACATCCAGCTGATTTTTCTCGACTCCCATTGGAGCTTTAAGTTTCGGTTTCTATGAATGGTAATACCAACAAGAATTTACTGTTGTGTACTGTTATATTCATAGCATATAAATTTTTTTTTCTCTACTTCTCGTAACCCAATAATTTCTAGTGATGATACAAATACTTATACCATGTACCCGCAGATGTGTTGCTTCATGACTAGAGGAAGAAACTACTCCTCACATAGTTATTTTTTCTTCTTATAACCTGTCCTTTTTCTTTGTTCGCTTCTATCTTATTCATATATAACCCTGTTCTAAAGTTACCTGAAAAATGCTTGCATGCCTCTTGAAAAATTGCCTATGTTTTTCTTCTTGTTGTCTATTGTCTCCCCTGTTGTTCCCTCCAACACTTTTCACAGTCACAAAAGACTCCTGCATTTTTAAAATGTTTACTTACATTTACAGTGTAAGAAACCTTGGCTTATAAAAACAAGGAAGATATATAACAGTCATAGACTGATGGTCTGTGTGATTGCTCTAAAAAGCAAGTAAAATTAAGATGGAAGAAATCCTTGAAAAAAAAAGAAAATTAGTAAAAGAAAATACTTGTAAATAAAACCTGCTGGCCCACACCTTGATCTAACCTAGTTGTATGTTCCATGCTTTTGATATTACAGATGATAATTAATTATATGCTGTTTATTTAACTGTTGGATAGGTGGATACTGTAACTGTTGGATATATAGACTACAATCGCAGATGTCATCCTCTTATAAATTTCTCTTACATACGTCGTAATCTAACGACCCAATTCTGTATGCAGGGGTTTTACAGTAACACAGCAAAATCAGCACATCATTGTGCAGTGCTGTTAAAATTCTCTAATTTGAAGAATAAAAATTTCCTATCTAATCGGGCCACTGGTTTTCAAATAATTGTTCTAAGTATGAATTTATGAAAAAAAAAAAGTCTCTTCAAGGAAGATAACTCCAGCTGTATTAACTGCTACTTACAGTTATTTACTTGAAAATTAGATGAATAAGCAAATAATTATAATATGAATTCTATAATTAGGAAGTGACTTTGACATTAAGGTTAAAGGCTACTGGGATGGCTTTTGAGCAAATGTGTATAAAATTAGTAGAACTAGAGTAATGTGTGCATCCTTCTAGTTTTTATGGTATTACAAGTCCAAGAAAATTTTCAACTCTGGCATTTATGGCTGTAATATTGGAACTAAGTTGGTATTAAGAACACCTGACAAACTCAATAGTTCAGTGTACTAAAGTGTGATTGCATAGAGTATCACTTACAGGTTTCAGTATCTAAGAAATACAACATAATTGACCACAAAGATTTAACAAAACCATCCCGGAAACATGACTGCTGACAACATTGATGTAATGTTTATCCATATAACACTTCTCAAAAATAGACAAATGGTATAAGACCAGGATACACAATTGGGCAACAAGAAAAATTTAATTATATAACAGTAAATCAATGATATCACAGGTAGTTTCATTCACTGTAAGACAGCAAAGTCTTTTTGGGGGTTGGTGGAGGATAAAATGATAATAATGGTTGTATCCTAGCACTGACTGCATTCTTGTTGATAAGGTTTTGGATTTTCTCGTCACTGTTCTCTGACATTATCATGACTCAACCATCCTCACATTTAGCTTTTGGCATTTTTAGTACTAACAAATTAATATTCCTCATGGTAGAGAAATGAGCTTTATTAAACACCAAATTTGGCAAGATATGTTTATTCAGATAAAACTTGCTTATTGTTCATTTAGAATCTAGAAGAAAGGGGTTGTCAGTCGCCAAAAATTGATATGCAAGCATTACTGACAGAATAGAAATATTGAGGTTATGTTTTTGATAGACTGATAGTGATTTATTACTATAAGTCTATCACATTCCTAATTATCACTGGTGGCTATGTCTATCCTGATTTAAATTTCAGTGCCAAATATGTTGTGAACTTGAAAATTCTAAATATAGGTTACATAAAGATGTGGTTCTTTTAACTTGGATAAATGACTATAAAAATTTCCATATAATTGATATATGGAGATTCTATGAACTTTCTCTTTGATCATAGCTTTTTATATATTTATCTTTTTAAAAGGAACATTAACACCTTCAGCTCCAACATATTTGGATTATTTTGCAATGAATTAAGATTGGAGTTTATATAGGGATACCCTGAATAGTACAAGTCTTGAGGTAGTACCATCAAGGTGCAGCTGTATAAATTGATTTAACAAAGCATTAGCTGAAAAAATAACCCATTTCAAATTATAAGACCTTGGACAGTGCGATTTTGAACAGTATGCAAAATTTGATAACAAACTTTCTGTACTAATCAAGGTTTGCCTGTTTATTAATGAAAATCCTCTCATCTTTAGAGAAGCAGGCTTTCATCTATATTGGATGATAAGCTTTTTCCCCCACCTTGAAATCATAGCATTTTGTATATCTTTCTGCTTTCAAAAAGAAATGTTAACATCTTTAGCACCAAAGTTATTTTCCTGATGTCTGTAGGTCAAGAATTAAATAATTGGTATTCCCAAGAGACTAAATAGCATTGCTGGAAAGCAGGTATCAGTCGATAAAATGAAGACAAGACATAAATTTCAAAAGTTGTGGGGGGGGGTATTACGTGATTAATATCGGTTGTCGCTCAACAAGTAGTGGAAATGTTTACATCCTTTAAAGAGGAACGAGTCAAGTTCAAAAGTTTCAAAATAGGCATTTGGAAAATATGAGGTAAGGTACTGTATTTCTTGGCGTCGAAGATAGCTTATTTTTTCCCCAAATTAAATCTGGAAAATTTAACCTACATATACTATTTTTTTTTTTTTTTCAAATTTTCCAATCCAAAATTGGGGTGCGTCTTTGAGGCCAGGAAATACAGTAATTTCTTTTTCAAATAAATGTGTAAACTTTAATATATATATAAAAAAAAAAAAAAAAAAGAAAACCCAAAAACTGTGAAAAAGTAGCCACCCAACTGTACTTTTTCCAGACTGCGCAGATACAAATCACTGAGTGTTGCTGGCCTCTTGCAGAAGTATTTACCTTCAGTTCTTGGTGCCTTATTCAATTTGTTCGCTGTTTTTGCTGTCTCCTGCTTGAATGGAATCCACAATTTATTCAGGTCGGTTGCTCTTTCTACTAATCTCATACGGTTTACATAATAAACTACATTTCTCTCTCTCTCTTATCATACAGGCCAAGTGTATTGAAAAGGTTATTAATCGAAATCCAATGCCCTCTCCTCTTGTAATAATATCGTTTTTTGGTAATCAGAGCATGCTTCTTTTTTTTTTGTTGTTGTTGTTTTTTTTCTTGAATTTCTGTCTTTTAGGAATGGAAGGTATCTCATCAGGCACTGCAGAAAAAATGTGTCCATTTACGTCATCCATTCTCAATGTAGGTGGGGTGGAGGGACTATGCCTTCCCCCTAGGGGCCCTGGCTTATTTGGAGGAAGCAATAGAAACTACTATGAAAGAATCATTGTCCGTCTGTTCACGTTGTATCTCTGTTTCGATAGGGAGCTCTTCAACGATTAAGAATGACTGATTTATATCATGTATGAGGCAGTTGTCTAATAGTCTTATTTAGATAGATATAGATTTTCCTCCCTACACTCTGAAGGATTATAAAACAAATTTGTTACTTGCTGGAATCTGTCATGAACAATGGTTGCTTAGGGCAGCCCCCCCCCCCCCCCCCCGCTGCTGCCGCAAATTTTTGAAAGATTTTTCTTCATAAGATTATTTATTTAGATTTTCTATCAGATTTTCCAGGTTCCCTCAGATGTAATGCCCCCCCCCCTCCACCTTCGTTGTGGGCTCTGTAAGTCAAACGGATTGCCTCTGCTTATAGACCCTCACAAGTATAGTGTAGTGTCCTACATTTTTCTTTCTTTATATATATATATATATATATATATATATATATATGATATAACTCTTAAAATGACCAATTTCCAGTATTTTAAGTGAAGAGAGGACTATGTAGCAAGTTCAATCCTCTGATGTGGGTACAATATGATGTACATGCCCCCCCACCATCTAAAATTGGAGTGTTCCTATAGAAACTTTTCGTAAGCTGAAAAAGCGCAAAGTCAAATTTCAATTACCATTAATTTTTATAGGAAGTTTCAAAGTTCTCAGACTTGACAATTGGTGAAAATGGTATGTTTGACTGGATTGTCATTGGTTGAGGTACTGGAGTGTTGGAGGAAGGGGTGCGCTCTGCCTCTATAACAACTTGGTTCTCTGCACAAGCGTGAAACGAACAGCAGGGGTTACCTGTGTATAGCTTTTGCAGCATAACATAACTTTACTGTTAGTCAGTGTTCACACTTGTTCTGAAAGTATATCTTTTTAGTTTGTATACTTCTCACTAATCTTATATGTTCGAGAGATATCAGTTTGCATAATTTCGTTGTTATGGTAGTTACGAATTCTGAGGTAGTTAGTAGTATTCAATACTGGACTTGTCTGCTTTGATTCTTATCTAGGTGATAAAGTATCCATATGTGCAGTTCATATTTCCAGCTCAGGAGTGAATGACCTTGATAGATTTTAGGATATCAGATGGAATAGTTCAAAGTGCCTGCAAGAAGATTAGCAAAGACCTGCCTCGAAATTTCTTAGACATTAATACTGTCGGTAAAAAATGTAGATCTTACTTGGGTATGACTTCAGTTCATGTTCTACTTGCCGGGTCTTGCCTGTAGGGAAAATAACTTCAAATATAAAATTACATGATATTTTATGGGAATTTCATAAAACGGAAAAACAAAGCTTCCAACCCCCACCTTGATTTTGACCCCTTAAAGAATTGAAAAAAAAAAACTTGCTCGATTTTGATCGTTAAAAGAGGGAAAAATAACCCTAAACCATTTTATTTTTGTGTTCAGGCCAAGATGAATGAGAACGGTTCTGAACGCAGTGGTTTGATTTACTGTATTTACCAGAATATATGATGAATGATTTACGAGGGTATTTAGAGGACTGTTGCTCACTGTAACTGTCAAGATCCGAAGTGCTAGGGAGCATTTGCCTTGCGTCTGAGACAGTATGATTATCAGAAGTACAAAACGAAAAAGGTGAAGATTTAATGAATAAATTAGATAGAATAAAAATAATGTAGAATTATCTAAAAAAAATACCAGCACAAAATATGGACGTTGTTGGTCCTGAAATAACCATCGAGACCCAAAAATGCACTTAGAAAAAAAAACGAAGAAAAACGTTTTTTAGATGGTGTGTAGTGGTATGCATGCAGATTTTCATGGTTGTCCCCCCCCCCCCAAATGTGACCAGGAGTACCTAAAGACATACTCCTAGATCAGGCTTATTGACACAGACTCTCAGAGAGAGCAGAATCTGTTGCCCGATTGACTGGTTAGTCGGCCATTTGTGTGGCTACGGTGATTAGTCAAAATAAAATCTGTTCCCTGATGTGGAGTTAAATATTTCAGGAATATTTGACAGTTGGATACTTCCTGTTGGGGTGAAACTGAAGGAAACAATTTGCAATGGAACAGACTAGCTCATACATTTAATTAATGCATTGAAATTAAAATTATCAAAATTTAGGGTTTCAGTCAGTATAGCATAGTACCTATGTATATAGTCTTATATATTCATTTTTCTCACTGTTGAAGAAATAAAATACTTTACTTGGAAGGGTGCCAAGGTTCAACTAGCCCAGGGCACCAGGTGTCCTGCCCATAACTGTTCGTATCGAGCTTCTGAAGAAAGCCTCTTTTTAATAATACCAGTGCATTGGATGCAATGTAATGTTCGCATTTTTTTGTTTTTTTTGTTCCTCCAATTGAATTTTGGTCTCATATACCATCATATAAGACTATCAATCTAACTTTATTTTCATTTTTAGCCTAAACAATCTTCTTGAAAAATATAAACAGGTCTGGTTAGTCACTTAATAGGAACTGTCTCACAACCAACATCTTTTGGCAGCATGCCATGTTGAGGGGTGATCAAATTGGAAAAAAGGTGATCTTCTCTTGCCTTTTGTTGGATAGTAATCTGTAAAAGAATCTGAATTTTCTAAAAACTAGCATAAATGCTGTTGAATACAAAACTAAGGGAATGATTAATCCCCCCCACAAAAAAAAAAATTATTCAGGGTGGAAAATTATAGAAAGATTGAAAAAAAAAAAAAACCCAGTTTTTATTAGACGTAAGGAGTAAATGTTCAAATTTTCAGTCTTCAAGATGCACTGATACATGTATAGCCAGCCAAACTTGAAAACTAAAGAAACCTATGTTGACAGATTTGGTTGACGGTTTCTAATAGTGCTAGCTTCACAGCCTTTCACCATTGTTGCTCTTTAGATGGAAAAAGAAGTGGGTTGATAATTAGATGTTGCTCGATGATATTGAGGGTTGTAGTATAAAATCTGAATTGCAGTTTCAATCATGAAAAATTGAATCAAGGACTATCATGGTGTCATTTTTTTGAGGTTATAGGAAAATAAATGTTATAAATCATACTAACATTCATTTTGACCATAAAATCTTAGATCTTATATACATGTATATATACAGCATTATTTATGTATAGACTGGCATTTCTGCCTAGGACCAGGATATTTGTCTGCACTGCATGGGTTCAAAGTGACCCTTTGCCTGGGATGGGAATGTAGTATCTGTGCATTCATATATGATATCATTTCACAGCCACAATACAAATATATATATATATATATATATATACACTCACACACACACAGAGTTCAGATCAGGGATACAATATATGATATTTCATGTATGATAGGTTGATTTCGTGGAGTACTCGATACATATTACTTTAAATATTAAGTTGGTTTAGAGTACAGCTTAAGATATAATGGAATGAGGATTTGCTTCACAAACACGTTTATGCTTCTGCCAAGTTAGGGCTTCTTCAGGTGAATATATATATATATATATATATATATATATATATATATATATATATATATATATATATATATATATAAACATCAACTTGACCTGTTACGAATTTAAATCCAGCCTGAATGAGTTTCTCATGAAATAAATTTAGATTTGTAACTGTTTAAGCTTATGTTTATTTACGTATGTATATATCTGCTATCTTAGAAAATTTAGTTAATAAATTCTGATTTTTTTTTGTTTTTTTGAAAGTCTTATATTCTGGTTGTACATCTTGAAACCTTCCTGTTGATTTGTAGGTTTAAAACATTGAACCTTGCTTGTAGGACACCATTTGAATCCCTTGAATGAACAACTCATGAATCCTGATAACTCTCTAACAATAAAGGAGGAAATGTTTGCAATTGTAAAAAAAACTTCAGCAAAATTTAAGAGTGGGAGAAATTCTTGATTGCGTATTAATCACAATAACAAGTTATGTTTTAGGTTACTGATAAGTAAATAACTTAGTCATCTTGTAACTTTGCACTTAAAGATAAAATGCACCTCACTCCTGAAAATTCTTTATTATGTAATATACTTCAAGTCTGTGACTCAAACGGGAGGCACTTGGTTCCCAGGGGGAGGAATTCCAGTCAGGAGAAGTATGTATAGTCGGATGTATAAGGGTGAAAAAACATCTAGATGACATTTCAAAAATGGGGGAGGAATAGAGGAAACCTGGGATCCCAAGGGGAGAACCACTTTTTTTAAGAGTTACTTGCTTTTTTTTTTTCTTTTTTTTTTTTCTTTCACTTCATTTATTCATGAGGGATTTTACTTTTGCCAAGTTGAAAATAATAATCTGCTGAAAATTTAAATGTATATTCAGAATATAAAGCCAAGTCTTTTTTTGCCCATAGATGAATTTTTTCCTCAACCAGGATTCAGATTACGACTCTCTCCACCCTCCTTCCCTCCCTCCAACCCACTTAAGTTTGAAGTTTCTATTAAAACCCGAATTCCTTATGAATGTGCACTGCTGCCTTTCCTTGTGTGTGTGTTTTTTGTTTTTTTTCATTTCTTATTTGTCTAGTGGTGGAAATTTTCAAGTACGTTTATAATGACTATTTGGAGTTTTTTTGGTGTTTTATTTGCTTTTTCTTCAAATTTTTATGCTTTTTAATTGTGTTACATGCAAGGGTGGATCAGTAAGTCTGTCACCTGACGATTATTGAATTAACTGAATTTCGTTCTGAAATTTTTCACTCATGTTCGATTTATTCACCATGGAATTGAATGCATCTACAAGGCAGGAGATTGTTGAAAAATAAATATTCGTTGTGTAAAATGAATGCTTTAAAAATTTTACCATTAGGGTACAGACTTATCGATGTACCTTCACCCATGTATGTATGTACAAAATATTGTATTTGTAGAGGTGTACTCGTTGTTGGATGGCAATGTATTCATATTTTTGGCAACAGTTTCGATAAGGCCTGCAAATCATATGGTCTGCGGCCTGTGAGAGCTCTTCAAAATAGTAAAGCAGTCGTGCACTTTGAAATGAATTCAGTGACTGATTACTTGTACAAAATTTGGGTTTGTGGGAGTGTGACTTCTTTAAACTGACATTTCACTGTTTTTGTACCAAGTTATTTCCTATTAACCTCCCAGAATGAAAGAAAAGACTTTTTCAAGTCAAGATAAAGAAATTCTATTTTCAATGTTTATTCACTTTCTGATGTGGAACAATTCTATTTTATGCAAAAAAACATTGACCACATGGGACAAGTACCAGCACACATTGTCAGTCCGTCTCTTTTTTTCCCCCACCCTACATGGGCCAATTCTACTTTGAGAGTTGACCTCAAAATGTTGACCCCTACCAAGGTTGCAAAATGTGTCTGATTTTGGACATAGTCTGTTTTTAGTTCAAGTAAATCTGACAGTACTGACTGTATTATATCCGATTTGAGACTTCTCATAGATTCAGATTGATATTTCCAAACCAAAAGTTCCATATACAAACCATCATTCTGAATACTATGATTTAGGTCCATTAATTATATTTCAATATTAATTTTTGTTTCAAAGTAGAAAAAAAAAAGAAAGGTCAATTCATTCGAATTATAATATAAACTACAATCTTATTGCAGGAGTTCATTTGGATCAAAATGGCTAGAATTTTCCCGGAGAATCATTCTTCATTGTTTAAGTTACAAAAGTAGGAAATGGTTGGTGCATTTAATTCTCATCTTAGTTTTTCAATTAACTGAGACATATTGTCTATTTGTTTGTGAAAAAAAAAAAAAAGTGATTTTGTAGAAAGTTTCTGATTATTAGAGTGAGATTGGCCGTTTTTATAAGTTTTGGGTCCAGATGCATGATTCATGAAACAACATAGAAGAGGGCTCCCTGATTAATTTTCAAATCAAATTATAATTTATGAGGCAGACAATTAAGATACAGTCATTAAAGTATTCAATATTGAAAATGGGATGATATTGTTTGAACCTGAAAAAGAAAAAAAAAAGGTAAATGTTGAAAATGACCAAAGAAAGTAAATAAAAAGATGAATTGATTTTTATTTTTTATAAATTGATGTTATTACAGTGAGAATTCTCACTGCAGTTTGAGCCAAATTTCTTCTAACGAAGCATTTGGGACCCTATCAAAAGGTGTATTCTGATAGGGTTCCCACTGCTATGATAGTGGACCAATGGCCAAATGGGGTACATTCTGATAGGGACCCAATAGCTATGATAGTGAAAATCTGGCTTGAATTAAAGGTTGCAAAAGGTGTATCTAGATGAGGACCTCATTGCTGCAACAGTGACAACCTGGCTTCAGTGAATGTTTTGTGATGGAAACTTTTTGTCTATCACTGTCAATTTTGCAGAAAGTTCTTAATTTACCTTAATGAGTAATTGCTTCTTTTCCATAACTTCTTTTTTTCCCCTATCTACTTATTTATGTGTCACATTACAGTAAAACTGTGCTAAAGATTTGAATAAAATGTTTGGTACTTATTTATTTAGGGACAAAAATTTATTTATGAAGTTCCCATTGCAAAATTTGGAGAATATTTAAAAATATGATTACATCCTCTTTATCATTTAGTTTCACTTAACTTGATGCAAACCAGTTTTTATTGAGTTTTACACAATTTAAAGATAAATCCTTTGATAAATGAATTTTGTTTACGTTCAAAAAAGTACCAAAGTATGAATGCCTTGATTTAAGATAAAATAAAAAGCTCAGATTATAAGTAAAATATTGTTCTTTGCAACTTTTTAGGTTTATTTTATTTTGTGAAAAGAAAAAAAAATAAAAACACTACTTTTTAAAAAGACTTTTTAGCCTCTATTATTCTTTAAATTCTTCACATTCAAATTTTTGTCCATTCCTATCATAAATAACTTCAGCAAGCCTCGGCTAGATTTGTGTATAAACCTAACCCTGGTATGCTGAACTTACCAATGTTTGTAATTCTTAAATTGGCAAATAACATACACATAATTTCTACTTGAAAAAAAATGTAATTTAGTCTGAAAATTCACTCTTGTGGCCTGCTGCTAATTTCCATCGATCAATGTGGCCCTTGGCACTTTTGAGTTGTGCAATTCTGCTGTAGAGTCCAATCATCAATAATACCTGATAATATCGGTTTTGATTGTGTAATTTTCCACTTAAAATGATGAAATCCTATGTCTAATTTAGGAGGAAATTAACTTTCTATGAAAAAAAAAGAATGGTGGGGTGTACTCATTTATGGGCAGTAGTGTATATGAAATGGATATTTTGTTAAGTCCTTACTATGTTTAGGTTTTGATATGCGACAGGAGAAAGAGGTGATGGGTACAGCTATCAATAAGCTGATACAAAAGTTTGGTTCTTTGACTAATGAAATGTTTTTATCTAGTTCATTTCATTTTTACAGTTGGTATGCTGTGTAAGTTAATGTATTTTTCAGTGTATCATTGTATTAAGTATATTAAGTATGGGGTGTTAGGGACAAAGAATAAATATACAAATACATGTGTCATTATTATTATTGTAGATGATGAAAATATTCTAGTTTTAGCAGTCTCCCTGTCTTATGGAATTTCTTTTGCTTGGAACAGTTTTGAGTTCTTATTTTTAGCTAAGAATCCCTGAATGGTTTTGTTTTTTGCTTACAGGGACCATTGGGATGGATCCTCCTGGTTTCGCTGGCGGCCAACATCCATCATGCAACTCTCAGCCATAGAACACAAGATTTTCCAATGTAAGATTCTATTTTAACGTTTCTTCTGATTTTGAATGTGTGTCATGCTGCAAGTAAATTGCTACTTTTGTTAGGAAGTCCAAAATGACTTCACGAAAATCAGATCCAAGATTTGCGGCAAAGCTACCATGTAAGTGGGTATATAAGATCGACATTTCATTTTAGAATATAGAAGAATATTACACTGTGCCTTATGTGCTAGTATTACGAATAGGGTATGGTTTTGCACTAAGCATGATTATGTATGGTTATAGGGCTTGGATAATTAGCTGTGAGTGATACTCCTCTTAATACTCTTTTAAGCCATTTTCCGGTTGTCTGGCAAAAACAGTAGACATTTCTTGTGAATAATTCTACATCTATTCCAATGGAAATAAACCAGATGGATCACTTGACATTGATTACGGATTCTATTTGCAGGACTACAATTAGGTAATGCCAGCCTGAAATATAAACGTCTTTCTGTCTCTTTGATATTCCTTCATTCATTTGTAACATCCTTGCATAAAGATGACTGGAGTCACCTACCGGTTATTGTTGTTTATATTCATCAGCTTGAACCTATGCATCTTTTAAAAGCTTTTCTGGAACAACTTCACTGTATCGGCAACTCGGCAGAGCCAGGTCGCTAACCCCATCCAAGTGGGGAAACCTTTGCATCAGTCAAGTAGAGGAAATAGAATGTCCTGACTCATCAGATCCATTTTTGAAATGACCTACTATTTTTCTGTGAGCTCCTCTTTGAGGCTTATGACGTGTAGATATCTGACGAGATGATAGAGAAAAAAACCCACTCATGCTTGGGCAGATCTTAAATTTCATATTTACATATCTTTATGCAAAAACAAGTACACTCCCAATTGAAAAAAAAAAATTTTTTCTCACTGATGCCTGTAACCCAAATACTCTTAAACTAAAATATCTTTCTTTTATTTTCCAGTAATGCCAAATATTTGAATTCATTTCATTGCTTTTTTTTCTCTTTTTTTTTTTTTTCTTTCCCTCCTGCCCTCATTCCAGGCATAAGAAGCAAATTAGAATCGATGTTTGTTCCGATCCGTGGCAATGATTGTCAGATCCGAACGATCATTGTGAATCAGAACCAACAACGGATCCCACTCGTGATGGTTCATGGCATGGGTGGAGGAGTTGGCCTGTGGACGCTAAACATTGACTCATTGGCCACCAAGCGGACAGTTTATGCTTTTGATGTCCTCGGTTTTGGCCGGAGTTCACGGCCAGTATTCAGCAGCGATGCCGTAGAAGCTGAGAACCAATTCATTGACGCTATTGAAGAATGGCGCCAGCAGATGAAACTCGACAAGTTTATACTCCTTGGTCACAGTCTTGGATCTTACCTGGCTACTTCATATGCTATTCGGCATCCAGATAGGGTGCACCATTTGATTGCTGTTGAACCATGGGGGTTCCCTGAAAAACCCGTCCAAGCTACGAACCAGCCAAAATTATCTTATTGGGCACGTGCTGTCATCACTATGGCCAGACCATTCAACCCTCTTGCTGTTATCCGAGCTGCTGGTCCTTGGGGTAAGTTATTTTTTTTTTTTTTTAAATTTATTCATTTATTTATTTATTTATTTTTTTTTTTTTAGATGTTTCTCATCTTTTACTGAACCATGTAGTCCACATTAAACCCAGATCCCCTAACTGTTCCAATTCTACAAACTTCTGGGTAGGACCTTGTACATCTATCACATATATATATATATATATATCCGTAGCCTTATGATGAAAAAAAGCATTTACTTTACATAACAAATACTGGAATATCTTGAAATGTGCGAGTCTTGATGTAGTATGGTTAAGGTGTTGCTGTACAAATTAATGTAACTAAGAATAAGCTGGAAACAAAAAAAAATTGAATCATAATGAGACCATGAACAGTATGGAATATTTTAGACCGAATTAACCACAATAATTCAGGTGTATCTGGATTCCTTTCTCAACATAATCTCCTTCCTTATCAATGCACTTAATTCAGTGGTGAATTATAATCACATCGATCAACTATTATACAGTGAAAATTTCAGATCAAAGAAGTATCTTTGTGAACTATGTTGTACTGAGGATTGCTTTCTTCTGTATAGTGTGACGATATGAGCAACTGATTTTTTTTTCCCCAGATAGTGATTTCCGTGATAGATGAAGTTTTGTCATCTCTCATGCTATCTGTCTCTTTCATATTTGTCCATTAACCCCTCTTCATCTCCAAAAGACCAGTTTTTTTTCTAGTGAGAGGTTCAACTGTTTATACCCAATCTTAGTTTGTATCCAGCTGGATCCACACTTGTTTTTTGAAAATTCAGACTCTTTTAGTGATCACTGCCTAACAGAAGGCTAGAAAAGTCTCTCATTTATTGATAACTGCTTTTTTTCCAATTTTTTAATTGAGCACCCTGCATGCTGTCATAGATATAACCTCTCCCTCTTTCTCATTCTTTTTTACCTTGCAAGGAGCTGCAGTGTGCACTTTGTGAATCTCTGACTTCTGGAATGATCTGATAATTCATATTTTTGCAGAATTAAAGACATATAAGTCTTATTTGTTTTGCAAATAGTTCTGTCCTGAGGTTGCTCTGTGTCATTTTATGAATTTACCCCCTTTGTAGTCATTTTGAGATTGGGTTGGAAAGATCTATTCCTTAGTTTGTGAACTTGGTATTTTGTCAAACTCCTGTATAAAGTTCGGAGTTTACTCATTTCCCTATTGTAACAAGGAAACTCCTCACCAAAATGAGGATTGTAAACTGATATGTGAAATTATCATACAGGTATGCTCAGGCTTATTTCATTCTAATCAGAGAATACATTTTTCACAAAAAAATATATTTTTATAATTTTTTATTTATCATATATGCAATACAAGAATTGTAGTGATCTTCTTCAGCTGGAAAAGAATTTGAAGTTTGGCTCAATATGCTAGGATGGTTGCGGTTGCTGCTTGACCAAAATAAAATGTATATGAAAATATTTTTATATTTCCAGGTCCTGGGTTAGTGAAGAAGTTTCGCCCAGATTTGAAGCAAAGATTCTCACCTCTATTTGAAGATGATACAATACTCAACTACATTTACCATTGCAATGCACAGACCCCTAGGTAAGCAGAATCAAATACCATCATCTAAAACTGTCATCATGAGTTTTTTTCAGTTTCCTAGTGGATCTGGCTGGCTATGTATGTGACATGTATACAATCTGCACCAAGTTAGTGCTGGTAGTTCAAAGATTTACTCCTTAATACTATGTCTAAAAAACTTTTTTTTTTTCTAGTGTTTTGAAAATCCCCCGCTCCCTTAAATATTGCAATACAAGTTTTAGCTAAATTGGTCCCTTAGTTTGTGTCTGACAGCATTTGCTTTTTCAGTGATCACTGCCCAACAAAAGACGAGAAAAGTAACTTAATCATTGATCATCCCTTTCACCAATCTTTTAATTGATCATACTCAGCACGGCGTACTGCCAAAAGACACTGGTCACATAGTGGTTTCTACTGTTAACCAGAACTAGTTCTTGGATTTTAACTAAGCTCATTGTATGCAGTTATGAAGCTAAATTTTGCTGCTTTTTTTTTTTTTTTGCTTTCTCTCTATGTTGCTGGTGGCAGAAAGGTTAACAACTGAATAAAGAAATTCATGGGGCTGCCCCCTCCCATTTTTTTTTTTTTTTTTTTAAACATATGAATATTTGTTTGAAAATGTTAAATACTTCATTTATTTGATTTAAATGAAATTCTTTCACTTTCAAGTTGTTTTACTCTTTCTTTACTTTTATCATAAAATTCTCTTTCCAAATTTTAAACTAATATGTGATCCAATGTTTTCTTCTTTACAATCCTCTTTTTCTGTTCTAGTGGAGAATCAGCATTCCGGACAATGTCAATCCCATTTGGTTGGGCTAAACATCCAATGATTCTACGGATAACAGACCTGGATAGATCCATCCCAATCACACTTGTCTATGGTTCACGTTCTTGGATTGATTCTGGCACTGGACAGAATGTGAAATATCTTCGCCCAGACAGTTACGTTGATGTACAGGTTAGGAATCTCTCTCTCTCTCTCTGCTGAGCCTTTCATAACCGTTCTATATTTTCTTATAGGTATAAGCTGCAGTTGTTGGCAGTGAGGTTTATAAAAGTCTTCAGGAGCTGTAGAAATGGACTTACCATATTAAGTGGATGTAGGTTCAATGTTCCAGACAAGTGTAAAAATTATTATTCATAATGTAGATAGGTTGGTAGGTACAATCCTGCAAATAATGTTTTTAAAACCACAATTGTCAATATAGGTTTCTACAGTTTTCAAGTTATTCTGGCTTAGTTATGGGACTATGGACTCTCTATCCTCTGCTGTTTTTCAGTTCCAAAATCACATCAATATAAACCATGAGTGAATCATCCATAAAGAAAATTTTATTTTTGGAATCTCTTTGAGAAAATAGTGAATTTGTTCTAGTCAGTCAAAGACTGAATAGTTTTGAATGATTGGTAGGAGGTAACTTTTCTTCCCCCCCCCCCCCGAAATTTTTCCACCTCTGTGTAGAGTCCAGGGTCATGGACAGAAAAACAGAAAAGGTCATACTGTTCATATTTGAGTAAATGTTTACTCGCCCGGATTGTTATCAGACCACTAACTGTGGTCAACAAGATTAGCTCGCTTATCTTTGCTATATGACGTCTGTCCTGATATTATTTTTCATATGATATACTCATTAATCCTAGTATAAGAATTCAAGGATATATTAGATGTTTTAAAAAAAAAAATACACTGAAATAGTTAACCAGGAGGGTTCCATAGATTCAAATAATGGTTAAAAAGTATTTTTATCAGCAAAATTCTTACCCTTGAGTGGAAGGGTCCAATGTTATAGACAGCGGACCTAGAAAATCACACTTTAGTATTAGAGCAACCACTACTTTGTACGCAGTCTGCATCAGCCTCTCTTTCTCTCTCTTTAACAAAGATATACTTCAGTCTTCATACTTCTAAAAGTTTTTTTTTTTCTTTTTTTTTTCCCACAGATAATTCAAGGAGCAGGACATCATGTTTTTGCTGATTGCTGTGAACAATTTAATTCCCTAATCAATGAAGTCTGCGATTTGGTTGACCACCAATCATTGCAGCCATCAAACCTTGAAAATGACGACACAGACGATGACACATTCTGAACTTTTCAGTTTTCAGTTTTGAATTCCCAGGACAAAAATCCATGACATCTGGTGGCCCCCTGCCGGCAACAAGTGGAGGTAACTCTGTGACAATTCACCCCCCTCCCCCAACATTTTTTTCTCTATGAAACCAAGGTAAGATCTGTGGTGTAATAAGCCACCTAAGGTATCCCATTAATTTTTTTTCCTCTCTTTCTGCAGTATATCCCATACAAATCAAGATTCATTTTTTTCTTTTATTCATTCAAATAAAAAAACTAAAAACAAAAGAAACAATTCTATTTAATATTTTTGTTTTTAGTTATGAAAATGAATTGAAATTTTGAATCAAATTTTTCTTTTAACATCCACACATCAGATAAATTAGTTTTTTTCTTTTTTTGTTTTAGATAAGCATCAATCCTATTATTAAGTTTTATCAGTTTTTAATATAAAATGATTTTTTTTTTCAAAGACTTACTGTAAACGAACTTCAGACGTCTTCCTACAGATCTATTTCAGATTTTAGAAAATCAATCTAGCATTTGGAACGAGGAGTTCTTAACAGCAGCTTTTAAATCGTGTATATGCGGTATTTTAATATTTATATTCCCTGTGAGCTTTAGAAGCATTTGACTATTTGGATAGACTGAAAAAAAACTCTTTAATGAATATTCATGACTCTATTTTTAAAAAAAATAATCAGATAGAATTATAATGATAATGAATATTCATAATTTTGTAATCAAAATACCTTGTGATTTATAACCCTTCCATATTTTTTCATACCTACGTGCTGCAATTGTTGTTGGCAAGGCTTCTATATCTTTCCTTTTACTATATTCAAGTTACAAAAGTCTTGAGGAGTTGAAAATCTAACTTAACCACATTTTGTGGTTCATTTTTACAAAGAGGTAAAAGATTTCCTGGAAGCATCCATTACGGAACACAATCCTCTTCTTCACTGTTTCCAGAAAAATCCTCTGTATTCCAGTGGAATTGATCCTTTTTATCTTGTGACCACTCGAAAATGGAATTCAACACATGAAGACTGAATAAAAATCAGCTTTGGTAATTTAAAAAAAAAATTTTCTCTTGTATGCAACAACAAAAACTAACCAATAATGGTGTATAGTTTTTGTAGCAGGCCAAGCAGACGCGTACTATATTTGATGGCAAAATTTCAGTTGGGAATATTGAAGAAAAATACTCATTTCCCTGAACTCCTTTCATTTATCACCCAGTTTAATTCAAGTTCTGGCCAATGTAGAGCTGAACAACAAAAGTTATCTTTACCCTTTGGGTCATTTGAGGTGTATGGGGGGGTCTAATATGCTGTCAAATATGATCAGTTTCAAATGAACATCAATTTTTCCAGCACGTCCATTTTAAAATTCAACTTGTGCAGAAAGAGATATCATGAAATGATTGTATTTGAATGAATACTGAGAGTTCAGGTACATACCCCTCCCCAAGTCTTGCAGTTAGAATTAATACTTATTCAGAACTGCAAATACATTTTTCTTTGTAAAATACACAAAAATATTTTGAAATATTTTGCAGAAATTGTCTTTTGATCTTGATCAAGTTGGTTTCAATGGGCATCTGTGTATGTGCGAATGCAAACACAGTTTTTAAAATTAGGCAACGATTATCCAAATGTGATTGACTTTTTATTGTTGATGCTGTCATCTCGGTGATGTACCGGTTTGTGGAAATGGTCATTGAAGAAAAAGAAATTATCATTTACCCAAGATACAGCAAAATATAACAGAATTATAACTCTTGTTATTTCCAAGTTATAATATCTTATTGTTTTGTTATAACTTTTGATATTTCTACACTTATAATACCTATTGAAACCCACTTCACATAATGACTTCTTTTGTTTGGGGTCATCAGTGGCTCTATATGGGTCACATGGTGCCATAATTTTGTGAATATAAGTCTAGCTTTGACTGAACTACCAACCAAAGCACTCATTCAAATACTTACGATTAATTTCCATTTGTCATGAAATTCAGTTGAACTATTTTGAAATCAACAAATTTCTGGTAAAAAAGACAAAGCAAGAATGCAATATGCCATTTCATATCTATTGCTGGCTGATATACACTCCCAAATACGACAAAGATGTTGCTTAGAAATGCTCTCATTAACTGGTCATAGAAGCAATATATATATATATATATATATATATATATATATATATAAAATGTGTGTATATATGTATAAAATGATAAGCTACATGTATGACATAAGCTATATTTTAAAATCATAACTGAAAGGGAGGTGGTGTTTGATCAACACTGCTGGGGTACCATGTTAATATGACTGTTTTGTTTTTAAAATCCCCGAAACGGTTACATGCTAAATAACAGATGACCCAAACAAGATGAAATTTACACATAGTACTATAATAACAAAGTATATGTAAAACTGGGTAAAATACACCGAAGAAAATTACTTAAATTGGGAAGTGACTGAAGTGACACAAAAAAAATTTTAAGAAGTTTTTTTTTACTGTTGAGTGTTAAAAGCTGTAAAGCTTTCTAAACACACACACACACACACATCGTTTCATTACTTACTTTTGCTGTTGTACACTCAAACCTTGAAAGGAAATAAAATTACAAAGTTAAACTGCAAAAATTGTCCAATCTAGTAGCTTTAGATTTCTATGACAAATGGAAATTAGTCTTTAACACCTTTGCTATGCAATTGTTGTTTTAATATATTGAATAAACTGCCAATATAGAACCTGAAGATGGTTGGCAATAAGGTTGATTGCAGCATTGTAATGATGAATACGGATCTGTAAATATCACTGTAATAATAAAAATGGTGAGATCTCATCTTGTTAATGTATTGAATTTTGATAGTGATGATTCAGTGGGGTCAGTGTGGACAATACTACATTCATAAAATACAGATAAATTTCTCTATTGCTTTCATCTCTAAATTAACTATATTGGGGCTTGGCACCCTATTTGATTTTGTTTTCATGTACCCTAACCTTCGTAATATTATCTTGATTTATTTTTTATTAGTTGAAGCATCGTCATCCATCATTTATTTTCCCCATAGTATTTCTTTCCTTCTCATTCTAGTTGTATTAGTAGTGATGAAAATGAACTAGTCTAGGGACCAGGGGAAAAATAAAGAATAGATTTCATCTTTGTCAAGCAGTAAAAGCTCTAGTTGTCATTAATAGGTAGGTTTCCTGAAATAAAATGGATGTCAGTTCAAGTCTCGTATACAGCATTTTTTTTCTTTCTCTCTCTCTCTTTTATTTTTTTTTTTTTTAATTTTTCATATATATCTGTCCTGTTTATTGATGGCCAAGGACAGATGGTCTGAGTTGCTGCAATAAAAAGCAACTAAAATCAAGATGAAAGAAATACTTGTCAAAAATGAATAATGGTCGGCAATGTTTCATCTACTAAAAAATTAAATCCAGATAATCTTCCGAACCCAAGGTTAATCACTATCTTTTTGCCCTGTATTTTTATAAATGGGGGGGTTCCCAAACTTTCTATCAAAAGATAAGTCACTAATTAACTGCCAATCATCTTGGATGAATTAATCATTAAAACTGGGCAAGATTCTGTCAATAATTTTGAGAGGAGTCTTTATCACTCCAAGATCTGTTTTGACTACTGAACTCGTTCATAATGTTGCTTTTGTTACGTTTCGGCTGATCCACTGGTTCTATTGCTCATCAAGGAGAGAATCGGAGAGCATCCCTGTGTATAAATATGGAATCACCTTAGTGCATGGTCAGCTGTGAATGACATTGCCATTCTAGCAACCATTTCTTTTCTTTCATTTTCATTAGATGAAGAATTGTCAACCATTATTTTTATTGATTTTTGATTAGTATTTTCTTCCATCTTGTTTTGGTGTAAAAATAATAGTTGACAGTGTTTCATCTAAAAAATAAATAACAGCATGAGTGAGTTACAATGAAAATAAATTTCTTTTCTGTAATAAAAGATACTCTCTTATTGAACTAATCTTTTTTTTTTTTTTTTTTTTCTTGTATCACATGGTTTTGATTGATCCATTCTACAGACTTCTTCAGGTGAGAATTTTATGAGGAAAAAAAGGGGTCTCTTCTGTTCTGAGATTGATTAGTCTTGGACGAAAAGAGACCCCTCTTTCCTTATAAATCATACACCTGGAGGAAGCTAGGGACTGGATCGGCCCAAACAGGCTAAAAGCAAAAAACAATAAAAAGAATGCGTTCAATAATCTGAACTACTCTTGGAATGAAAACTGTTAATATGCTTAAAAAAAAACAAACTAACCAATGATGGATTTTTATTTTATTTTATTAAAGATCTCTTATTTGTTTAAAAGATGGATCCTTGATATTTTTCAGGTATATTGACTACTACAGCATCTAATAATAACAACCTAACTTTGAAATTGAATAATTCTTTATTTTAATGACAATCATAACATATTTTGATTATCAACTATAAAAACTTTCCTTTAAAGTTCTGTAAAATCTATGACCAGCCCCACACCCCCATTAGGCAAACCTAGGAGGACACCAAGGGTACAAAAGTTTCAGGGTTTTATTCCAAACTGAAAATAAGTCGAATACAACTATTCTAAATCTCACCTTGAGCACATAAAAACCCTTATGCCAGCCCTGTTTGTAACAAGTAAATTTTAACTTTTCCAATTGTTTTTGTTAACAGCCTGACACTAAAGTCTTTTAAAAAGATTTCCCTAATCTCTAAATGTGATTATATATAATTTATGAAAAGAAAGAAAAAATTGAATCACTGTAGCCCCACAAATGACCCGCCCAAGTAACTAGCTACAGATTCTTCTCTCTTGGAGTGTCTGTGTGGGTCTGTAGGCACTCTTGGTTCAATTTTTGGGGCTACAACCTTTAAATTTGCATGAGTACACCACTAAGCACCATCTGTAAACATTTTTTTTTTTTTTCCTTTTTCTTTTTCAGATGTGTTTTTTTTGGGTCTCTGTGGTCATTTTGAACCAAAAATACCCTAATCTTGTGATGGCTTTTTTTCTTCTTTCTTATTTTTTTTACACAATTTTATCTGGTACATCCGCAGACTACAATGATTCAATTATGCGAGGTACAGATATCTTATTTAAATTCATATTCATCTTTGTAAAATAAAATGAAAAGGGCAAGTCAATAAAGTACAGCCCAAATTGCAATTATTTTTTTTTTTGTTTATTTCCGTAGATTCTGTGTGGAATATAGGGCCGCAATCACGCTATGCCAGCGGAAAATTACTGGGCTGATAATGCCGCAGATTCTGTTGCAATCAAGTCTTATGGGGTAGGCTAACTAGCCCCAAACTGTTGGGCCTTTCAACATGGCATTCTGGTAGGAATAACTAGGAAACCTGATGTTGTATGTTGCTTAATCTTTTCAAGACAAACCTATTTTAATGCCTGAATTACAAGGTCTCAGTAGGCTTCTAAAAGAAATCTATGAGACATATATCCCAAACTTTCAATTACTGATGGGATATATATGTCCCAGGAGTCTTGAAAGGGTTTACAGAAGACTTTATAATGATATAAAGAAGACAGGTATTTTGCGAAAGAATTTGTTATTGCTACACACAGTGAACAGATTAGTAATATTATATATATATATATATATATATATATATATATATATGAATGAAAGACTTGTTTTTATTCTTGTACTGCTTAAAACTTGATAACCTTATATTTTACTGTTTAAAAGTTGTTGAATCTTGGATAGCTTTTCAAGTGACTCACACTTTAAAGAGAATATTGTATTAAAATCAGACTTGTATTTCCCTGTTGTTGAGGTTCTATTTTATCAAATAATTGTCTTCATCATGGAAAAAAAATCATAGCAATAAATAATATATAATAAACATTATCTTGTGGCAATTCCAATTCCTTTTTTTCGTCAACATGCATCAGATATGTATTGATAATACAAACTTATCCTACCACAGCAGCTGTCTGTATTGGTCATTGTGTAAATAAGCCCTTACGCTTCCAAGTGCAGTGTTGGTGCTGAGTTCAAATTCTACTGGTGTACCATTGATTTGATATTTTTCCCGAATTTGGTAAGTGGTTTTCTTCTCCTACCAAATCTTCTAACCCTGACTAAAAGTTCAGTTACAGCATAACAAATAACTTACAACCAAATCCATCATCTCTCAAAGTGTTAGAAGTAGGGATATCCTGAATTTTTATCATTGTCAACCATAATTTATTTCTGACACACAAATCGTGTCAGTCTTTCTATAATATAGATTTAATCAAAAGCCGTGAATAAGGTATTCTTTGAGATCTGACTTTACTTTAGTGCTCTGATCCTGATAAAAGCCTTGAGAAAAAAAATGGATGCTGTTCATTTTTTAAAAAATTTAACGTAATAGTATTCCTGCATTTGGTTGAATGTATCAGTTGAGAAAAACCAAAACCCAAACATCCCTTGTCTATGAACTTATAAATATTCATTTTCAGACTACCCATAATCTGTCAAATTGATGCTTTCTCATTTTTTCAAGTGAGAGAAAGCCGTCAAGATTTTAATTTTGCATGTGTCACTAACAAGTCTTTTTCTATTAACTGGCAGTTATCAAATTTATTATGTTGTAATTTTTGTAGTATTCATTAAAATCTTAATCATGTTCATTCAAGTCCTGTTACTAAGTGAAAGATAATGAGAGTAAAAAAATTTATATGATTTCATAGCTTATCTGTTGACAAGCATGTAATTTTCATTAAATTTCATACATTAATTCGGGTCATAAAAATGTGTTTCAAGGGAGAACATAAATTTTCTCCATACACACATTTCAAAATTTGTCTTACTCTAAATATATTGATTTCCGACCCCCCCCCCCAATATTCGACTCTTAAAAACGGGTGGCCATCTTGGATTTCATGGTTTATATCTGATTCAACATTCTGCTACCAATACAAACTCAAGTAATTGTTTTCCCAACATCCATCATTTTGTTTGCATCAAATAATGTTAAGTTAAGACGTCTTTTTAATAAGACGAGTTATTTGAAGAGAAAAAGAAAAAAGAAAAAAAATGCTTCTTCTGTTTACCTTGGAAGGCATCACACTTACATTCGTGATGCTCTAAGAAGATGTCAAAAATAACTGGCTTTGTAACATAAGATTTGTGTTAATGCAGCTACCTTCTTTTGCGTTTGCCTTACCGTCTAATTAATCTTAGTGACTGCATAGTATATAGTGAATGGTTTGTTTTTGAACCAACATTGTTTACTAGAAGTGCCTCTGAAGAGTCCTGTAAGGAGGTGTCAGTTCTCTGGAATTGATATTAATGAGCCTATTTCTTCCTCAGCTCTTAAAAGTTACTGACTTTTTATACATAGAGTTTAAGCCTATAGACATCAGTGTGTGGTGGGTTGATTCTTATCTCCCCTATGACCTACAAGTTTTTAGCCTGGGGGGGGGGGAGGCAACTGCTATCAAACTTCGGTTCTCATACAAAACTGGGGTCCCAAGACTAAAGCAAACGAGTTATTCCCCTTGAATCATTAATTTTTATGACTCCTTTTTTATCTTGAGCATCATTTTTTTTTTTTTTTCCAATTTTGCAACCGGCCTGAATGAAATTACGATAAAACTTCCCTTCCACCAATTTATTTACTTTTTTCACAACCATTTCAAGCATTCAAAATGTTTTTAATGCACAGAAGATTTTGAAAAATGAAATTTCTTTTTGTCTTGTGTAATTGAAACAAACGTATCAAGTTGTAGGGTACACTAAACTCCTGATGATTTGCCTTGAAAATGAAATGAAAAATGATTCAATTTTTCTAACTGACTTGGGTCCAAAGACTGCATACCCAAAATTTTGATAACTCCAACAATTTAGAAAATAGTGAAATTTCATCTCAATATTTTATAGGTCAAGATCATTCATGCTCTATGAGATTCAGATCAGGGCTTTGAACCATTCATTGCAGAATCTTGACACCAGAATATGTTGAATCGTGGAGGAGTAAAATATATGGTGTGTCGTACTCCTTCATTCACCTTCCAAATGATTTTATTTATAGAGCCAAACTGCGTTGGATACACCAGTTCTGGTACGATCACTGACATCAAGTCTGGTCATTACCCTAATGGATGACTGAATGGGAATACCAGTCACTGTATGTAACAAAGAGAGAGTTTTGCAGCTGTTCCAGCTTATGATTTGCTGCCAATAAACAGAACATCTTGCCAAGCTAGGACTGGACTGTGCACCTTTTCTTGAGCACTTTTGGCTCTATAGAGGACTTCTGGCAGTGGGCTCTCCCAGGAGCCACTGCATTCCTATGATAGACTGGCAACTAGTTTAATCTGTAAGTTCAAGCCTATTTATTATATGCAGCATTTTTGATCACTGCTACCAACGAGAGACCAGTTCAACCACTGTTGCTGGATTCAGGTTATACACGTGTTCTGACATTTGTATCTATCTGGACTTGGGCTGGGATAACTAGTGCACAGTAAAAATTTGTAATTTCATACACATACCCTCCCCTCGATGAGAAGGGAAAAGGGTTATGTATTTTGAACTGCCAAGGTTTAATTTACCATGAAAGTTCATGCTAAATTGGATCCTTAGTTTGTATGCATATATATATATATATTTCTTGATTATCATCATCTCTTTCTCTAGATATAGAATTTAATCTGATCTGTACGTTTTTCTCTGAAAAACAAATAGCAGTCAACTTTTACCTTGCAGCAAGCTGTAATATACAAAGTGCATACCCTCTTCCCTATCCCTATATATCTAAGACCTCCCAACCTCTAGGCTAACATACCATCACCATTGTTGGGGTCTGGGAATGCTCAGTAATGTTCTCATATAAATAAAGGGTGGTTGTTTCTTCATTTCATACCATTTCAGCTTATGAAATGGTTTTTATCGGAAAGCTCTTTTGGATACTGAGGCAAACCTGGACAGTTGAGTGGCTATTTTTCGTAACCGATGTTCAATTTAACCTGAAACCAATTTTTCTCTTATATACTGTGCTTTTTTGTGATTTCTCTCTGAGATTGAGCATGGTTCTCAGTTTGTGGGTCAGTCGTTTTGTTCTAAGATATCATAAATGTGTCCTTGATGACTTCTTGCACTTATTGTTGTCTTTTACCCCCTACTCTTTCTTCACTTCCTTTGTTACCGGCTTTCCTGAAGAATATTAAATCTATGAAGAATGTTTCACAGCTCTCGAAACAATACTTTGTATATATATAATCCTAACTTACCCAACACAAGCATTGGAATAGTATCTTAAGTCTCAGAGACAAAGCTCAAATAATTTCCTCCTGGTAGCCCAATCTGGTATTGAAGCTCATCAACAAATAACTTAGCAGATGACCACTTCACATTATTTTTGCTTACTATAAGTGTATACATACAATCTCCATAATGAAAAAACAAACAAACAAAAAAAGCAAAAACTTCAACAAGAAAAATTCAAAATATTTATTAAAAATATGAATATCTTTTATAAGGTAACAATTTTTTTTTCTTGGAAGCAATGAGGAAATCTTGACCACTGGTGTCAAAAATGACAACTAGAAATCATATACACGCTTTTCTATTATCCCCACAGAGGATAATGATGACTTCTAGAACAGTGTAAGTCTACATATATACAAAAACAAAATTCATGCAGTACAAAGCCACATTTGTAGGTGCTTATCTGCAACCAATAATCTATTCATTTGAAAAAAAAAAATGAAAATGTCTCATTGATATCAACACAGGTAAGTATTTTATTTTGTAAGGCTTGTGTACCAAATGATCTACCTTACTAGTTATGAAAATGTCATACTTTCATTTTTGGATATTTCTATTCAGTTTGATATTTTGTTAATAGTTCCCAGTGTTGTTTTACTAATATACATATATTTTCACAACTTGTAAGTCTTAGCCAACCAAGTGAGGTCGATGGCCCCTTATATATGGATAGATTGAGGATTTCTCTGTAGTAGTTAAGTATTAGTACAAGTCTGTACAAGGACTTTTTGAACATACTACAATAGATTGTAATTTCTTCGTCAGTGATATTACCATCATCTTCCCATTTCTCCATTTTTTAGAATGAGACTTGTCAGATCTGCCATTAGCATGAGAGGATATTAATGGTGGTGTATAGGAAGAAAAAAAAAATCAAGTCCCTTCATATTAACCAATGAAGGCTAAAGAAACTATTTTTGATGAAACATTTCAGTTTTATCTAAAGTTTGGGGAAGGGTCCCAAAATATGTTCGATAGTATTATTTGAAGAAAACTCGATTCGCTGAAGATGTGAGCAAATCCGATCTACTTTTACTATAAATTGGGCCTTGGCTAATGGCTAAAACTAACTTTTCATAAAGGTTTGAGTCTCACCACCATCAGTTGATTTTGACAAATTAACCCTGATACTATCTTATGTTTTTGCTTATGGAGGTGGTTTTGGAAAATTCATAGTATAGAAATTTCAAGAGGAAAAAAAAATTCAGTCATGTACAATACTTCACTCTTCCTTCTATTATATGTTTAATGCATTGAAAAAGAATTTAATGAAGCTTATTTTTTGATAGCTAGGGGAGGTAAGTCTGTACAATTTACTATAAGGTTTGGTCAGAGTGTAAAAATTCTGGCAGCAGTGGAGTTGAATATGAACAAAAATTGGTGATAAACAAGTAATATCAGTTATTTTACAATATGATACCAGCTAAATAAGTGCTATTGCCTTCAACATTTATGATTTATAGAAATTGCAAGTTGAGAAAAAGCAAATACTAGCAGAAGAATATTCTGGTCAGCTCACAGCCAATTGATTCTCAAAGCAGATCAGTTTACTGAATGATAGAAAAAATTGTAAACTCTTGTGGAAGGAAAAGGCATAAATTTGTGGAGAAACTGTTTTTCTTCAAATATTAAATAAATAATCTTGCATTTTTTTTTTAAATGTATTACCTCCCTTGAAGAACAGGCCCGTTTCTGAGCCCTTATCCTCCCAAGGTAGTGGTGTGATTTCAAGTTTCAAAAGAATTATCTGTTGTAGAATTAGAAAATTTGACATGATTTATCTTTAAAAAGAGTCATTTGAAGTCTTTACCCTAAAAACATTGTTGTTTAAGAGTTGAACTGGTATCTTAAAGACTAGGTTGCATAATCCAGTGTGGGATTTCAGAATATACAAAGGTGGGGGGGTAGAAATGCATAAGAAAAAACATCTTGAAGTGTAAATCTCTTAATTCACAAATATTCAGCGAAGACTAACCTCTACAAACATAAAAATTAGTATTCTTTGAGACATTAAATGTTTTACATGGAAAATACAAAGTTATTAAATCTCCCTTTTTAATTCATGAAATTTTCAAATCATTCAAAGTTCAAGTTTTCAAGGCTGATCAACATTTCTCATAATACAAAATCTTTAAAATTTTAGAAAAAGAAATTATGTTGGTCCGGAATTACCTCCCTTGCCTTTTTTTTCTGTCGATTACTCAACATAACCTTTGTAAGTATAAAGGAAATTGGTACAAATATGTGCCAGTACACACCAATAATGCTTCATCAGAATTGATATAACAATCTAATTATAATCGATATAGCAGTTTACTGGCATCTAACAGCCAGAGGATAATTCTAAGATTGTTGCTCTTGAAGCTAGAACTGTATTATATAAGAGAAAGCCATTTTAATCCTAAATGAATCACTAGTTTGGCACTAAAATGGACTGAATCAATCTTGACTTGTAATATCAACTGGCCTCCCTTTTTCCTAATTCCACTTATAGAAAAAGACCTTTTATTAAAGAATTATTCATTTCATTTTTATGTATTGTGAACATCCAGACTCATTCTGGTTCATCATTGAGTAGAAAATACAGAGCAACATATTGATATTTTTCAATGCAATTACAAAATCTTTAAATATAGCAGGTCATTTTTTGGACAGCATGGTACATTAAAAACAGGAATATATCAATTCTTTATATTACATATTAACAAAATTTATTTTTATATAATTGGAAGCACATCAGATTTTCAGTTTTTTTTAAAAGAATTTTCAGTACAAAGGAAGCAATTATGTAAGTCTTATCTTCATTATGCCATTGATAAAACTTTGTAGTGCAGACACTAGCTCAATAAAGCAAAGTAATTCACACCCCAGTTTTGAGACAATTATAATGTCCTTAATTTTAACAAGGCAAGAACATTCAGGCCTTTTAATAAGAATTTACACGCTTATTTTCAGTAATTGGAAGGAAAAAAAATTCTAGTTTTTTTTGGCAGTGGATAATTCATTTAAAAAAAAGAGTGCATGTTTGGTATGTTATTTCAAAAATATTCTATAAAAATTTTAGTCTTTTTGTAGGCATAGAAAACGTGAAAATTAATATATATCAATTTTGAAAAGAGGAAAATAATTTGGAAAATCACCTGGAGGCTGCCCAACACAAGTGTAAGAGAAAACTGATTTGTAGCAAAAAAAAAAAAATTGATACTCAGGGAAGTGAACCCCCACACAAGCATTGGAATAGCAATGAATTTTGAAATTGAGTGAGTGAATACAAGACTCTTGGGAAAAAAGACAAACCCGAAAAGGAGTGAAGGTTTGATGTGTCGAGAGGCTAGTATTGAACATCTGCCTCCAGACTCTCTATTTCTAAATTCAATGCTATTCCAATGCCTGTGTTGGGTAAATATCAGAGATAAAGTTCGGATTTTCTCCCCTTCTGGACAAAACTGGCAACCTTGGAAGTGATTTCTGAAAAATGTGAAAGACAGATTTTTTTTTTTCCCTATTTTCCCCTCTAAATAAACATTTTTTTTTTCTACCTCTACAATAAGACAGTTTAAATTGTCAAACTGAATTACAACTTTAGTAGGAGAGAAAAGAAAAAAAAATGAAGAGTTTGTGTAACATCTTTTTCGATCAAAAGTGGATGGCAAATCTCAGAGCTTAGAACAAATGTTTTACCCTGCCATATTAAACAAATATTGTTCTCAAAGCATAAATGATGTTTTGGCTGTCACTGTGAAAAGAGGAAACGTTTTTATCTCCCTCATACGTGCAGATTTTACAAGTACAGTACGGTAAGTATTGGGTGGAAATGGAAATTTGAAGAAGTTTTACCTGATGAGCTGCGACACCTAGCTAGTGTCTTTCAAGAGTAATCCCGAGCTCAAGGGAAGTAACTCACACCTAGCCATCATCCAGGGTTCAAGGGAAGTAACTTACACTACGAAGTCGCACTTGGGTGTCTGGGAAGTTCCGTGGCTCATTTGGTAAAATATTCGGTTCGTCAACTTCTCTACGCGTGTTTAACAAGTTTGGTTTCAGTTTTTTGCATCGCTTCACAGGTAAAACCCATGATATCCAGTACAGCGTACAAGCGTCTGTATGTAATAAAATACGCAAGGGTTTTATATGATCAGAATTTAAAGCCTTAATACTTTTCTGAATATCCACAAGCAGTATCATACTTTTCTTTTTTTTTTTTTTAAATTAAAGAAAAAAAAACTGCTAGAGAGGAGGAGGAGAAAAAAAAAGGATTTGAAGAAAGAGTATAGAATCTTTGCTGTTACTGAATTCCATTTTTTAAATTCTTAGTTCAATCCCCTTAGCAACCCACTATAATTGGTTGATGGTGTCTCAGAGAGAGGAGGCAACATACCAACACTTGAGGGTCATTTCACTTGTTGACAAATGGTCAGATCTCTGGGTGGTGATTGGTTTGTCTCAGAGGACCTCAAGAGGGACATTAAGCTGAAGACTCTGGATTTCACGGCATACAACCTGTGAAATTTTATCGACCAAGTTAAAGTCCATTAGATCTTTCCGGGTAACCATTCCAACCACCGCATTGTTTTTATCAATGACCACCAGATGGCGCAAGCCAAGGCTACGGAATATGATGTAGGTCCGATATAATGAGAACCTTTCTGGGATGCACATAGCAGATTGGTTGATATAAGGATTCTGGAAAAAAAAAGGGAAAGAATTTAGAAACAAATTATCATTCTTGCATTTCCATACACTCGGGGACTAGATATTTTTTTTTTCGGGGGTTGGGGTGCTCTTTCTTTTCATTGTATTACTTTGGGGGTGGTTGATTTTTTTTTCTTTCTTTTTTTAATTTGAGGACCATATTATTATTATTTCTATTTTCAATGAATATTTTTTTTGTGCTGAGTTTCGAGACAAAGAAAGCATTTGGAATTTGTAATAATAGATAATAAAAATGATGACAAAAATAAATGTAATTCAATAAGGCAACATCTTATTTGGGAGAAATATTTCATAAACAATATCTTTTGTTTAATTAACAATTTTGAAGAATCAATGTCATTCAACAGCAAATATCATTCTAAGATCAAACTCTCACCAACACACATTCACACAATTAGATGAAGAAAAAAAAATCTGAATACAGGAAAGCAGATTTCCCAAAATGACATATACAATAAGAGGTATGTCTGTCACATATAGTATCAGTAGTAACCATCAGCAAGTAGCAGTATGGACGAGCACTAAGTATAAAAAAGTCTGTCACACTTGCTGACTTGGGAGGCCTTTTTTTAAACCTCTATATATATAATGATAAGAGCCACGTCTGTCACACTAATGTTGACTAGGGAGACCTTTATTTTAAAATATATAAATCTACTGAAAGGAATGTGTTGGTGTCATAATGAGGGAGACAGAGGAAACTAACCAGAAATGTATATCTTTGAATTTTTGAAACGAGGTATTATTATTATTTCTATTAATATTCGGACCATCCATAGTATGAAAAACAACCAAGATAAGGATGGTCTGAATATTAATAGAAATAATAACCAGAAATGTTGTCTATTAAGGAATTTATTGACATGCATTTAAATAGCATAATACATATATATTGATTAAAGACAAATAACATGTTATTTCGAATGACCATTAAGTGTTTTTTTGGGTGGAGTTGACCGTTTGAATTAGCCCTTTGACAATATATCCGTTTTGGTAATTTTTCAGCTTAGATGAATCTTTATTTATTCATATAATAACCTGCAAGTGTTGAGTCATGGACTAGTGGCTTTAATATAGTATCATTACGATTGAAAAAATTTCTGTGTAAGCACTGCAATTACTTGGCAACTAGCCATTGTAGGAAGTTTATATTCGCAAGATATATTAGTCAGCACATGAGGTAGAGCAGTGTTAAGTTTAAAGTTGGTTTTAATGAAAAGAAAAAAAAAAAATTTGAAGATTATAGATCTTCCGCCATTTTTTAAAGAATCATCTCCCTTAACTCTCCCCAAACCCTTTAGAATTATCCTAATTTAGATATTTTTTAACACTCAAGAGAAGTAAGCAAAATTCTTGAAAGCTGTAGTTTCATACGATGGATAGAAAATTATTTCACAGGCTGCTACACACACACACCATGAAGTCTAGCCCCTACAAAAAATGCACGTTCAGAACAGGCACTATGCTAATAATTCTCAAATGCAATTGGTTATATCCATCTTCACATTGTATATCAAATGCAGTTGGGCAACTGGCTTAGGTTAATTATTTAATTACTTCCCCTTGAGGACAATGTGATATAGTCGGTTTTTAATGAGTGGGCAGCTTAGAGAAGTGGTTAATAATTTAGTCTGAACTCACTTCTCTAGCTAATGGTTAATCTATCTTTACAAGTGCCAAACTATTGTTGTCTAGTGCTGAACCAAACTAAACACTCGCATACAAAATGCACTTAGCTGCGTCTATCTTCATATTGAGTGGAATGTTACTCAGAATAAAGATTTCAAAAAATTCAATGATGCTCCAATATGCAGACATCAGGTAATGCATTGTAACTGTTAAATGCAATGGAGGGATGCAAATTGGAGGAAAGAATTTTGACGTGATTTCCTAATGCAAAATTCTCTAGTATTTAATACCTTACCTTATTTCACTTATTATGAGGATGGACAAAAAAAAAGGAAAGAAAAGAAAAAGAGAAAAAAAGAAAATTAAAACAAAAGAAAAAGAGAAAAGAAAAAAAAAAAGAAAGAAAAGAGAAAGAAAAGAAAAAAAAGAAGTCTTACCAGATCAATGTAAAGTTCACTGTATCTACGGTTGTCCACATAGATTTGCAGTTTATCTTCCAGGCCGGTGGGTTGTCCAGAACGGTCAGTACGGAGCTACGAGAAAAGAGACACTGACATTTAAATGTACCAAAACTATCAACACATTGAATGAGGAATGACTTTTTTTCCCCAATAGATATTTCTATCTTATCCCACCATCCTCTAATTCACCTCTTCTATTTATGCAAGATACATCCACCATGTAAAGAGAAAAGAAGTAGGTTTCATATAAATCATGACTAGGGCATTGTGATTCATAATTCAAAGAGAGGGCATTTGTCAAAGACAGTTCAATCTAGCTTCACATATGAATTATTCTGTCCAATAAATGTCCATGATTATTCTTTGGAACATTGTCTGCAGGGGTTTCTTTCACTTGTCATTTTTTAGCAACTTTTCAGTTTACATGTAAACAATTATTGTATTGTTTTCTACAACTTTTTCTTTAGTAACAATTTTTCTCTCAGCAATAGTTGGAAAAGCATTTTCACCTATAAAGGTTTTTATAGAAACTAGGAACAATATAAATTCTTTTAAAATTATCAGTTCCTTCATCATTATTTTCTTTGAAAATTGCACCTTTTAAATTAAGAGTGTGTAAGTCATTAACAGCATCCTTACAGAGAATGAGTTTTCTATTTAACATTGAATTCGAGTTGAAAGCAAAGAAACTCTATTGAAGTGAAAGGTCCACTGATTCTAGAAAGAGAAGGTTGTAGCCTAGTGGTTCATTACAACCTTTTCATTACCAAGCATCCCTTTTATCTAAAAGAATTTTCCCATGGCCCCAAACTTTTGAAAGGTAGCCCACTCAACAATCTCATGAATCCCAGATTTAAAAAAAAAAAAAAAGTTTGTCTACTTGCGCTCACAGACTTCAAGTAACACCTCTGTGGACCCCAGGTTGGGAGCCAAAGCTGTAGCCTTACAAGGAGATATAAAAGATGGGTCAAAGCATTTTGGGTTGGAAGGGTGTGCTTACCTTGTCATACTCTACCCAGGTGATGTCATAGAGTACGTCTCTCGCATCTTCACATTCAAATAGTTCCTCTTTCATTATGAGAACATTCAATTCTTGTCTGAAAAGATGACAAAACATGGTTTTTAAAGACATTCAAAATATGAAACACACAATCAGAATATTTACAGAGAAAAGAGAAAATAGAAGGAAATTAAGATATCATCTACTAGACACTCACAACCTTGGCTTCCGCAGCTGGGGGTGTTTATTCGTTGTCCCACCGCAGCAAAATATGACACAAAGTCGAGCTTAACGTGAGAAGAATAAGAAACCATCAATCAAAAAAATGGCTCCAGCCGACGCAGCTACGGTTTGCTTCCTGACCAAAGCAACCTCTGCCACAAAAGCCTCCACCAGGGGACCTGCTCCTTTAAGTGCAATGGAGCAGTGCTGCCCTGGGGTAACGGATTCCCCGCATCTAGGCCGAGTAATAATGAGAGAGCCCAAGGACGAGTCCAAAAGCCTCCCAATGCACTTAGCAAACGCATGCCTCAGTGAAACCTCATTGGCTAATGCTTGCACCAGCGCACTCGGTCTTTGATGCCAACCCACACACAATCTCCGGCCCATTCGATGGGAAAGTGTCAGTAACTACATATATGTGGAGCAGATACTACACTTTGATCTCGTCGATTAGGCCAGAAATCATGGAGCAGGATGGTATTGTTGGCTTCCGCAGCTGGCATAATCAGTAGGCAAGTAAACCTTAAATGAAAAGTTTCCATTTATATCAGAGAGGCCGATGACAACTGATTTGCATGAATTCAATTTCTAGCAACTACAATAAATTATAAAAGGAGTATTTTTAATCATCTCTGTATATTCAAATATTTTAGCATACTTAAAGCCAGTTTACATCGTTTTAGAGTCTCTGCACTTGAAATAGTGAGGGAATAGTTTTCTAAGCAGGAATAGCTGAAGCTGTAGCCAGCATAAGGGGGCTTTTTATAGTTCCATATATACAAAAGTAGTGACTTGGTCCAAAAGTCACCAGTGCCAAATTTCAGCTCAATCTGACAATCTATAAGGGAACTTGGTTGGAATCTGTCAACCAGAATTGCCAACATAAGTTTCTACAGTTTTCAAGTTGGTCTTGCTGGCTAAGTACGTATCTATTTATGTATCATGTGTAGAGACTGCATCAATGGAGCTAGAGGGCTGAAAATTTCAACATTTACTTCTTTTTACGTCAAAAAGAAAAGTTCATTTTTTTGCCCCCTTCCCCGATTTTAGTGGGAGGCTCGATTTGCAATGTAAGTTTATACTTCATTAGTCCCTTAGTTTGTGTCTGGTAGCATTCATGCCATTTTTTCCCTCCCAAATTCAGACATTTTCTATAGATCACAGCCCCAAAAAAGGCAGGAGAAGTAACTTATTCATTGATTACCCACTTCCCAATTTTTTCAGTTGATCATCCCCAACACGACATGCTGTTAAAAGATATTGATCATACAATGGTTTCTACTTAGTGATTAGCCAGACCTGCTATTTTTATTTTTGTGATGAAAAGCAACTAAAATTATAATGAAAGAAATACTAGTCAAAAAATAAATTATGGTTAACAAATTAAAAAAAATAATAAAATCAAGATACCATTATTACTACAAATACAACTAGTACTATTAATGTGCATAAAGACAACAGAATATGGTGCCAAATAAACAGTGTAAAAATGAATGCTTAGATTTGACCTTCTGCCAACCACAGAGTTCTCAGAGCTCAAGCCACAGAGGAGCTGGTATGGATAACCAATCTTCCTTAGGTAAAAGAGAAGGGAGTCAAATCTCACCAAGAGCATATCCTTATTTCTGATCCGCCCTTTTTTACTGTACAGCCGCAATGATAGACCAAGCAGAACGAGTGATGATGATTCAATGCAAGTCTCCTCCTCCGAAACAAGAAATAAAACTAAGGAACTAAAACTAAAGAGCCTGGAAACAAGTGACAGTTCAATAATTACGGTTGAAACCAAAGCTGACAATGAAACAAAATCTTGAAACGTTCATTTCTTACCTGGTGATGATTCCGCAGAAAGAACTATTGACTGAACCATTACTCTCTACAACGGGGAAACCCCCGTGTGTGGTTTCCCGTAGAAGCCTGGCTAAAACATCCACTGATTCTCTGCGTTTTATATGGATCACAGGAAAAGACATTATGTCATACACTCGGAATAAATCAAGATTGATGCTGAAAATTGAATAAAGATATGTAGGAATTAGTTTTACGATTACAAGTAAAATGTATCATCATTAAGATTCTTCTTCAAGGTATTAATTTACCTTTGCTAACCAAGTCAGAAGAGGTATATGTATTTACTTGGGTTTGCCTGTCTATCCACACAATATCTCCCAAAGCTCTCAATGAATTTCTATTACATTTTCTATAAGAGTAGGTCACACAGTAAGGAGGACTAATTTTTTTCCCAAATATTTATTTGTGCTCTCTTTGCTCTGAGAAATGCCATTGACCATGGGTGAACAGATTAAATTTTGGGTCTGATCTAGAAATTGTTGCGATTGAGAGAGATCCTTTTTTTGGAGAGAAAAAGGCAAACAATTCCCTCTCTGGGAAGAAGTACACATAATAGACATAATGAGGCCACCCATATCCATATTTCATCTGAATGTATAAGTCAGACAAGAGCTAAGTTCAACCGGATATGGCTTCCATTACTTAACTGGGACAAGGTATGAAAATCTATGCCCAATAAGGAGAGAGGAAGAGATCGACGTTACCTGAATCCTACATTGTTGCATGGCTACCATTGGAAAATTCTGTTTACCACTATCACTTTTGGATATTATACCTGAAGAAGGCCACTGAATGAATCGGCCGAAACCTTGCGTTTATAACACAAAAAATAAGCAGGAGTTCAACTGTCTGAAAAACTCTTTGAAAGATAGTCAGAGTGACGCAATCTCCAAGTGTTTTCTAGTTACTGCATGTCAAGGCATGGTATCCCATTAATCTACTATATCATCGATCAAGCTGGAAACTGGTTTCTGTTATAAATGATTCAATGGGAGACGTGCAGTATTCACCTCATAGATATTGATGCATAATCTCATGATCAAGGTGATCAGGAAGGAATGAGATGTTGAGAGTTACTTACAGTTTTTTGTCGATGACAACTTGTGGTTCAGGGGGTAAAAATGGAATACATTTGAGCTCCAGTATTGAATGATAATGAGGGTGGGTGAAAAAGTCCCCTACCCACTTGGCCACCATGATGGACACCATAATGGGCAGCAGGAACTGGACATCATTTGTCAACTCAATCTGAAACAGAGAAAAAAATAAAAAATAAAAAGATTTGTTTTATGAGAAAAATCCCAACAAAACGATCGGAAAGAAACAAAAAAAGAAAAGAAAAGACATGGTCACTATTCTGAGAACATTGCAAATCATATACAAAGTCTGTCAAAAAAGTATTCAACCGTTTAATATTAATAAAAAAATAGTCTACCCAAGACAATAGTATCTAACTTCCCTTCAGAGTATTCCTCTAGGGACATCACACACTTACCACAGCATTCCTTTAACTTTTTGAAACTAGATCTTCGTTCTAAATTGCAATCAGCTGCTTCATTACATTCTCCTTAATCTCATCCATGGTGAAAAGCCAGAGATCAGAGGGAGCTAAATCAGGACTGTGGTGGGGCTGACACATTGGTGATACAATGTTTTGCCTGAAAACCCTGCACTAGATGTGAAGGACTTGCTCGGTCATTGTGATAGCAATGGTCACAGAGTACACAAGCTGACTGAGTTACCCCACAGGAGAGTGTGCACATGCAGCTCAGTGAAATTTCATCATTTGCAAGTTACATCAAGCAATACTTGACACACAATTTTAGGCAGCTATTCTAAGGAAATATACATTGCCCCAAATTACAAATGCTCGAAGACACATGCTTATAATTAGACGTAAATTCAAGTGCTTCTAAAATCTGCTAAATTAAAAGTGGAATGAATATCAATTTCCAGACTGCCTCACCATGGAGTAGTGGTTAGCAAGCCAGTCTCGCGGACCTTTACTGGTGTTCCTTTCTAGTAGCCTTGTGCAAGACTACACTCATTAAATATCAATTTCCACACACGATAACGGATCCAAATCAGTTACTTTACAATTCTATGGTAAGTTATTTTATTGCTGAGCCTGTTTATGCATAAACAGTCGTCCATTAAAAACATTTGACAGCATTTTTCTTTTTGGAACCTCTTTACATCGTTTGTAAGCAAACTTTTTTGTCCAGAGGTTCCCAACCATTGGGCCTAGAACCAGAACTATACTGTAAGAAAATATGGATTTGACAATATTTCTTGGTAAAACAGGATATTAATTTCCTGTATCTAAACAAAGAAAGCAAAAAAGTCGGCCTACACATGAACTTCAGTGAAACGAAAATCATGTGCAATAATCATGTCGAGAATAAGAATATATCCGTCATGATAGAAAATGCAAAACTTGACAAGGTAGACCACATCTATCTAGGACAACGAATCTCCATGAGACCCTCAAAAGAGGAAGAAATCAAGTGAAGAATCGCTTTGGGATGGCAAGCCTTCGGCAGAGCAATCTCAACTTTCAAGAACCAGATGATCCCAATAATCCTAAAAAGAAGAGTATACAACCAATGTATTCTCCCGATAGTCACTTATGGAGTTGAAACATGGAACCTAACCAAGAGACAGGCCTGCAAACTGAGAAGTATGCAACGTGTGCATGTGAGAATCAAGCTCAACCTTACATGGAGAGATCACAAGACAGCACAGTATTTAAGGAAGAAAACAGGTGTTCGTGACATCATAGAAACTATTAAAAAACTCAAATGGCAATGGGCAGGCCATGTTGCAAGAATGAAAGACAACTGATGGACATCACATCCCACAACATGGATCCCCAGAGATCACATAAGAAACCAAGGCCAACAGAACACAAGATGGAGAGATGAACTAGACAAATTCAGGAAATACTGGCTTCTCGATGCCCATGATAGGGAATTGTCGTGAATCCTGGGGAACCTTAAAAGACTGATGATGATGATGAATATTAGTATTAAATTTGTAAGATAAAGCCTTTTAGGAAAAACATCAAGTATATTATAAGTGACTTATAGTTGACAAATCACTTTATTTCAGTCATGATTAACAGGGCTCTCCCCTATCCCCAGCCAGCAAGAATATTTTCAATATCAAACTGATCTGTGGTACAAAAAAGGTCAGGGACCCCTGTTTTGGTTGAGTAGACTCATACTTACCATAATCACAGTCACAGCCTTTGTGAGACGGGTCACCCCACCAAAGAAAGAAGCAGCCCCAATCAAGGCAAAAGCCCCAGGGTCCATCCATCCCCAATAACCAGGGTCTTGATTATGGAATGCCATTAAGATAGACACTAACATTCGGCCAATTGTCCGGCCGTATAAGCCACCAATGAAACTGGAAAAAAAAAAAAAAAAAAAAAGACAAAACCTTGGTTAATTTACTTCTGTTGACAAAGTTTGAAGCAGAGCATATATTCACTTGTATCTGTTTTTCCACACAATATCTATAAAAATCCTCGATGAATTTCAATGACATTGGGTGGAAGGTTGGGCCATGGACTAAGAAAGAATTGATTAAATTTTGGGGTGGATCCAGGGATTTTTTTCACAGTTACCTGCTTCGTAGATATTTGTAAACTGATTTTTATTCAGTCTTCAGTGACACTGACATTGGCAGTTTTAGTTTTATTGATTAAAAGATAAAAATGTTTATTCTTATTTAAACTTTTTACTGCTGGACATAACTTTAATTACTTGCAATTTGCCCAATTTAATCACAGTCAAATGAGAATTTATTGTTCAACTCCAGTTCAACTTTTTTGCAGTAACAAGAACAATAATACCAGAATTAAACGGGTAAAAATTAACAATTCTCTTCTGGGATTTGAAATCACAAATTTTGCAACCAGGACACAGAGGAAATTAATGTGTACACTAAAAGTTTTTTTTACCTAAAATAAAGTAATAATGGAAATGCCAAGAGTTTTGGTTCAACCATTTCCAACAACTTTATAAATGATTTGTGAATTGAAGTGTTATGATTAATTCATTTCAACATTGCATCACATAAAGAATAAGAAATACTCATTAATCTTTCATTTAATAACAAACTGAACAAAGTAAAGAATAAAATCTCAACAAATGCTATTAGACTTATACTATGTTAAAACATGTCAATAGAGTTATATTAGCCATGAAAGATAGGCTAAAACAATTTCCAGTTTACATTTGCACAAGCAGTCAGTCACAGGAGAAGAATTTGCACAACATGAAATTTTTGTGTAGACGACTAGAAATTAGAGGGAAGACTGCTTACAGCATTGGTACAAGAATTCCAGCAGAGACAGCGGTTCCTGATGCCCAGCAGACCATCAAAAAGTAAAAAGGAAGAACAGAACAGAGCGAGGCGTAGCCAAACTGGAGAGGAGTCTCTCGGGAAAATAAATGTTTCACTGCGTCTTCCCCTGTCCAAAATAAGAGTGTGGCAACTGCAAATAAAAGAATATTTAAATAAATAACTATTGATAAAGTGAATAAAGTAAAATAAGGTCTGGTTAGTCACTCAATAGAAACAATCATATGATCAGTGTCTCTTGGCTGTGTTGGGGGTAATCAATTAAGAAATTAGAAAAAGGGGTGACCAATGAATAAGTTACTTCTCATGCCTTTTGTTGGGCATTGATCACTATAGTTTGAATTTTCTGAAAACAAGTGTGAATGCTGCCCGACACAAACTAAGTGATCGATTTAACATAAGCTAACACTATTAATTGCCATCCCATCTAAAAAAAATTTTTTTTCTCTAAAAAACAAAGAATCCATTTTTCTAGATATGAAAGAGGAGGAAATGTTCGAATTTCAAGCCCCTTTGTGGTTCCATAGGTGCAGCCTGTACTTGACAGAATAAATGATGTACAGTAACAAAGACAGTACTATAAAAGATTTAAAGACATTAGATCAATTCAAACATTCAGGCTTTTGATAGATCTATTAATTCAAAATACCATAAGTATGTCTGTACTTTTTGCTTGCAACATTCAAGGGAGATAACTATAAAATGCCAATTATAGAGTACTCTTATTTCCTTCTTTCTGCAAATGGGAAAGCGAATAAAATCCGGATTCATTCTGGTTGAACAGAGCCACATAACGTTTCAACAGGGAAAATGGTATTTCAAAATTAAAGAAGAGTAAATCTCATGCAAATATGAAAGAAGATCAATACCTTCATTGTATGTGTCGTTGGTATCGAATGTTGTGTTAGAAGACATCCACGTTGGACCCCATGGGCAATTGTAACGTGTTACTGACCCCTCCACATGAGTATCTGTGCGACTATCATTTTTACAGCCGTATCTAGAAAGACCAACAGAATGAAAAAACATTACAATAAAAAAGGTGGAATAGGATTAAGGAAATCCTCCAGAATAGTTTCACTCTGTTCCAATAGGTTTTTGAACTAGGGTTGCCAGATTTGGCCAAGCAGGGGGAATAATCTAAGCTTAGAGACTTACCCAACACCAGCATTGGAATAGCGTTGAATTTAGAAATCAAGAGAGTTTGAAGGCAGAGATTCAATACCAGCGTCTTGTTAAGCTTATCTCTGAGATAAACCATGAATTATCTCCTCTTCTTTGGACATATCTGTTTTAAACATTGACTGGAAATCAATATTTAGTAGAAGTGAACTCATAATGCATGTTTGAGATGGACATTTGAGATGGAATGGTCAAAGGAAAAAAAAAACACAAACAAAGATGAGAACTAATACAATAAACAAAGTATTTAATGGCTGGAAAGTGCCAACTTAGATTCTTGTAACCATGGGCAACTGCTGCCACTTTTTCAAGGTAGCAGGGTAGGTAAGGGTTGAAAGGATATACTCAGACTATACTTAATGGTAACCCTGTTGAGAAAGCCTGGCCTAGGAAGAGGAGGGGATGGGGTTTCAAATTCCCTATTTACTACCCCTTAGTGAATACCCATATTGTGCACCCAGGATTAAATATACAGTACTGGGGGACAGAGTTTATGGATCAGATTCGTCTGATGTAATAAGACAAATCACCCAATAACATCATTGCCATTTCACTAACACCAAAAGATTTATGCAACAACAAACACTAAGTGATGAACAATGAAGAGAAATTATTTCTAAGTGAATTTTACAATACAGAACCTAAGTACACAACAACTAAATGTGTAGAAGTGCCGAGTGATGTAATGGGACACAGGATTGACAGGCATGAAATGATGTGAGTTTCAGTCTCACCGAGGGTTAATCCTTTATCTCTGATCCCCGTGGTTAACTCCCTGCCGTAGATCAAACAGCTAGAGTGAAAATATGATTAAAAGCAACTAAAGAATTAAGATGAAAGAAAATACTAATCAAAAACGTTTGACGATGCTTCTGGTAAAAAATAAAATAAAGACTATGTTGATACTAATGATATTACAAGTACAACCCCCCCCCCCAAAAAAACCAGGTATGTTTAGTCATTCAATAGAAATCGTCACTGAGCATTGTCTTTTGGCCGCGTGCTGTGTTTTTTTTCCCCCCGGGGGGGGGGGGGATCAACTGAGAAAAAGGGGATGATCAAGGAATAAGTTAATTCTCTCACCTTTTGTTGGGCAGAGATCACTAGAAAAAAACCTGAATTTCCATAAACAAGTTTAATGCTTCCGGACACGAACTAAGGGATTAACTTAGTATAAACTTACATTGCAAATTGAACTCTCCATCAAAAACCTACTATGGGAGAGATTTTCAGAAAGAAAAAAAAAAAAAAAAAAAAAAAGTGAGTTTTTTTAGACATGTTTAAATTTTCAGCCCTTTAGCTCAATCGCTGAGCCCAATATGCATGATACATAGCCAGCCAGACCAGCTTAGAAACTGAAGAAACCTATGTTGCCAGTTTCTAATATAGCACCGAAATGGATCAGTGAAGAATAGAGGATAGATTTAAGAATCTGATTTGATTTTCTGCAATCTGCAGGATTCTTGTAGCTCAGTCAGTAAGAGCAGCTGGCACAGTTAACCAGTCTTCTCTGAGGAAAAGAATTGAGAGTTTGGGTATCACTGGAAGCTTATCCTTCATTTCTGATCAGCGCTGTTTTCGTACTGCTGTAGATTGATGGCCTGAGTAAAGTTGGGATAAAAAGTAACTAAAAAATTAAGAGAAGAAAAAAAAAATTAGCCAAAAATTATTGATAATGATTGAGAATCAGCAGGGTTTGAATTCCAACAGACTGGATGAATTCATTTGCCAACAATGACATTAGCAAGAGGCATGAACCTAATTATCTGTGTTGTGTTCCCTAGCTAGACACATTCCTAAAAAGGTCTCATTACTGGCGTGGCACAAACATTGGAGAAGTGAGTGGATGGGTGAATGAGTAAACAAATAGGAAAATCACTCTGTAATGACTATCTTACTAGCCCAACTGTTTTCCACATAGCCAACCTCGAGAGGAGTCCAATTCATACCATACACAAACAAACAATAAAATGAATAAAGATGAAAAGTAATACTCACTTGATATTCCCAGGTGTCCCTTCTGCACAGGTAAATTGGGTGCAGGAAAAAAGTGAGGGTGCAAAAAGGCAGGCACTGGTCATAACAAGCTGAAAAGTGAAAACGAATCATTAGTACTTATGTTTTTTTCACTCCCCTCACAAAAGAACGAATGCTCTTTCACTTGAATAAGTGGTTCTCAGACTCTAAGGTTGCATTCCTACCCTAGTGATCCCAGATTTGTTCAGTTCCTCCCCCATTTCGAATTTTCATTGAGTAATTTTTCTCACCATTATACTTTTCATTATACATCCCTCCCAAATATCTTCCCTGACTAAATTTCCAACCATTTGAGAATCACCCAGTTAAAACTCCCATTACAATTACAATAGAGAGGTAAGATCCTAACATCATTAGTGTACTTCCGGCTCTAAAGAATAGTAATTTTACATGGGGGAAAGAAAAAAAAATCTGAAAAGTAGAAAAAAAAAAATCTGAAAAGTAGAAAAGTTAAAAAAAAAAAAAAAAAAATCAAGCTTCTTGTCTTCAACAGATTTCTTTTCATCCTTTCATCAGTAATTTTGTACAGTTTGTTGATAAAGGACAGCCAGTTTATATCGAATAAGAAATTTTGGTACACTTAGTCATTTTATCAATTTTTCATTCGTTTTTGCCCTCAGAAACTTGGAATAAACCAACACAAGAGCCAATTGGCTTTTGACGGCAAAATACCATTTGTCTATAAATATTGTAATAAATCACATTTAATAATCATCAATGTGCAGATGTCATCTGTCATGCTAAGAGATGCAACTGATGTAGTAAAATTGAATTTCATTCATGTTCTAATGACATAATAAAAATGCTGAATTTAAAGAATAATATACAAAAATATAAAAAAGTAATGAAAAAGATGAGTGGTTAACAGAATGCTATTCTTCACTGTAATGCAAATCTCTATCATGATTGTTTATAAAATGCAATGTGTAACCATATATTTCAAAGGCTGTCATTTTTTTACTGCATCGGTAAGCTTGTTTCTGTATAATTGAAAAGACACATTGTAGAAAGTTTTCATTCAAAAATTATTTGCCTAAACACCATAAACTCAGGGAGACACCCTAATGAAGAACCAAGATATGCCGAAATGTTACAAGAAAAGGTTCCTACTTCAAAATAAACTGAAACATCCAAGAAAGAGAAAAAGTCATTCAACATTTTTCAAATCCAAATGTTGATCAGAGTTGAGAGTCACTTAAAAACGAAAACCAACAATAACTGACCATCAAAAAAGCAGGTTCCAGGCATTTAAATACTTTCGCCACTTGTTTTCTCATCTTGCTGAGGAGTCGTTTGCGGGTACGAGTCATCTTGAGAGAGAGGAATGTGAAGAGGGCACCCAGGATTCCACCAACGGCACCAATTATCAGAGTAGGGATAAACATCAAAATGTTCACGTTGATTCCATAAGCAATCTGAAAGGAGGAAAATAAAATTTAAAAAATGACTGTATTTCCTGGCATCAAAGACACTATTTTTTTTTCTCGTGTCTCAGGGGAGTTGCCCGAGATGACCATTCCCAGACACTTGAAAGAGAGTTAAGAAATATTTATTCTACACTGATAACATTTAATTGAATCTTAAATGGTACAGGTCTGTATACAATAATTATATCTATTGATAGTTGTACAATGGATGATGTTTCTTAGGCACCCGATTCGCAACGTCTCGTTCAATATTTGACGTAAGATATTATCAAAATCCGTAACCCTGATCGTGGGAGGCACATCTCCCCACCAAACCAATATGCACAAGGATTTTGCATCAGGTCTATTTCTGTTGATTGTAACTTACACAAGCAACTTTCCTTCCCTTAAAAGAAAGATCTTGAGGCTTCAATACTTTTAATAGAGAAAGATCTTCACTACAATTACTGAAAGCATTCAATGCACCAAGTATATAGGGAGGCCTTAATAAGAATATCAATAGTTTTCAAACATTTAATGACTATAATTACCAAAAAAGCATTGACCTAATTTTCACAGAAATAATTTAAACTATATACGGACATAAAAATCTATTGATAAGGATCCAGATTTTTTACTTACTGAGAAATTCATCAGTAAAATAAAAGGCAACAGTAAATTACCATTCCTTTAATATCCAGGGTGTCCTGAGAGTCCTTATTCTAATGGGAGCAACTCGTCTGAACAATTAACAAAAAAAAATTTTATGGGCAGTTGTATCTAAGGGAAGGAACTCGGGCCTGAAACTACCAGTAAAATTGGAGACTTTTTCTACAAATAAGTTGCTTCCCTTGAAATAAGGACACATTTTTTTTTTTTTTTTTGACACCCTGTACTTACAAATCTATGATTACATAGAAGCCAAAGAGGCTCTCAAAAGCTAATAGGCATCTTTGACAAAAAATTCAATTGCACACTGAAAAAAAAAAAAAAGAAACCTTGGCCTAGAGAGATTCACTAACATCAGAAGATATTTTATAGTAATGTTGTTTAACCTATACTGTCAGAAAATACAAATTTGCAAAAAAGTAATGGAGACTACTCTATAATTAACATTTATCTCCCTTGAGAAATATACGCAACAAATGAAAAAATATAGACCTACATGTTGGCGTATTATATAAGAAGATCATTTGAAAAAAAATGCACAAAATGGATTGTCACTCAAAAAACAAACAAAAAACTAATTCATAACACCATCACACCCAAAAATCTGATATCCACTTATAAAAAAAAAAAAAAAAAAAAAGAGCTACGTCCCTTGCATCAAAACAGAGTTACGTCTCTTTCATAACTACACGTCTGATGATGACAACGTCCAAGGTGGTCTATTCTGATTTGAATAGTTGTGCCAGAGGAATATCTCATCAGCTGCTCCAGGACAGTCATTGCTTTCACTGAACTTCATCGCCTACAATCACTATTAGATTCACTGTCAGAGTAAGAAAAGTTACAACAAATTCATTGCAAGATATTGTGTAGGCCACACCCCAGGACAATCACAGTCTCTACTGCTTCCATCAACATTTATGAATGATCTTAAATCACTATCTAAGTAAGAAACACCTGGGACAAAAAAATTTCTCATGAGTTACCTAATCAGCCACTCCCAAATGATTCAAGTGTCTTTGGGTGTGATGGACTATTTCAACTCATTCAGGCCTGGGTTTTTTTTTTAGGGTTACAAACGGATTTAAGTTTTCTAAGAAATCCTGGGAAGTCATATACGATTTTGTAGGTTATAAGATATGGATTTTATTTATGACAAAAATAACGGTCATGTGACCTCATTATATATTCAAAATGGCCACAAAATTTAAAGCATGCATTTGTGTGCTCCAGGCCTGAATGAATTGACTTGTTAGATTTAAAAGCAAGTAAACAGTTTTTCAAAACTCATACAGGCTCACAAAAAGGACAATTTAGGCAGTCAACAGAAAAGCTTCAGGATTAAGAATTGAGGAACGAGAAAAATGCAAAGAAAGAAAAGTATTTTGGAAGTCATTATCGGAATTTTGTTGCTTTATGAATTTTTAGATTTCAATCATCATTTTCTAATATGAATAGTTAAATCCAGGATAAGAATCAAAAATTTTCATCATTTCATTTTCAACCCGCTCTATTCCCTCTCCAAATGCTTAAACACGTTTTATACTAAAGTGGGAAAAAGAAAGAAAAAAAAAAAAAATCTTTCACTATATAAAAACCATATATGTAAATAAGTATTTTTAATTGTATGTATCTCGGTTTTGTCCAATTCCAGTTATAACCCCAAACTTCTAATGGATTGGTCCATGCGAAATAGATTAACACAGCTAAAAGTGATGTATTAAAATGTGGCTGTTAACAATGAATAATATGTTACAGAATTGCTGGATGTTTTGTAACTATAAGAAAAGAAGTGTGTGTACGTGACTGAAAGAAATGTTTTATGGTTGGTTGAGACTTGAAGAAAAAAAAAATTAGAATTAGGATACTTGGAATATCAAAAATAAATTACCTAATCTAAAAACTTTGGGCTCCTTAGTCCCAATCCATACAAACAAACGTGTCATTTTTGATGGCCATTTGCTCATAATACACTAAATAGCTTTATTCTACCAGTAACACTTACCATAATTCTTGACCACTTAAAATCCCTTTCTTCCCAAATTTCAAAGCACAACATGCAGATTGAGGTCCGAAACTTGCTCAAACAAATTTTAGCTAAAAAAATTGTAAAATTCAGTGGTTAATTCATCAAATCCCACTTTCAAGCATTCATTTTTGCCTCAGTAGACTTATTGTTGAACAGAGGGCTGAGTTGCAGGTTTAGGTAGCTAGAAAATTTTACAAAATAGATTTGCTAGCCCCATACACAAGATGGACTACATTACAGGGCTCTGGCTGCACAGCTATTTACCCATGGCTGGTGGGAGTAGTGGATTTATGCCTCTACTAAGGGCATTAGTGTGAAGTGAACATATCAGCCTTAGCCAGAACTCGAACTCTGTTTGATGATTTTGTTTTCTGTGTCAGTAACTGTTACACCACCTTGCATCTCCATGTTCTTTACTAGATGATGTCTAAAATCACAATTACCAGCAACAGGCATAAATAATATTACTTTGTAAAAATATATAGATCTAGAGTTGAAAAATTAAATTGGACTATTTTTAGTAAAGCATAAGCAGTTAAAGGACCTGTCAATGATTGGCAAGATATTTCTTCAACCAGTTCTAAATGGTTAAACTGAGAAAGAATAAATGTAGGAGGAGGTAATTCACTGAACATGAAAAGAAATATCACATTACATTGAATTTTCTACTGCAAGTGAAAAAAATGATATCTCCTGTATTTAATGGGTGTACTGAGAACACTGGTTTATCTCAAACTCCCATCTACCCAAATTTAGCTATTGAGATATTGTTTCCTCTGTGGAAGGAGACAAATTCATATCTAGCCGCTCTTTTTTTTCAACCCAACACATAAAATATACAGCTACTAACGGGAATCTCAGATGCCCAAATCTAGAAGTATTTTATATAAAAATCAGTCTATGCCCATCTGAAGGCCAAAGAATGTCTCAGTTGAAATGTAGTGAGAAAAAAAAAGCTATAATGAAATTAGAGCAAGCAATTAGTAGATCAACTTTGGAACCAAGTTTTCTACTTGCTAGGGGGGAGGGCATTGAAGCTTGAAAATCACAATGAATGAATTTTACAGAAACCTTTTTCCCAAAATTCCAATAAAACTGAATGCATTATTATTTTGAATTACACAATCTTCTTGTCCATAAGGTTTACTGAAAGGGTCCCAAAATCGAAGATGCCACTTCTTACAAGTAAGCAACATCAGACAACATATGGTGAGTTGAGATACAAAAAGTAATGATGGACAAAAAAAAATTATGAGGAGGCAGCCCCCATCCCAAAAAATAGAATTTAAATGTGTCCTGAGTCAACATTATTCTAAGCAAGTCTGCCACTTGGTGGTTTTCTGAATTGATTGATAAATTTCTCATAGCTTCTTTTTTTCTGGTGATTATAAGCATGTTTGGTAATTTTACAATGACTGATAAAATAACATAGCGTGTATGTAAAGTTTTATTTTAAGGAAAAACTGCAGCTGTAACGGTTGTAATACTTCCAAGAAGCTTTTAAGGAGGAAGCCTTAGGGAAAAGCACAAGTGTACAAGTCGTATCTGTGTTTCAAACATGTGGAAATGTAGCTCCAAGACCAACTGAGATCTGGTCAACCTTCAGGCTGAAATAATGAAAATCTTGAAAATTCACAATGAAACCAATGAAAATCATCATTGCACCATCAATATAATATCTGGAGTAACTGGTTGATTTTAGTTTTCATGCCAGTAAACATTAACAGAAGGTTTGAAAATGAAACTTGTTCATGCAAAATCTTTGCCTCTTTAGCTCACAGTGGAGCCATCCTATTCAACTGATTTTTTTTTATTTCTTCATATGAAACCTGATCCGAAAGGGAAAAATTTTGCAGACTTTGACAATGTTATTATGGTTATTATTGGGGTACCCTATCATATATATATATATATATCATATTATATTATATTTGAAAAAAAAAAAAAAAAAAAAAGGGTGGGGTCTGGCCAACAGAAGCAGACTCAACAGAAAGCGAGAACTCACACTGAACAGGATGTACCTTTCCTTCTTAAAGTACCCAAAGTCTCCTGTATAAGAGAATCGGGTGAGGGCAGAATTGAAAAGATCAGTTGTGAAAGTTGACACCATGCAACAAAAGAATATCTGCCAGGAGAGGGTGGTTGTCCAAAATGAAGACACTTCCTCCATAGAAAAGAGCAAGCCCCCGACAGGAGCCCCAAACGCAGAAGCCACCCCAGCAGCAGCACCAGCGGATATAAAATTACGCCTGCAAATGAAAAAAAAAAGAAAACTGAATTAATCAAAGAATAAAAAGGAATAGTATAAACATTAATTCATTGAATTCAAAAAGAAAATCTCATTCATATTCTAACACAAGGGAGACAATTCAAGTTTTTTTTCAGCATAGATAGATGTAATTTGATTTTTAAAATTTTTTTGTATAGAAACCAAACAATTGCTTTATAGTAAAAGCTAAGCATATCATGAGTTACTGTTTTAGATATAATACTTTACCACATATGCCGGTATAGGAGAGGGATATTCCATCAGACTGGCTCACCAGGATACCAGGAAATCTCCCAACAAGCCCCTTTGAGTTGGGTCCTTCTGTGATGATAGAATATTTATTGGTAGTTATATTTTTCTTGATTGTTTATTGTTGAGATGATTTGTGTTTTATATGAAATACTCAGATTGTTTGTTTTATGATTAAGACTTTGATTGAAATAGTATCTATATTCAACACTGAGAAATAAATATCAATTCTTTCGTTTGCCTACTTAGAACTATTGCTTTTGACTCCTTTGTTGCATTTTGAGATATGATGGGCTCTTTTACATGTTTTCTCGGTTGGAAATCTCAAGTCCAGTCCACTGCTCTACAGAAGCTTTAGATGGGCAATTATGGTGGTTGGTTGAATTGTGATGAACATTAGTCCTCTAAATACTTTTATAAGCTAAGGACCGGCATATACAGTAAATCCGACAATATGACTAACCAGCACTAAGTGTACTCATCAATTCAACTCTCAATAGATTTTTCAAGAGTGAATAATGACTACAACGTCATTAGTGTCCAGCAAAATATCATTGATTGGCATTGGACATCAAGTTATGATATTTTAATTTCTATAATCAAATAGATCATAATTGCAAAGATTAACTCTTAAATTCATTATCGCAAATTAAAAAAGTGAATCGAGGATAGTAACTTCTGATCAGAGTTACTTCTATGGAATTTTTTTGCAATTATTTTTTCAAAGATGTACCTTTAATTCAATTCAATAAAGAGTTCTATTTTTTCATCTTATTCATTGAAGAGTTCCACAATGGTTACTATGAATCTAAGAGTTAAATGAAATAAACATACTCTGAAGAATGGGATCACTTTATGTTTTTGATTATGCATGTTATTGTTTATTTAATCTTAAAAGATACTTAAAGAGGTAAATACGGCAATTTTGAGGAAACATTATGGCTTGAATGAATGCTTTTCATTGAAAATAAAGCTTGAATGAGCTACAAAACAAAATTAGGACAATGAGGAAAAGTCAAGAAAAAAAAACATATACCAACACTAAGAAATGCAGAACTATAAACACACACATACAGCAAAAAAAAAAAAACAAAGAGGGACACACACAAAATAATGGCTACAAATGGGGGACACACATACACACACACAAAATAATGACAACAGGGAAGAACACACACACATTTAAAAAAAAGGGACAACAAACGCGGAGAACACACACACATAAAAAGGAGACAACAAGCGTGGAGAACACACACACACACATAAAAAAAGAGACAACGAACGGGGAGAACACACACACACACACACACAAAATGAAAAAAGGACAACGAACAGGGAGAACACACACACATATAAAAAGAGACAAAAAAGATAGGGAGAAACACATATAGACAAGACTGAGAAAATAAGAAAGCACTCAGAGAGTGCATACCTTTGCCAATGCCATTACCACCAAAAATTGAATGAAAATCAGTTCATATAATAGTTACAATGTAGGGGAAATCAGTAAAAAAAATCCTGGATCAGCCCCTAAATTTAGTCATTTCTTTCTCAACCAATGATCCAACCTTCCACAAAATATCATAAGAATTCATTGAGAACTTTTGGAGATATTGTATCGATAAATACACGAGTGAGCACAAAGGTATGAAAAAATGAAAATGTATCTCTAAATGAAAAAAAAAAGGAAAAAAAAAAGAAATTCCTAGATTCACTCCATAATTTAGCCAATTCTTCTTTATTCCATGACCGACCCTTCCAGAGAATCTCATGGAAATTCATTCAGAACTTTTGGAGATATTGCATGAACTTTTAGTTAGGATGCAAGGAATTCTAGGATCCTCCTCCAAATTCAATAAAAACTTCCTTGGCTCATGGCCCACCCTTCCACAAAATTTCACGGGAATTCATTGAGAACTTTAGATGTTGTGTGGTCTAACAGAGAGACACAAATGAATACTTATATCTCTTCCAACTTCATTGGCAAAAGTGAAAAAAGAATTGTAGAGATGAGAAAATATATCAGGAGAAAAAAACTGACTCACTTATCTTCAGAATTATGAAACTGTTGAAACAATTTGATTCTAAGTTGACTTAAAGAAGCTCCTACCAAAGCCCTGGATAAAACAACAAAAGAAACTTTTATCAACAAAAATCTTTCATATTCATCAATGCAAACAACATTAACATTACACAGGACGTTTCATAAATAAGGATAAACGTGTAGATTTTACACGCATGTAAATTTTATGTTACAATATCAGTCATGAGACAGCACTCACAGTAATTAGCATGTTCAAGTCATGTAGTAAATATTTTGCTGTTTGTTCAGGCAGTCAAATGGTATATGAATGGATGCACATGATAAGTGCCCAACAAGCCCTTTTTTTTTTTTAAGATGAGGAAATCAGGTTCAAAGTTTGATAAACTTTTGCTTGTGATTATTTTGTTATTTGTAAAGCTATTATGTTCAGGCTTTTTAATTTTATTTTCAAGCTTGAACACTGCATTATGATTCTGATGCATATTACAATGAATTTGATAATTAAGCTCAGTCAATAAGAGTGCCATCTACCAATCAGTTGGTTATGATCTTAAATCACTGCAGGGAATGTTAATACATATCAGTTCGATTTGAATGTAATGGGATAGACAAGTAGTGAAGAGTTAACTCCCCTAAATTTGGTGAGTATTGTTGTTGTTACGGTATAAAAAAAGTCAACACTAGACTTGAACTGGGGTTTGACAATACTGAAGAGTTTATTGACTCAGGACATGGCTACAATAATAAAATGGAGTAAAACTAGAAATAAGATACTAATATTTTTTTAGTATAAATGTACTTATCTATTAGAATGAAATAAGCCATTGCGTATTTGTAAGATTAAATTTAACAAGTTAAACTTTCAAGGCCTCAAACCAGTGAGAATTGAACTTACTATCTATGGTCTGTGAGATTAGCCTGTAGATAATCCAGACCTGTGAGCTTAGTCCAAAAACTTCCAAGAATATATTTAAAATAGATAAATTCAAAACTGATATTAACATGTGCCATGACTGGCTATCATTTGCTGTATAATAGTATCTCTTGTCAAAGACAAAAGACAAAAATTACTTCAATTAGAACCGAGGTTTAGGAGTGTACAATTCTTTACTTGGAATAAAATAATTTACCCATGGAAACGAGTTCAGACTTACCCTAAATGTATCATAGGACCTTCAGGACCAACAGGCATGTTGCAGCCGACAGCACAGACACAAGACACAAACTTGACAATCATTGTTTTGAAGCTGAACACTTTTGGAATCAGTGTCCCATTCAGAAAGCCAGTGACTTCAGGAATACCAGATCCACCAGCACTTGGACAAAAAAACTGGATGAAAAACAAACATTAGAGATAGAGAGAGAGTACGATATGTCGTGATAGGCCTTCCATAGTACTCTAGAGGGAGAAGGCAATAACATTATACTCCTACTTTTGGACAACAGACAAATCAATTGAGAATGAAATTTCAGAAGAGAAAGCAGACAATGAATATGAGAAAAAAAAACATGGATGTTCTAATGGAACTACCTAAGAAAAGGGGAGATAGAAAAACTCTGTTCAGGAGGAGAAAATTTCCAAAAGATGGAGAAAAATGTTATTGTCTGCCGTCTAAAAGGAGGGGGAAAAAAATGATATTGCTTACTGGTTCGGGAATACTATGGAAGGCCAACTATGACACCATATATACTTGTGCAAGATTTTACTTTTTTAGATCAATCTTAAGATAGTTAGGATTCAAACAATACTCGAAGCATGTTTTTGCCATGTTTATTTACTAACCAAGGTTTCCTTTCTCAAAGAAATCTTTCATTAATGGCAGTCTTTTTCAGCCTTTTTTGACTGGAAGACCCTTGAAATGTCTTTCATATCTCAAAAAACATCTGTATGAAAATATTTTAATTTACACCGAACAACACATCAGCGTGTCCAAAAAACATACATATATAATAATCTGAAAGTAATTATCAGTATTCAATGGATAAGAAAAAGTTTTCTATATCTCTCAATTTTTGAGATGAGGTATTATTATTATTTCTATTGATATTCGGACCATCCTCATCTGGGTTGTTTTTCATACAACGTTTCAGCCGTTGTACTCTACGGCCTTCATCAGATATCATCTGGTAGGTGTGAGACAATAATAATACTACTAATGCTAAGAGGGGAGTGCGGTCAATATACCCCAGTCGGTTAAATAGAGAGTTTGGTTCGTTACTTCCCAACACCTACCAGATGATACCTGATAAAGGCCGTAGAGTACAACGGCCGAAACGTTGTATGAAAAACAACCAAGATGAGGATGGTCCGAATATCAATAGAAATAAAAAGTTTTCTACATATTTGTTGATTTTGGTAAACATTCCACAATACTCAATCATTTTCCGACTCCTCTCGCTCAAAGGATATATATCATAAAAATCAAGCACATTATCTATAGATAAATGCCAGATATTTATACCTAAAGATCAAAGGAAAATATTAAATGTCATTCAGTAAATAAAGCCAGATTTAAGATAATTGAAAGAAAATCCGATTTGAAGAAATCTGAATAAAGTCTGTTTCTAGCTCCACAAAGTGAATAAAAAAAAATGATAAATTTCTGAATTGGACCCCCCCCCCCCAAAAAAAAACAAAAATTGGAAATCTTTTTTTGATAATGATATAGATTCACAAAATTTGATAATTATCAAAAATCAGGAACCCTAATGATAAGTATATTATTATATTATCTGGGATTGTAGCTTTTTAGAAATTTTTTTTAACAATTGTAAAAAATGATAGCCACTGGTCTTTTTTGGTTGGTAGAAATTCTGGTACTTCTAGTGGCAAAGATCATCAAAACAAGGAGTGTTACTCCTTATATGAAAGAACCTCAAATAAAGCAAAAGTCAAGTGCTTTTATCATGTATAAATAACATCTTTGCAGAATCCTAGGATTCTGCAGAACCACGGTCGAGAGAGGCTGTTCTATGGCTATTAATAAAAAAGATATCACTGCCTTGTGAACTGCCACACCTGGCTGCACAAAATCTGATTCATATCTTACAACTCACAATCAACTCAATACACTTGATAAAATTCATTTATTGAAGGACGGATATCCAAAACAATTTTTTGGACATTATTGAAGAAGAGCCAGAAGATAATGTATTTCGGGGCTTATAAGATGCAAAAAAAAAAAAATAAATAAATAAATAATCATTCAAATATTGCACTGCATTCAGTTTTTTCAGATGCCTATGTGTAAATATTTCAAATCTATTTCATAGAAGAATCAATTCCTAAAGCGAATAAATTCTGATACTCTTACCAAAATCTACCAATTACTCAATTTTTGGTGGAATTTTTTAAATCTTGGTATATCAACAAGTGGACATGCTTATTGCATATAGTAAATAAATCATACCACACACTGCTTATGTAAGCAGAAATTGAACAAATCATGACACAGAAGACTATCTAAAAGCCATCACTTTCTCAAAAGCTCAAAAAACATGAAATTAGTAAAATTTCGAGGCCCACAGAGAACACCTCATAAGCTTATTTGTGGGCCATGGCCATCATGTTGCTGACCCCTGTACTAAACAGAGCTATGAAACTATGGAGTTTAAGATGTTTTATCTAAAAATGCTCATGTCAAATACTCATCCAATAAGCCATCAAATAAGGTAATTTCTGATAATAACATACAAGATATACTTACAACGACACTACTGGAACTTATAAGGACAAAGAGGACACTGTAACCAAGGGACCAACCCCAGGCAGAAATAAAGTCTGCATCCTAGAATAAAACAAAAGAACAGACTGTTCAAAACCGGCAACATTTTTAGGTAGCATTTTGGCAACTTTGGTTTCTGTAATAAAACTATTTGTTTCAAATTGATTTTTCAAGTTAATCCCAGTTGAAACAAAAATCATTTCATGAAAAATAATACAAAAAATGTTGTCATACAATTCATTGGAAAATCAAAGAGTATATATATATATATATATATATATATTTATGGTACAGATCAGGCTAACAGTATAGCATAATATGATAATATATTAATAAAATAAAGCAACTTCTGATATGTGATGGATTTATTTCATAGAGTGCTCAATACATACAACTTCATAAGTAGTTTTATAATAGAGCTGGAAATAAATGGTAGAATGTGGATTTGCTACACAAACTAGCTCATGTTTCTGCCATCTCTGGGCCTCATCAGGAGAATCTGATGAGGCCTGGAGAGGGCAGAAACATGAGCTAGTTTGTGTAGCAAATCCACATTCTACTATTTATGTATGAAGTGTATACATTATTTATAAACACTGAATAGTCTGCTTTCTTCCTTTCTTTCTATCTTCTCTTTCTGTTTTGTACTTCCTATCTCTTTTTAACTTTTAGATTTATTTAAAAGGAATAATATGAAGTAGTGTGACTTGGAAAAACAAAAAAAAATATTTGTCTCTCTTCATCCACTCTCTCCATCCTTCCTTTCTTATGAATGCTATTAACAGAATCAAATTTGGTGAGAACAAAAACCATTTTGGCATTCATAGAAATCTTGACTTCTGTAACAAAATCAGACCAGGCAGAAGATATACAAAACTAATTCCTCAAATTTTTTGACGAGACTCTAGCTTTCAGAAGGAGGGATCATTAATTCAATGTAGTCTGTTAGGGATATATTTACTCCACACACTGCCAGCGAATCTACAGGCAACATATGTTTTATTTGTTCTCATTCATAACCAGATCTGCTGGTCCCAGGCAATAGGACTTGGTTGAAGATCAAGAAATCAGTAGAAACCAAGAAGCAATAAATTTGGAAGAGATTGGCTGACATCTTGTTTCTTTTTTCTCTAAGTGCAGACTATCTGTTGGATAGTTGAATAAAAATTACCATCAGCTTAACTGAGATGTCATTTTCTGCCACTTCTATTCGGTTAAGGGACAAGGTGTATAAATGGTTGACAATTGAGTGATGTCAGGAGGGCTTGATTAGCTGAGTCAAGTTGAAGTTATTTAATAAAGTGAGCCCTCCTCAACTCACTCAACTGTCAATCATTGTGAGTGACACATTGTGGAAGACAGATCTTACAGTTCACGCAAGTTTTTGTTATGGTATCAATCAGATTCAGATACAATCATGACCAGATCTGTCGATCCCAGGCAATAGGATTAGTGGTTGAAGATCAATAAGAATTCAGCAGAAAGTCAGAGGCAGTAAATTCAAAAGGGATTTGCTATCATATTGTTCCTTTTTCTTTGAGTGCTAACAAAGAAAAATGATATCTCAACTGTCCACAAGAGAATTGAATCTCTATAACACCACTATCCTACCTGTGCTTCATATGCAAGACAGTGCGCACATTACAAGGGAGGTGTGGATGGCATAACTGTAAATGACACAGAGAATGGAATTGGCAGACCGAGTTTAAATTTCTGCTGGGACAGTTTGCATTCACTTTGCGCCAATGCACAAGGGGAAGGCATGAATACACTTCTCCCCATAGCTACAAATACATAGGGCATCTGGAGCCTTTTAAGCTTGTAAGGCAATTAATCTTGGGTGTTGGGCTAATATCCTGGATGAGTAAAAACATTGAGGAGTTCTCCGCAGATCATTTGAGAAATGAAGACAAAATCATTGCTACATGCGTCATATGACACAGGAGTTGCATATCACAATTCCCAATTACATCACCTAAATTCCAGTACCAAGGTAGGAAATGATAAAAAGGGAGAATTGAAATATTTCAAAAACTTCCTTCTAGATTGCAAATTAGTTATAAAAAGGGTCAGCCATCAATATGTATGTGTAGAACAAGTCTGAAGAAATTACTACTTTAAATAAGAGATCCCAGGAAATGATGAAGTCTTTCAAGGAAGTATCTTAATGGATGACCCGGTAACTCTTCAGGCCAGATCATAAAAACAAGTGTCTATATTCAATCAATTAATCTCATTAATGAGTATTCCAGCAGTCTTTAATGGAAGATCACATATTGCTGTGTTCAAATGGAAAAAAGTTGAAAATTCTAAAAAATGCTTACAAAGACCACTAAAAAAGCATAAATAGTAAAAAAAACACAAGTAGAAAAAACTTTTTTAAAAATGTAAAAAAAAGTAAATAAAAACAAAATGTAAAAAAAACACAACCAAAATGTAAAAAAAAAAAAAAATTTATAAAAAACACAAAATGTGAAAACAAACTAACACAAAATGTAAAAAAAAAACACAAAATGTAAAAAAAATAAATACCATGTACAAAAACATAAAAAGTAAAAAAAAAAAAAAACGAATATCAAAGAAGCAAAAATATTAAAAAAAGCATAAATAGTGAAAAAAAAAACAGAATAGGAAAGAAAAACAAAAATAGAGAAAAAAATGGTATAGCAATACAAAAAAGTTTAAAAGAATATGAAAAAATAGGAATCAAATTATTTTCTTTTAGGACTGATATCTTCATCAAATGAATTTTTAAGCCTTACTCAGGTGCATGAAGTATGCACTGATTAGAATGCACCACAAGAGTGTATATCTCTGCCAATGCTATACACTATCTAAAAACTGAATGAAAATCGGTTCATTTATAGCTTCAGTTCAGGGGAGGTAACCATTCATTTCGGTTTCTCAATTTTCATGGTATTATCTTAATATAGGAAAAAATACCTCCTGATTGATTAAAAAAGTTCCTAGATCCACACTGAAGTAAAATCAATTCTTCCCTAGCCCATGACCCACACTTACACAAAATTTCACGGAGAACTTTAGGAGATATTGTGTAGACTAACATTTCCAGACTTGGGACTCTTATCATAGAAAAAAATGCTTCCAAATTGATGAAAAAAAATTCTAGATCTACCCCAAAATTTAATTAATTCTTCCCACAAAATTTCAATGAAATTCATTTATAACTTCTGCAGATATTATGCAGACAAAAAGACATACAGGAGTGAATATATATATATATATATATATATATATATATACCCCTTCCATCTTCGTTAGCAAAAAGTAAAGGATCAAATAGAATCTCTTGTCTCATTTACTTTTTCTCTTTTCGTTGATCTTTCCCAGCACCCCAATTCACAGATCAAAGCAGCAAAGATTCATCCTTCAATTTGAATAACCAAATCTCAGAATTTCATGAATGGTTAAATTAGTGCTTCTTAAAATGATGAATGATTCACTTGAGGGTGAATCACATTATTTGGGGGGGGGGGGTGAATGAAACTAATTTACTGGGGTATTTTATACATTTTTCATTTATCTTTCGATGAAGAAGATGAATCTTTTATTGTAGATACACAAGAATTCTAAGAATGTCGTATAATAACTATAGTATATCGAAAAAAAATTCAGATAAATTTTTGTCACTCCCAGTTTTAGGATGTTCAAAAGACTTGAATGAAATAAACACTGAAGAAAAGAGTAAATTCATGCTTTCGGCAAATGATACAAAAAAAAAAAAAAAAAAAAAAAAAAAAAATTATTCATCAAGTCACAATCAAGGGAGATTAAGACGAAAATGATCCAAGACATTTAGTCAAGAGGGAATGAAATTTCAAGGGGGGGGAAAGATACTGAAATAGTTCAAGACGCACTGGGTTATTTGACTAACAACTTACCTCAATAAATTCTTTGGCTTTGGTCCACTTGACATCAGAGATTAATTCGATCAGTTGGTGCATGATAAAACCGATCAAGCCTACTGTGAACCCAACAAAGCCCATCAATATCCATCGTTGAATTTGATACCTGGAATAAAATAAAGAAATGAAAAGTCAAGGGGAAATGTTGAATCTACTTGGCTTTCTTGGTGGCCTATTTTGTATTGGTTAATCCCGACTGATCCATTCTTGTATGTGTCCTTGTTGACACTGGTTACACAAGGTAATAAAATAACTTCTAGTTACTTGAACAGTAACTCAGGTCACTTTATGTTGTTTACAGACGACTTGAATCTTTAACTCTTGTTACAATGGTCACAACCTCTGCTAAAGAATGAGGATCACTCACAGTGTGCCTCTTGCACCAAAGCCTAACTTGAAGCTCAAGGCTAGACTTGACGCTCTGCCAAATAAAAAGGGGTATGAGCTTTGTTCATGTTTTATGATTTCCTTTGCAAGTAGTATGGACTTATGGGATATTATAGACAATATACAGAGTACTTGGATTTAGGCCTTACACCACCTAAAAGAATTTAAAAAAAAAAAAAAAATGAATTATACCATAACCAACTTTTGAAGTGACAGCATACAAAAACTTGAAGAAAACAAATACCTACAAGAGAACACCTGAAGAAAAAAAAAACTACAATTGGAAAAAAACCCTGAAATTTAAAAATGACAAACCCCAAAATCCAAGCAGAGAAAAATAAAACTAGAAAGAGAAGAAAAAACAAAATCTAAAGAACAAAAACAAACCCCAAAATCTGCTTAAAAAAAACCCGAAGCTAATCAAAAAAGGAAAAAAAAAAAAAAAAAAACCAAATATCTCAAAAAAAATAATTTAAAAAATTCAAGTAGAAAAAAAGTCTAAGAGAAAAAACTAGCAAGTAGAAAAAATTTTTAAGAAAAACCCCAAATATTAAAAAAGAACAAAACAAAGTAATTCAAGTAAAAAAACAAACTAATAAATGAGAAAAAAAGGAAAAAAATCTGAAAAAAAATAAAAATAAAAATTTAAAAAAAAATAAAAAAATAATAATAAAAACAAACCCAGAACAAATTCAAAGAGAAAAAAAAAAGTAAACATGAATAAAGATTGTAAAGAGAAAAAAAAAAACGTCTAAATAAAAAAAAAATATAAGAAAAAAATACAAGGATCTAAAGGAAAAAAGTAAGAAAAAAAAACAATGAAATAGGCCAATAAAATATCAAAGGGAAAAAATTGTGAATCAAGCAATCCTCACCTGGAATTTCGTTGACGTTTCAACCAATTTTTGTACACTTGACTGTGTGAAGGGAGATAATCAAGACTGGTAAATGTTCCAAGAAATCTTTTTTCCTGTTCTGTGTATTGATGACTTATGTCTGCTGGTTGAAAATCTCGACCCTGTACACACACAAAAAAAATAAGTAGATAAAATAAAATGAATAAAAATAAATCAATTATGGGCTAGTCTTTTCCAAATCTCACTGTTCCTTTTCCTCACAATGTTCTACGCAATGTTTTAAACTTTAAAATAGTATGAAGTTGAAATAAAGACGTAGGATTTAAATTAAACTCATATTCTGTATTCAAGGATTTCATCTTCCATGGACAATGCCTTGACCTATTCAGCCATCTTCCAGGATATGTCAAGTGAATTAAAGTCTCAGAAACTACTTCTTTATTCTTACTTCCTGCAACTTTATTGTTCAATGGAAATTTGACTGAGAAAGTCATGATAAAAAGAAACAATAAGGTAAAGGGGAGATGAACAAAAAAAATGAATCCTTAAAATATTTAATTTCAGAATTCAAATAATGATTTTACAGAGATACATGAATATTCATATCTTATTAACCCAGAAAATGTTTTTCCCCTGAGTTACTGTTCAAACCTGTCAAATCACTTTTTATTCATAGAATTTATATCTGCAAATGCTATTTATCACTAAGCTTAATCATTTTTTTAGATTATTAAGTAGCTGAAAACCCACCCCATCAGGTGACTTTCAGCTACTTCCTGCCGAAAGCCCCACTGCACTCACAGGTAGTAGATAGCTATAGGCATTGGCTGGATAATTTTTGTACATGGCAACCTCCCCCAACTCCAGGAGGAAAAGTAGGTCATTCAAAACATGACTGACTGCTTGTTATAGGCTGCCAGCTGGATGAAAATTGATCTAAAAATCTATGTTGAACATAGATTAAGAAGTGCTGAATTCAATTATTTTTTTGTCTACAAAGCATAGTTCAATCTATGAGAGCACAAACATACAAACAATACAATTTCACATATGTAGAAGTATCATCACTGTTACACTATTATGGCTAACAGAAAATACTGCAGACAGGGTAGAGATTCTTCCCTGCTTAAAATTCTGAGGAAAAACTCATGGAAATGACTGTAATTAGCAGTTAATAGACAAAGAGTTATCTTCCTTGGATGTATATGATTTTTGGTCAATTACTACTTACTTGAAAATAAACGACCTGACTGAATTGAAAATTGCTTTATTCTCCAAGTCAGAGACTTTTAACGATATTGCACCAATAGATAAGCAAAGAAATCAGATCAATGTTACTCAAATTATTTAGACCAGTATCCTCACCTTTGTTGTCTTGTTCACAAAGAAATTCAGTGCAAAGTTAATTCTTTATCAGTGAGAGGATTGGAGCAAAAAAGATAACCAGATATGACATTCCCTAGGTAGGTCAGAGAGCCATCTGGGTGAAACATGGTAAACAGAACTAAAAGGATGAGAATACTAGTTCAAATCAATTGAGGAATAATCATAAAAATTTCTACTAGGGAAAATTTAACAACAAGTGAACACAACCAAATGTCTGTCAAAGTACCATGATGGTACCAAAGTACATGTACTTCAATAATGGGATCATGATACTATGATAAGTACCATATATACTCATACTAGCTGGGGTATCCGGCTTTGCCTGGGGGGGGGGGAGAAAAGTAATCAAAACTTGAAGGTCATGTAGTAAAATCTAACCCAGATGTACTCAAAGTAACTACCACATACAACCCTTCAGATGGTAAGGAAATAACAAAATTGACCTTTTTTGAAAATGCCTAAATTGACCTTTACAAGGTCAACAGGTCAGCTCCACCCATCATATCTTTATATTGTGGTTATTACCCTTGTACATAAAATTGAAGGATACAGCTGTCTCTCTGACCATGAACAGATTTTTATAGGTCACCAGAGGTCATCAGCACCTGTCTTATGCTGATCTTGGGGTCAAGTAACCCTTATACACAAATTTTCAGGTCATGCAACAACCATTTAGAAGTCCATAGAAAACAGAAACATATTTTTTTCAAAGAATTAGATACAAGTTGAAGCAGCAGATAAGTTGCACCCTGTTTGTGTTTATAATATTTAGGCTTCTGCATTTGATCGGCACAAATATCAGATGGGTGCAACTAAAATATACACTCTACTATCAACCTAAGTCTTGGCATGTGCTCTACCGACCTAAACCTTTCATCCTTCACCTGTGATGACAAACTTTTTTTGCACAGTGAATTGAAATCTTAACTTTTTGAATAATCTTACTATCAAAGTGTCACTTATACGTATATATGTATTTTAGTTTTATATAAGTACTTATAGATAAGCAGCCTATCTTTCTGATATATTTATAAAACTACAATTTTGATAAAATTGAAACATCAAAATATACTTATAAAATTAGGATAATAGAGTGAAATCGAAAAAATGTTGTTTTTTTTCAAAGTCTATCACCTGTCACCTAAGAACTTGCGGCATGTCACTGCTGACATAGGTGTCTTATGTTCACCATTACTGACCGAAGGAAATGAACAGGCCCTACTGCTAATCCCCACACACACAACCTCACCTACATACTTTTTTTTTTTAATAAGTAATTGTTTCCTACCAAGTATTGTCTAGTCTTGTTTATACTACTTTCCTTTTCTTTAATACACCTGAACTTTCAATTAACGCTTCCAACAACCCATGTGCATTACTCGAGTGCTGCTCCTTAAAATAAATTAATTGTTCTGTTTTAAATTCATCCATTATGTTCTATCAATTTCTATACCTCTATTCCTCAGTGAAACAGTCTTTTAAACCCAACTGAGCTCGTTCCTTCTACAAATAGAGCATTATTACATTTGCTAACAAACTGTAGGCGAGAAGTTTTGACAGATATAAGCAATATGATAAACATGTATCATCATGTTACGTCATCTCTGTGACACATACACGCATGTCAGAGGAATGATCATAAGCGTTTTTACAAGGAACAAGACTGGCTGCTTCAGGGTCAAGTTCCACTCACACAGAAGCTTGTAAGTTTTCGAAATATTTCGACTTCTGTAAAAACATACGTTTCGGCCGTTGCACTCTACGGTCTTCGTCAGGTATCATCTGGTAGATGTGGGGAAGAAATGAACCAAACCCTTTATTTATCCGACGGGGGTATATTAGGCTGTAGAGTGCAACGGCCGAAACGTTGTATGAAAAACAACCAAGATGAGGATGGTCCGAATATCAATAGAAATAATAATAATACCTCATCTCAAAAATTCAGAGATATACTTCTGTAAAAACGTTTTACCTTTAACTGAAAAAGATCTTTAAATTTGGCCATGGAAGGGGACTTGATAAAATAGTATCCAGATATTTTCCCTAGATGAATATTGTGTAAATCTAGGATCATCTAAATCTACATGATATTCATCTAGGCCATTTAGATAACTGAAATCTAGTGTCTATCGTCTTCCATTTTCTCTTTATTTCTGATTGATGACATGGGAATTGGATTCGTCTTTCTGGTCTCCCTCCTCTATCCACTATTTTAGACATTTCAATTTTCTAGTCTTAACCAGAAGTCTGAAATTGTCATTGTTGTTAGATGACGAAAATAAAGTCAAAACTCGGTAGGAGTTTGACAATAATTAAACAGTGGACATGACCAGAAAGTCTGTCAAAGATAGTACCATGAAGGTACCAAAGTAAGCATAGTATCATAACTCCATTATTGAATAATGATATGTGTATATGATAGGTATAGTGCATACATATCCACAATGGGTATGTACGACAAGTATGTATAGGATAGGTGGGTAGTGTGCATTTATATACTCACTTACACACTTAAAAAAAATTAAAAAAAAAAAAAAAATGGGAAACTTCAGAATCAATTAATATTGATCAAGAGAAATTCCTTATTTTTTTCCCCCATTGAGATTTTCTCACTGGATGTGTGCTTCCATAGAAACAGAAAATTTGTTTAGTTTTGTTGGATACAAACAGGAAGAAGAAAAGAAAATCTTCCGAGAGATTCGAATGAGCAACCCATTAAATGTTTTTGCAATTTAGGTGAGCTATTTTACTTCCTCTCGACAGGGGTGCTCAGAAGAAAAAAAAGAAAAAAAGAAAAAAAAAAAAAAAAAAGAAAAAAAAAATCAAAGCTATTCAACTTAAAGTATTTCCATCCTCACCCTCACTTACACACACAGGTCATCCTGACCTTCAATTTATACCTGTACACTCGTATCAAACACAGATTACCTGTTACATCCATATGCATAGCGGCACTCACCTACACCGCTACAATACACACATATCACCCCACAGGTGCTTTACAAATCCATTGTACAAGTATAAGCCTGTCATACACACATATACACACACATGCACACATACATACAATGTGCTCCACTCACTTATCAGATACACGCTTATCATACATACCCCCAGTAAAAATGTAGGCACTATGCTTATCGTAAACAAAATTTTGTTTCAGCACACATAGAACCAACCCTGTTCTTACACACAAGCTTGTCAAGCACGAGTGATCTTGATATCCTATACACACACGTATATCCCACTTCAAAGTCTGTCCATTCTCTTGTTTGATCCCACAGAAGAGCAACTAATGCTTCTTATTCTCTTAGCGCCAAACACACAAGAGCTATACATGTTTTCCTAATCCATTACTTGGAATTCTTCCGCCTGTCTGGAGAAATTATTATTTCCCTGTCAAACACCAGAAGTAGCTACAACAAACGCAAATGAAATAAAAGAATATCAAAAGAAACCGACAACCAAACGTCAGAAATTATTTTCCCCGATTTTACCAAAATCAGAAAACCTTGCCCGAGAACCTTAATTCTACTTTTTTCTTCAAAAATCCGCATACATAAAATGCAATGTGCATTATATATATATATATTATATATATAGGACCATTTTAATTTTGACCCTTTCCTCTCATTGTCCCTTCTCATCTAAGACAAGCCCCACATCCACAGAAACAGGAAATAAAACACCCTTTGACCTGGTCTCGCATAGACCCTTCTCATTTTAAACTAAACTCTACTCTCACCTACACAGATACAAACATCCCTCTTTCTTTCTTCAATCTCAAACATATAAACAGCAAAATTTTCTGTAAACCACTGAAAATTTTCCTCTGAGAAAAAAAAATGAAAAAAGGCTAGCTTCCATCAAAATGCATCGAAACATGCCTATGGAATAATAAAAAGAAGTTTAAAGACAAAAAAATTCATTTTTAATCATGTTTTCTATGGATTTCCTAAATGATTGCACCTTGAGAGTAGAAAATTTGTGTAAACTCGACTCCAGAATAAACATACGATAGGTGGCAATGACAACTGTTGACCTCTAACGAGGCTTTTTTGAACCAAGGAGCTGCAAAATTGTGTATATATATATATATATATATATATATATATATATATATATATATATACATACATCTTTCAATATCTAAAAGAACTAATCTGCATGAAAACAATGTTTTACCTTCTTCTGAAAACAAACTTTCAGATAACAGAATATAAAATATTGGAGATATCAATTTCATAAATTGAGGTATTAGTGCACATGAAGATCTTATTTGTGTATTTATTTTGCAATCACCAGCTCTAAAGACACTTCCATTTTTTATATATGCACATAAAGCCCTTGGAAAAGGCATGAATCCACACAGGTCTACAGAGAATTCTAATAGAAAAAATGTCCTGTTTAAATGCACCTAGAAGCATATGTAAGTATTGTATTAGGCAAAGAATGATTAACAGGTAAGTAGCTTCTTAGCTCTTATGGGTGCAGGAAAAACTCTTTTGTTGTATATATGTGCAGGTAAGTATTCAAGTGGTTATATGTATGTGTGTAAACAAAGCTAAAACAGCCGTAAGAAAATGAGCTTATAACACAGACTTCTGAATGAGAGGTCCATTAAATTTAAATCTTGAATCAAATTGATTTGAAAATGATTGCTCTTTCCATCAAGGACAAGATATATAAAAATGGTTGGTTTAATGGTATAGATGGGTTTTTATTTCTATAATCCGAAATGTTACATGTTGAAAAGGGATGAGTGAGTTAAGGTACAATGCATGCTGTCTTTTTGGGGATGAGCAACTCACTGAGGTTTTTAGGTGCAAAAAATAGCTATCTAGAGTAAAATGAACCCCTCAAGTAAGGATCTAATTTGGCTGTTCACTGATCAGTTAGTATATATATATATATTTTTTTTTTTTTGATCAGTGAGAAGAGATTGAAATTGAAAATATTTTAAGGCGGTGATCCACTTTTTGTAAAGATTTGCGCTGGTAGTAAAAATAGCATAAAACTGCCCTCCGCGAGTCAATGAATTAAGATTTCCTGTTTTTAGGAACCCGAAGACATCAATCGATGTGTGCAAAAAAAAAAAAAATAGATCGAGGCAGACTATTGAAAAACAATAAAGTTTTATATATATCCTTCAACATAGGTGAAGGCTAAAGCAACATTAGACTTAATCTGATATCGATTCAAATTTGAGAGGGGGGATGTGCAAAAGTTCATAATGGCCAGAGTTCCTCCCCGCCCGTCATCTTGATAGTCACTATTTCTATCTCATAGATATTTAATACTCCTTTAAATAAAAAGATCTATATTTAACAAGAAAATATGTGTGGCAACACACGCACACTTATCTCTCTTTTATAATATAGGTATACCCTGCTTTCAGGAAGTTTGCTGTAAGCCATTTTTTCATTTTTTCGAAAGAAAGCTAAATGTGAAAAAATTGTTCAGCGTTTGTTTGCAGCGAGCTGTTATAGAGGTAGTGCAAACTCTTCCTCTTTCAGCTACACTCAGTCTTCTGTACCTCCGACTACTAAGATCTAGGGAAACTCAGCCTGAAATACCATTACCATTTTCAGGGTCTGGAAATGTTTGAAAATATTTCCTATATGAATTCATGGTACAGAGGAATCAGTTTTTATCCAAACCCCTATTATACAAGTTTCGGGTTATGAGAACTAGATTTCGAGGTCCTGTAATTGTGCTCAGTATGCCTTCCTCTTTTAGGATCAAATCAGTTCCTTAAAGAATCAATTATACAAACATAATACTCTCTGCTCATCTCGTTTGAATAATCAAGTTCCCTCTGTAATTGTCTCATCGCATTACACAAGGCATGGGCAATATTTTTGATCCAATGGACTCACAGATATTTTTCATCATTATTCAGATCAGACATTCACTTCAAAAATCTTGATCGAATTATAGTCAGCATACTTAATTTCTTATTCTAAATAAACATGAATAACAATTGTTATATTATTGATTTCTGAAGCCAAAATAATAGTAATATAAAAATAGTGATATAAAATATAAAATTGACTTTCTGAGAAAAATTATAAAAGATTTTAAATAAATGCCTAGATTAGCCGTGGGCCACCAAAAAACATAGCCGGTAGAGGGGGGGGGCAAGTCTGACCCATGGGCCTATGGTTGCCTATATGTGCTCTACATCAAACTCATTTGGCTTATGAAATGTTTTCATAGGAATGCTCTACTTCCAGATAGAGTGGGGAAAACCTAGGGAAGATATATATGATAGAAAAGTGTGTGTGAAAAGTTGAAACATTTCTTTGGGATACTGTTTATCATGAGTCGAGGGAGTAAAAGGAACCAAGGAGCCATACATAGGAGGCGAGAAAATCAGAAAATTCTTTTTTTTAGAAAGAGAATGGTGGGACTATGGGATAAATGACCACAATCAGAGGATTTGGAAAAGAATTACCATGTTTATTAAACCGCCGAAAATGTTCTAGGACTTACATATTGAGTGAATATACTCTAGGAGCTGTAAAATTGTGTACATTCGTAACTTGACCTCCAGGATAAACATGGGATAGGTGGCACTGACCTCCACTGACGACTAAGAGTCATTCTGAGGTCAGGTCAATTTGTGCATTATTGAACCACTTCAAATGTTGAGAATTCCTATATATTATGTAAATAGGATTGCTATGATCTGTGCTTATATATATATATATATATATATATATATATATATATATATATATATATATATATATATATATATATATATTATATACATACACACATTATACATATATTTGTATATTTTTTTTTCTCACACAAAGCATATGTTCCTATATGTTCAGTAAATAATGTTTTTATATGATAAAAAACTTAGAAGATATTTTAACAGTATTTTTGTTTCCTACCCACAAAACCATACATCCATTTCATTATAACTCGTTGCCAGCTATAAAATATGAAAAATCAAATTAATTTAGTAATAAAAAAAATTAAACTTGGGAGATTTGTGATAATATTTGAATTTCCTAAAATGAAGCTTTTAGAATTATGAATTATTGATCAGTATTTCTTTCAACTTAATTTCAGTTACTTTTTATCACAACTTCCAGATCATCATTTCACAACCAATGGTAAGCAGTGTGTATTACCTAAGAAGACCATCTTAACATGACAGCTGCCTTACCAATTTGGCTACGAAGGCCACTAGCTACAATGATTCGGCATCTGACCATACAGCATCTAAGACAAGCTTCCGAAGGTATGGGATGCTAATTCAGAGGATTATTCGTCACTGCCAATCCATGTCACTAACAATCATAGAATGATAATCTGTGAGTTTTGATAAAAAGCAAAAGAAATTAAGATGAAAGAAATACCAGTCAAAAATTTAAAAATTTTTTGGATTATGAAAAATTTACAAGAAAGTCTTATAGATTTTACTAATACGAATACACTTATCCGCTTTGATGATTAAGAGGATGGCAACTTTGTTATACGATGACAGATTGTGTTATATATATGATCTAGCTGGCCAGAATAGAAACCAGTCTACCATAGGCATCTGCTGGTAGGAGCTACCAGAGTATTTGCTCACCCACTGATCAGGCCTTCTTATCTATCTTGTAACAGGGTTGCCATGAAGATATAATCTGAATTTATCCTTTTTTAAACTTCAAAGAACATGTTCAGATTATTGCATATGTTTCAAAATTTTTATAAAAAAAATTCTGAGTACCTAGAAATATTTAGATTGAAAAATAACAACATGTTTACTAGTACATGATTTTATACATTAAAAACTACCGAGCAGTTTTAATAAATTTTTTACGCTGCAAAAATAAAAAAAAGCTCTACAAGCACTAGAAAGTTATCAAAAGGCTCTTTATTTAGGCCACATCTTTTAACAGAAAAATAAGGGGGAAATTCAATGAAGCATAAAGCAATACTAGCTTGGAATAATTCCATAAAAGTTTTCCCCAAAATTGATTTAATAAATCGAAGTAGAAAGAGTGTTAAAAGACTCAAAGAATACTTTTTAAATACATATCATAATAAGTAAATTATCGAATTCAAAAAAACAATCTCATGAGTTAAGGTCTGTTGTAAAAAAATATTGCAATTCTATTGTAAATCTAGAATATTTTTAAAATAGATACATTATTAATATCATTTATTTTTATTTAATTTTTTTTTTTTTAATTAATGAAATATTTCCAAAACTGAATTAAAAAAATCATACCGCACAATGGAAATATATAGATGGGTACTGCTTGTAAGGCTTTAGGCCAAGATTAGTACCCTCCTCACCAAATGTATCAATCAAAAATATTATTTGTTATTGTTTTTGATACTTACCGTGGCCAGGAAACCAAACTTGTGTGTTGCTTTCGAGGATCTTGGTTGCGGGTTCTGCATGTGGTTCCATCTGTGAGCTGTCTCTTCCTCTTCTTCTTCTTCCTCTTCCAAGCCCGCATTGCGGGAGTGATTATCAAGATGGTTCTCCGGGAACAAAGCCTCAGAATTCATGGCTACTCACTTCCGATTATTATACTGGCCTGCAAGGGATAAAAAGACCAGAATTTTAAACATCGATATCAAATGTTCAACAATATTAATTTTCACAAAGAACATAAAAGGTTACGCATTGATCCTAATGTGAAGTTCAAAAAAGAAAAAAAGAAAAAAAAAAGAAAAGAGAAAAAATAAAGAAAAAAGAAAAAAAATCTTTACCAACAAACCTTCATCCTCATCAGTTAACATAAAAATTGAAATCTGGTATAGCTGGCCATATGAGGAGAGAGGGGGGGAGCACACCAACCTTTATTGAATAAGATCAAAATAATAGACAGGGAAAAGCATTGTCAAAGAAGCGAGCGGAAGGAATCTGCTCAGATAACTCAATCAGCAGACCAAGTATTGATATAGATAGCTTGTAGGAATCATTAATCAGAAAGGAGCATGCTGTGAACATAGCAATCCATGGTGTGGCTAATAGAGGAGAGTACATACAAAGGTCAACGAAAGGTCAATAGGATGATGAAATTAGTATAATAAACCATAATGACAAAAAAAACTTCTAAATTTCAATGAAATTTCAGTTAAAAATTGAGAACAAAGAATAATTAGAATTGAAAAGGTAAGGTTGAAGAAAGTAAACCACTACATCTACCTGGGACAACAAAACTCCACAAAATCCTCAAAAGAAGAAATCATATGAAAAATAACTCTAGGCTGGCAAAGTTTTAACAGAGCAAGCTCAACCTTCAAGAACAAAGAGATCCTATTAGTTTTTTAAAAAAAAGTCTACAACTAATGCATCCGCTCGAAAGTCACCTATGGAGCAGGAACATAAAAACCACTCACTCCAAGAACCATACAATGTGAACAAGAGAACAAGAGAAGTCCATGCTTAATACCACATGGAGAGATCACAAGACACATTTTACACTGCAAAAAGAAAAAAAGTTCTATAAGCACAAAAAACAAGAGTCGGAGATATCATAAAATCCACAAGAAAACTCAAATGGCAATGGGCTGAGTATGTTGCAAGAATTTCAGACAAGCAGTCAGAAAAGGTTTAAGCCAAGATGGAGTGTTAGGCAGTGTATAAAGTTTGTTTGGAGGTTTTCGCAGAGGAAATTAAGTTTTGAAATTATGCAGATATTTTTGCAACCGTCTCATATCTTTGGGATCAAGGAAAGGGTCTGAGATTTGAAGCGAAAGAAATAAACAAAGTGTTTATTTTTCTACACAGCATATCTCAGCTTAGAGTGTTTTTTATTCAGCATGTACATACATTCTTCTCTATTATAGTACTTCTTCACACCAGGAAATTGAAAAAAAAAATGCAGATACTGGAAGCCATGGCAGTACAACATGTGGACATGATTTCTCCAACAGATGTATCTTTCAACAACAGGCCTCCATTTTGTTGATGAGCATATTGTTTGGATACACAAATCTTTGTCTTTTGTTTTGTCTCCACTTATTCTTTCTCTCTCTCTCTCTTCTTCCTCTCCCAAATTTCATTAGTTGTACCAATACAGTCCAGGGAACAATGAAGAAGTTATAGACAAAGCAACAAGGGAAATAAGTATTCAAAAAACACCCACACACCAACAAGTTTATTTCTAAAGGAGATACTTGGAACTTTTGGGTAGAATACAGAAAAAAAAAATTCTGTGAAGGAAATCCTAACCACAACCATAGGAATACAAAAAAGCATTACACATATCACATCTGAGTGATGATATAAGCAATGCATTCATAGATAGTAAGAATTCTAGCAACAGAAGAGTCATTGTCTCTTAAAGGAGTGAAGGACATGTTATACATACCACAGGTATGTAGTAAGTAAAAACAAGCATATTAAAAGAAAGTCTGGTACTGCACACAAGATATGTTCCAGGTAAAGAGTATGGAATGCATGAAATAGTCTGGTACATTTTCTTGCCAACGTTTAGTAGAGAACCAAGATATCAATCTTTTTATCTATAACTGAAGTAATTTTATGTGTTATCTAATTCCATCTTGATGTTGGCAAAAACTTTAAGGTTGAAATTTTCAAGTGAATGAAACACATAAGTAAATGAAAACTTTGTGATCAAGAAACATGTATATAAACTCAAGTTATGTATGAAGTAATAACTAAATCAGTTTATTGCCAGCTCCTGGCCAACCTAATAACTCAGCAAGAGCATGTTTTAGTCAGGATCCAAGTTCTTATCCAGAGAGCCTCTTTCACTGGCAGAAACCAGTCTACCAGTTTCCATCTGTCCACCTGCTACAGGAGAAAACCTTCAATTCCTTCACATGAAGATAATTAGATCGGAAACTGAGGAAGGCAGCTGGATCAGAAACCAGTGGAGATTTGACATCAACACTTTTCCCCTCCCTTTTTTGGTCCGCACCAAGGACGTTTAACTGCCTGATGACAGACACCAGTGGAGATTTGACATCAACACTTTTCCTCTCCCCTTTTTGGTCCGCACCAAGGACGTTTAACTGCCTGATGACGGAAACGCGACTAGGGGGTCAGGACATACAGCGTTGCCAAATAATCGAGAGAATTAAAAAGTTAAAATACTGTCTCGCTGAGTGAAGCACAGATTATGCGCCTTTCAAAGCACCAGTGTGCAGTGGCCTGGATCAGTACAAAAGTTTCTGCATATACCACTTATTGCATGTGCAACCAGGATGTCCTGTATGAATATTTCTTTCAACAGGAAATGAACCTCTCGAGTTTCACCAACAAACAACCTGAATTGAACTCCACACCTCAAAACTGTTGCCACTGAGCTTATTGCATACCAATCTATATTGACTTGTACCAACAGATTATTTCACATAAATACAATATTACACATTTAGAAGTCTCCATGGACAAGTCATTAATACATTAGCGGATGAAGGAATAAACAAGTGCCAAGAATTGGACGCATATTGTGTATTTTGGCACTTGAGGTTTATACAAAGTGCTCATTGATTAAATATACAGTAATACGACTTACAGACAAAACACACACACACATATATATATATATATATATATATAAACATACACACATATATATAAACATACACACACATATATAAACATACACACACATATATATATATATATATATATATATATATACATACACACACACACACCAAACCAAGCTAAATACTTCCACCCTCATATTCTTTAAGGATTAGTCAACCATATGTGTACATTTTGTATATGCATACACATGCTTGTTAAATGTTGATATAGATATTTAGCTAATGATACTAGAGATCTCATAAATCACGTGTTACTTCACAGAGAAAGAGGCCAACTAGGAATTCTACCACTGGTACAGGCCCACTGATGGCTGATGAGGTCAGTACAGAAAAGGCATGTCCTGAAGTGGAGTGTAATTATCATGTCACATGAATAAGTAAGAATTGATAAAAAAGTGAATAGAATATGAAATTCATAATTTTTGACAGTATCCATCAGGGTTGCCAGATTTGGCCAGAAAGGGAAATAATCCGAACTTCATTGCCGAGACTTATCCCCAACTGTCATCGGAGTAGCCTTGAATTTGGAAATCAAGGAAGTCTGGAGGCAGAAGTTCAACACCAGCCTTTTGAGGTAGGCCTGCTCGATTCCCAAATACAACAAACATGTAGAGGACAAAGACACAACAATCAGAATAGAAAACGCAGAAGAAAGTAAATAACTACATCTGTATAAGACAACGAATCTCCATGAAATCATTGAAAGAAGAAGAAATCAAGCAAAGAATCACTCTAGTAGAGCAAGCTCAACCTTCAAGAACAAGAAAATCCCATTCATCTTAGAAAGAAAGGTATACAACCAATGCATCCCAATAGTCACCTATGGAGCTGAAACATGGAACCTAACCAAAAGGTTGATCCTCAGAACCATGCAATGCCCACAAGAAAGAATCATGTTCAACCTCACTTGGAGAAATCATAAGGAGACAGTATATTGGATATAGTATTACTGACTTCCATATTTTTTTGTTATTACTATCATTTCAACCAATCTATTCAACAACCTTCTGCAGGTGTACCAACCATAAGGAAAGAGGGATTTTTTAACAGAAAAGAAATGGGGGCTTATATACCAACATAAACAACTCATTTCTCACCAATATGAGGAACACAGACATTATCATTCTTAACAACCCATGTGATACAAATGATTTAATTTCCATGTATTAATGTACCTGCAGAAAGGGAAGTGCAGGTGGCCTAACAGTTAACTTGACAGAAAATGGAATTCGGAAGTTGGAGATCACTTCATACAGGTACCCTCGGGAAAGGCATGAATTCACTTCTACTTTCAGCTATGGTTAAATAGCAGGGCAGATTAAGCTTTCTAGGTGTACTATTAGCTATGGGTAAATAGAAAGGTAAACTGGACTCTCTATCCTTGATTGGCAACCAGTCTACAAGACAGACAGCCGGGATTACAAACAAACCTAACTTATGAATCATCACCATTAGAAATTGTCAGCCAAAACTGCCAACGTGGGTTTCTACACTTTTCAAGTTAGTCTGGCTGGCAGGTAAGCTGGCTATATACGTATATGAGCATACAGGCTGCACCAGTGGAGCCAAAGGGCTGGAAATATAAACATTTACTCTTTATGTCTAGAAAAAAATTTTTTTTTTAAATCCAAACATAATTTTTTTTTTTTTCAGTAGGGGTATTAATTTACAATGTAAATGTATGCTAAGTTGGCCCCTTAGTTTGTGTCCAGCTGCATTCACGCTTGTTTTGTTTTTTTCAAATTTTAGACATCTTTTTGTGATCACTGCCTAACAAGAGGCAAAAAGAAACTTATTCATTGATCGCACCCTTCTGGTCATATGATTGCTATTATTGAGTCACACTGTTAGTCATGTGATTGCTTTTATTGAGTGAATAATGAGATCTGTTATTTTTGGTTCATACACATTTTATTGAATGACTTGGATCATTCTAACACTATATCATATTATCATGGGTGCCTACAGGTCATGACACTGGTTTGGTGTACTTAATCCTCACCAGATGTCACACTATGGCCGCGTCTGAGACTAAAACTAAGCTTAGTAATTAACTATATCATCATAGTACTACAATGCATATAACAAGTTATGAATCTGCTATGCTTTCAAAATCAATCATCCCATACAGCAATCAAAAGTGTCTCAACTCTAAACAAATCAGCCTAGAGCATAACCACTCATACTACTATATAACCAGGAATATATATATATATATATATATATATACATATATATATATATATATATATATAATGCTATCATTCAGTTGGAGCTCAGAATACTGATAAGTTCAATTTACCAACTGGAATGAAAATAATGAGCATGAGAGAAAAAAAAATTGCTCAGACTAATCCAATAGAGTGGAGATTATATCTAAGGTATAACTTGGCAGAATCACTTATCTGATTGTCTATTTAAGAGGGCATGTCAATTTTTTTTTTTTAATCAACTAAACTTCTAAAATCAGTTTTAGTGGCCTACCATTTAACCCACTACCACCAACAACAACCACCACCATCACCAAACTAGACAATTTCATAATGCATCAAGATCTATAATTGATGTCTGCAATTTCATGGGGGAAAAGGTATGTGTTTTGGTATTTGTCACAACTTTATCCTCGATCAAAACCGACACAAGTCCCCATGTAATGTAGCAGCAGCATTTGAAAGTGTTGTGTATATCGTCAAGTGCACCTTAGTTGATTAGGTGACAACAAATTGAATCTGGAATGGTTGAATGCATTGACGAAATCTCACGCCATTGTGTTGGAAATCAAAGAGCAAAAGAATGTGAACAGAAATGAATTACTGTTGGTTCTTTTACCAAATGCAAGCGTCCATAAGAGACTGAAGAGAAATTCGCATGTCAACCAATAAAACCCATTTCTAGAAAAGCACAACAAAATCCTTAAGTACAAAGGATAATGTTGGTCTATTTACCATAACTGTTCTAGATCAAGGATCTTTTATATTTTTTGTTAGGATAGAGAATGGAATTTGCAAATCGAGCCCTTGTAGGTGCAAATCATAAAACATCTCGGGTGAGAGGATGCTCGAACCCCATTTATATTCTTTCATAACTACTACCATGTTTCTCGACTGTCTGTGGTAACATTGAAATTCTAGCCAGTCTCCCTTTTTTCCAGCCATCATTCTATCTTCCATTCCTTCCCCTCATCATGGGTAATTAGCCGGTCAGTCATATTGACAAGCAAAGCCACCCACTCAGCTCGCATAGTCACCGAGTGGCTAACAATACAAAAACCCCACATGTCGCCAACTCGCAAAAATCTCAAGTCTGTTAAATTTGGCTACTTGTGCCAAATAGACTTCGCTGACTGACCAAAACATTATTCATTGGCTCCCCTGCGATTGTTATAGTACAAGGTGCATAGTGCACATATTTGGCTTTCAGGTGCATACATGACGTTTTAAAAGAGAGTACGCACGTGTCATAATGAGTGTGTATTTCAGGAGGAAATATGAGGGTAATACCAAGAATTTTGAGGATGTGATATGACCTCATGAATAGATAACTAGCTTTAAATTATCCCTTCATTAGATACTGAATATCTGGAAATGGGTTAAGTATTGGGCTCTGCCGGGTAGGTAGAGGTAGCCAGGTAGTTTTTCAGGTTAAGCCACTGGAGTCGGAGACTGAGATTTCCTTCAAAGGGATTGTAGAATTTCTTTGAACTCTGAAGGAAACGGCATTCTGTAAATGAATTCCCCAAGTCTGTTTTCTGCATGATTGATCACGATTGGAAATAAACCCATCGATTCTACCGGAGAAGAGACAGACTTCACTTTTTTTTTTTTTTTTTGTAGATGAGAGAGGGCTGCGTGCATGCCGAGAACCTTTCTTTTCCAAGAGCTACCACCTGGCACACAGATGAAGATATACAAGCTGCATCTATAGCTCTCTCTCACTCTCTCGCTTTCTCTTTCTCCCCATATTTTGTTTAATGACGCTTCACCGCCATCAGACCTCACATATCCATATTCCTGGATTGATCGGTGATCATTATTAGTACGAACATATACACGTTATATCAGTAGCTCTCTCCCTCGTGTTTATTTTGATGATGCTTCACGGCTATCAGATATCACGTGTCCCTGTATCCCTCGATCGATAGGCGATGCAAACGAATGTAACCGCAATGAAACAGGATCTTGAACCAAGCCCACATATAAAAATACTTAACTAACGACAGTAGTGAGCAAACCCCAAACTAGCAAGTGGAAGCAGTAGGAATCAGATTTTGGTTTGCTGAACAATATGGTCAGAAGTGGTCAAATGAAATCAGTTCCTTGTTTGACTGTAGCAGAAACTTCATCCCTGGTTCAAACTATCATCCCTACAGACTAAGATGACTATCACTGGTCTACGCAGTATGAAGGATTTTATTTTACTGGAGCTCCTACTTATTTGCACTCCCACCGGAGCAAAATGCGACACAAGGTCAAGCTTAACGTGGGGAAGAAAGGAGCAAACTATGAAAAATAGCTCCAGCCGGTGTGACTGTGGTTACTAAAGCAACCGAGGTCGCAAAAGCGTCAGGACAAGCCTGACCTGTCTCTCTTAGAGCAATGGGACAGCACCACCCCAGGATGAACTGCTTTCCCGTAGCTGGGCCGAGTAATGGAAAAAGAACACAAAGACAAGGCTAAAGCTTAGCAATGTGCAGCCTCAGTGTCCCCCTCCTTGTCTGACACATTGCACCTGCACACTCGGTCTTATGCTCATCACAATACCATCTCTGGACCAGTCAGCAGGCAAGTGTCAGTACCAGCACAATGTCAAAATCTGAGGGTGTTGTTTTTTACATAAATCCAGAAGAATTTTGAACCTAACAATACCAGATGATCTTGCAAGTTATTTTTACTTATTTTGAGAGCTTTTCCCAGCATCTTTATGGTAAATTACATAAATCAAGCATAATATACATTTTTATGATGAACACAAGCCACAGATCCTTAAAAGCCATCAGACAAGATAAACTCGTATTCTTTATATCCTGGAAAATTTAAGCAAAACATGAATGTGACGTTTGTTTATAAATATTTGACATTAATAAACGTTATTTACACTTCCTGGATCATATTGTCTATTTCATACATATGCACACAACTTTTAAATGAAAAAAAATAACTACCATATGTGTCAGTATACAAAACTGGCAACTCATTTGTTAAAAAAACATTCAAATATACTTAATCCGATGTACTGGTATTATGACTAGGTAGCTGTCTATAGCAGTGAGTGGTAGTCCTCCTAATCCTCAGGTAAACAATCTGTCATCGTCCCACATATACAATAGTTCTGAGTTTAAATATAGAAAAATATATCAACTTCCTATGAGCTGGCAAGACCAGAACCTTCAAAAATGTCTGCCAAAAAATAACCTTCATTTCCAGAAAATACAATTAACTTGTTCAAAAATGGTAGCAGCGTGCTGACCCCTCCCCACACTGTACGTTCTGTACGTTGCCAGGAATAGAAAGCAACGACACAAAGAAGAACTCGAATATGGCACGCGAAAAACGCCCCGTGGGTAGCAATGTTATTAGAACTGGAACTTGAACAATACTTTAATTCTCCAGCAGGAAACACCAATCTAATTATCACGTCACCTCAAAGCGAACGCTGATCCCTACAAATGAAACAGCCAAGTTTCTCCTCAAATTTAACCATTCATAAATTTACAATGATAATACAGAATGGCAACCTTCTGATACTTATCTTCAGCAACAGAAATATAGAGAAAATTAATTATTCAAGTTGTGAGCTTGCTTTCAGGAATTTAAACTTAGCTGCAGTTAAACATACTCCGCTGATATTGATTGAACCATCAGTAACATTGTCTTGAGCCACTGTTGATTATATAACTACAACTGAACAAATCTCTGTATGTATGCACCGCTATTATTCGACAACTGGTCTTAGTATGAAGTTGACATTTGGCAAATGAATCAGTCAATACACAAGGCATTGCAGTGCCGAGTTCAAAGCTTTTTTGATCTATGGTTCTTGGGGAAATCTGATAAAAGCAAATAAAATATTGAAGAATATAGATTTTTCTTCTTAGTTTCTATAAATAATCTCTTTTGATTTCCACTCTTTTATCATCCGTTTTTGATATAGACCTTCCCCAGGTTTCACCATACATCTATATCGTAGGTGTCACTGGTCCGATTCTTTCCGAATTTGTCTAGTTCATCGCTCCATATTGTATTCTGCCGGCCTCTGTTGTGCATGTGATCTCTGGGGATCCATGTTGAGTCATGACGCCAATCTGTTGTCTGCCATTCTTACAACATGACCAGCCCATTCCCTTTTGATTTTTCTAGTGGATTCTATGATGTCTCAGACTCCTGTTTTTTCCTGGATATACTGTGCTGTCTTGTGATCTCTCCATGTGAGGTTGAGCAGGATTCTTTCATGTGTACATTGCATGCTTCTCAGTCTGTGGGTCAGTCTCTTGGTTGGGTTCCATGTTTCAGCTCCATAGGTGACTATCGGGAGGATGCATTGGTTATATACTTTTCTTTTTTTTTTTCCACTCTCTAGAATGATCTAAATTGGCAACATCAAAGAGAAGTAACTGAAATCGTACAGTTTTGTACGACAAACAGGAAATTTTTTTTGTAGGACAATTATGGTCAGCTGCACCACAGAATCCTGGACCTTCCAAGTATTCACATTCAGTATGGGAACTGCTCCAGTAACACCTATGATACACAAAGACTTTGAAGACAAATGGTAGGAAATAAAACAAGAGAATTTCTTTCAAAGTTTATAAGAGATTTGAATTTACAAGTATGAATTTTTTAGATGAAGCAGTGTCACTGAGATATTATTACTCTTGGATATAAATTTCTGCTATTAAAGTATATGATTTTGTAATTTATTACCTATAACAACTATAACATAATTTTCAGGCTTTAGACTTGTGAGGCAGGAGTAATAAATGAATGACAGTTATAGTGAAAGTTGAATCCCTTATACTCCCATTCAAGCATAAGCACCATTTTCGATTCTTACCCTTGTTCATTACATTAGAAAGGTAAGTGAGAAGGGAAAAAAAAGAAAAGATGAAAGAAGTGTAGAACCAGCACAAAGTTTTAGCATTTCCTCTGCGTAGCAGTCCATCAACGCAAGCAGTGATAGTATGCGTGAGAAAACGACACAAGCCACGGGGTGACATGTTGCAGACAGGAGGTGGGGGGGGGGGTAAAAGCAAAGTTATGTAATCGCAGCAGGGATATTAAGGGTGGCACTTTCTCTCTGAAGCCTAATGGTCATAAATACAAAGAAGCAGAATAATAGTATTATTTTTTTTTTCAATCAGCTTTTCTTTTCTCTTTTTATTTTTGGTGCCTTCTATTGCTCTGTCTACTGCTGAGCTATCATAGTCTAATCGCAACACAAAAGTAATTTTTATATCCTACAAGTTGGTAGCACAGATCGGAAGTAAAAGTTCGATGATACATCCACCATCCGTGGCAGTAGTAGTAGTAGGACGAGGAGAAGGAGGAATCGGAGGAAGAAGGGGAAGATGAGGATGGTTCATCCGGAAGGTCAGGACCAAGTTCCACACTGATCCAACATATGGCAGGGAAAATTTATATTTAACATATTAGGGATCAACTGACCGAAAAGTGTCTTGTAGAGATGCAGGGATGTATCTTTAGATTGTTAAGAGAAGGACGTAAGGTATTGACCGAATTTGTAAGACATTTGCTGGTTAGCTCTCGTAGTAAATTGTCAAGGCTCTGTAGAATTCAGGCAAGCTCTCAAAAGATAGGGAATGCTAGATCGAAACTCGTAAGCAGATCATTCTTCACTTCCTATCCAGGCTGCTTACTTGATGGTCTGAGAACGGAAAACGGCAAAAATGAAAGAAATTGAGTTTCATAGTTTTAGGAGAAGAAAATAATCAAATTTTCAAAGAAACTACAAAGGTCAATTTTGTTTTCCAAAAATAAATATGTTTGATGTAAATATTTTAAATTATTATGGACGGATAGATAATTTGAAAGAAAAAAAAAATTTTCATTCTAAAAAGAAAAAAAAAAAGGTGAAAGGCTGGTAACTTTGAGTAGTAGTTATTTCCCTCGATATTGACATTTAAATTTCCTTGTATTGATTTAAGAGGCAATCATATCTAAGTAATTGTCAGTGACAACCACATGTTTAATTTAGATTATAGATATTAGGTATACGCTGTGGCACCTAATGTAAGATGGCTGTGTATTTCTCAACTAATCATTATGAAATACATATTGTATATTTTTGGGGGAAGAAAAAAAAGAAAACAAAAAAACAAAACAAAAAAAAACAGGTTTAAAAACAGTGACTAACCAGTTGGCTAAAATCCTGAAATTTTGACTGAAATTGGCGTCCCGTCTTATCTAAAGGTTGCAATATCCTTCATAATATACAGTATCACCCATTTTGTAGCCAACATAAGTGCATAATTTGATACCACTGCCAAAGCTCAACCTAGAAAGGTTGAGCTCAGAGAGGTCATACCTCCGTCAATGCTATTGTCATTGGAGATTAAACAATCTAGTGATAGATCCCAGATTATGCCATATCAGAAGCTTGTAATAATTAATCATTATTATTTATAATTATTTTTTATTGCAATGAGATGATGTTAATATAGTGTTACTGCATCAGAAAAGCTGAAATCTATGTCCAACTTAACCATTGGCAGAGGTAATAAAAGCTGGCATACTAATTTTCAAGTCAAACAGGCCCTCCCTATTTGAAAGATTAAAGTAACATTTTTTCCTAAACCTATTTTCCCTCAAAACTGACCACGTACTGTACCGAGTTAAACTTGGTAATCATCTACATTCTATCTTTAAAAAGTCAATAGCAGTTTGACCGTTTCCAAAACAAAGTTTAGAAGAGTTAACAGGTCCACTAGCTGCCCGGGGGGGGGGGGGACAAGACAAGCGTTTTCTTTTCCTACATCAGCAGAGGACAAAGGAGAAAAACAAAACAAATGCTTGCACCAACAGACATATTGAAGATGATGGTTTGGCAGCCAACTCAGAGAAAGACAGAAGCGGTGGCAGAGGGTATTGTTAGCGGAGGGGGGGGGGATAGTAAAAACAATATTGATTCAAAACAAAGAACATTTAAAAGATAAACCATCAGTCATGGGCAAAAAGTTGATGGTTGGGTGGTGAGATGGCTACGGCTAAGAGTAGAAGACACAAACGCAAATAAATACAGAGTTGAACACACAGTAGGTCAGCAAAGATTTATGCCCGAGAGAGAAAGAGTACGAATGAAAAAAATGAGATGGGAAATGACAAGGTGTAGGTTTGGGTGTAGGGGGACACTGTTGAGTTGTGGGGGCAAAGAAAAAAAATGGTTGGATAAAATTGGGATTTCAGATGTAGATATAGAGGAGGAGTGAGAAGATGGGAGAGGGAGTGAGAGGAGAAGGAGAGACCTAAGAGAGAAGGAGAGATAGACAGAACAGGGGAGACGAAAAACAACGAGAGAGAGAGAGGAGACAGGCGAGACGAGAGACAACGAGAGAAAGAGAGAGAGGGGACAGGCGAGACAAAAAACAACGAGAGAGAGGAGACAGGCGAGACGAAAAACAGCGAGACAGAGAGAGGAGACAGGCGAGACGAAAAACAACGAGAGAGAGGAGACAGGCGAGACGAAAAACAGCGAGACAGACAGAGGAGACAGGCGAGACGAAAAACAACGAGAGAGAGGAGACAGGCGAGACGAAAAACAGCGAGACAGAGAGAGGGGACAGGCGAGACGAAAAACAACGAGAGAGAGGAGACAGGCGAGACGAAAAACAGCGAGACAGACAGAGGAGACAGGCGAGACGAAAAACAACGAGAGAGAGGAGACAGGCGAGACGAAAAACAGCGAGACAGAGAGAGGAGACAGGCGAGACAAAAAACAACAAGAGAGAGGAGACAGGCGAGACGAAAAACAACAAGAGAGAGAGAGGAGACAGGCGAGACAAAAAACAACGAAAGAGAGGAGACAGGCGAGACGAAAAACAGCGAGACAGAGAGAGGAGACAGGCGAGACGAAAAACAGCGAGACAGAGAGAGGAGACAGGCGAGACGAAAAACAACGAGAGAGAGAGGAGACAGGCGAGACGAAAAACAATGAGAGAGAGAGGAGACAGGCGAGACGAAAAACAATGAGAGAGAGAGGAGACAGGCGAGACGAAAAACAATGAGAGAGAGAGGAGACAGGCGAGACGAAAAACAACAAGAGAGAGAGAGGAGACAGGCCAGACGAAAAACAGCGAGACAGAGAGAGGAGACAGGCGAGACGAAAAACAACGAGAGAGAGAGGAGACAGGCGAGACGAAAAACAACGAGAGAGAGGAGACAGGCGAGACAAAAAACAACGAGAGAGAGAGGAGACAGGCGAGACGAAAAACAACGAGAGAGAGAGGAGACAGGTGAGACGAAAAACAACAAGAGAGAGAGAGGAGACAGGCGAGACGAAAAACAACGAGAGAGAGAGGAGACAGGTGAGACGAAAAACAATGTGAGAGAGGAGACAGGCGAGACAAAAAACAACGAAAGAGAGGAGACAGGCGAGACGAAAAACAGCGAGACAGAGAGAGGAGACAGGCGAGACGAAAAACAATGAGAGAGAGGAGACAGGTGAGACGAAAAACAATGTGAGAGAGGAGACAGGCGAGACGAAAAACAATGTGAGAGAGAGAGAGGAGACAGGCGAGACGAAAAACAGCGAGACAGAGAGAGGAGACAGGCGAGACGAAAAACAGCGAGACAGAGAGAGGAGACAGGCGAGACGAAAAACAATGAGAGAGAGGAGACAGGTGAGACGAAAAACAATGTGAGAGAGGAGACAGGCGAGACGAAAAACAATGTGAGAGAGAGAGAGGAGACAGGCGAGACAACAAGTATAGAGTAGGGGGCAGAAGTAATATAGGGAGACAGAAGAGAGGTTTCAGGAGACAGAGGACCAAGAGGAAGTGAATGATTTTTTCTCCCATCTTATATAGTCACTTGCTTGTTTTTTATTTTTCAAACATTTGTTTTGATATTTTTTTCCAGGGAAGTCAGAAAAGTGCCAAGCAGTTCCAAAAAATTCAATGAGTTTTCTGGAAGATTGAACTCCTTATTGCTTGTGTTAACACAACGTTTTGGCCAATTCATGGGATTCATATGATGGATCGTCCGGAAAGTCTCGCCACCAATATGAACAAGGGGGCATTAAATCATTAGAAAAACCCTTTGAATGAGTCTTTTAAAGCATCATGACATCAGTCGGATACTGATCAGTTTATACAATCGTACTCGATATTTCCGTTTATTTAACTGCGTCGTTCCGTCCTAACTCATTGTGGGTACCTTGGACAAACTCATGCTTCTCCTCCTCGATAATGTCTCGATTGTTTTGCATTAATTAGACCATTCAACGGATCATCTCTAATTGCGAGAGCACTAATTAGTAGCAAACAGATTGAACCTAATTAGTAGGCTCCAGAAAGTTCAATCCCCCCCCTTCCTGTTTCATGCAAAAGAGAAAGAATTTTTTAAATCAATACCAAAAGTTCATTTATTTTTTTTTTTTTTGGTTTATTTTAATTCTTCAGGCACTTGGAATCAGAATGAACATTCATGTTCTTCCTAAGAGCTGGAAAAAAAAAAAAAAGAAAAAAGAAAGAAAGAAAAAGAAAAAAAAAAAAGAAAAGAAAAATGAAACACTGGTCCACTCAAAATAGCTACTGTTAAGCCATGTCAATATTTGTGTGGGTGACTATAATAGAAATCTTGAGGCTGTAACCAAAAAGCTCCATTTTTAGAGAACAAACTGCTTGTTATATGCAATGAAAGTTTGTCTTATGATGCATCAATCCTTACATAGAGGAAGCAATTTTTTATAATCATGGATAATATCATCAATATCAGTGGGTCCATAACACTTTATTTAAAACGAATTGAAAATATTAAAATAGAAAAAATCATATCCTTTGCTTAATATTATTACCTTGTTAATTTTATCCCCAAAACCCTGTCCCAAAGTGATCACAATAAGCGGCTTTCTCTACATTATGATTATGCAGTGCCCAGCAAGTATTTTTAAAGATTTTTTATCTCAATTTGTTACTGATATTGTCCACAGAACAACGTCCAGAAGATATGAATGAACAACATTCAAGGATTGATTCTGAGCATGGGGCACATGGCCCAAGAGGGGGCAATTTAGACTTCAGACCAAAAAGTGTTCCATGGCTCAAAACTGGACAGTGCTAAGGCTTAGCTGAATAATCCCTAATCATACAATACAATTGATTTCTAATTATCAATTAATAATTTGGTGCAACTAAATTTCACAAAAAGAACTGGCAAACATTTTAATAATCTGCCTAAAGTTTATGTATCAAGATTTTGTTTTTCTTAAAAAGAATTTCTCGAGATTTTCCCCCGATCTAAAACTCTGAATTTTGGTACTCTTCTGAACATGACTTTATATTCTTGTACCTTTTCAACACTAAATTTGCTTTATTATAATAGATGGTGCATCAAAGTTATTGAGCTATCAAGGTGGAGCTTAGAACAAAATGATTAAGGATCACTGAGCAAAATCAGATGCACTTTGTGTTTACAAATACAGTATCACAAGCCATTTTAAAACAGGTTTAAGCATTTGGGACATGGATTTCTAGAAACTGTCAACCAAAATGGCTATCAACAAAGGTTTCTTCAATTCTTAAGTTGGTCTGGCTGGCTAACTGGCTATGTATCACACATACAGTCCACAGCAGTAGAGATAGAGGGAGGAAAATCAAAACATTTACTACTTATTATGTCTAGAAAAAAAAATGTTTTGAAAACTCCCTTCCAAAACAAGCTTTTAATGAGGATTCAATTTACAAAGTAAGTTTATGCTAAATTGGTCCTTTAGTTTGTGTCCGGCAGCGTTCACACACATTTTTTGAAAATTCAAACATTTTGGTGATCACCAGCCAATTTATTTATTAATCACACCTTTTTCCAATTTTTTTTTTTTCAATTGATCACCCCCAATATGGCATGCTCTCTGAAGATGTTGGCCACCTGACGGTTTGTACTGATTGACTAACCAGACCAATTTCTTTATCTTTTTTTACATTCAAGTGAAAAAATGTCACCTTTTCCCTTGAAGTTGTAATATACTATCAATATCAATGTGTAATTCCCATTAATGATTCTTATTAACCTTCCCAGGACTAAGACATTTCTTACTAGATATATCATCAGTAAATAATGGTTAACCTTTTCATTGCTATATGCAACCGGAATTCTGCAGATGACTATTCCAATATCAGCCAAGAAAAATGGCCATATTTCATTCCATGAATCCTATTTTCAGTCACTGATATTTTATCTAATTTCAATCATGGGGACCCAATGGTTGTTGTTATGTTTGGGGGCAGTAAAATGTTCAAATTTATCAGTCTGTATTGCATGTAAATATCTAAATATGACTTAATCATAATACTTTACTCAACACACTGTTGAATAATTCAGATACCAGACGAGATCTATAAAATTTTGTTGATAAAGATTTTTTTTTTTTTGTTCTTGTCCACAAAAATAATCTAATTCGGTTGAAGAGGATTTTTCTTGTTTTCCAAAGATAGGAAAATAAGGGGTTTATTTTTCCTATCTAAAAATATATATATGGCAGTGGAAGGGCTATCTCAGGCAGTGTAATAAGAAGTAATATTCAAATTCTGATGGGATTTTAAGCTAGTTCTTGGAGAAAGCCTTAAAAGGTACCCAAAACACCTCAATGTTTTTTCAGGGGTACCTTAATTCGACATTTCAGCTACTTTGAGGTCACATGCTGGTGAACAGATTCAGACCTCTAATATTATAAAGATAGAGGGGAATCAGATCATAATCATCGGAAAGATGTGAATACAGGCCCCTACAAATTATCATTCAGTTGCAAATCACCCAGACCTTTTTTTTCATTCTATAAGTTAATGCAAATTAAAGGTTCCTTGATATTATACGTCTGGTTACAATGCACCTATTTGGATAATTTCTAGAAATCCAGGTCCTAGATGAATGGAATCAGACTTTTAGTACTATATAGATAGATATTTTTTGAAAATCAAATCCATCTAACTTGCTAAAAGCATGCCTGGGAGTCTCATTAGTATGCACAAGAAATTTCATAGGGACATTTTGTTTGATTCACAGAGTGATCACACAGACAGGCAGACATTTGGAGAATTATAGGATACAGCGGTAACCAATAAAGAAAATCCAAGATCTGCTCAAAAGGTCAAACAAGATTCATACGAATCATAAAGGTAAAGTAAATAGGTTTGGCTGCAAAACCACACCAGTAAAGTATAGTATATACATTGGTACATACTTTATCAAGAAAGGAATCTTGGTTATAGCCTCAAGATTTCTATTAGGGTCACCCTAATATCAATGCAGCTTAATGTTAGCAATTGCGAGTAGACCATTTTTTCATTTTTATTCACACCTAATCACCTCGTGTGAAAACATTCACAGATGAACTTGTCTCATAATACAATTTATTTTGATTATACAATGCAGTTATTATATAAAAGTCTAGACAAGGGAAAAAAAAAAAAAAAAATAATGATTTTTATATATATATATATATATATATATATATGTATATATATATATATATATATATATATATATAAAGAGGGAGGGAGAGGGAGAGAGAGAGAGAAGCCTGGTTAGTTGCTCAATAGAAACTGTCATGTGACACCATGTTGAAGGTGACCAATTAAAAAATTTGGTCATGGGAATGATAAAAATAAAAAATTAAATTAATGAATGAATAAATAAGTAAATAAATAATTACTTTTCTAACCTCTTGTTGGGCAATGATCATTTAAAAAAAACAAAAAAACAAACAAACAAAAGATGAGCATGAACACTGCAGGACACATATTAAGGGACCGATTTAACATACACTTGGATTGTAAATTGAACCTCCTTGACTGAAATCCTATTTTGGTAGAAAATTTTTCAAAAGAGAAAAACCGATTTTTTTTTGAGACATAAGGAGAAATTATCAAAATTTTCAGCTCTCTAGCGCCATCATTGTGGCCTGTATGCACAATAGCCAAAACTGCTTAAAAAACTGAAGAAACCTGTTGACAGTTTCTCACAGAAAAAAAAAGTTAAAAACATCAAGACACCAAAAAAAGTATTCAGATGCTGAAATGAAAAGAAAATTATAGAGAGAAAAAAAAATAAAAAGCACATTCACATGCCTTGTGAATGGTACTTAGAGAATCTAAAGCTTTTTGAAATAACTAATAGTCTTAAAAAATTCAGTACGCTTTTGTTGATGGGTTATTCAAAGATCCAGACTTTTCAGGCACAAACTTATACTTAATCAAAATTTGTTTTGTAATTCATTCGTGTTGACCGACTCTTACAAAAGGAATAGATTTTGTTCAAATATTTCTGATTATTTTCTATATCTGCTGTGCTTTATCAGCATAGAATATGGCTGCTATATGATGTCAGATGCATCTAGGATACATAAAGTCAAATCCAATTGAAAACAAAACTTTAATGAAAGTAATTAAATGGGTGTAATTGTTCTAGAGATTTATCTTTCCCTGCTCACTAGGTGGGCCACTAGAGGGAGTTAAAAACTTGGTCTCTGCAAGTAAATACAACCAAGAAACAATAGATGATAGGCAAAAAAATTAACAAGGATGTTTTAATTGGGAATTCTGAGGCTGAAAATCTACTCTTATAATCAATGAACAGTGTGAGTTCCTTGATTCTCTTTCCATATCCATGGACTTTTCAACTCGAAAGTAACAAATTTTCTGATAAAAAATCTCCTACCCAGCATTTCAAACAATTTTTTTATCTTTTAGTTTCAAAAATAATCAATCAGATTCAATTACATATAGTCACTGCTCATCTAAAGTTTGCTTTACACAACTTTTTTTTTTTTTGGGGGGGGGGGGGGGTATTTTTCTTTGAAAAAAAAAAAAGGTGAAAATAGTGTTCAGCTTTCAATTTCAGTGTGTACTATGATGAAGCCAGCACACATCCTCAGTCTGCTGTATCTTCCCATACCACGGCCTTCAATGGCTCAACCTAACAGACCATTTTTTGGTTTGGAGGATTCTCAGAAATCTTTCTTGTATAAATTAATGGTGATTGCTTAATCATTATACAAATGGCTTTTATAGGAATGCCCTTACTTCTACATAGGGGAGGGAGACTAGTTTGGAATGAACCTTAGCAAACTTTTCCTCTTATTTACATAACTACTACGACAAATAACGGATAATAAAAGTCTGGTTAGTTACTTGATAGAAACCATTACATGACCAATGTCTTTAGGCAGCATGTAGTGTTGGGGGGTTTAATTTGACCCCCCCCCCAAAAAAAACCTATTTCTGCGAGGACTATGGTAAAAAAAAAGAAAAAAGAAGTTAACATAGGTAGAGGTATAAATTTTTGGCTGTAGAATTCCATTGGCAATGCCTGTATGCACAATACATACATAACCAGCCAGACCTACTTAAAAACTGAAGAAATCTATGTTGACAGTTCTGGTTGATGTTTTCTAATACCATTCAAAGTGCTATTTTGTGGCCCATAAGTTTTTCTAACCACCTGAGAGAGCTTGGAATTAAAAATATCAACGGAACCCTTTTTTTTTTTCAGTTGGCCCACAAAAAAGAAATCCTGAACAGAAAAAAAAATGTTTCAGTATCAATATGCCTGTTCATTTATAGCACTGGATATTTGTTTGAATGGCAAATACCTATTCAAGAAACACCGATTTTTTTTTTTTTTTTTATTCGATCACTGCTACACGGATAGGACAATATAGAGTGCAGTAAAATAAGTACATCCCCTGCTCAGAGCCGCAAGGCAGAAACCGAGACTAGTGCGTTGCCATAACTATTTATATTCCCCAAAATAAAACCATAGAATAGATGAACATGTGCGTCAGAGGCAATACATACGAAACATGTTAACTTACTCGAGTGTTGAATTTAAGATCACACCTTTTTGTTCATTATTTCGGTTAATTGAAAACTCTTTTTCTTCCAGCCTTTCTGGGGGGAAATGTTCTTGGCATGTTCTGAAAAGACCATACAGAACCACCAAAGCAAAAGGTATAAATAAAGGGTGTTGGTTGGCATTTTCTGGTTCTATGAATGAATAAACATAGACATGAATGAAAAGATAAGAGAGAGAGAGAGAGGGTACTTTTTTTTCCAATACTTTTACTCTTTTCTTTCCTTCTCTCCACCACTGAGTTTGCAACTTGCTTTGATGTGCTTTTGTAGCTGATTATAGCCTATGCTAAAATTGACCACTGGGCTTAAATTTATAGATTATTTGTAGCAAGTGAGAGACTACAGAAGTGGTGTGGTCTGCCTTGTAACTGAGATACCAATGTATTCCCCCATTTAGTGACAGGGGCCAGTGTTCAAGCCCAGGTGATCACCAGAATTTAAAATACTGATTTTTTTTGGCAAGCCATCCTCACTTGAATATTTGGTGCAACACAATCTTCTGATACTATTCCCCCAAGTGCCATACTAGTATAAACTTGGTAAGTTTTGAGAATCATACACATGAAAAAAATGGCCTGTCCTATGGCTGAATTGTTTTATATTTCTTATACTATAATATATGTGGAATACTGTGGATGGGTCAAAACTCCAGAACCAAGCAAAACACTCCTAATGCCATCTAATGACAAAAACCGAAAAATAGGTTTTTACTCAGGGTTTCAATTTACAATGTAAGTTTATCCAAAAACACATGCTTAACAACAGAACATGTCAAAAGTAAAAGCCTTAGTTAATGTGATTGTCTTAAAAATCTTCAACCAAAACTGCCAACATATATTTCCCCAGTTCTCAAGTTGGTCTGGCTGGCCATGTATGTATAGCACTTACAGGTCACACCAATGGAGCTAAATGGCTAAAAATTTAAATAATTACACTTCACCATGTCTTGAAAAAAACTTTTTTTTCGTTTTTCTTTCTTTCACAATGCCCCCCCCCACTCCTGAACAGGTTTTTAGCCGTGGTGAGGGGCCTTCAATTTGCAATCTAAGTATATGCTAAGTTGGTCCTTTATTTTGTGTCTGGCAACATTTACACTTTTTTTTTCTCTAACGATCATCAGTCATTTAACGTCCGTCGTTAGACATAGACCTTCTCCAGGATCCGCCACATTTCTCTATCATGGGCATTGCAGAGCCAGTACTTTCTGAATTTGTCTAGTTCATCTCTCCATCTTGTATTCTGTCGGCCACAATTTCGCATGTGGTCTCTGGGTATCCATGTTGTGAGTCGTGATATCCATCGATTGTCTTTCATTCTCACAACATGACCATTACCATTTGAGTTTTCTAATAGATTCTATGATGTCTCTGACCCCCGTTTTCTTCCAGTCTTGTGGTCTCTCCATGTAAGGTTGAGCATGATTCTCTCATGCACACACTGTATACTTCTCAGTTTGTGGGTCTGTCTCTTAGTAAGTTCCATATTTCAGCTCCATAAGTGACTATACTCTTCTTTTTAAGATGAATGGGATCATCTTGTTTTTGAAGGTAGAGCTTGCTCTGCCAAAGGATTGCCATTCTAGGGTGATTCTTTGCTTGATTTCTTCCTTTGTGGGTTTCATAGAGATTCGTTGTCCTAAGTAGATGTAGTGGTCTACTTTCTCCAGTTTTACATCTTTGATTTTGACAGTTATGTCCTTATTCTTGATGTGATTGTTGCACATGATTGCCCCGCAAAATGTGTGAGAAGTAACTTATACATTGATCACCCCCAACACAGCATGCTGCCAGAGGATACTGGTCATGTGATTGTTTTTACTGAGTGACTAACTAGATCCATTCTCTTTAACATTCATTTGGTCTGCGCAAGATGGAATATCAGATGATTTCAATGAAAATTCTTCACCTTGAGGCAAAGATTCCATCCTCGCACCTCAGGGGCCTTAGCGGAGAGAAAGGAGTTGCAGTTATTCTTCCTTAAATAGGTAAAGATTATAGACATACATCAGTTTTTTTAACTTTGATTTGATAGTAAAGATTTTATTTCTCCACCAATGGTATTTTTTAAAACAAAGGGAGCAACTGGTAACTTTGAAATGGCAAGACTGATATTAACAATATTTTGGCTACACCTGAAGTATCTTTATTCAGCACGCATTTTTGTCAAGTTGATTTTCCTCAAGTGGTATCCGCCAATGATGGGTTTCACCTTCACACTTGTCAAAGCTTAATTAGAAACCAAAACAGTCAACATCAACACAGGTTTCTTCAGTTTTTAAGTTGGTCTGATAGGCTGGCTGGCTATGTATGTATCACATGTACAGGCAGTACCAATGGAGCTAGAAGGCTGAAAATTTAGATATTTACTCCTCATTACGTCTAGAAAAGAAAAATTTTGTGCTTTTTGAAAATTCTTTCCCCCAAAAAGATTTCTAGTAGGGGTTTCAATTTACGATGTTAGTTTATGCTAAATTGGCCCCTTAGTTAAAGTCCAGCAGTGTTCACTATCATATTTTTTTTTAAATTCAGACTTTATTTCCAATTAGTACCACCCAACAAAAGACAAGAGTAATAATTTATTCATTGATCACACCTTTTCCCAATTGACAACCCTAACATGGCATGCTGCCAAAATATGTTGGTCACATGATGGTTTCAACTGAGTGACCAATCAGACCTGCTTTCTAAGGGGATGTAAGAAAATAAATTATCCAAAAAAAAAAAAAAAAAAAAAAAAAAGGGGGGGGGGGGTTAGTTAGTCAGCCAGTCAGACCTACTTAAAAACTGAAGCAACTTATATTGACAGTTTTAGTTGATGGCTCCTGACACAAATCTCGATTTTTTTTCAATTATAATGGAGAGGATAAAAAAAAACAACAATAATGCACGTTACAATACAAACATAAAAACCAGTGTTTTAGTTCTCCAGGTGGTTACTGATTAGGTCTGCCTGATTGGCCACTAGAAAATCCAAGATGGCTGCCAAATTGGCTTCCTGAAGTTGATATTATTTTTCACAGGAATGAGTAAAGTTGGCAAATTTTAATGATTTTGGTGTCCATTTGTAGGTTTTAAAAGATTCTAGGGTATTTTCATTAGCTTAACACTGGCATAATGATTGTAGATATAAAATATGAAATTAATAATGGAAAAGTAGCAAAAAAAAAAAAAAAAAAAAAAAAAAAAAAAAAGAGAAGAGTACTACTGTAACATTTGTCAATTCAATGGCTCTGCCATCATGTTCAATGGCTGAACGGCTGGATTATTTTGTTCATTGGCTTGGTCAATTTCCAGGACAGAGAAATCACTTCTAGACTTGAGATCAACAAAATCGCCCTTTTGAAACTACTTCTCGATGTTCTTGCTCAAGGGACATCATGTATTGGAAGTAAACTGGAATCCATTACCCATAATGGATGTTGTTTGCAAAGAAATAAGGGACCAGTTCTGACAGTGCTTCACAATCCAGGTTGAAGTCTCCTCCTCTGAATGAGCGTATTAAGGTGAAAATGGTGAGCCTCATGTCCGGCACTAAACCCAAGAAATGGAACCAAGGACTCTCTATCCTGCCATTGTTCATTATCATCATCAGTCTTTCAATGTCCATTGTTGGACATAGACCTTCCCCAGGATTTGCCACACTTCTCTATCATGGGTGTCGCAGAGCCAGTATTTTCTGAATTCGTCTAGCTTGTCTCTCCATCTAATATTCTGCCGGCGTCGGTTCCACATGTGATCTTGGGGGATCCATGTTGTGAATTGCGATGTCCATCAGTTGTCCACCATTCATGCAACATGGCCATCCCACTGCCATTTGAGTTTTTTTTAAATAGATTCTATGATGTCTCTGACTCTTGTCTTTTCCCAGGTGTACTGTGCTGTCTTGTGGTTCCTCCATGTGAGGCCCAGCATAATTATTTCATGTGCACATTGCATGGTTCTCAATACGCAGATCTGTCTCCACATTTCAGCTCCATAAGTGACTGTTGGGAGGATTCATTGGTTACACACCCTTCTTTTTAGGATTAATGGGATCTTCTTATTTTTGAAGGCTTGCCATCCTAGTGTGATTCTTTGCTTGATTTCTTCTTTTGAGGATCTCATGGAGATTTGTTGTCTTAGGTAGATGTAGTGATCTACTTTCTCCAGTTCTGTGTCTTCATTCATACCAATCTTCAAAGGTAAGATCTGATCGACCAAACTCAGCAGAGCAATAGGCATGTTTCCTTCATCGGTTTGTACAGGCTGTTTATGTTCGTGTCTGTTACAGAAATATGATCTCAGTCCTTGTGATGGTTGTCCATCATCAGCAAGTCATCAGCCCCTTTGACCAGTTTGCATCTCCTCTTTTTCACCATTCTGTTCTGGTAAATCAGTCATTTATTTTGTATTAGAACAATTAAAGATACAATATTTTGATATACTTAAAAAACCATCTTTTATATGTAAACTAATGTAAACAAGCCAACACTAATAAGATTAATGCTCACAATGAAAAATGCTATAATGCACTGCTTGCTTAGTCACATTTGCTGCAGACAGTTGGAGCACACTTTGTTGGACAAACTATATGAAAACGATTTCTAAATTACCCCAAACATCATTTTCTGGTGTTCTTTGAAAACAGTTTTTATAACAGAGTAAATCAGACAACATATATGCTAATACTAATATATATCTGATAGGTTAACTGATGAATTAATGCTGTATAAAATCAGTAAAATCCAATCTTATAGACTTGAAACTATAGGAATCAATGTCAAGATCATTCAAATCAGCCAACTACACATTTCTTTCAACTTTGGTGAGGCTAATTTGCCGGCCATCTTGAAAAAAAAAAAAAAAAAAAAAATGGCTGCCATCTGGGAATTTCAAGTGGCTAAATTGGTCAGATTTGAACACACCAAATGTCATGGTTGTGTATCATAATGTGCACAATTCACCCCAAATATTGATTTTATCTGCTCCACTATTAAGGCTAAATCAGAGGAACTTTATACGCTATGCAGATTTAGTCACTAGAAATTTATTTTTCTCTCTGCACGTATGCCCAACGAACAAAATTCCATTTCTCACTCAAAGTCTCTCTTCACGCATATCCAACAATTCCCCCTCCCCCTCTCGATGCATATCCAACAGATTCCCCCTTTCTCACTTCAGGCATATCCAACAAATTACTCCACCCTCTCTCTCTCTCTCCATGCATAACCAACAGTTTCTCTCTCTCTCTCCAGGCATATCCAATGAATTCCCTCCCTCTCTCTCCATACATAACCAACAATTCCCCCTCTCTCAATGCATAACCAATAATTCCCTCTCTCTCCCCAAGCATAACCAACAGATTCCCTCCTCTCTCTTTCTCCAGGCATATCCAACAAATTATACCCCCCTCTCTCTCTCTTTCTCCAGGCATATCCAACAAATTATACCCCCTCTCTCTCTTTCCCAAGGCATATCCAACAAATTATACCCCCTCTCTCTCTTTCTCCAGGCATATCCAACAAATTATACCCCCTCTCTCTCTTTCTCCAGGCATATCCAACAAATTATACCCCCTCTCTCTCTTTCTCCAGGCATATCCAACAAATTATACCCCCTCTCTCTCTTTCTCCAGGCATATCCAACAAATTATACCCCCTCTCTCTCTTTCTCCAGGCATATCCAACAAATTATACCCCCTCTCTCTCTTTCTCCAGGCATATCCAACAAATTACACCCCTTTTCTCTCTCTCTCTCTCTCCAAGCATATCCAACAAAATACCCCCCCCCTCTCCAGGCATATCCAACTAATTGCCCCCCCCCCCTTCTGTATATCCAGCCACCAATAAGCACAGCTCTCTAAAATCCTTCGTCGGATATTCAATGTTTTTAACTATTTACAATTTCATTCTCCTTTGCTCTCTATTCCTGCATTTAATGTAACACTGCCATTATCAAAATAATAATAAAATGGATACTCATGTTCTTCCAATTCCAGAAAATATTGTAGTAAAAGCTCCATCAAAATCTTTTTCTCTTGTCTATTTCAGAAAACGACCTGTGCCAAGTGACCCAAGTCTAAACCACATCTCCCCACAACTATGGGTAAAATAGCACAGGGTGATGTGAGTGACACCACTTCGGGTGCGTGTTGCCTCTCATCCTAATCCACAAATTGCAAACGAGCCAAGCATGTTGTAAAAGGATACGTAGAGCCCAAGTACGAATGGCTGAAGCCATAGCCAGTGCAAGAGCACTACTTACTTATTTATTTCAGAAAATCTGAAAATATTAATAGCTTTAAAAGACTCAAAAGTAATTTAGATAAAATGGTGGAGGGGGGAAAAAAAATGTCATAAATTGCAAAATGAGATTATATAAAGCATATAGACATTATAAGAGCTATACATTTTTGAAAAGAAATCAATACTTGAAAGAGTAAAAAAAAAAACTATAATTGACTTTTTGCATAACCCCAAACCCAATCAGGTCTGATCGATATTAGCATCAACTCCTGACTATGGCCTATTCTTCTTTCTTCAGTCTGTAGACTAGATTATATTTTTAGAGTAGGAAAGAAAGAAAGAAAAACAAAAGGTTAAACGGGGGGAGGCAGGGAGAGAAGATGAGTAGATAATAACCATAAGACGGAGATGTTAGAAAGAAAATGGATTCGAAAAGTCCCAGTTCTCCAAGTCAAGGAAATGATAAGTTAAGAGAAGGAAATATCTCTTGATATCTCATTAAAAATATGCTTTGTTGTAAACTTTTAACCTGAATATTTAATGTATAGATTTTTTGGGACTGTTGTTCTCATCTTGATCCATCTTTAGAACACCATGTTTTGGCTGTTGTACCCTACAGCCTTCATCAAGGTGGTGACATTTATTTTCTTTCTCTCAACTTATCTCTCTATATCTCATTGAAATCATAATTAAACTTTCAACATGAATATTCCATGTATAAATTTTTTAAAACTTTAGTCCTCATCTTGATTCTAAACAATGTTTTGGCCGCAGTACCCTACAGCCTTCTTCAGACTGGTGTCACTATATATATATATATATATATATATATATATATATATAGTAGAATGTGTATTTGCTACACAAACTAGCTCATGTTTCTGCCCTCTTTGGCCTCATCAGGCGAATGATTGTCTATGTTTTATTTGTTCTATTTATAGGGAATTTGGTGAGAATGTTGTGAGTATGGTAGTAAGTGGTATGGGGATATTCATTTTGTCAAGGGGTGTGAACTCCATATAGGGGTCATCTCTGCAAGGATGCTTAGTAGTGGTCTGGGAGTAATTTCTATCTTGACCTAGGTATCTTGGCATCACCCTACACAGTCAAATAATTACAAAAGCAAAATTTTCTCCAAGCTTACACTTAACACCTTTCATATGGTCATCATATGACCAAATATTCTTCCCTTCCCAAACATCTACAGAAGTTTTTTTTTTATCAAAATAATCTTTAGAAAAAAAAAAAACTTCTTTATTATTCTTTGCTTTGACTAAACATTTTGATTTTAATATTTATATTTATTGGAAAGCACCGGTTGTTTTGCATTCTAAGATCATTAACTCTTTCAAGACTCCTGGAACATCCATATCCTGAAGCTTCTATAACTGCTGGGATATATATGTCCCGTATATCTCCTTCAAAAGTCTACATGATCACTTTGATACAGAGATTGATCACTTCCTTAGATTAGTCTTGAAACGGTTATGCAAACAGGCTGAATTGGGAATGGGACGAGAGGAGACCTAGTCAGAAATTGATTGTGACAACGCTTCATCAAAGTTCAGAAAATCTAAAACAGTTACAATTACTACTACTGGGTGTAAACAAATGATATAAATTTGAAATAAAATCAGAAAAGGAAAAGAAAGGAGCTATAAGGCTAAATTTGAATGATGTTTGGTGGTTAGCCCTTGTGAGCTTGTGCACTAAGGTGCTGTCTTAGTCAGACAGAATTCCAAGAGAAGGAGATGAGAGTTCAAATCTTTTTGGATGCAGGTTCTTCATTTCCAATGTGTGTAGCTTGTCTAAGTCATGGATGGCAAAACAACCAGAAACTTATTATAAAAAGCAACAAAAATAAGATGAAAAGAAAAACTAGTCATTAATAGAAATTGATAGTGACACTGCTTCATCTAAGAAATTAAAACAATTTAAGATTTGTGAATTTACCAGCTGGACACTGGTAAATGTCATGGGTGTTGATACCCAAGATATCATCATTACTATTGTATATATATTTCAACACTTAAAGTATATAAATTCGTTAGGGTAATCTATTATCAATGGAATGTATCTATATCATCCAAATGCAAATGAAACTAATATGACCGTCAGTAAAAACTGTCACTATAGGTTTTTTCAATTTTCAAATTGGGTTGGGTGGCTTTGCAAGTATGTATGTATCCGCACCAATGGAGCTAGATGGCTGAAAATTTTAACATTTACTTATCATGTCTACAAAAAACTTTTTTGAAAATCAACCTCATCCCCCACCTTTTAGTGGGGGGGGGGGTTCAATTTGCAATATAAGATTATGCTAAACTGGTCCCAAGTTTGAGTTTACATTTGTTTTTAAAAATCTAGACTTTTTAGTGATCCAACAAGAGGCGAGAGAAGTAACGTTGATTGATCATCCCCTTTTCAAATTTTTTTCATTGATCACCCCCAACATGGCATACTGTCAAAAGACGGTTGCTATTGAATGACTAACTAGACTTTATTATTGGCTAGTTTTGCTATCTGTCTATATTCCTGTGGTCTACTATTGCTATAACTTAATTTTTAGGCTTCAGACTTGTGAAGAGAGAAGTAATGAATGTCAGAGTGAAAGTTGAGTCCCTTTGGCTCCCATTCATACATAAGCATCACCTTCCATTTCTACCCTTGTTGATTACGTAGTAAAGGATGAAAGATATGAGGAAAATAAATGATAATCAGGAAGCGTAACGTCCATGCATACAAACAAGCAGAATAATTCCAATTTTCTAATTTAATCAATCTCGAGAAAGTTTTGTTTTAGGGGAGGAGTAAGCCCCTGATTTATTCTGAGGTTAAATAAATCTTTGAAAAGTCAAATTTTATCCAATTATGAAGATTTCTATCAATAAAAAGAGAAGAAAAAAAAAAGAAAAAGAAATGCTTGATTAGTTTTTATCATATTTTGGGAAGCTCCTGATTGGTAACAGATCCTATTATTAAATTTTTCAACCACCAGAGAACTTCTATATTTGCCTGAGGATGAATGAAGAATCAATGGATTTGGTCCATCCTACAACTCCGTTCAGAGTAGTGATTCCCAATCTTTTCAAGCCGTTCCCCACTTTTGTCAAAAAGATTACTAATCAAACCCCAATCCGCCCCTTGCAGTTATTTACATAAATTAAAAATTTAACAAAACCAATGAAAAATAACAGCAAAAAGTTAACTAAACTTGAAATAATTTTAATAAACAAAACTGGTGAGAAAAATTCAGACCTTTGGTTGCACTATTATACTCCATCTTGCATACCCTTAAGCCAAGAATATTCACCACGTTTTTTAACCTAATAGCCTTATTCAGCCCTTGGACTACCGAAATTCCCCATTTTGGGGGGTCGGGGGGGGGGGATTCCACTTGGTTGGGAACTACCAGTTTAGAGATAAGAAAACTGTCATCATCATCAGTCTTTCAACGTCTGTCGTTAGACATAGACCTTCCCCAGGATTCTCCGCACTTCTCTATCATGGGTGTTGCGGAGCCAGTACCTTCTGAATTTGTCTACTTTGTCTCTCCATCTAATATTCTGCCGGCCTCGGTTGCACATGTGATCTTGGGGGATCCATGTCATGAGTCACGATGTCCATCGGTTGTCCACCATTCTTGCAACATGGCCAGCCCACGGCCATTTGAGATTTTTAATGGATTCTATGATGTCCCTGACTCTTATCTTTTCCCAGATGTACAGTGCTGTCTGCTGGTCTCTCCATGTGAGGCCCAGCATAATTCTTTCATGTGCACATTGCATTGTTCTCAATTTGCTGATCTGTCTCTTGGTTAGGTTCCATATTTTAGCTTTTCTTCCCTTCTTTCCTCCAAATGGTAAAAATAATGAATGGATTTCAATCCAAATTTTTCAGATGAGAGAATATTATGCAGAGTTTGGTTCATTTCTTGTTGTACCTTACGGCCAAGTATCCTTTTGATTTTCAAAAGTTTGCTTAACAATTCTTTCACTTTTATGAAATGTGTACACCCTCTTCACTCTCATATATCCCAGCCTCCTGAATCCCCCTATGAACCAACCTATCACCATTTAAGGGATCTGGGAACACTCAAAAAGATCCCCAATGGTAACTGCTTTTTTGCTTTATGCCATTTTGGTTTATGAAAGGTTTTTATAGGAATGCTCTATTTTTGGATAGTGGGAGAATTCTGAAATTGTCAAAGTAATCCTGACAAACGATTCTCAGTCTTTTTTGCTTAAAACCAATGTTTTGTTAGTACACCTGAATTATCTATGCTAAGTGGGTAAAAGACAAATATTTAGACCAGCCCTTGACAACCTGATTATTTAATGTCCATTATATCAAATACCAAGTTATCATTATTCCAACCCTTATCAATCCATTGATTTTTCAAACTAATTGTTATGGCTGATGAGAAGTGAATACTTTACAACAATAAATAAACATTTTGGCCAACCAATACATAGCTTGGTGGCTAAGGTAGTTATTCATTTCCCACCTTGATTTTTACGGCAAGGCAGATCATCCGGATTGGCACAAAGCATTTTTCTGCATGTCCCTGTGCCAGACTCATCTTCAAAAAAAATTTGCCTGATGTTGTAATCAAAAAAAGCATCATGATGAAACCAATGTTCCTGACTCGAGACAAAAAAAAAAAAAAAAAATTAAAAAAAAATTTTAAAAAAAAACCAATGTGAGTTGGGGGTAGTACTTTTTGGAGAGAAAAAAATATATCTAAAAATTGGAAGTTTCAGTGAAAAATATTGGATTGTACAACCGCATCTCAAAACATTTGAAGAAAAATCTTCGGCTACTTGAAGAACTCAAAGGAATGCTATTGGTTTGATATTCTCAAATAATCAGGAATAGAAAAATACATAAAAGAATGTACAGACTCTGACTAACAAATAAAAATTGTTGGTTTGATCAGTTCATTTGCCTCCATTTCTTTCTGGTACCATTTTCTCGTTTGTACTACAGATATGAAAAAAAAAACAAACCCAAACAAACAAACTCCCGCCTCCACTTCCTCTCATATGGATTGTATACCTTGAAGAGGGCTGTGGGGTAAACGGAATGTAGAGCCAACTTCAAACTACAGTGGGGACAGTTGGTGTTCATTTCACACTAATGAACATGGGTGAGGCATGAATCCATCTCTTTTCCTATAGCGCAGGGTGAAGTGAGTGATGTCATTTCGAGTGCATGTCACCTCTAAGCGTAATACACATATATTGCAAACAGGCTGAGCAAGTAGTAATGTGATACATGCAGCTGTAGCCAGGGTAAGGGCACCACAGACTTTTTTTTTCACTTGGAGAGGAGTTACTGTAATTTGAACAACTTTAGGAATGATTCATCTAAAATTACAGACTGTAACACTTGCCTTGTACATTCAAGTATTAGCCAAATTCTTAGATAAGGCCAGTGATCTCGAAATTTTTGGCTTGTTAACGCATGTTCTATAAGTCAGTGCTCAATATCAAGATGGATATGTAACATATATATTCCATCTCCTTTCCATCACCAAAATCAAGATCAGATCAGTCTTTACCTTTGACTAAAAGCATTTTCATTATTGAAAATTAGTCATTAAAAAAAAGAAAAATTACAATATCTATCTCTAGCACACGTAACTATCTTTAGAAAATCAAGGGAAGCATATGCTAAACTCTAATGGAATTTTTTTTTTCCTGATGGAACATTTCTGGAAAAAAAAAAAAAAAAAAAAAATCCAAGTAATCCTAAACCTTTTCTTCATCATCTTAGGGTAGGACATCATAGCTATAAAATGAGATCAACTTGGCCTTCCCTTCCCTAACACAAACAATCTGATACTTCCAAAATGTGTGCATAAATTCGTGACAACTTTTATCTTCTGTTTACATCCTTCATTGTTGCAAGTCACATAAATGGAAGATTGATTTTTTTTTAACCAGCAAGAAGCATGATCGTAATGGATTCGGATTCATCACGCGTAAATAGTTGTTCTGGATTTTATTGTTCTTTTTTTCCACACTTTTCTTGTATTTCGTGATTAAATGTATTCTGATGCCTGTTCGGTTTTACATGATATTGACTAGTGTTGGTATTAATTACTAAGACTATGGAACCTATTCAAAAGATTGGCTCTCAAACTAAGAACCATGTACTTATGCTTATCACAAGACAGCACATTATGTAAGAGAACAAACGGGGGTATCATAAAAGCCATAAGAAAACTCAAATGGCAATGAACAGGCCATGTTGCAAGAATGCCTGAGAACCAATGGACATTATGATTCACAGCGTTGATCCCCAGGGATCATATGCGAAGTTATGATCAACAAAAAGAGAGATGGTGCGACGATTTAAACAAGTTTAAAAGATATTGGCACGCAACGCCTACGATCGAGATGTGGTGAATTTGGGGGAAGGTCTATGTCCAACAATGGACTTTAAAAAACTGATCATCATCACCACCACAAAGTGTTTAAAAACTATTTAAAATGGTGTATCGTCCGAGAAAGTCACTGGTTATGATGAGAAAAACTGATCCAAATTGAAACATTCGTACAACCCCGTATCTCATACCGAATTCAGGGTTGGAGATACCCATTACCTCAAATTGGCCTACTTTGAAAATCTCTTCACACAAGAGAGCCAATGATGTCTAATTCAACAGCTGAATAAAAACATAGTGAAATAAGAAACGTTTTCAATTTTATAAACTATTTGCCGAGTACAAAAAAAAGCCTTAGTCTTCTGTCTTCACGTTCATGACGCATAAAAAGACCTGGTTATATCAAGAAAGATTATGTTAATAATAATCAATTTACACACCTTTTCGCTTGAACAGAATTTTGCAATTTTCAAGTTTTCCCGAAAAAAAACACTCTTCCGAAGACGGAATATTGTGAAGAAAAAAAGAAAAGAGAAAAAAAAGAGTAACATTTTACAAGATTAACATTGAAAATAAAAAGATTATCCAGCAGAGACAGATTAACAATTTTATCTTGTTTTCATTGTTAATTACCGTCACATGAAGGGAGAAGAAAGAAGCCTTAAAACTTTCAAAATGTAGTCCCCATTCTCAACCAAGTCAAGATCACACAAGAGGACAAGGTTGGCAAAACCCACCCACAGATTAATTTACCCCTCAAAAAATACACGAAAATTTAATAATTTACGTCTTCTGGAATTCTCTATGTCAAACTAACTTATTAGATTGAAGTCATTCATTAATTGAAAAAGTGAAGTTACTGTCATATGATGTATAGAAGATTTGTTCATCCTTCTTTCATGGAGGAAGGCTATTTTTATTGTTTTTCGACTTGGAAGAAAGATTCGGGCAATGTCTTTAAAACTTGAAAAGTTATGTTGTTGTGAGCTAGATAATTGACAATCTTCTAATTAGAAGGAGAAAAAAATGAATAAGTCTTTAAACAAAAAAAGTAAATCTTAGCTGAGACCAATAAAACTTATTCAAAATTATTTCAAAAGGAAAAAAAACAACTTGTAAAGCAAATTCTTAGGTGGGAGTTATTTCATTAAGTTACTCAAATTGAATCACAAATCTCAATTTCTGAAAAATGGGATTTATAATTTAATTTCAACAATTCAATTATCATTCATTTTTTGTAATTGAACCCTGTGCCGCAATTGAAATCCAAAAAGATCTCCTGCAGCACCTCGAATTAAAATAACAAACCAAAAGAGAAAGTCAATTTTCTTCTCAGAATAATCTTAATCTCCGTTCTTTATATTTTTTTACATACAAGTAAATTCGATTGGTATGGTTACTGTTGTTTGTAGTATTAAGAAGACTTCTGAAGTGGGTCAGAGAAAAAAAAAATCAGCTGATAGATTCATACTGATTTAATTACCATATCTCATACTGTGAAAATGTTTCAAGTTTTCTAAAATCACCAGAGGCGAATTCTTGAAAACTAAGCCACACTATAACATGACAGTATCACCAAGAAGAAGAAGAAGTGGTAAAAAGCTGCAAAGATCTCAAATTTAAAAGGCCACGAAGTATGTTCATTTGTTGTTTTTTCTCTCTATTGACCATCATACAGGTGAGGTGCCCTAGGGAGCTTGAACCCCTTTCCTTCTTTATAAGTGCCCGTTTAGTAGTCAAAATTTAAAAAAATATACGTTATTAGAAGACAACAAAATATAATGCATTGAATTTAATAATATTTACCACATACAATTTCAACATTCTTCTGAGTGTGTGTGTATTTCTGTTGACACAGTCTATGGCATTGCAGATCAAATGACGGGGGAGTGCCCCTTTCTCTTTTTTAACTGAGCCCCTGTCCAAAGACAGCACACGTCACCACCTTACAAGTAGATGGCACTTTGGAAAAACATTAAATAACTCACTCAGTCTTCTTGTAAAAGAAGACCTCATTCAAATTAGTTTGTTTTTTGGGATTGTCGTTTTCAATTTTTTTTATTTTACTTTCTCTTTCTTCGACCTAATTCCCGTTGGTTCTAACAATCTAGAAACTACAGCGGTCGAATTTGCAATGAAACAGAGTAGATAATACATTTACAGCCACCTAAGTAAATAAATAAAGCATGTTTACAAATATCCACCGCTTACCGAAAGTTTGGTTTGAGTCCACTTCTCTCTCTCTCTCTTTTTTTTTTTTTTTTGCTATAACGGATAGAGGCGATAAGTGAAAATATAGTGTTCAGCGTTCGTTTCGCAGCATCCTGTTATAGAGATAGCATGCACCCTCTGCCTCTCCTACTGCAACTCCAACCACCGATGACTCAGCCCAACATATCATCGTCAAGTTTTGGATCTATATGTTTCCCCCAGATAAATTTGATGGCAATTACTTCCTCGCTTTACGCCATCTCGGCTTACGAAAAGCTTCATATATATATATATATATATATATATATATATATATATATATATATATATATAAGAAGACCCTATTTTCGGATAATGTGGAAAACCTGTACTGCTTTTTCTGCAGATGTGTGGATATATCTGGTGATCCACCCACTTTGCCTCACGAGACAAACTAACAACAAAACATTTGGAATTGAATGAATAACTTCTGACTTGAACGACGGAAAATTCAGTAGATGCAAAAAAACAAAACATTACAACGGATTTGAATTCGTGCAAGAATAACGAAATAAAAAGAGTTAAAGTTTACGAAGTTTACAAGAAAGTTGAGATGGATAAATAAAAGATAAAATACGATTGCAGAAAAGGTGGAATGGAAAAAAAAGCTTCTTTCTGCTTCTAAAACAAGGAAACACGTGCCACGACGAAATTCCAAAGCTTCGTTTATTTTCTCTATGGATTTCCTTGCCTGTTAATAAATACTTCTTTCTTTCTACCTTTCTGTCCACATTGACAATTATTTAAATGAAGATTCTTTTTACACAGAAAACAGTAAGAAATTTTCAGGATTTTATCTTTTTTTTTTCCCCCTCGATTCTACTAAAGACAGTTGACAAAACTCATGAACGGAAGAATTTTCATAGAAAAAATAACAACACAAGATAAGTTGAACAATAGAACATAACGAACCCAATAGCCTTTCAATTTAAGTGCTTTCAAGTGTTGTTTTTTGTTTTTTTGGCTCTACAAATTAAGGTGTAGTAAGAAGTGAATCAGAAAAAAAGTCACTCTGGGATATTTTTTTTTTTTCAAAATCCAAATCTTGCGAATATTTATTCTATGACAATATTTTTAACTATTTCGAAAAGGCTAAAAAAAACCCTTAAAAGTAAAGTCACAAAGTGATAAGCAGGTTGAATTTCACTTAAACATGAGGTTGGGTGAAAATAAAAAAATTGAATAAAATGATCATTATTTTCTTTTTTTATAGGAATAACCATTCACGAAGTTTGTCACTTGACCGATTTTCCAAGAAATTAGTGGCAATTATGACACTTCGTAGTTGAGAAAAACTCACGTAATAAAAATTAGCACAGAACTGGAATTCGGGAGTCGCATTCTCAAAATAACTTACTTGGCTTCCTTCTTAAAGTCTTTCGCCGTGGTTAAAAGAGGAGAAAAAAAAACTAGTACGTAGGATTTAAACAATAAAACCAACCCTTGTGAAGCAAACACAAATTTTCTTACCTTTTCAGGCCATTCTGTGCATGGAAAAATCCGAAGGAAAAAAAAGGAGACGGGTAATAAATAAATAGAAAGGGACCCTGCAATGAAATAGCCGCCTTCTTTGCAAGTGCGCGTCTTGTTAACTCAACTTTCAGACTATATTCTGTTAAACCGGCTACTCTGTTCGTTTTCTTTCACTCTAATTCTATTAATCGATCGCACCGTTCGTATTTTCTATTCCGTAATAACGGTAGCTGGTTGCCCGCCCTCTTATGACAGACTCTTGCTGATTTCACTGGTATAAGATTTGTGTTCCACAATGAAATCTATTGTAGAGTTGTGTATAGTGTATTGTAAGTTGTACATTTGTTTAGATATGCAGTTCGTGCAGCGATGTATTTGAATGATAATCTGTTTGCAGTCTTCAATGTGTGAAGTGTTTAGATCCACAAGTGTTGAGTTGCTTATTTGTTGTATTAAGAAATCAAGTTAGAAACAGTCAACCAAAACTGTCACCAAAGCTGTCAACATAGGTTTCTTCTTCAGTTTTCAAGTGAGGCTGTCTCTCTAACTATGCATGCTTGCGTTGAGTGTGTAGGCCACGCCAATGGAGCTGGAGGGCTGAAAATTTCAACATTTACATATATCTAGAAAAAAAAAATGCCTATTTGGGTTTTCGAAATATCCCTCAAAGATAACAGGGTTTTTTGGGGGGGGGGGGTCAATTTGAAATGTAAGTTTATGATAAATTGGCCACCCAGCATGTGTCAGACAGAATTCATGCTTGTTTTATGACAATTTGGATTTTTTAATGATTACCAACCAACTAGAGGCGAAAGAAGTAACTTATTCATTGATCACCCCTTTTTCCAATTTTTTTTATTTGATCACCCCCAACACGACACGCTAACCAATAGATTTTTGTTATGTGATGGTTTCTATTGAGTGACCAACCAGACCTGTTTCATTATATTTTTTTTTTAGTAACAGATGCAGCTTATGTATTGTGCAGGGCTAAGTATTCAAATTTCATTGTCAATCATTTATCACAATCTGCAGGATACACCGGGGGTGGAAATGGAGGGAGGGGGTGTAAGCAGGGTATGGCGTACACCTACTGCTTAACTTCCAGTTCTTTTCTCTATTCACTGTCTATTTATGGAGACATAATCGCATACCTAGTTCCCCGAATCGATTTCCATCATTGATCATACATCAGCCTATAGTGTACGTCAGTCTCATTGCACGACTATTCAGCAAATGATGTTCCATTGGAAATGCAAAATATACACACACACACAACAAACATCCACATATACCAATGCACATATGTATGTATGTGGTATGTGTATGTATATAGCACATGTGCATAAATGTATATGTGTGCATATATGGCCTGTGTGTGCAGGTGTGGATATGAGTATGCAGTGTGTATGCCTATAGTATGAATTTATATAGTATGTGTGTGCATCTGTGGTATGTGTGTGCATCTGTGGTATGTGTGTGCATTTGTGGTGAATATGTGTATGCATATGTGTGTATTCTGCATTTTTGAGGAAACATTGTTCGATAAAAAGTTCTGGTAGATGTCTAGATGTCTATGTTCTGGGTACCTATTGTGATTAGTATCTCTTATATATAATTGGTTTTCGATCATCACTACCGGGAGCTCTATTATTGTAATTTTGTAATTAGCTTCATAAAACAACCAAGAGTCTTATAAGATAAAAGGCCATATCACTTTTTGTCTGTTTGTTGGTTTCTGTCATGCTAAAGCAAACAGAAAGGGAAGAAAGGGTTACAGCAAGGCTCATTTATGTCTACGTCACTACTACTACTAACACTGCCGCAGCTGATGTCTCATTAGTTGCATGGAAAATAATTCCACCAAATATAGGAATCTCTGATTTTTCATAAATAAAACTGAAAATGAAATTCATTTTTTAGCCAATTTGCTCAAAGAATGCATAATTAATAGTTTAAACTAAAATAAAGAGTGTTTGCAAAAATATCAGCATTTTAAAGGGAATTAACTCAAAAGAAACTTTTGAGTTGTCTCCCTAAATTTACTGTTAGCTGATTGGTTGATACGCCTAATTCAGCTAAGCATATCAGCAAATCAGCTGACTGTAAATATAAAGGGGTTATTTCTCTTTTAAATGTTGTATTTTTTGCAGACATTTGTATATATCTGTATTATTTATCTATTGATAAACCCATTACTTTTTACAATTACTATTCTGGAAAAAAGAATGAAAAGCATTAGTACTATCACAAAGTCTGCTCTAGCCAACAATTGGTTGTTTGTCTCTTGACTATTCATAACAGATTCTTTCCACCTAGCTTCCAACTTATTTGAGCGCCATTTCTTGGAGTTATCAAGTAAGTCACACCAATCATTCCAAGTGAGTATGATCCTCAATTTGTACTCTGTAACAGCAGCCTTGTACTAGACAAAACCAAGACTAATAAATAGCTATGTGACTTGTTCATATCTTATTGTAAGTAATTCACAAGGAAATTAGAATTAATGGCTCTGCTTAATCTGCAAGACAGCAATTAAGATCTTATTCTGAATGACCAGAATGGATAAATCAGTTCATCTCTTTCATGTCCATCCTTATATAGTTCATTAGATGTGTGCTCATGTGTGTGTGTGTATATGTGTGTGTGTGCATATACGTATATCCTATATGTACAGACTCTCCATGATTAATCATTGTTTCTGTTTTGTCTGGGCTAGAATGAAAAGAAAGTCAGGTCCGAATGATGGCTAAATATTGGCAAATGATATTAAGAAGGAATAAAGTCATCACGCGTGAACAGTAGAAAAGTATTTATAAAACTGAGTAGAATGACCAGTTACAGACAATCCAAAAATGCAGTCAACAACAACAGCAATAACAAAACTATCATTTATAGCTAACAACAACAATCATGATAATATCATGTTATGTAACAGTTTCATTTAATATTGTTTTGTTATAATGCCATTTTAGAAATTTCTCATATTTCCACAATTTCCATTATTTTCAGAGAAATCTTCAATTCATGAGAATTTTTAATTTAAAAAAAACTGAAATAAAAAAAATAAAACCCCAATTTCAGTGCATATCCTTATATTTTATTTATGTTATCATATTGCTCGGGTGTGACACTTTTCAATATATATTTACAAAAGAGACAATGGTGATGATTTGCCCATCTATGTAATGAAATGGACTCTTTCTGACCTTTTTGTATCTTTTTTACTTAATTTTACTTTTAGTATAATAATTTATCCAGGTAGTACCAAAAAGGAAAATGCAGAGCAACGTGTTGCTTTTGATATTTACAATGTGAATGCAATTACAATGTAATTTACAATGCAATATCACCCATTGTCATCCCAAGGGTGGAAAATTGAAACTTGTAAAGACGAATGAATTCTCATTAATTGTAACTTTATTGTCCTTATATTGAGGCTTGTACTTCCAATAAAAAAAAACCTATTAGATATGCTTTTGTTTCTGTGGCAGAGCAAGTTCAACCTTCAAGAATAAAAGAATCCCTTTAGCCCTGAAAAGGAGAGTATGCAACAAATGCTACCTAACCCAGAGACTGACCCTCAAACCAAGAACTGTGTGACATGCACATGAAAGAATCATGCTCAACCTCAAAAGGAGAGATCACAAGACAGCACTGTATATAAGGGTAAAAAACAGGAGTCCAAGACATCATAGAGTCAATTAGACAACTCTGATGGTGATGGATCGGTAGTCTTGTAAGAATAGCAGACAACCAATGGACATCATGATTCACAACATGGATCCCAAGAGATCATATGCAAAATTGAGGACAGCAGAATACAAGATGGAGAGACGAAATAGATAGGTTCAAAAAGTATTAGCTCTGCAATGCCCATCATAGAGAGGTCTGGCAAATCCTGGGGGAGGTCTATTTCTAACAACGGATGATAAAAGATTGATGATGACAATATAAAAGTGTTGTTTTTGGTCTTCATCCAGTAACTGTATGAGAATATTTTGGCTGGAAATGTACCAACAGTGTTGTCAATTTAGAACCTTCCTTGCTAGGTAGAGGAAGGGTAGTATAATCAAAGACAAAAGTTTAAAACTTCTGAACAAAGGAAATCAAAGATACCAATTAATTATCTTCATTCAGCAACTAATTGATATTTTCATTGATATTAATCAATTTATTTAAAATAAGCAAGAATTAGCTTTGTTGCTGTGTCAGTGATTTCTTTGAAATCTTACAGCTCAATACTTATGGAGGATCATGTATTGAACGGATAACCGATACTCAATCTCTGCTACAACCAGTGTGACATTGTTATAATTTGGCTAATTTTGACACTGTTAAGATTTTGCTAAATTTCCAATGTACTGATGTAATTTAGCTATAATTCTGATGTAACAATAACATTTCTGATGTTCTAATGCAATTTAACTATAATTCTGATGTACTGATATAATTTAGCTACAATTCTGATGTACTTATATAATTTAGCTACAATTCTGATGTACTGATATAATTTAACTATAATTCTAATATACTGATATAAATTAGTTATAATTCTGAAGTACTGATATAATTTAGCTATAATTCAAATGTACTAATTTAATTTGGTTATGATTCTAATGTACTGATATAATTTAGTTATAATTCTGGAGTACTGATATAATTTAGCTATAATTCAGATGTACTAATTTAATTTGGTTATGATTCTAATGAACTGATATAAATTAGTTATAATTCTGAAGTACTGATATAATTTAGCTATAATTCAGATGTACTAATTTAATTTGGTTATGATTCTAATGAACTGATATAAATTAGTTATAATTCTGAAGTACTGATATAATTTAGCTATAATTCAAATGTACTAATTTAATTTGGTTATGATTCTAATGTACTGATATAATTTAGTTATAATTCTGAAGTACTGATATAATTTAGCTATAATTCAGATGTACTAATTTAATTTGGTTATGATTCTAATGAACTGATATAATTTAGTTATAATTCTGAAGTACTGATATAATTTAGCTATAATTCAGATGTGCTAATTTAATTTGGCTATGATTCTGATGTACTGATATAATTTAGCTATTATTCTGATGTACTGATATAATCTAGCTATTATGGTAACGTAACGATAGAACATGGCTATAATTCTGATTTACCAACATAGTTCAGCTATAACTCTAATGTACTAACAACATTTCGGATATACTAATATAATTTAACTATAATTCTAAAGTACTGATATAATTTAACTATAATTCTGAGGAACTGATATAACTTAACTATAATCCTGAAGTACTGATCTAGTTATTAACAAAGCTTAACTTAGTTTTGGCACAAGGCCACAAGCATAGGAAAGCTAGTAATGGCTGAACTGATAACACAGTAGTATTGATTAAGCTTGCTAACCGTTACACTATGATAAGGCACCCATAAATCTGGTAAGTGAGTGTGAGGAAAGGTCGAAAAATGGTCAAAATAGAATTGTTTGAGAAAATAAACAGTGTGATCGAGGGGGTGAATTTGGCTTCCTGTCAATTTATTTTTACAGTAAGAAAGAAAGGGAAGTAATTTCAGATATGGATCATTGGAAAATTAAGGGTACATTTATACTTTTCGGTGCTAAATGGGTCTTGGTACCAAGCAAAAACCCATGCGGATTTTTTATCTATTTTTCATCTGTCACATCCTAATGCTACTAGTTCTGAAACATGAACAAACTCCCTGCCATTACTTGTCACACATTTTAGTTAGTGTTTGAGAACCAGTGATATTACGTAATGGCAGGGATAGTTTTAGCGACGAAATATTTTGTTGACACGTGGCAAAGAATGGCAGGAAGTGACAGGGATGAAAAATACTGCCAGGATCAAATAAATTTATATTCAGTAATGCTCAAGAGATTTTTCTCAATTGATATCACACTTCAACTTATAAAGATTAATATTTTTTAGTAAGCTTAGATTGGTCTGGCACAAGGCTACAAATGTATGAGCACCCACTGAAGATCAGACTCACTACTGTAGTAATGATCTGCAAGACGAGCTTGTTAAATACTGCTGAATGCGTCCAGTTTCCAGGATTTATATGTAACTAGCATTCCCTGTGAAAAAAATGACAGGATTATTTATGTATGGATAAATTACACTAATACATATATATATATATATATATATATATATATATATATATATATATATATATATAAGTGAGGTAACTCATCCATTGTAAAGCTTACACAATGCTCTTCCATAGGAAAGAGCACCCAGGTGGATGAGGAATTTCTGTGTAAGTAGATATATCGCTTAAATTCAGCCTTACAGCCCATCCAGTTGCATAGTCCAGAGGTTGGATATCGGCCTCCGGGTCTGATGTGAAGGTTTCAATTCTGTCTTGCGATACTGGATGTGATAATGGAAAGTCAATAGCCACACTGAAGAGATGTAATACATCGAAACAGCTGTTTGTAGGTGACACAATATATATATACATATATGTATATTGTGTCATCCACAGACATATATATTATTGTAAATGTTTTTATTTCTCTGAAGACATTGTACTATGGTCATTGGATAATTCATATATATCTAGATTATTAAAACATCATTATTATATAGAAACGATATCTTATGTGTTTTGGATGAACATCGATATAAAAAAATATTTTGTATCTTAGTCTGGCACAAGGCCACAATTGTAAGGCACTCTGTGAGGATAAAACTCACTACAATAGTAATAGTCTGCAAGATTAGCTTGTTAAATACTGCACTACAGTGAGATGCCCAATATCAGAGATTCATATGTAAGATGGTTAAATGCATATCTGTACGCACACATGTGTGTCTTAATGAGGCATCTTGGGAGCTATTATGACTTCTAATTCAGGAAGTATTGCGGAAAATATTTCGGAAATCATGTTCAAGTTGAAATGAGTATGTTGTTTTGTATGGCTATGTTGATGAAAATTAATATTCTATTGATTCCAGCAAAGCATGCACTGACCCGAAATGGGCACTATCACCCCCTTGGATGTAGTGGAAGACAAAGAGGGAGCTGAAAAGCGATGGGGGGGGGGACGTTGGAAGTGAAATGGGCGGGAGGGGGTTGTTGGAAGTGAAGAGACCTGTAGGCGAGTGGAAGGGAAATGGGATGTAGGGGTACGTTTGGAGTGGAGTGGGTTGTAGGGGTACATTGGAAGTGAAGTGAGCAGTAAGCTGAAACTAGAAGTGAAGTGGACTGAAGGGGGACATTGGAAGTGAAGTGGGCAGTAGGGGGATGTTGGAAGTGAAGTGGGATGTAACATTCATTGGAAGTGAAGTTGGCTGTAGGGTGACGTTGGAAGTAAAGTGGGTAATAGGGGGACATTGGAAATGAAGAGGGCAGTAGGGTGTGTTAGAAATTAAGTGAGCAGTAAGGGGACATTTGAAGTAAAAAATGGGCTGTAGGAAGACATTGGAAGTGAAGTGGGCTTTTGGGGGACGTTGGAAGTGAAGTGAACAATTGTCTGAAATTTCAAGTGAAGTGTGGCTGTAAGGGGACGTTGGAAGTGAAGTGTGCTAAGGGGTGACATTGGAAATGAATTGAGCAGGAGGCTGAAACTAGAACTGAAGTTTGCTGTAGGAGGACATTGGAAAGAAGTAGGCTTTAGGGGGAGGTGGGAAGTGAAACGAGCAGTGGGGTGACGGAAATGAAGTGAGCAGTAGGCTGAAACTTCAAGTGAAATGGGCTGTAGAAGGACGTTGGAAGTGATGCTGGCTGTAGGGGGGACATAGGAAGTAAAGTGGGCTGTACAGGGACGTTGGAAGTCAAGTGGGATGTAGGGGTACATTGCAAGTGAAGTGGGCAGTATGGGGACGTTTGAAGTGAAGTGGGTTGTAGGGGGACATTGGAAATGTAGTAGGCTGTAAGGGGATGTTGGAAGAGAAATGCACAATAGGGGATCGTTGGAAGTGAAGCCGGCAGTGAGGGGACGTTGGAAGTGAAAAAGGCTGTAGGTGGGGTGTTGGAAATGAAGTGGGAAGTAGAAGAACATTGGAAGTGAAGTGGGCAGTAGGGGGATGCTGAAAGTAGTTATGATTTGATTCGAAACCTACCTCTGGCTTACTGGAAACGAGGGTGCTCCTTGGTGCTTAATTGTGGCGCATGGGGTCGGAATAAGCTCAGGAATTCTGCCACAATTTAATTAGAGAGATGTGTGGAATGAGCCATTGGGGGCTAGGAAACTATGGCCATTGACCTAATTCAGTAACAGAGAAAAAAAAATTTGAGAAAGATTTATAGTTAAGACAGGGAAGTAAAAATGTACTGTAGGAACAAGAAAAGTCTTTTGTATTTGAAGGAAAATTAGACTGAAAATTTTTCTGATGGTAAATATATAAAATTGCTGAAATTAGCAGATACAATTAAACTTGGAAGAAATTCTCATAAAATCAATAAGCAGGGGTTGTGGGGAGCATTTGGGCACCTAATGATGGGTTTTGAAATGGATGCAAAGGAAAATTACTCTTATATTCGGCAAAACCAGGGCTGGCTGGTACCATTCAGTGGCAAATTGACTGGTTTATGAATTTTTGTTATCATTTATTACAGTTGTTGAAATTAGTTGAAATTTTGTGTGAAACTTCAACCAAAGATGTTAAAAATGTTGTGCAAAAAATATCTGGTGAAAAATTTTTTTTTTTTTTTCAAAGATTTATTTCCGAAAATCTTATTAAATTTAACAGGTGGAGGTTGCTTTGTACAGGTTATATGAACAACAGATACCAACTCTAACAGTGTTCAATAAATCATTTGATAAAAAAGTGAATATAATTGATACAAGCTTGGCTGCGCAAGGGTCAAACTTCTTTGCTTCATTAAAATCTAAAAGTAAACAAAACAGAATTCATTTCTCCATGCAATATCATTTCAAAACTATGTTTCTTGTTTAGATACCTATATTAGTAAGAAATTCAATGTTTACCAAAAAAAATAAATAAATAAATAAAACACCTTTTAATTCTGAAACAAACAAAATATTGCAAGACACACAGTTCTAAAATTAATCACTTTTTTCTTGAATCTATCAGTCTTATTACCATGGAATACTTAGGATTAGATATGTAAAAATCAATTTATCATTTGTTTAGTGAAATAAAATATATTCAATTCTATTTATTGTATTGAAGAAATCTGGAACTGACGTTTTTGCTGTTGTTTGACTTGTCATCAGATTTTGTGTACGTCATGGTTTTGTGTGTATGAATCATTGGATTTTGGTAAGGTTATATTGTTACTCTATAAAAACAAAGTCAATTCTAGAGTTTGACAATGATTTTTTTAAGTTTTCATGCATTACATAATCAACAAGTAATATTTTTTATTCAATAAAAGCAACAACAAAAAATAGTTTGTCTGTATGAATTATCATATTCTGTTAATGTTCATGGAATATATGTATGTGTTGAAACATCAGAAAGGATTAAGTGAGGAAAAAAGTTACTCACAGTTTATTGATGTTTGTAAGTAAATGTATGCTTTATATGCAAGCATGTATATGTGCTTCTTACTTGTATAGAAAAATTGCCAGAAAAATTACTAAAATTTTTTTGTTTAGAATTTGAAGTTCAGGATTAATTACATTAATTCTCATAGATTTTTTAGTTTGATTATAGTGTGCTTTGGATTTGCTTGGCTCTCTTGGAGGCATTAATCACATTATTTGGGGCATTCCTGTAATTCTAATGTGCTCAGAATATAGCTATAATTCTAATGCTGTGATCTAGATATTGAGTAAGGTGGGTTTAGTTTTAATGCAAGACCGCAAGGATGGGATAAGTGGTGGTGATTGAACTCACAACTCAGTAGTAATGGTCAGCCTGCTAACCATTACACTATGGTGAGACACAGGACACCAATCGGTCAAAATAACATTGAATGAAAAAATAAGCAAGGAATGACTAATGAGTTATACAATTCAATGACTGTACCCGACATAACATTCAATATCAATATGACAACATTAGTATAAGAAAACATAATATATTTGACCGAAAAGTATTCAGCTGTTTTGAGCATCTTGAGAATTGGTGACGCACCCTCAATGTAACTTCACAGCCTATCAGAAAGGGACTTTTGTGCATGTATGTTTACTCTCTCATTGTGAGTTTGTGCACTGTGTGGTTGTCGCATTCACAATGGGGAAGTAACTATTCATGTCTCTTGCAGGGTTTCTCCACAAAGCATTGTATCAGCCACATCTATTAGGCTCCGACAATCCAGGTTTGGCTTTTTGCATCTTCTGTTTTTTTTTTGCCTCTGAAAGGGAGGAGATTCCAGATCATGGACAAGATTAAGGAGAATGTGATGAGGCTGCTGATAGATTTTGTAGGCTGTTTTGAAAAGTAGAAGGGATGCTGTCTTGAGTATCTGAGGTGCCAAGAGGAAGATTTAGGAACAGGGTAAGAGGGTGCCATTATCCTAGCTGGCTTATTTTTGCATTAATATTAAATGATTAGATATTTCTGGACAGGCCTTGCAGAAACATCATTTATGGTAGCCATCTTTTGAGAAGAACTGAATATTGAATTATTGTGTCAAGTTTGCTTGCTTCATTGGAGTAACTCCACATTCTCTTTGTCAGTAGCAGTGAATATACCACCATTTTATAATTGTTTTCACGTTATAGAAAAAAGAAAAATGAATAATGATTTTGATAGATGATCTGAACAACAAAATATTGACTCCATATTGATTTTTCATTTTCTTCAATGCATAAGATGATAAAGAGCAAATGTCAAATAAAAAAGAATAGATTCAAGTTCAGAGTTGTTTGAGGTAAATCAGATCATTCCTAATGATGTCTGAATAAGAATAATTATTTTGTAATTATGATTCAAATTTTGTACATAAATTAATCCAGAATCTCTTTCTAAATATATAAAAGCCAGTGTCAGTTGCTTTGTAATACACAATTCATCTATGTGTTTATTCTTATCTAAAAGTTTAGACTAGATTTATTTTTCATATTTTGCATACATTGCCTCAAAATATAACCAAATAAAATGGTATAATCTATGTTTCACATCTCAACTTTGTAGGTACTGAAAACATGACAAATACATCTACCCGACATAAATGAATCACTTGCATATGTACCAGAACTAATTATCTAAAAAATTATCTAAAAAATTAGATCTTTTTATCAAAAATTATCTAAGAAGCACCAGCATAAGATTTGGGCATTGTTGGACCCAAAATAGTGGCTAGAGGTGTACTCAGGCAAAGTTTCAAGGTTGCTATTCCAAAAATGTGACCAGGAGTGCATGCAGACACAAAGACAAGCAAGGAGAGAAGAATTTGTGGCTCCCCTGGCTGCAGGTGGGCCATTTGTAGGGGTATGAGGATTCAATTCTATCAATGATCGCAGACTTTTTTTAAAAAGAATTTAAAACATATTGCTATAATTCATTTACAAAGCTTTAATTACAAGAAAATTGCATAGAGTTACAAAAAAAATTACGTTCTTGAACTTAAAGTACATTTTAGACTGATTTCAAGGATAATTTTTGTCATTCAAATTCAACTTTGATTACACCATGATTAATAACTGCTGACAGAAAAATTTAATCCATAAGTCTGTTCTTCGATATCTTCCAAAAATAAAGTAGCTGTTATAAAAATAGAATCTAATGAAAATTAGTCAATTTAGTGACTGGATTCTGAAAAATTATTACTATTGAGTCAGCTTCCTTTACTCATTTATAATGAAAGCACACTTGAATTTACAAGTGTCTCATGGGACAGCTTAAATATGGATGACTAAAAATGACAGAACGTAATATTACCTACATTAGCAAAAGAATGCTCCCAATGTTAAAACACCATTATGTAACAGGCAACTCTTGCATAATATAACTAGTCGATTATGTAACGTATGATATCATGGGTACAAGGTAATAAACAAATATGGCAAAATTTTGCTTTAATCTAATGACTATTACATATATTGTAACACAGCAAATTCTATCATACCATAATCAGAGTCATACTATATACCGTCAATTAAAATTATCAACATGTGTTTCTTCAGTTTTTAAGCTAGTCTGGCTGGCTGGCTGGCTTGCTGGCTGGCGGGGTGGTTATGTATATATTGCATATACAAACTGCACCAATGGAGGTAGTGGATTGAAAATTCAAACATTTACTCCTTATATTTAGAAATTTTTTTCATCTTTCTTTACTAAATAAATGTCTGTCTCCAAGAATTTACAACTTGGATGTGTCTGTCTTCAATCTAATCTGATGATTGTTTTGTTTTGTTTTTATGGCCAGTCAAGCCCCGGTCGAGGCAATGGGGGGTTGAGAAATTTTTGTTTTTTTTCTTTGTTTTTTTTCTTGTTTTCTTGGAGGGGGTGTCCGATTTTGGGGTTTATTGAAATATTATATATGACATTAGCGCACATTCAGAGATTTTGAAGCTATACTCGAGTTTATATTTTTGACAGAAGTTTTGGGGCAGGGGATATTATAATCAACCGATACAGAGCTGGATGAATGAACAAGCCATTGAAGTACATGATAAACAAATGAATTAGAAAATAAATAAATTAATAAATAAATGCAGAAAATTCAATTATCGCAACTCACAACATGGATCCCCCGAGATTACATGCGGAACTGAGGCCGGCAGAATATTAGATGGAAAGACGAGCTAGACAAATTCAGAAAATACTGGCTCCACAACGCCCATGATAGAGAAGTGTGGCGAATCCTGGGCAAGGTTTATGTCCAACAATGGCTGTTAAAAGACTGACTGACTGACTGACTGACTGACTGACTGACTGACTGACTGATGATGATGATGATGATGATGATGATGATGATGATGATGATGATGATGATGATGACGATGATGTCTATTAAAAAAAACAGTATTTTTTTTTAATTCTGGGAGATTCAATTTGCAATGTAGGTTTAGTCTGGCAGCATTTGCTGTTGCTTTTTAAAAAAAAAAAAAATCAGACTTTTCCCAATCATCACCGTCCAACAAAATGCAAGAAGAGTAACTTATTGATTGATCACCTCTTTTTCCATTTTTTAAAATTTTATTGATCACCCGTAATGTAGCATGCTGTCAAAAGACATTGGTCACATGACATTTTCTATTGAGAGACTACCAAGACCTGTTTTAGTGCTGACTGCATCTTAACTGTATTGTTGCATGCTGTCAAAAGACATTGGTCACATGACATTTTCTATTGAATGACTACCAAGACATGTTTTAGAGCTGACTGCATTTAAACACACAGACTATAAATATATATTAAATGATTTTACTACAAGATTGCAATGAAATTGATTTTACTATAAGAATGCATTGTAAATGATTTTATTAAAATAATGCATCATAAATGATTTTACAATAAGAATGCATTGTAAACGATTTTCCCATAAGAATGCATTATAAATGACTTTACTATAAGAATGCGTTGTAAATGATTTTATTATGAGAATGCATTGTGAATGATTTTACTACAAAAAAGCATTGTAAATGATTTTACTACAAGACTGTTTTGTAAGTGATTTTGTGAAAAGGAGGCATTGTAAATGATTTTATCATAAGAAGGCATCAAAATTGATTTTATTACAAGAATGCATTGTAAATAATTTTACTTTAAGAATGCATTGTCAATTATTTTACTCTAAGAATGCATTGTTAATCATTTCACTGATAGTATGTACTGTTAATTATTTCACTATAGAAATACATCGTATGGGACATCACTATAAGAATGCATTCTAGATTATTTAAGAATAGAATGTACTGTAAATAACAATAATGGCAGTATATAAACAATTTTGTAATTGCATTGAATTTAAAAAAATATCAAAAGCATTATGTCTCTTTGTATTTTCTTGTTTATATTCGACTAGGATTTCACACATTTGCAGAAAAATGAATGAGATACCTTCACAATTAGCAGTTAATAGTTATCTCCCATGACTAATGCTACTGATAAAAATATAATAATATTGTGGCATATTATATAATTAGATTCTAAAGTATATCATTCAATCCCAATGTACATTGGTATTTGTGAAAACTTGAAATCATTTGAAATGATTTGTTGTTGGCCAAGTTTGGTTGAAAAAAGTCTAAGTAACTAATTGACCATCCGATTAAAATCAAATGAATTTTACCTGCGATGAATGTAGAAAGGTCTATGAAAGCCATAATCACTTTCTCTCAGACCAAAGTGAAAAAAAGTTGAAAGCGTTCAGGAAAAAAGAAAGAGGAAGAGAGAGTTCGCATCATACTATGTCATGTTATTTTTTTGTTGAAACAATTTTAGAAAAAAAATGTGACATAAGACAGTGTTCATAATTCAAGAAGTTAGAATATTTTTTACTCATGAGTCATTGTAAGAGTAGAGTTATGGGGAATACAATTTAGTACACACTTGGATACAAGTGAAAATGTAGCTTGAGTTGAGAAAACCAGTCAGTGTCCATTTTTAGTCTTTCTTTAAAAATTTATTCTTTTTTTTGGTAATAGTTTGGCTGAGGCACGCAGAAAAGATATTAGTTATTAAAAGATGTACAAAATAAATTTGTACAGCAACTATAAGTTACTACCTTTTTTTGCGAACCTCAACCAAACAATTACCTTTTTTTTTAGATATTTAAATATGCTGTCAAAAATTCTGTAAAGAACGTCGCACATTTTGAACAGAGTATGTTCTTTAAACACTACGTTACTTAAAGCATCTCATGGAAGTAATTTTTTTTTTCTCATATCTTATTTTTCATCGACTTCTCTCAATTCATAAGTATTTAAAAAAAAAAAAAAAAAAAAACGTGTTCCGGAAAGTCCCGAATATTTACGAAGATTAAACGGAAGTTGTTGCTTCCAGATCCATTCCACTTCCGGCGTGTTCATCGGCGGCGGTTGAATTGTGTTTTATGCCTTTTATTTACTATTTTGCTGTCAACATCGGTATCAATAGAAAATAAAAGATATACACTCGGTTAAATTTTGTGTCAACTCCTGGAATTGCGCGGTTGCAAGGTAAAAAAGGATTTCTTTTTACTTTGTTTTTCCTTCTTTTTCGTTAAAGTTCGAACCCGAACTTTTTCTCTTTCATGGCGTGTTAATTGTTTTCTTCTTCAACTTGATAATTTTGTCTTCTCTTCCTCAAATTGTCCATCTGTTAATCTTTGTTGATTGTTCCCAACCCCTGTGTATTGTCAAGATTTAGCACCTGGAAATTGCAGTCAATTTTTCCGTCCATCCTCCAAATATTTTTTCCTCTATTTTTAGTTTTTCGAACTCTTCTCCCAAGATTACAGAATTAGTTTGAAACATATTTCAACTTTTCATTCACGATTCATGCATGTATATTACACAGTCTTAATTTATCCAAGTTGAAAATAAATATCATTTAAAACGATTATTTCAGTGTGAAAAAAGTACACAAAATAAAGGCACATATCAACAATCATACCTTGTCCATATCGAACCGTAGCGTGTATAACATCATAATTCTTTACCTAAATCATTTACATCTGTTAAAACTTTACATATTCTTGTAATATATTTCATAGTTCTACAACTCTATTGCTAAAAAAAGAATTTTCTAATATTTCATCTATTTACTCATTCAGTTACCCTTTCTTATCCGGGATTTTAAAAAAGTTAGCTATAAAATGGCTAACTTTGGCAATATGGACACTTTGTTCGGCACTCAGTCGTTTTTATTCAACTTTTGAGGCCGATCCATGTATTTTCTCTATCATTTTCTTACATAATGATAAAATAGATTATATAATCAAAATAAATTACTTCGTTTCTTCTTTGGCTGAAAATATTTTTTTCGTTATTCAACGATTGTTTGTTTGATTATTTTGTGTTGCTTTTATAAAATGAATCTTAAGCCGGAAAAAAATCAACTAGGCCTTCTTTCATCATGGCCCTTGCCGCCAGTAACACAAAACAATATTTTAGCACAACCAGTAAAAGGTATACCTCGCCTATAATCAAATCTTTTGTTATAGAAAAAAACACCTCATAGCACTTGCCGCCAGTAACGCTATAACAATGTTATCATAATCATGAGCATGAAAGTTAAAAAGTAGTCATCGCACTGATAGAATCATTCCCATACGTATAAATCAAGCGAATTCAACCTTGTCCATTTAACTATTCATTTTAAAATCAAATCGATGTCATCAAGAGAATTCATTGAAGAAATAACAAGACACAGAGAATTCACGTGTTCACTTTTGTCGTTTGTAGTTCGCTTATCAAATTTAATTCATTGAAAATCCGATGTAAGTATGATCTAAAATTATTGAATGTTTATCTTAACACCAAGCTGTATTCCACTCTCTTATACACCTTTTCCATAGTTAAACTTATTGAAAATCCGATGTTTTAATGTTTACAACAAACTTGGATTATAATTTACAAATTATGATGTAGGATTTGTTATGTGAAAGGATTTTGGTAAAACCTGGTTCACTGTCATTTTAAGTATAATCTATTTTTGTTAGTATTACATCAATAATACTAAAACTGTGTTCTAATTCCTTTATTACTAAAGGTCTGATTTGAATTGAAAATAAGTATCAATGAATTTTTAATTTCATTCCTCACACTGTATTTCACTATTTGGCCAGATTAGTACTTGTTAATGAATTTAGATAAAATGAATGATAAATATTTTAACAATTTATGGGAAGAAAATGGTAAAATCGTTGTTTAGAAATTGCTTACTCTTGTATAATAACAAAAAATAAAATAGAAGTTTGGAAGACTGTGGTACACCACTCTTCCAAGCAGAGAATGCCTGTGTGCTTGCCTTGAAAATCAGCATTATTGAAAGTTGTGGATTTTATCTGGTCTCAAACATTGACCGCTGGCACCAGTAAGAAATTCACAATTACTTCAACCCCCGCAGCAGACCCACCCTTACGTCACGGCAAATCCTAGATAAAGAAAAAGGTAATCTTTGCTTCGATATGTATAAACTATGGTGGTGTTTATTGGAGCATAAAGAGACACCAAAAGAAGTTAATGCTGCAATGAAATTAAGTCTGTCTTTATCCGATTGCTCACTATAAATTCGTCATGGTATAACCGAAACAGAGTAGTGCATCTGACTTACCTAACAGACGAGTTCACATGATGCACAATCTTATAAGCATTTAATTTCATTATTGCATTAATTTCTGATGATTATTTTGTTCAATTACTTTTTAATAAAAAAATGATGCTTCTTGGAGCCTTTGTAAGAATTTTAGAGCCTCTCTATGCTTGTTGAATACTACCATAGGTTTATTTACATCCACGCAAAAATGACTAAAAAAAGGCTGTAGTTTACTCAGGTTAAAAATATAACCTTTTTTAAATTGAAATTATCTAGTTATACATAGCACCACAGTGTTCCCTTCCCTTGCTACACCTATTGTATATCAATTTAATTTATTGAAAATCCAATACTCTAATTAAATCTGATTTGAATTTGAAATGATGTGATGTTTATAACTCGAAAGAAAGGATCTTGGTAAACTCCTATTTCGATCAATTCACAAATATTACCTTAAATTTGAAAGAAAACCTTTGAATTTTTTTAAATGTTGTTATATTGGCACCATTTGAACTTGCATCTTCATCTTGGTTTTTTTTTTTTTATCCCAATGTTTTGACCTCTGTTCATTTGAGACAAGCTTCCCTAAGTGTTTGTTATATTTGGTTCACTTCGGTGTATGTTGAACTGAATCCTTTATTTTCTTCTAGGCCTCAAAAGATTCAATAAGATGAATACAGGTATAGACTCTGTATGATAGCTTCAGATCAGAAAAAAAAAGACCTTAGACTTGCATCCACATCTTGGTTATTATTGTACCTTCAGAGGCCTTGCTGGAGGAGGGGCAGTCACCTCAAAATTTCCTCTGGCCTCTAATGCCTGTTGATTAATAATTATACCCTTCCTGGGTCCTATTTTTGCCCCCAGGCTCTGAGAACTCTTTCTTCACCTACTGCCTCAGGCCATTCTCAGGTGTCTGTTGTAGAAATGAGGGATTCTGTAAAAATTCTTAAATAGCAACATACCTAAGGAAGACCTTGAGGATACAGTGACTGAAACATTTGGATAATATGACAACTAGTGAACAATAACTTTCTATTTTCATCAACTTTTCACGAGAAAACCTGACACTGGAGTTGGAAGATTAAAAAATAGACAGGTTGAGATAATTCTTCTATTTCCTTGTATGCTTCTAAAAATTTTTGTATAATTTTTGACTACACTGATGCTGATGATAATGTTTTTTCATTTCTTTGTTTTAGTGTGAATACCTGACTTCCCTCTTGGTTATTGTTTGCCGAGAAGATAGTGAGGGTCAAACATGGCCCCAACTGTACAGACAGGACCTCGGGAGGAGCGGGATCGTAAAAACCGGAATGTGGTTGAGAAACGATCCGAGTTGGTGTGTCGGGTGAAATATAACAATACTCTGCCCGACATTCCTTTCGATCCCAAATTCATTACGTATCCATTTGAATCGAACCGCTTCATCCAATATAAGCCAACTTCATTAGAACGTACTTACAAATATGACATGCTCACTGAGCATGATCTAGGAGTGACCATCGATCTTATCAACCCCGACACATACAAGACCAACTTGAACCCTTACGCTGATTCTGAGGATGAAAGACTGCTCGAGGAAGAAATGAATACACTCCATGACTCCCGGAGATCTCGTCATCATAACACATCGGTTTCCTGGCTGAGGAAGACAGAATATATTTCTACTGAGTACAATCGATTCACACAAAAGGCTGACAAGCACGAGACAAAGGTCGGCTTCAAATTAAAACAGATCATGAAAGACGAAGACTTATATAAGGACCGTGAGAGTCAAATTAAGGCAATTGAAAAGACATTTCATAACACCAGTGTACCTATCAACAAACACTATAGCAAACCAGGTGTTACTCCAGTTGAAGTCTTACCTGTATTCCCAGATTTTGATCTCTGGAAACATCCATTTGCTCAGGTAAAAATAGAAACCTTTTTTTTTTTTTTCTTTTCTTTTTTCTTTTCCTTCCTGAATTTTGGAATTTCCTCCATGCTTTTTCACATGTATCACCTTGTGATGTATCTTGGATTTATCGGGCGGTTTCAACAATTAGACACCCTCAACCGGATGACAATTTGGGTTGATGAGGCTCCTGCTCATGTCTAGGGAGCGCTACCTCATCCGTGGCTCTCCTATCTAGGTCTGCAGCTACATTGAAGCAACTCCACTGCTTTGGTGGGCCAACTTTAATGTTTTTCATCTGTCAGTTCCAGAGATTCCCAGTATGTTGCAGTCCTTACAGAGGGACTGTCCTGCAAACCCCCTGCATCAATGAGCTTGCACTTCCCTTGGCTCATGTTGCTTCAATATTCTCCCATCAGATGAAAAATTTATTGGAAATTTTTCCCTGATTGAAATGAAGGTAAAATCAGAGAAAATAAACACGAAAAAATAGAAATATACAATTAAATGGACCTTTTTGTTTTCCAGGAATCCTTTTATAGAATAGCTAAGTAAGATTAAAAAAATATGGTCAAGCATTTACTCTTAAAAACTGAAAAAAATAGTGTGAGAAGTCTCCTGCATCTGTTGCCATTAAAAAAGCCAGACCCCATGTGAAATACACCTATTGTGGAAAATTTACTCATTACTAAACCTCCCCATTGAACCTTGGAAATCATATTTTCTGCACTGCAATATTTCTATGAATGTCTGCTTCTATTAATGATGACTCATTATATGAGCTGAATTAGCTTCTTTCTTGCAATTCTGAAAAGAGAATAGACTTTATTTTCCTTGGGAGTTCCATGAAACACTTTCTTAAGCATAGTTGAGTATGTTCAAATTAATACCATATTTCATAACGTATAAGACGCATCTCAAATATTGAAAGTATATTCTCAAAAAAATAAAAAAATATCACACATCTTTCCCTCCTGATATTCATAGCCCTCCACACTATCGGGTAATTCTATTTTGCTCTTATCTATTCAAATCTATAAAGGCTGGCTATTTATGTTATTTACATTGCTCAGTAACATTAGTTGAAAATAGGGCATTCGCCTTCGCCATTTTGGACAGAACTTGGAAAAAAACATATCTTATTTGCCGTAAAAAATACTGTATTTTTCCAATGTTTGACTATACTTCTGAAAGTATCTAGCCATTTTGAATATCTTGAGAACCTGATGTAATTAGGCCAACAGACAGAAGGAACCTTATGGTGCGTGCAGAAACATTCCTTGCGGGGGTGCTCAGCTAGATTGAGTGAGCTTGTGTACTGTGTGACTGTTGCATTCACAATGTTTATGAGACATTCATCATGTCTCATGGAGGGTTTTCTAGCAAAACATTGTGTCATCCAAGTCAGTTAGTCCCTCTGCAGTCCAGATTTGGCTCCTTGCAACTTGCTTTTTGCTGTTGAAAGGGATATGGTTTTCGACTGTGGATGAAATTATGGGGAACGCAATGAGGCAGCTGATAACAATCCTGAAAGAGGACTTCTCAGACTGTTTTGAAAAATGGAAGGGATAATGGAATAAGTGTGAGGTCCCTAGGGGAGCACCTTGAAAGGGATTCAGGTGCCATTGATCAAGGCTCGTTAATATCAAGTTGCTAGATATTTTCTTGATAGACCCTCTATTAATTATATCTGTTCATACACAATGTATAGTGGAAATTTCATACCTGCTTATTTTCTATACAAGCTTTTAATATTTGCTGAGTCAAAAATATGTAATTTTTTAGTGAGTAGAATTTTTTTGCCAACCCCTGTACAAAGTCTGGGGTTGACTTTGTTTTCCTGCTACAAGAAGAACAATCCTCACCAAAATGAGTGGTGTATACCGATATGTAAAACTAAAATTCTCCTTCCGTGATTTGAACTCACTACCAGCAGATTGCCAGGAGGCTGTTAAACTAGTTAAACTAAATTGACAAGTCTTAGATATAAACGAAAATCAATCATACAGATATGTACTAGCTCATTTCATTCTAATAAATAAATATGTTTCTACAAAAAAATGTATGAATCTTTATGATTTTTTTATTTATTATATATACAATACAAAAGTTGCACTAATCATCCTCAGTTGCTTTGAAGTTTGTTGCACGTTTATTTCATAAATCCTACCTGTGATATCAGTTGGTATGTTGAGACTCTGGTTTATACTGGAAATCATCAAATTGAAGTGAATAGTTTTCCTTTTTGTCATGTTTGGATTTCCTCTTGTTACAAAAGGTTCATGGGAATTTTTGTTTGCTTCTGTTTTAGGTAATCTTTGACTCTGACCCAGCTCCAAAGAACACCAATGCTACTGCCCAGGTGGAAGAAATGTCACAAGCCATGATCAGAGGTGCTGTAGATGAAAGTGGTGAACAGTTTGTCGCATACTTTTTGCCTACCGAGGAGACCCGCGGCAAACGCAAACGAGATCAAGAAGAAGACGTTCTCTACCAGCCTGATGACGTGTATGACTATGTGCTGGCACGTGAATACAATTGGAACGTCAAGAACAAACTCTCCAAAGGTTATGAAGAGACATATTTTTTTGTCTTTCGTGATGATGTTGTTTACTACAATGAATTGGAGACCCGTGTAAGACTGAGCAAACGTCGGAAACTTGGGGCTACCCAGGTAGCCAAGTCTCGGTTGATCGTGAAGCACAGAGATCTGTTTGACAAAGAGATAGCAGCCCAAGATGCTCGCCTACTCATGTTAGAAGTGCCGCAAGAGGAAGAAGAGGAGGAAGCCAAAGACGAATCCCTGGATGTTTCGGGTAATCGTTCAGGTGACGAAGAAGTCAGCGGTAGCGAGAAAGACCAAGAATCCGGCCGTGAAAATGAGGGTAGCGACAAAGAATCCGCGGCCAGTGATAATGAAAGTGTCAAGTCTGCTAGCAGCGATGGAAGTCGCAAGAGTCAGCAGAGTAATGCCAGCAGCACGAGCAGCCGGGGAAGTCGACCGAGGAAGAAGAGCCAGAGTGGAAGTGAAGAAGAGAGGGCAAGTGGAAGTGAGAGTGAGGCCGAGAGCGATGCCGGTCGGACCGATAACAAAAAAGACGAAGAAGAAATCTTCGGGTCAAGCAGCGAGAGCGAAGACAATGCCAACAAGGAGGATGAGGAAGAGATATTCGGCTCCAACAGTGACGCGGAGAGTGAGCCTGCAAATAAGAAAGATGAAGAAGAAATCTTCGGGTCGGCTAGCAGTTCTGATGAAAGCAGTTAAGTTCCAGGGAAAGAGTGGTATTCGAAAAAGAGCAGCGTTGCTGGGTTTTCTTTCTTTTCTTTTTTTTTCTTTTTCCAGAAAAAAACATCCCTCCCCACATCATTTCAAAATAACAGCAACAAAAAAAAACGATATTGTATACAATCTTGAACAGTTCTGCCTAGAGAAAAAAAAACACAGCCTAATCCTTTCAAGACTCCAGGGACATATATATCCCGAGGTTTCTATAACTGCTGGTATATATATATATATATGTATCCCATAGATCTCTTTTGAAAGTCATGTGTGATATTTTATTTCATGCATTAAGAACCTTAATAGGTTGGTCTGGAAAGGCTTAGGTTATAGAGTGAAAGAAGAAACTTTGAAATAAATTTCTTTTACTTCATTTTATTCTGAGTTTATTTTATATTCTTAACTTTACTATCCAAGTTGTATGGCAGTCCTGTATTCTCTCCATTTTGAGTATCTGTCTGTTTTCCTGTCTGTCCATTTGTCCTCACAACATTTTTCTGCTAGGGTGGGATTAATTATCGGAGCGAGGCGAAGATCTCACAGAACCCAGGGGGTCAGCACAATTCACAGTTTATTCCCATGAAGTTTCATCCCAGATTGTTGGATTGAGCAGAACTTCAGTATGAGAGACTTTTGGGCCAAGGCACAACTTTTGTCTATATCAAACTATAAAAAGCTCCCTTAAGCTGGGTAAGGGTTCAGCTATTCCTCTTCAGAAAACTGACCCTCCACCTTTTTAAGTGCAGAGACTCTAAAACAGTCTGAACTGGCTCAAAGTATTCTAGAATATTAGAATGTATAGAGATAATTGAAAAATATTTCCTCTATTGAAAGTTCTACAAATTTAATTTATGCAAATCAATTGATGTCTGCCTCTTTGATATAAATGAAAGCATAATGAAGTGTTCAGTTAATTTAGTTTGAATGTTATGACTTGCTTACTGATTATGCAAGCCGTGATACTATCACAACTAGGTGGAGCTAAAGTTGCGGGTTCCTAGTTAATCAAATTTTGGAACAAATCCAGGAATTTTTTTTTTTTTCATATTGTTAACATTGTGAGACCTGACAATTTTTCTTTTTTCTCCATCGTAATAATGCTGTAATGACGTTATCTCTTTGTCATCATCCTGAATGAATATGATGAACTGCAAACTATTGATGATATATCTCTGATGAATAATTGTTACAAGCTTTTATCACAGCATAGTCTGGGATCTGTCATCGGATTCGTTAGTTTTTAGTGATAATGGCGTGGGTGGAAGAATGAGTCCTCTGAGTGCTTTCTGTTTGTTGAAATCCAGGAGATAATCTTTTGCTTTCATCTCTTATTCTCTGGTCAATTATTATTCCATCTGTTTAAATCCGTCTACTCCATTCTTCTTCATGTATCATAATTCTGCTCTTGGGTGTGTCTGTGTGTGTGTGTATATATATATATATATATATATATATATATATATATATATATATATATAAAAAATGAATATTTTCATTACTTATAAAAGTGTGCCTCACTGAAGCAATGGTTTGCAAGTAGAACTACCAACCATTACAATAACAAGTTTGATTCTCACTGAGTGCTCCACAATTGTATCCTTGTGCCAGACTAAATTAAGTTCAATTGAAAACGTGGCAACTCTCTGGCAGGGTGATAGTAATTTTCTGGAGAGTTTCCAATAAGGACGGTCATGAACTTCCGATATAAATTTGCCCCCCCCCCAACAAATTTAAATACAATCTGAAAAACAAATCATTAAACATCTAAACCTAAAAAAAGGCAGAAGAAATAATTGAAAAAAAAAAAAAAAAAAAAATCAGCCCGGATCCTCATTTCATAATAATGTTCACCTGCAATTTCCTTGCGTGTTTGGTCATTTTAATCTAAGGTTCCCTTGTGGATAATTTTATTCTGAATTTGTTTTATATCATAAAATATGATATAAGGTGACTCATTACTGAAATGCTTATTTCATTCAAATTTCTGAAAACTCTAAAAATGCATATAAAAAACTAGGAGTGACAAGAATTAATGCTGGAAGAATTTTTCTAGTTATTTCAACAAGTTTTAGAGCTTAGATTCATAGAAACAATATTTTCTGACAATATGTTTATCACAAAAAAGATCCGATGAGTCCACTTCTACGTTTATGTATTTTATTTTATCTTTTTCCCAATCATCTATGACTTGGATGTCCTAATGATGTTTCACTGGGAAACCATAGGTAGAGTTTTAGTACTTGGATCCTTATAAACAATAATTCTTGACTATTTACAAACATGTTTATTACAAAAAACCAGATTTGGTAGGTTGACTATAAACAGTCTACTTTTATATTTATATATAAGTTTTGTTTCCAATCATCAACGTCTTGGATATACCGAGGATGTTCCTTTTAAATTGGAAAACCATAGGTAGAGTGAAAAAAAAATCAAATGTCTTCTTACACTGACCTAAAAAAGCATAATATTTGTGTATATTAAATGATTCACCCACAAAATAATTATGTTCACCTTTAAGTGAATCATTTACCAATCTGAGAAGCAACCATCTATACCAGTAATGGGGAACCTTTTTAGTATAGAGTGTTTAAATTTCAATTTTTGAATAATGCTCTGATCAGATTGTCACCTACCTGCATTTTAGTATCAGGTAAATGCTTGTTGATAAGCTGCCTATTGAAACTTGGACTTGAATAAGATATAACTTTCAAAATGTACTTATAGAGCCCGGACATGGTGAGGCTTTTTGTGACTAGAGGTATGTTTTACTTCCGAAAGAAATCTGGACTGTTATGAGAAATTATAAGATTTCTGTCCAATGGGAAATCCATAGAGCTCCAAGCAGAATGGAAATCCATAAGCCATGCTCAGAATGAAAACATTTTTGCTATCATTAAACTCCTTATTAAATCTTACTGCTTACCCTAGAAAAAGAATCATGTGATAATGAGATATATATATATATATATATATATATATATATATATATATATATATATATATATATGCATGTATGTATGTATTTAAAAAAAATTTTTTTTTTCCAAGCTAGTGGAGTAAATACCAACAATCCTAATCCTACATCTACTTTCTCTAAATATTCTATTTAGCACACAGCAATATCGGGTCTCTTTCTAAAAGTCATTTAAATATAAAAATTACAATACATCAAATTAAAAAAAAATGCTGGTTAAAAATAGAAGAGACATAAGAGACACGTGCAAAAAAAGAAAAATTTTAAAAAATAAGCATCTTCTCTAAACACTTGTTCGATGTAAACAATGAAAACCAATGACTGTTTCCAAAATAGCGAATCGTAGTAGCGGTTCTCTATAACCCCAGGAATCAATTTTTTTCTTCTTTGTTCTTTAAAGGGATTGCCAGATTTACTAAAGTCAATACTTACTAGATCATGATTGTCAGTAAGTCTTAATCAAACCTGCATGAAAAAAGGCTGACAACTTGAATGCAGAATTGAGGTAGGAATGCCAAGCTGGAGGAAAAAATTACTTGAACGTGATAAGAGGAAAAAATGTTATTATCCATAGGTATAAATCAGTCTGGCAAAAAAACTGACTGACAACTTGAAAATAGAATTTCTCTGATATTTCAGACTCCTTTCTTTTCTCTCATATACTGTGCTGTCTTATAATCTCTCTATGTGAGGTTGAGTGATTCTCTTGTGTGTGTTGCATGGTTCTCAGTTAGAGGGTCAATCTTTTGGTTAGGTTCCATGATTCAGTTTTATAGGTGACTATCAGGAGGATTCATTGGTTGCAGTCCCTTCTTTTCAAGCTTTGTGAGATTTTCTTGTCCTTGAAAGTTGAGCTTGCTCTATTGAGAGCTTTGCCAACCGAGTGTAATCCTTTGGTTGATTTCTTTTCCTTTTAAGGATTTCTTGGAGATTTGTTGTCCTAGGTAGATGTAGTGATCTATTCCAGCTCTGTGTTTTCGATTTTGATCATGGTATCTTTGTTTTCAACATGTTTGTTGTACATGACATTCGTCTTTTTGAAGTTCATGTGGAGGCTTGCTTTCTTCATTTAGTTTATCTTACATTATCTGAAGATCAAATAAAGGTACTACTCTTATACATAAAGAGATGGGAAAGGCCTTAGGCCAGCATTATCATCATGATGGCTGCTGCTGATTATATATGTATATGGCTCCATAGACTGAGCCTATAATTCAAATTAAAAGTATGATAATGAAATTGAAAAGTTTTCCTTTTCTCTTTTCCAAGTTCTTCGCGTGTCACCTGAAAACCTGTGGTGTGCCACTACTGACACGCGTGTCATAAGCTCGCCAATCTATACAGAGTGATGTCCCTTGAAAAGAAATTTATATTGTTGGAATATCCACTTTTTGATTGGTAGGTTTTACCGTATGCATTATTATAATCCAGCTAATATAATAGAATAGTAGAAGACAAAAATAACTTATCAAATAGTTTCTTAGGGTTTTATTTTTCATCATAGGATTAGAGAATTAAAGATAAACAGATACCTGAAATATTAACTCGTCTACTTTCAAGGGACATCACTTCCTTTATTATCCAATAGTTACTTCCCTTGTAAAAATTATTACCGAGTTCATGATACCGCTAGGAATAAAAAGAACTTCAAGCCTACTTTAAGGGACCTCTTCATTTCAAGTGAAGCGATAGGGTTAGGGTCAATTCCTGATGCACAAGGCGTGCTGAAAAGCAAGTGCTGAGGAATTTTTGTCTCTACCCACGTCTTACAGGTGTGCATGAGGGTCCCGACACTTGAAAAACTTTTCGCATTTCTACCTTCGTGGGAAGATGAATGATTACCTTAACTACTTTTGCTGGAAACCTTTGGGACAATTATAAAACCTGATCCATTGGAATCTGTATCCCTGGCAGCACCACTGACAACACTCTATGGGGTAGGAACAGGGTTACAACTCAACGCTGGCACCAAAAGCTGGTGGAATTGGTCACAGTTCTGAAGTAGTTGACTGTCAAGTCACAAAGTGAAGGCGAATAAACAAACAAAAAAACAAAACAAAAAAACAAAAACAAAACATTTGAAACAAGAAACCTCCGATGATATCATTACGAAATGCATTACAGCTCCTAGTGTTTATATATATATATATATATATATATATATATATATATATATATATATATATATATATGATCCTTGAAAAAAATCACCTTACAGAAATTCAAATTTATCCGTTGATTTTTTTTTCTCTGGTAATATCGAGTGAGTAGGTATTTACTTTTTATCTTAGCTTTGTTTAGCACGGATATACATCTGCGAGAGATTCGGCGAAAAGCGTGCTCTATCAAATTCTTTAAAAACCCTCGCTCTACGTTCGTTTGGACAACCCCTTTAAGGGACATCATTGTGTGTAAAATTGTCTCTCTTGTAAGATCGGCAAACCACATTCGATGAACTTTTAAGATTCTATTTCATCCTAATTTTATTAGTATATCTTAAAATTTCAAATTTTATCGATATGTTAGAAAGATAGGCTGCTCATCAATTGGCATTTAACAAAAATACTAATATACTCATATGATAGACACTGAAAACAGGGTTATACAAAGTTTCGACACACGGTGCAAAAAAGGTTCACCAGCACTGGTTTAGATCAAAGCTTCTTGAATTAGTGAATAATTCACTCAAGGATGAACAAAATTGTGGATGAATCATTTAATGTACTCGAATATTCACGTTTACGTTTTTAAATCTCAGTGTAACAGAATATCTCATTTTTTTTCTTCACTTTACCTATGGTTTTCCAATTTGGAACGTCCTCGGGACATCGGAGACGTTGATGATTTGGAAACAAAACTTACATATAAATATATAAGTAGACTGTTTATAGTAAACCTATTAAATCAGGGCTTTTATAATAAATATACATAGTCAGAACTCGAGGGGTTTATAGCTAGGAGGTGACGTAATTAAATACTTGCCTGTTTTTTTAGGTCACGTATTTCACATACTTATTCGTATTCATTTTCGTGTCTACGGATCCAAGTTGTAAAACTTTACCTATGGTTTTCCCCCCAAAATATCCTTGGGACATCCATGTCATGGATGGTTTGAAAAAAATCAAAAACAAATAAAAAAACCCACAAATAGATGTTGAAATAGAGTGCTTAGAGCTTTTAAAATATTGTTTCCATGAAACCAAGTTCTAAAACTTGTTTTTATATCTAGAAAAATTCTAATAATTTTCCTGCATTAATTTTGGTCGCTCCTAGTTTCCCTCATGTATTTTTAGGATTTAACAAAATTTAAATAAAGTAAGCATTTCAGGAATGTGTTGATTAATATTTTTTGCCCATGATACAAAATAATGAAAAATTATCCACAAGGTAACATAAAACAGTAGGCTCTCTCAAAATCGTAGACCCATTCCAACTGGTTTACCGGGTTCCTTTCCCAACATCTATGATAAAGGACCATACATAACCAGTACTGGATTCCCAAAGCATAAACTATTTTATTCCGCATTGCGAGTGCTTTGAATCAAGAATTGAATCCATCCAAGCCCTCCTTTATGGAGTATGAAGCTTTCATCAATTGTTTTAGAACTTATTAAATACGAACTTTCTCATCTAAACTGCCATAAACTTTGTCTTATTCGTTGAGCTTAGGATTTGTGTGTATAATTTCATTACAAGTCTAAGAAAATAACGGTCAAGGTTTCTTAAGACGTCATATATTTAACTATCAAGGGAGGTAATCATTTGATGCTAAAATTGGAGATTACTACCCTTGATAAATCTGTTAAGGATGTTAAGACAGACTAAAAATGATATTTTTTATGGTTTTCCATAACGTTTTCAAATATGAAAAAAAAGACGAAATTATTTCTTAAAGAAGCCAAAACATTTCTCTCTAAAGTTAGTGCTTGTTTTCGCAAGAGATACGAACATTTGTGATGGATTTACCAAGGAAGGTAATTTCTGATTTTAATATCAATGTCTATCTCTCTCGATAGTTTAATGTTCGAGGATCGTTTTGATAACAGACACCCCAGAATTGATCGAATTGAAACTGACAGATTTTTTCTCTATATCGGATGGCGTCAGCTAAAAGGTCTGGCGCACGAGAGAAAGATAGCTAGTTAGTTACGCTATTTGAGTCTCAGCAAATAACTGGTAGCAAGCATGATCAGATAAAATCTGTGCTTATATCCTGGAGAAACTAAAAGATAAAGAAATATCAAGGAAGGTAATTGATTCTTGCAAACCGGGGCTAGAACCTTGAGAAGTGAGCAATGATGAACGGAGATCGAGATTTTTATAGATAGGAGGTGACGTAATTAAATATGTGGCTGGTTTTAGGTTACATATTTAATGTATTTATTCGTATTCATTTTCGTGTCAATTCCAATTAAAAATAGACGGGCTATTACAACAGTGCTGGACTATTTATCCACCCCGCTTGGGACTGAAGATGATCCAGATTTATGGACTTCCCCAGGTTTCTGGACCAAAGCTTATACTTGAAATATAAAGTAAACAACAGAATTTTATTAAACAGGTGCAAATTATTACACCTTTAAAGCAGGGTCAGTTTGACCTTTAATAATCCACTTAAAATTCTCAAAATATAAAATTCAATAAAAAGAAACTTTATGTAAAACATACAAATTCTTCCAATTTGAAAACACGTTCAGTTTAATCAATGTTATTCTACAAATCTTTATCTGAAGACAATTTTACGTCCACGAAAATTAAAACAAAAGCCCGCCGAGCGGCAAACTAGATTCAATTGAATTAATAGTCCAGTGCTGTATTTAAAGAATACAATCTATAACTAACCGGACCGGACTCAGGAGCTTCGGGGACCAATTGGAACATTTTTACGCCCCCCCCCCTTCTCCCAACTTCAAAGCCAAGGTCTGTAGAATTTTCGAGATATAAATGAAGTCTATCGTAGACTTAGTGTCTTTCTGGTAGAATGGGAAGCAATCAGAATGTTCGCTTAAAATTTCAAGAAGGTGTAGATCCAGTATATGTTGAAGTGTTGAAACATATATACAATCACGGCAGCTCATTTATCAGGCTACATAAAGACTCGGACCCCTTCCAGCTCCAGAAAGGAGTAAGACAAGGTGATACCAGCTCACCTAAACTCTTCACAGCCTGCCTCGAGATGATCTTCAGAAGGCTAGACTGGGAGAGTAAAGGAATTAAAATAGACGGCGAGTATCTGAGCAACCTTAGATTCGCAGACGACATAGCCCTTTTCGCAGAGAACCTACACGACCTCCAACTAATGATAGATGAACTAAATGAGGAGAGCAAGAAAGTCGGCCTACACATGAACTTCAGCAAGACGAAGATCATGTGCAACAACCACATTGGAGATAAGAACACTAAGATCGAAATCGAGGACACAGAACTCGAGAAAGTAGACCACTACATCTACCTAGGGCAACGAATCTCCATGAGACCCTCAAAAGAAGAAGAAATCAAGCGAAGAATCACACTAGGATGGCAAGCCTTTGGCAGAGCTAGCTCAACCTTCAAAAATAATAAGATCCCATTAATCCTAAAGAGAAGGGTGTATAACCAATGCATCCTCCCAATAGTCACTTATGGAGCTGAAACATGGAACTTAACCAAGAAACAGACCCGTAAGCTGAGAACCATGCAACGTGCACATGAAAGAATAATGCTGGGCCTCACATGGAGAGACCACAAAACAGCACAACACATCTGGGAAAAGACAAGAGTTAGAGACATCATAGAATCCATAAAAAATCTCAAATGGCGGTGGGCTGGCCATGTTGCAAGAATGGCTGACAATCGATGGACATCACGACTCACAACATGGATTCCCCGAGACCATATGCGCAACCGAGGCCGGCAAAATATTAGATGGAGAGATGAACTAGACAAGTTCAGGAAGTACTGGCTCCGTGACGCCCATGATAGAGAAGTGTGGCAAATCCTGGGGAAGGTCTATGTCCAACGACGGACGCTAAAAGACTGATGATAATGATGATGATGATCTTATTATAATTTGCAAAAAGTCTACCTGTCTGCCTGTACCCACCTACCATAAAAACTACTTGATATAAATCCATTAATTTTTCTGTGAGCACTGATTTGAGACTCAGGGAGTGTTTTTAGCAAATTAGTTTGAGTGTTGGTTTTAAAAAAACTCTTTTTAGGAGGATTCTATTCGGGGTGGGGCAAGGGTGTCTATTTACACGATTATTCATCTATGGTAGAAATACATTTTGATGACGTAATAAAAAGAATATTAAAAAAAAAATTTTCTCAACTCAATCCCCAGAGATGAAAATGTGACGTAGACAGCGTTCTATATCCAGAGAGAAGCAAAAACATTTTCAACATATCTCATATCCCGATGTCTATTGGTTGTACGTATCTTAAATAGCGATGTTTTGATCAGTGCATGTTTTGATGTAGTACGGTCAAGGTACATTTTTTCAAAACACGAAATTTGGGGATCAGAGGTTATCTCGATTTCAAGGGAAAACTTTTATTTTTCACTTTTTGGTGTCGAAATCAATAAAGAATTGCTAATTTTTTCCCTCTGTTAGGGGTCAAAAGGTAAGGAATTTTTTCCACTTTTAGAGGTCAAAATCGAAAGGAAACCATTTTCATCTCAGGGGGAAATTTCAATTTCATGGGAAATTTGATTCTATTTTTAAGGGTCAAAATGGGGGCGGGGTCTTCGTTAGGGTTCAAAATTGTGGAGGATATTTTTTCACTTTTGCGCACAAAATGAAGGGGTTGATTTTTTCCCACTTTTAGGGGTCAAAATCATAGGGAATTTTCTCACTTTTAGGGATCAAAATCGGGGTAAGGGGTGAGATTTTTCTTCCATTTTCAAGGGTCCAAATTGAGAGCTATGCTTTTCCGTTTTGGGGGGATTTTAGTTTTTTTTTTTCATTATCAGGGCTCAGAATGGGGTT
>OY735227.1:33670999-33815999 GCA_963457665.1 Thysanoteuthis rhombus
GAACAACAATCTTCACCATATTGGGGAGGGGAGTATAACCTTGTCACTGTTTGTCTATCTCGTCACGTTAAACCAAACCGATAATCAAAATTAACTTTTCCCTACCGTGATTTGAAATCACAACCAAGTGATCGGTAGGCGACTTTCTCACTGATTGAACCAAATTGACAACACCCACATTTCGACGAAAATGTATGTCAGAAATATGCTCAGGCTCATTTAATTTTCATAAATAGATACTTTAATAAAATGAACATTTCTATGCCGGGAAAGGAAATTACGATCAAGTGATCGGTAGTCGACTCTTTTACCGACTGAGCCAAGCTGAAAAAAATTTCTTTTATTACGCATGCAATGCACAGGCTGCAGTAATCATCTTCAGTAGGCATAGAAGTAGGAAAACATCCCCAACCAAACAGTTGTAGGCTTTAGATAAATGCATTCAGAAAAATGCATTTCAAGAGCTTGACAAAGTTTAATGTTCAGAACTCAATAGTACGGAAGCTCAAAACGGTTATAATTATTGTTGTATTTTTAGTTTTTGGTTTACATTATTAAGCAAGTCGAAATTATTGTTCATTTTTTTACATTCAAGACATTTATTTCGATAGGAGGTCAATTCTGCTTATAGTACTCATAAAAAAGTATTTTCTATGACAACCGAGATGTATGGAAACAAACCAAATCTTGACCAAAACCCATTGTGATAATTTTAACTGATATTTAACATCCTAGAATGATTCTTCGCTTGATTTCTTCTTCTCTTGAGGATTTCATGGATACTCGCCGTCCAACGTAGATGTAATGGTCCACTTTCTCCAGTTCTGCGTCTTCGGTTTTGATTTTTGTCTTCTTATTTTGGACGTGATTGTTGCACATGACTTTTGTTTTGTTGCAGTTCGTGCGTAGGCTGACTTTTCTGCTGTCTTCATTTAGTTTATCTAGCATCAGTTGGAGGTTGTGTAGATTCTCTGCAAATGTGAGATTGCTCAGATATTCGCCATCTATTTTGGTCCCTTTATCTTCCCAGTCTTGGTTTCTGAAGATCATTTCGAGTCACTCTAGAACGGCAAGCCTTCTGCAGAGCAAGGTTAACCTTCAAGAACGAGAAAATTCCATTCGTTTTAGAAAGAAAGGCCCACAACAAATGCATTCTCCCAATAGTCACCTATGGAGCTGAAACATGGAACCTAATCAAAAGATTGACCCCAAGCTCAGAACCATGCAATGCGCACAAGAAAGAAACATGTTAAACCTCACATGGAGAGTTCACAAGACAGCACAATATATCAGGGAAAAAAACAGGAGTTCGAGATCATAGAACATAAATGGCAATAGGCTGGTCATGTTGCAAGAACGATAGACAACCGATGGACATCTCGACTCTCAACATGGATTGCCAGAGATCACATGTGCAACCGAGGCTGGCAGAATCCAAGATGGAGAGACGAACTAGACAAGTTCAGAAAGTATTGGTTCTGTGAAGCCCATGATAGAGTGGTGTGGCGAGTCCTGAGGAAAGTCTATGTCTAACGACGGACTATAAAAGACATGATGATGATGATGATGATGATGATGATTCACCTTCATTGGACACATAAGATCACTTGCTATTCAAATATTGGGATGCCTGTCGTTAAAGAATCGGAAGACAAATAAATGTTTAAAGCCGAAACTTTTTCGTTAATTTTTCCGAGAAAATGCCGCGTTTAATTAGCCAAGCAATTGTAATACGGCTGCCGCTAACACAAAATCAGAAAACTACTCTCATTATAATTAGGATTTTTGTTTAAATTCTATCACCCTTTTCAATTTATCTGCAGGAAATAAAACTTTAAAAGATCTTATCGAGAAGAAAAAAACTACGGTTTTATTTAAACTAGCTGAAAATAACCCCCTGGAAGGTGGTTATCCACGGCTATATAGATCCTACGGCTGTAAAACATTAAATCATTGCTTGAATCGATGTTTTACAACTGGAGGCTCCACATAGCTGAGGATAACCGCCAGTAAGGCATGTATTTTAATCGAGTGGATTTCAAAGAAAAAAGACTATCTTAGAATGTTCACCAGAATGAACAAATATGTAGAAAATAATACGGATTATTATATTACTAACATACACCCACCTAACCAAGAGATAGACCCGTAAATTGAGAACCATGCAATGTGCACATGAAAGAATAATGCTGGACCTCACATGGAGAGACCACAAGACAGCACAGTACATCCGAGAAAAGACAAGAGTCAGGGACATCATAGAATCCATTAAAAATCTCAAATGGCGGTGGGCTGGCCATGTTGCAAGAATGGCAGACAACCGCTGGACATCACGACTCACGACATGGATCCCCCGAGATCACATGCGCAACTGAGGCCGGCAGAATATTAGATGGCGAGACGAGCTAGACAAGTTCAGAAAGTACTAGCTCCACGACGCCCATGATAGAGAAGTGTGGCAAATCCTGGGGAAGGTCTATGTCCAACGACGGACGTTAAAAGACTGATGATGATGATCATACACCCGTCGAAAATGACGGTATAATTTATGTATCGATCGGCACGAAGGGGTTTAAAGCTATTTTAGTGGGTAGAAACCCACAAAAGAGCGGAGAATCACCCTAGGATGGCAAGCCTTCAGCAGAGCAAGCTCAACTTTAAAAAACAAGACGATCCCAATAATCCTAAAAAGAAGAGTATACAACCAATGCATTCTCCCGATAGTCACTTATAGAGTTGAAACATGGAAGCTAACCAAGAGACAGACCCGCAAACTGCATGCAACGTGCGCATGAGAGAATCATGCTCAACCTCACATGGAGAGATCACAAGACATCACAATATATCAGAAAGAAAACAGGGATCCGAGATATCATAGAATCCATCAGAAAACTCAAATGGCAATGGGCTGTTCATGTTGCGAGAATGAAAGACAACCGATGGATATCACGACTCACAACATGGATCCCCAGAGACCACATGCAAAACCGGAGCCGACAAAATACAAGATGGAGAGATGAACTACACAAGTTCAGAAAATACTGGGTCCATGACGCCCATTACAGAAAAAATTGTCAAATTTTGGGGACGGCCGTTAAAAGACTGATGACGATGATGATGATGAATTATTGGAATCTATTTGCCAAGCGTCTGAAATTTCTAATTGCCACATCTCAGAATGTTTAAGGATTTCAATTACGCACTTTTTCGTAGGTCAAAATTTGACCTGTAAGAAGCCCTTTGAGGTTCGTGTGACCGATCAGCAGCAGCTAGCACCGAATTCATAATTGGTCTCTTTCTTCAACCGATGTCGAAACGAGTAGAGGTCTGGCGAATTTTTCTGTACTCTTCATTGATTTTGGCGGGAAAGATAACCATTTCTTTGAAAAACTACATGGCACCACAAAACGGGCCTCTCGTGGGTCCTGCAAAATAATGGACCCTTGAACAAAATTACAAATCTTCCCCCGTGTAAAATATGCGGGTTTGACTCAAACACTACCACAAGAGATAATTTTGTCAGCCCTTCAGTACCCTTTTCAAGAGCTTCAGAATAACTCCAATCGAATAACAAATTCATCTTTACAAGACCTTTTCAAATATTTAATACCAGTTTCAAACCAAAGAAACAAATAAATTATGAAGTAACAAAAATACTCTCCAATTAAATCGGAGCTTGAAACAGATAAGACCCGCGAACTATACTACATTTTGCAACACTTCACAAATTTTTTCACTTTTTCTAATCTTATTTCTCTCCTGTTATTAAAAGGTTGTGTAAATTTGAAATGTAAAAGTTTGTTTGAGCTTGCTTATCATTTTTGTCCGTCTCAGTCAATGTATTCCTAATTGCAGTTAACCCACGAATTCTCAATAAAAATTCAAGTGTTCTTTTCAACTTGACTCAAACTGTTTTGATACGTGATCAGACATAAAGTCTCAAGAGTTTCTATGACGCAATCTTTGTTATGTCACAACCCTATAACTGTTTTTATTTGCCGTGTTAATTTATCATGCGTAACAATCCATCATTAACTTTGAGGTTATAACAGGAATCTGACAAAACAATCAGATAACTAACGCAACAAAATTACACAATTAAACATGTTAATTTGCATGCATGACTTTTATACGAAAAGGATATATAAATATAAAATTTTGAATACACTGGCGCGTCTGTCGTTCGCTGTGTAAATAACTATTAACTTGGGGTGTATTTTTGTTAGTTTATAATGTTCGTTTGTTTCTTTGATTTTAAACTGGTATTAAATGTTTGAAAAGGTCTTGTTAAGATGAATTCGTTGATCGATTGGCGTTTCTTGAGGGGCTGATGGAATTATCACCCGTGGTAGTAATTGTGTCATAAGCCTTTAGATACGAAAGTTTTTCAAGGGTTTCTCCAGTCAAACAAGGTTACGAAAGGCTGCTAGAGGGCATGCTAATATCTACAACACCTTCTTCCCCATAACTCCCACTCCAAGTACCAAAAATAGATATTTATTTTACTTATTGCCCAACTCAGAACCGTTTTCATCCATTCGGCAACGGATAACCGAGGCACAAGATTTACGAAGACATTGATCGAATTTATTCATTATCAAACTCTGAAAGTGGTTGGCCTTATTTTTCTATAGTAGCAAAAACAAAGAAAAAAAAAAAAAAACAATCCACAGCGAAATTAACTGATATTTAAAGAACACATTCTCGTACCCTGATTTGAACTCACGAGAAACTGATTGCCAGGAGGCTGTTTTACTGACTGAGCAAAATTGAAACGTCTTTGGTATCTACGAAAATTTACGAACGGCTTATTTCATTCTGAAAAATGATTACATTTTTGCAATATATATATATATATATATATATATATATATATATATATATATATATATATATATACACACACATATGTATATGTATATATATACATATACATACATATATATATATATACATATATATGTGTATATATATACATATATATGCATATATATATATATGTATATATACGTACATACATATATATGTATATATATATATATATATATATAAACATACATACATACATACATATATATGTATATACATACATATATATGTATATATACATACATGTATATGTATACATATATATATGTATACATACATATATATAGATATATATGTATATACATATATATATATATATATATATACATGCATATATATATATACATATATATATATACATATATATATGTATATATATACATATATATGCATATATATATATGTATATATACGTACATACATATATATGTATATATAATATATATATATATATACATACATATATATGTATATATACATATATATATATATACATACATGTATATGTATACATATATATATATATGTATACATACATATATATAGATATATATGGATATACATACATACATACATATATATATATATATATATATATACGATACAAAAATAGCAGTTATCACCCTCAGTCAGAATAGAAGCTCCTGCAGTCTGACTCCACTCTGAGCTTGACTGCAGTAACCAGTCTTGTTCTTTACTGACATGTAGAAATAGAGAGTTACTTTCATCTGCCACAGCATTTTCTCCCTCTCAGCTGTAAGATTTTCAAGATCGAGTGGACATTGGCCTCTGCAACCACTTTTCCAGAGGCGCAGGGAGAGGACATATTGCGAAGGAAGTTGCGGCAAAAGGATATATATCTTACTGGTGACCCAATTCCCAGTGAATAATAATAGCCTTTTTATACGGGATCTTCAAGTTTGGCTTATATAAATCAATTGTACTGTACCATTATCGTTTCTTGACTATGAGGTTCCAATTTCGAAACACCTTCGCCCTAGCTGTGTTGGTCTGACCTAGAAGGGGTGCGCTCTGTTTATGCCCCATGCCCCAGCGGACGCCCATGCAAGTGGATAATCAATTTTGCATCGCATTTATGGTCATTTTCTTGCCAAAAAAAGGAGGATTACAAACTTGTCTTGTGTGTTTGAATTTATTTCCCATTATCCCTCATTGTTTACGATCGCACCAGTGTTTGAAACAGCCAACTGGAACTATCAATACAAGTTTCCCCAGTTTTTAAGCTGTATCTTATATACAGGTCAAACCAATGGAGCTAGGGGGCTGAAATCTTCAATATTTACACCTTATTATGTTCAGAAAAAAAAAGATTTTTTTTTTGTTTTTGAAAATTCCACACTCACATAGACTTTTATAAAGGTTCAATTTACAATCTAGGTTTATGCTAAATTGATCCCGGAGTTTGTGTCAATCTGTTTTTTTTAAATGATCACTGCCCAACAAAAGATGAGAGAAATAACTTATTCATTGAATACCCCTTTCCCAAATTCTCTGATCGCCCCCAACACGATACGCTGCCAAAAGACGTTGGTCACATGACGATTTCTATTGAGTAACTAACCAGATGTGTCCTTTATAATGTTTACTAAGCTTAGTTTAGTGAAGTACAAGGCCAGAGTTGGGAAATGGGAGAAAGAAAGATCGTGCTGTGTCACTTTTTCACGTTGACAGAATGCTATAACATTTTCTAAGCTTTGATTATATGGCATAAGGCTAAATCAAGAGACAGAGGAATAGGAAGATTTTGTCGTGCCAATCTTCTAAGTCGAGAGGGATTGTCTGCTTTCATGCCTGTCTTAATATTTACAAAGCTTAGCTTATTATAGCACCAAACAATGAAAAAAAGAAATTCTAAATATTGTCTTGTGCCAATCTTTCAAGTCTTGAAGGCCTGCCTGTTTTAATATTTACAAAGCTTAGCTTATTATAGCACCAAGCAAGAAAAAAAAAGCAAAGATAAGTATTGTGTTGTGCCAATCATTCAAATCTTGAAGGCCTACCTGTCTTAATATTTACAAAGCTTAGCTAATTACAGCATCAAGCAAGAAAAAAGAAAAGGGAACGATTGTGTTGTGTCATTCGTCCAAGTGGAGAAGGCCTGACCGTGTCTCAGCCTGCAAAAATATTTACTAAGCTGTAGTTAAGAACAAAATATGGGAGATGGGTGTCGGAAGACCCCATCTAACGCACTTTCCAGTGACGTTCCCAATTTATTCAGATTTCATTCGAAAGGGGTTAATGTGCCGATTTCTTTTTTTCTCATATTTTCCACCGTGACCAACTCCATGGTTGGACCTGGGATGACGGCTTTTTGATGTTCTTGAAGTCATATTTGACTGTCTTACAGTGATTTTTCCCTAGTTGACAGCAGCTGCCAATTCAAATGTACTGTAACGTCGCTGTCTTTTTCTTCCCCGAAGCATTCCAGCTGAATTACAACTATGTCTATTTGTACATGCGCCTGCTCAGAAGATATGATTATGTTGGATCCGAAGTCACGATTAATAGAAATGCTATAAAAACTGATTCTAGATTTAGATGCAGAATCAGTGATTCATTCGGTCCGTCTGCTTACATAGAAAAAAATATTTCGTTGGATGCTTACGTAAAAATATTTCATCAAACGTTGTCTAGATTTCGGAGATGAAGTTTGCCATTATGCTATTAATTATTAGGACTGCTACCCTCATCTTTTGTAGTTTCCGCCATTGCATCTTATTACAATCGAAGAAAATTCTTGCGTGTATGCACTGCGATTACTCAACAACTGGCCGCTATACGAAGCTGACATTCGTCAGATATATTATTCAGCACAAGAGACATAGCTGTGTCGAATTTGAAGTCGTTAGAATCAGGGGTTCTCGATATATCTCATGCATCGTGATTACTCTACAACTGGCCATTATACGAAATTGACGTACACCAGATATATTAGTCTGCACACGAGGCATTGTTGCGTCGAGTTTGAAGTTGTTTGGATTAGGGGTTCTCTAGATATCTAATGCATCAGGATTCCTCGACAACTGGCCATTATACAAAGTTGACATTATTAAAAAACACATAATTCAAAAATAAATAAACAATTACAGATAATAGGTATTTTATCTAAAACTATAGGAATAAAAAAAATATAAGATATCTTAATTGGCAACACTGGAAAGATGTGACCGGAATACTTACAAGCCGTAGTTCTGTACGACGGACGGGAAATTATTTTACGGGATAGTTATTGCAAGCTGGTCCACACGCCATAAAGTCCGGTCTCTTCCAAACATGCACTTTTGGAACGGTTACTGCCCGAGTTCCAATCAATGTATCCCTCTGCCTTCTTCAGTATTATCTGAAATTCTAATACAAAGCATATACATCATGCCATGCAGTTGTTGAACCTGTATCTTCGCTTTTATTCTGATCACCGGGCTATGAAGTTGCCAATCAACATAGTGAAACACAAAACAGCGTGAGCCAATTGCATGAATCTACATCGTCTGTTCGTTGTGTTTTGGTTTATGTACTATAAATATTCATAAAGCGTTGTTTTATTATTTATTCTTTGTTAGATGAAGAATTGTAGATAATTTTCATACATTTTTTACAACGATTTACCTTCAACTTAATTGTTTGTTTTTGAATCACAATTCAACTTAAGTCGTCTCAGTAGTATTTGTTTTGGTTTTAGTAAAAAAAAAAAAAATGATTATTTCGCCATAAATTTTTTATGTGATGAAGTATTGTAAACCGTTTTTATTATGTATTTTATCAGATGAAGTATTACTACAGTGATTATTTCATTATTTATTCTTTCTTGGATGAAGTGCTGTAGATATTTTTTTCTTATTAAAGAGGTGTGTTTCGCAGACACACAAAGCAATGTTTACACTAAATAAATAGAACTATAAACCATGGATAAAGTAAAGAGTGAAAAGGAAAGTTGTTGAAAGAGTAGATTGATAATAAACACTCAATCTTTAGGAGGTTTAATACGTGGTTACTTCATAAACTTGAACAACACTGATGCATGAAGCGAATTCTGTTTGATGGAGATACCAAGACCGTTCCGACCAGTTTGACTATTTGAGAGAATTAAACCCGAATCTCATGACTGTGGAGCTGCAGATCATCGGTGGCCAACAATTGCTTAATATAGACGAACCCAGAATAATAGAACAAGGAACCTGAAATCTTAGTTGAAACTATTTTTGCTTTTGCTTAATTGCAATATACCTTTGCTCACAGACAATTGGTGCCTCTACTTTTGTCAGGAAGCAACAGGATGATATTAAAACTATTATTGATTAACTGTTTTCAGTCAAGGTTGTCAATAGGAGTAACAATATTTTGCTGCCTCTGACTTGGTGAGTATTGTAGTTTATGGAAGAGCTGTGTTTCCCAATCAATATGATTGTCTGCCTTCGACTATCCAATGATACATTTTTAGAACAAGGTTCGGTTTGCAATCTAAGTTTATGCTGAACTGATCCCTCTGTTGTATCCGTTCGTTTTTCCTTTGAAAATTCAGACTTTTTTCTTTCCAGTGATCACTGCCAACAAAAGGCAAGAGAAGTTATTCATTCATTGACCGCCCATCCCTAATACGGCACGCTGTCAATGGTCATGTGACGGTTTCTATTGAGAGTTGTTCGTAACGATTTGTTTGGCATTGGAAGATGAATTACCCCACCCAGAAAATGTGTCTTTGTAGATATTGAGTAGCTTGGGTCGTCGTGTAATGAAGAGTTGTTTATTCGGAGGGAAATTTGTATTCAATCTAAAATGTTCATCTAACTTTAGAAATAACTAATCATCCGTTCATTTTTTCCTTTGAAAATTCGGGCTTAGTGATCACCACCATCAAAAGGCAAGAGAAGTAATTTATTCATTGATCGCCCATTTTCTCAATTTTTTAATCAATCATCCCCAACATGGCATCCTTCCAATAGACGTGGGTCATGTGACAGTTTCTATTGGGTATTGTTCTTAACGATTTTTTGGCATTGGAAGATGAATTCTCCAAAAAATATATCGTTGTAGAAATTGGGTAGTTTGGGTCATCTTGTGACAGAGAGTTATTTATTTGGAAGGAAATTTATATTCAATCTAAAAGGTTTATCTGACTTTAGAAATAACCAATGTACTATCTGTAGTGTCCTCTGAATATATATATATATATATATATATATATATATATATATATATATATATATATATATATATTAGTTATGCTTTGATACAGTCACAGTCCAACGTAGCAGTAGAATATATGCAAAAAAATATAAACGAGACATATTTTTAATAAAGATATAAGAATTCACTTATGAACCAAAGATCAATAGATATTAAAAATGACAGGTCCGCTCCATGGAAACCATCACGTGTTTAACATCTTTTGGCAGCATATCCTGTTGGGGAGATCGATTAAAAATTGAAAAAAAGATTGATCAATGAATAAGATACTTCTCTCATCTTTTGTTAGATTACTAAAAAAGCTGAATCAAACAACATATAGCAAAACAAGCGTTGATGAGGTCAGGCACAAACTAAAGATCGATTTAGCATAAACTTACATTGTAAATTATCCCTATACTAACACCTGTTTATTTTTATTTTTTGGAGGGGATTAATTTTCTTGGACATAATAAGGAGTATTTTGTTAACTTGAAATGTTTAAATTTTCAGCCCTTTAATTCCTTTGGTACGGTTTGTACGCCTAATACGTACGTACATGCATAGCCAGACAGAGAGACTAGCTTAAAAACTGAAGAAACCTATGTTCACAGTTTTGGTGACAGTTTCGATTGAAGGTTTCTAACATGTATGCTGGTTATGTTACTGGAAGCCGGTAATACGGAACGATTGGTAGCAAGCAGAAAAGGGATGATCAAGTGAAATACTTAAAGACGAAGTTGAAAAAGCAGAATTATGCATTCAATAATTGATATAAAGCACATTCGAGAAGGTCATTTCAAGTCAGGGCAAGTACAGACAGACCACACTTCATTAAGCCTCATAGAGCGTTGGTGTTAGAACGTTCGCGATCTTGTATCTATAGATAAGACGCGATTCGAATTGTAGACATTATTAGAAAATAACTTTTAGCCAAAATAGTTTTTGATATGTTTTTCCTTTTGAATTTTAATCTGCAACGCGTGGGTTTATTTTGCAGATATCTCCGTGAAAAGTTGTAACTTCGTTCTATGTTGTTTCCATATTTTAGCAAGTAATGAAAGTTATTCGAAATTTCACCTCAGTACAATTTTGACACGGTAAAAAAAGTTGTTAACAAATGAATAGTACTGTTACAAACTAGCCGAAACCTTGCGATATAGATAAAACGGGTGCTGAAACTGGTCTAAAAAATCGATGTATAATAGTAGCAAGACCTACTCTCGGGAATTCACAGAAAAAAAAAGTAGCCTGGGATGTACACTGACCATAATGGCTTGTTGAAGATGAAAAAAGAAATGAAAACTGGTCCAATAGATTCATTGGAATGGATCCGCGCCTGAAAAGTTCAATGGACTGCTTCATATATAAAGCAATTTTTCAAATATAATATCTTCCCAGATAGCAGATATTGACAGTGTTTAAGGTAAAATGTCTAGATACTTAAAAAATGGCTGCTGTCCCCTAGAGGGGAAAAAGTTTGAAAAGACTCGCTGTGTTCATTCAAGTAGAATTTGCTCGGTATGCAAAAATTCTATATTGGGGTCGACTCAACCAAAGTGCCGAGTAAAATTGTCCATAAACGTGAATAGAAAATAAATTGGGCAGCCATTTTCTATACACTATCTGATTGCAAGGTCAAATGCAAAAGACCTGATATTCAGAAAATGGAAGAAGTAAGGATGGGGGGAAATTTTCATGCAAATATGCATGTCTGCTCTGTGACAAAAACGAAAGATACACAAATGAACATGGTAGCAAGAATAAAATTGAATGTTGTTTTTTTTTGTCTCTAATAATGTATCATTTTATCCAACCGTATATAAAACATTATATTTTACACATGCACACACACACACACACACACACACACATATATATATATATATATATATATATATATATATATATATATATATATATATTGTATAGTAACTTCTTCAACGTAGCATTGCTCTTACCATTGAGCTAAACAATCACCGGCAATGCAATTACCCAAATGTCTGATTGAACTCCAGATTCTCATCTTGTTTATTTCTTGTCTATATCTGCTGTATTCTTTTCTTTCGACGCGACAATTATGTTTTTAAGAAATGGATACATGATCCGAAAGAATGATTATAAATTGATTTTATATATATATATATATATATATATATATATATATATATATATATTATTGTGTCATCCACAGACAGCTGTTTCAATTCATTACATCTCTTCAGTGTGGCTATAGACTTTCCATTAACCCATCCAGCACCGCAATGCAGGATTGAAACCTTCAGAGACCGATATCCTACTCCTGGGCTACGGAATTGGATGGATGGTTAGTAAGGCTGAATTTGAGCGATATATATATGTAATATATTTATTTACCCAGAAATTACCCACTCACCAGAGTGCTCTATTCCAATGGAAGAGTATTGCATAAGCTAACAATGTATGAGTTACCTCACTTAAAGAGTATTCAACCCTGGAAAGAGGAGCATTAATTATTGTGTCATCCATAGACAGCTGTTTCGATGTATTACATATCTTCAGTGTGGCTATAGACTTTCCATTATCCCATCCAGTACTGCGAGGCAGAATTGAAACCTTCGCTTCAGATCCAGAGACCGATATATCGGTCATAAGTTCAATTCCTGCAGCAGCCATACCATATTGTTTGTTCTATTTATATTGTCTCGATCAAATGATACATTCATTGTGTAATAACGGGATATCATTTCAAATATAGTTTCAATGTCATTTACGCACACACACACACACATATATATATATATATAAGAATGGGCAGTATCGGTCATTGTGAATGCGACAGCTGCACAGTACACGAACGCCCTCAATGATGTCTAATCGGCCACTGAGTAACCCCACGGGAGAGAGTCTGTTCATGCATACACAGTAAAACCCCCTATAATTGGTTGCAAAGTAACATTAAGGCGAATAAACTGATTATCGAGGTATTTAAAATGGCTGGATAATTTGAAGTCAGAATCCTTAATGCATTTATAATACAAGTAAATCAACCCACTGATACGGATAAAAGTAAGAACGAAGACAGTTGAGGAAGATGTAAAGTGATTAAGGTATAGTATATCCGGTAGCGTAACTTGGCCTCATGAATCACCTGTCAATGTTAGATGTAGACCAACGAATTCAGGGGCAGGATCAAGTCACTAAAATGTAACGCTCCCTTATTCAGGGTTGAGCACTCTTTAGGTAAGGTAACTCATTCATTATAAGCTATACGCAATCCTCTACCAATTTAGGAAAAGAGCATTCTGGAGGATGGGGAGTTGCACGCAAGTAAATATATCGCTTAAGTTCAGCCTTACTGACCGTCCAGTCCTGCATAGGGCAGAGATAAAATACCAGCTTCGGGGCCTGAAACAAAGTTTTCGACCCTACCTTGTGGTACTGGAAGGGATAATGGATAGTCTATAGCCACACCGGAGAGTTGTAATACAACGAAACAGCTGTCCATGGTGACTCAGTTATTATAATATATTTATATATATATATATATACGTGTAATCCAGTGTTTTTTTTGATGATGTGTGCACAGAAAAGAAGCTATTCGGCCAGTCAGTCGCATAAATATGGAGCTGAAGGAAAATTCGTCAGAAACATTTGGTCATTTGGACAGTCAGTTGGTAGTCACAGCGGATAGCTGGTTACGTCAAAGTCTGCTGAAATGTTAGAAATTTTACTTGGAACCCATTTGGCTGAGAGACAAAACCTCATCTTTCATCAAACTTCTCGTTCCCTGCAACCAACATTCTAAACAAGGCAAGAAATCAACAATAAGAAAACCCCGCAGAATACGTGGAGGATGGACAGGCTCGGTCATTGTAAATGCAACAGTCACACAGTAGTCAATTTTGCTCAGTGGCGTCTCGCTACCGACTGAGTAACCCCACCGGAAAGTGTCTGTTCATACCTGTGCAATAAGGTTCCTTATGATTGCTTGTCAAGTTACATCAGGGACACACGACCGGCCCTCAAGATATTCAAAATGGCTGGATACTTTCCGGACAGTCCTCTTGTGCATACACACACATACACACACACACACACACACACACACATATATATATATATATATATATATATATATATATATATATAGTCTAGAAAGCTTTACAGCTTTAATTACTAAACATCAAAAAACATTTTCAAAAACTTTTTTGTCTCACTTCAGTCACTTATTTCCCAATATCTGATAACGTAATTTATGTAATTTTCTTAGTTTTTTTAAAATGTTTTACATATACTTTGTTATTATGGTACTATGTGTAAATTCTGTCTTTTGGGGATCATCAGTTGTTTACCATGTAACCGTTTCGAGGATTTTAAAAACAAAACATTTACATCAACAAGGCATCCTAGCAATGTTTATCAAACGCCAGATATATTCTTTTATGTGCACACATAATCAAATGCACTTGATTAGACGTGTACATAAGTTCTACACACACACATATATAGGGAAAAATAATCAATACTGAAAGGTCATGCAGTAAATTCTGACACAGGGCTTATCTAAAGAAGAAATTTATCTTTTTTGAAAGTATCAGAATTGACCTGACCCTAAATTGACTTTTACAGGTTGCCAAAGGTCAGCATCTCCAATCTTAACTTCATCCTCATGTCAAGTTATCCATGTATACAATTCTGAAGCCTAAATTGACCTGACACTGAGTAGGCCCATTGAAGTCAGTAGAGGTCAGCCTCACCTATCCTACATCATGCTGTGGTCAAGTTACCCTTGGTCACTAATTTGAAGCCCATAGAGTGTAACCGTCTCCGTTGGATTCAGAATGCGAAAATGAAATTTAAATGCAAATTGAAAATGCTAAAATTGACCTGATCTTAAATTAACCTGACGTTGAATTGACCTTCGGAGATTATTAGACGTCAGCCCCACCTATTCATTTTTCATACTGTGGTCAAATTACTCCTGTACACGAATCTGCAGGCCGTTGACTGCAGCCGTCTCCGTTAGATTTGAAAATTGACCCGACTCTTAAGAGCTTATCAGAGGTTAGAACCACATATCCTATGTTCAGTGTAGTCAAATTACTCTTGAACACAGATTTTCAGACCCTTGGGTATAACCGATCGGTGTTAGATTTGAAAATCTCAAAATTGACCTGACCCTGCAGAATACTCAAATTGACCTGACCCAACTGAAATGCCATGATTAGCCTGACCTCAAATTGACTTTTAGAGATCATCAAAGATCATCACCGTTTATCCGATGTCCATTCTGGAGTCATTTCTCTCATGCACACATTTTCAGCTTGGACGATGCAAACATTTAGGAGTATATATAACAAACATAAACAGGTAAGAAACATTCCTCTCTCTCTCTCTCTCTACATATATATATATATATATCAAATAGAATAGACTGTACAGTGACAGAATGTGATATTTATAAACATATTTGGAGGAGGAACTATGTTTTGTCTGGCACCAATGAAACAAAGAAATGAGTGTTGCGCGGGATCGGGCCTGCGTCCACCAAAGATGCAGCCTATACGTGACTCTGGCTCTCACTGTCTGAGCTAACGACACCCTGATAAGATCAGCTGCCTGAGAAAACACTTCATGGCTCACTCCTTTATTCTGCGATCTGTTTCCATTCTTATTGATTTACATACTGTCGGCATGTTTATCATTAATCATTTCGTAGCAGTCAGTCAAGCAGACACCTTATATACACATTACGCAGTATCAGGTAAGGCCTCTTAATCCACATGCCAATTAACAATATGAGGTTGCCTGACTTCAATCATTTTCAATTTATCACTAACATTCCTTTGATCTAATATAGACACTACTACACAAATCTACACACACACGCACACACCAAGATGATATTTAATATCCCTCTAGGGACCAATACTCACAGATAAGCTGATTATCAAAAATAAGTCAGTGCACTAGTCTTTCAGAACACTGGAAATACACATGGATTCATTAAAAATCATAAAACCAACAGACACCGAGAATATTATACTACAAACTAAACATGGACTCTATAGAGCAGACATCTTTGGTATCTACATTATTTTTTCTGCAGAAGCTAGTTATGAAGTTGCGAAATGTCAAAATTAAATAAGGAAATCTCATTTATATTCGACACGGTCTTCCAAATTTTCTTCTCACTCTAATACTGTGGGGTGAATTAAAATCTACATCAATTCACTGGTCATATATATATATATATATATATATATATATATATATACTAAAGTAAACATGTGTAATTCAATATACGATGTGTGATGGGTTCATTTCCTAAAAGAGTTCGATACAAAAACATATGGAGTAGAACTTTAAATACGATGAAATAATGAATTTGCTATACAAACATTTATGTTTCTGCTCTTTGTGCTTCTTCAGGCGAATCTGATTCGCCTGTTGGAGCACATAGGACAGAAACATAAACGTGTTTTCCTAGTGAATACTATTTCACCATGAATATATTTTTCAACATAATTTCCTCCCTTGTCACTGCACTGATTTTCGATGAATCACATAAAAGTGAAAATTTTGAAATTCAGCTGATAACATTTTATGCATCTGTTTGCATTCATGCAGTTGTTGTGGCGCAAACGTTCTTATGCAAATGAATTTTCTCATAAATGCAATCACGTGACAATTTTTGGCGCCAAAAGACTAGCATTTTCGTTTTTTTTTCACGCAAACCGTCGAGATGTAGACACGTCAAGATTCCCGCTTTGTCCACTACGAGGTCAGGGCGACGAGAGAAGCCTGGATGCAGACGCGAAGTCAAAGACCGCAAATTCAATCCTCATCATAAGAGAAAAGAACGAGATGGACTTCACCATTGAGAAGGTCAACCCAAACCAAGAAGAGTATGCGGATAAAAATATCATAATTAAATTTCATATTCTTGGGGTGACGAATGGCCATAATTTTTCTCGGGTGTATACTCTTTTTCGTCTTATCTTGACCTGTTACCGCTTTCCAACACCAGAGAACTAAGAGAATATCATTTCCTTACATACATGTTTTTAGATGTGTCCAACATCAGTCTTACTCACATTGTCTGTCTCAAATTAAAATCGAATATTCTTTTTCGTAATCAATTGTTCCCAGTTAACTGTCGTCATGTACACATTTTTTTTAAAATCAAAAAGGAAAAAATATCTACGGTTTCTCTTCTACTGATTTGTTCTTTGTTTTTCATCATGGAAAAAAACTTTATTCCCTTTTTGGAATCTATTTTCGTGATCCCATTGGTCCTAAAAAGAAGTGTATTCAACCAATGCATCCTCCCGATAGTCACCTAGAGAGCTGAAACATGGAACCTAATCAAGAGACTGACCTTCAAACTGAGAACCATGCTATATGCACATGAGAAAATCATACTGAACCTAACATGGAGAGATCACAAGACTGCACAATTTATCAGGGAGAAAGCAGGAGTCCGAAACATCATAGAATCCATTAGGACACTCAGATGGCAATGGGCTTGTCATATTGCAAGAATGAAAGATAACCGATGGACATCACGACTCACAACATGGATCCTCAGAGATCACATGCGAAACCGAGGCCGACAAAATCCAAGATGGAGAGATGAACTGGACAAATTTAGAAAAAAAATACTGACTCTACAACGCCCGTGAAAGAGAAAAGTGGCGGATGCCGGGGAAGGTCTATGTCCATCGAAGAACCTTAAAAGACTGATGATGATGATGATGATGATGATGATGATGATGAAATGATTAATAGTTTTTTTTCTAGCACCCCGTTCTCTGCAGTTTTCACTTTAGTTGTGTGCGTGCACACACACACACGTACACACTCACTCACACACACACACACACACATATATATATATATATATATATATATATATAAAGACACACACACACACACACACACATATGTATATATATATATATATATATATAGTATATGTGGTACAAATCAGGCTAGCAGTGTAACATAATATGATAATATATCAATAATATAAAGCCACTTCTGATTTATTTCGCAGAGTGCTCGATACATACAACATTTTACTCATGGAGTTGAGTTGTTTTAGAGTAGAGCTGGAAATGAATAGTAGATTGTGGATTCCCTACACAAACTAGATCATGTTTCAGCCCTCTCAAGGCCCAAAGAGGGCTGAAACATGATCTAGTTTGTGTCGCGAATGATCTGACTGCATGATTATAAATTGCATTATATTCCGTTGAAACTCTCATTTGAAATGATCTCCCATCAGCACACAGTTAATATCTCACTTGACCAAGACAACGTAAGTAGAATGAACAATTAAAGAAAAAGGGGCTGCTGCAGGAATGAATATATATATATATATATATATATATATATATATATATATATATATATATATATATATATATATATATATATATCAGCCGAATGATCGCCCGTTGAGGCCCGACGAAGGCAGAAACATGAGCTAGTTTGAGTTGCGAATCCACATTCTACTATTCATTCCCAGCTCTACTCCAAAACAACTTAACTCCAGGAGTAAAAAGTTGTTTGTATCGAGCACTCTATGAAATAAATCCATTACATTTCAGAAGTGACTTTATATTATTGATATATAATTATATTATGTTATACTGCTAGCCTGACTTGTACCGCATATATATATATATATATATATATATATATATATATATATATATATATATATATATAGATAGAGAGAGAGAGAGAGAAAGAGAGAGAGATAGATGGATTGGTATAGTCTAGACAGTTTTACAGCTTTAAACACAAAACACATTAAAAAAATATTTTTCCAAAATTTTTTGTGTATCTTCAGTCACTTATTTCCCAATATCTTATATAATTTTCCTTGGTGTTTTTTTTTTTTTTTTTTTCAAGTGTTTTACACGTACTTTGATATTATGATACTATGTGTAAATTTTCTCTCGTTGGGATCATCAGTTGTTTACCATGTAACCGTTTTGGGGATTTAAAAACGATTTTATACATATAAATAAGTGGTTAGGCATCGTAAGCGCCCAGCGAACCATTTTTCTTTCGAAGTTGATATTTTCGTTGCTTTGAGAGGTGTAATGCTCAGGTTTTTTTATTTAATTTTCAAGATTGAAAACTATGCATCATGGTTCATACTTTGGCTCTAAAAATAACAAAAATGTCAACCTTAAATGGTTCGTTGGTCACTTATCATGTGCGCAGCCACTTATATATATATGTATATATATATATATATATATATATATATATATATATATATATATATATATATATATATACATATGTATATATATATATATATACATACATACATACATACATACATACATATATATATACATATATATATATATATATATATATATATATATATATATATATATATATATATGTAAAGAGGAGGGGGGAGAATGAGAATGAAGAACGGAAAAAATCTATGTCTATATATTTTTGAAAAAGTCTGTCTTGGGGCTAAGTATCGTCTGATATTTAAAATCCAATTTAGGTTTGTGATTAAGAAATATTTAGATACATTTCTTTTTTTCCTTTGGGCAAGTCTTTATCGATCAAGTTTTCTTTCATAAAGAAAAACATTATATGATCACAATATATTGTATCTCACAATTACAGCCCAGGCCTGGAGTGATAACTTTAATTGTTTGGGTATTTTCCCCGCGAATATGTTTTTATTTTTGTTTTGATCTTGTCACCAACGGAATCTCAACAGACTATGTTTGTTAGAAACCGTCAACCAGAACTGTCAACCTCAACACATTCGACATCAACATAGTTTTCAAGTTGGTCCTCCTGGCTGGCTCTTTTTGTACGTATGTATGCAGACTGTAAAATTTAAAAAAAAAGAAAAAAAAAAAGAAAAAAAAAGGAGGTAACTTGACCGCCGGTCGAGTTAGAGGGAAAATTTATTCCCCTAAAAATAATTTGTCTCCACTGGAATACTTATGCAAAAAGATTGACTCCTGTCAAAAATAAAAGAATCGTTTTGATCTCATTGTTTTACCTTTCCTGTTTCTTCACAAGATCATGTAAACAGACTTCATGGACAAAAAAGGTTACATACGAAAAAGAGAAAATAAAAAAGGATTCATTGATATTTTTGTCCTTGAAATTTGTGGGACGAGAAATCTATTTAGGGCGTTTATTTCTGCGCAGTCCGCCACTGATAACGAATCAGTTGAATTTTAAAAAGATCTTTTCAATTCGATTTTTCAATTCGATCAGCAGTCGAGAAAGTTGAACAACTTACACGCCTTAGAAAGAGAAAATTTACGAGACTGAGTTGAGTGATCAAGTTAGGACATAGAGACTGCACAAATAGAGCTAGAGAGATGAAACTTTAAACATATACTCCTACGTCTAGGAAAACGGAATTTTTAAAAAATCCGTCCAATAGGCTTTATTTTGGGGTAGGCATAAATGTACAATGTAAGTTTATGATAAACTGGTGTTATGATTTGTGTTCGGCAGTGTTCACGCTTGTTTTTATTTCAAAATTCAGACTTTTTTTTAGTGATAACAGCCCAACAAAAGGTGAGAGAAGTAATTCATTCATTTTTCAAAGAATTGATCACCCCACCACCACATACTGCCAAAAGACATTAGCCACGTAATATTTGATATTGAGTGACTAAACAGACCAGTTGAAATAGTGATTAATTCCCAGATAATAAAACTTAAAGCAATGTTATGTTCTTCACCCAAAGGTATTGAGAAGGAAAGAAAAAAAAGAAAGTTGTGAATTCATTCAATGAAAAATTACAAAATTAATACAAAATTAATTTATATATATATATATATATATATAGTCTAGACAGCTTTACAGCTTTAAACATTGAACACGTTAGAAAAAACATTTTTCAAAAAGTTTTTGGGTCACTTAAGTCACCTTTTTCCCAATATCTGTTATTGTAATTCATATAATTTTCTTCAGTGTATCTTTAAAGTGTTTTTAAAAAAAATATGTTATCCATATTTTGACATTATGGTACTATGTGCAGTATGATAAAGATGAGAAAAAGCAAGTGTTAGAGATATCATAGAATCCATTATAAAACTCCAATAGAAGTGGACTGGTCGTGTTGCAAGCATCTCACACAACTGTTGGACATCACGGCTCACAACGTGGATTCCCAGAGATCGGAAATATGCAAAATTGTGACCGACAGAAAAAGAAAAAAAAAAGGATGGCATGCTGAACAAACCAAGCTCAGAGGGTATTATGTCCATGACTCCCATGACAGAGAGATCTGGCGAATCTTCGGGAAGGTCCTTGTCCAACGACGTATTTAAAAAAAAAAATCATTTCACTCATTTTTGGCGAGCATCTTCAATCTTATTTACAACCAAATATTAGAAGTATTACTAGTTGTCTGAGGTTACAGGACGATGGACTTTCATTGTTCCACGTATCTTTGACAAGTATCTTTATTATTTTGTTATTGTTTTTTTTTATCAAAGCCAATATCGACTTCCTATTATTATTATTATTATTATTATTATTATTATTATTATTATTATTATTATTATTATTAGTAGTAGTAGTAGTAGTAGTAGTAGTAGTAGTAGTAGTAGTAGTGGAGGTGTAGGATGTCACTTCGGTTACCGGTACGGAAATCGGAATCTGCTGAGACTGTTTACACTTTGGGGTAGAATTCAAGATTAGCGTCTGATATCATTCTGGATAATCTAGATGTTATTGATAAACCTACCTGAATAAGGCCTAAAAAAAGGTCGAAAAAAATTTTTTTTTTTCAAATATAATTTTCAGAAGAGGTTTAGTGAAGAACTGATGCCATTTTGCGGAAAAAAAGAGGCGAAATGCTAAAATAACATTCTGCTTTTGTTTTGTGGCGAGTCGTTATAGAGGTTGCGCACCCCACTTCATCTATTTTCTGCTCTCCAATTTCCTGTGCTTCCCACCATCACGACCTCCGATGACTCAGACTGACATACCATCTTCAGCATTTTGGGACAGGGGACACTCTAAAGCTTTCCTATATAAATTAAGGGTAACTGGTCCTTCGTCTTACGCTGTTTCAGGCCACAAAATTTCTCTTATGAGAACGCACCATTTTCAGAGGGGGGAAACGTAAATATCTTTGAATTTTTTTTCACGGGGATTGACAAGTATATGTTATGAGCTGAAGTTAATTCTCACATGACATTTGTAAAATCTTTGCAGATAAATCATTCTTAGAAAAAAATACAAGAACTTTAAATCACGAGTGTGAAAGTCTTTTTTTAAAATTTTGAATAAGTTTTTGCACAGTTCATAAGAATTTACCATCTTTTTTTGAGGGTAAGGAGACATGCTGCCAAATCAACATGTAAAATTGAAAGATTCAAAGAAATATTGGAATAGAATCTGAATGCGAGAGCAGAACAAAGATAATTTTAAATCAAGGCTCTGGTTTCCATGATTCTAAAAGTGATTCCTCTGTTCTGCAAATTTTTGTGAAGAACATACTCAACCCGACGCGTTTGTGAAAAAAAAAGCTATGTTTTCCTTTTTAAAACCCGTCGTCTGAAATAAACTCAGTTGAAGTTGTAGTTAATCCCAGACAATTTAAAAAAAAAAAACAGAAACGAAAAAGCAAAGAAGAAAAAACAGCGAGCTCCACTTTGAGTCTGATGTCTTATCTTAAAAAAAGGTTAATCCGTTCTTTAATATTTCACTGTCAACTGTCAGGAGCTCCCAGTACTTTCGTGGCTTTTCAAAACAGATTTCGAACGTAGTCTGCGTCTGTCTTACTAAATAAAACTGACTCTGAAAGAAGTATAATCTACTTTAAAAACAGATGAATAAAGATTTGTAAAGAAAAAACAAAAACAAAACGTTCAAGCAAGATATTTATGAAAAATGATTCTTTTTTGTCAAATTCCAGTCCAAATCTCGAATCGGCTCCGTTTTATTTTTCTTTTACTGTAACAAAGATAACAGCAAGAACAAGAGCAATACTCACCAAATCAAGGGGAGTAAACTCATCATTGGTTTTCAGTCCCGTTACATTTTCAAACGTCATTTGAAATCAAGACCAAGTGATCAGCAAGTGGATTTCTTCCCATCTGAACTAATCTGACATGTAAAACGAATCTTCAGAGATTTATGCAAGAATAACGCAAATGCTTATTTCATTCTGATAAATTAAGTAGACGTGCAATTGAACTGGTGTTCAAGTGAAATTCTTTTGGCAAGACATGGAGTTTGATATGGTTTAAGACAATCAACTGAAAGCCCCAAGCGTCGCTCAGCCAGTTTTCAAAATACTTTCTGACAGATTCCACCTCCTGCTGAGTTCATTGAAGCCAGGACTGTTGGGTTCGTCCTTGAATATGTATTTCACGAAGCAGTGAATGACCTGCTCCAACCCAAACACAATCATATTTCCTCTACAACAATAACGTAGAATGACCTGACCGCACGTTGAGATGTCAAAAGTTGGTATCATTCATATCTGTTTTAAACTAAAACTGAAACATGAACAATCTTCAAAGCAAAAAAAAAAAAAAAGAAAAGAAAAAAAAGATTTTAAAAGTACAGAAAACTGAAAAATTCCTCTTTGTTTGGGCCATCACTAGCTAAGCATGATCTGCTCAAAAAACAAAAAGAAATGGCAAAGATTCGGATGAGGTGAGCACAAAAATGTAATACGATTTTCAGCTTTGTCTTCTTATTCGAATCTTATATAAAAAAAACTGAAACGAAACATTCACCGAATTCATTGATATAAAACTACCATATACATAAATATCATTTGCTTAAAGAGAGGCATTCTTTCGCTTTGAGTCCCTATACGTTTTAACTGTCGTCAAAATTGACTACGGATGCACGAAAGGGACCCGAGTTGATTGCAACTAGTCAAACATTAAAACCACGTATTTATTACTATTCAATTATTCAACAAATGTCTATAATATAATCGTCTAACTAGGTTTTTGGTGGGGGAGGCTCAATTTGCGATTTAAATTTATGCTAAATTAGTCCCTTAGTTCATGTCGAGCATCATTTCTTTTGAAAACCTGGACTCTTTCTAATGGTCACTGCCTCAAAAAGGTAAGGGAAGTGACTTATTTATTGATTAATAATCCATTTTCCCAATTGATCATCCCTAACACAGCATGCTGCCAAAAGACATTGGTCACGTGACGATTTAGATTTGTACGCATGTATGTGTGTATGCACAGGTCCTACCAATTGAGACAGAGGGCTTAGGAAGCTCGACCTTCAAGAACAAGATCCCATTAATCTTAAAAAGAAGGGTGTATAACCAATGCATCCTCCCAATAGTCACTTATGAAGCTGAAACATGGAACCTAACCAAGAGACAGATCTGCAAATTGAGAACCATGCAACGTACACGCAAAATAATCATGCTGGAGAGATCACAAGACTGCACAGTACATCCGGAAGAAGACAGGAGTTAGGGACATCCTAGAATTCATTAAAAATCTCAAATGGCAGTTGGCTGGCTATGTTGCACGAATGGCGGACAACCTATGGATATCGCGACTCACGACATGTATCCCCCGAGATCACATGTGCAACCGAGGCCAGCAGAGTATGAGATGGAGAGACAGGCTTGACAAATTCAGAAAGTACTGGCTCCGCGACGCCCACGATAGAGAATTGTGGCGAATCCTGGGGAAGGTCTATGTCCTGCAACGGACGTTGAAAGACTGATGATGATGATGATGATGATGATGATGATGATGATGATGATGATGATGTCAAGAAAAACGTCTCCCCCATAGCCTTTTCCATTTTGGTTACCATATTGTCAATTTGCAATGGAAGTTTATGCTAAATTGATTCCTTAGTCTTTGTTCGACAGCATTTACGCTTCTGAATGTTTTAGTAATCACTGCCCAACGAAGTAACTTATTCATTGGACACCAAATTTTCCAATTTTTCTCGTTAATCACCCTCAACACAGCATGCTACCAAGAGACATTGGTCAAGTCACGGTTTCTCTTGAGTAACAAACCAGACCCGTTTGTTTATTTTCTGGAGCGGTATTTTTCCAAGATCGCAAAAAATAGTGTGGTTCAATTTAGATATCTATGAATATTTATCTAAAGCAAATCGTTTAAGAAAGATCAAACTCTAAATCAGGAGTGGGGTCAATTTACGATTTTGTATTAGCTTTGTTTATTGAAACAGTATTTTCCCGAGGACGTAAAAAAGAGTAGTCTTGCTCATTTAATTCAATATGTAGTATGTTATACTATTTTTTATAATTACCATTTTTGTCAATAATTCGAAAACTATTAGTCAATCATTTATTTATTTACGTTTATTTATCAAAATATTAATATTCATCATGGTTACAGTAGATAATCAAATTCTGATTTTCATTCATGAATTCTGAAATATTCTAATTTTTTTTGTGCACCCTTTTTAACATCGAAAAAAAAAACAGGTGTAAAGGATATCAAAGAATCTGTTAGAAAACTCAAATGGCAATGGGCTGGTCATGTTGCAAGAATGTCAGACCGATGGACATCACGAATCACAGCGTGTTTCCAGACATCATATGCAAAAATATGGCCGGCAAAATATAAGACGGCGTGACAATTTCAGAAAGAATTGGCACCATGATATCCATGATAGATAGGTCTGGCAAATCTTGAGGAAGATTTATGTCCGACGATGGACACTAAAAGGATGATGATGACGATAATGATGATGATGATGATGATGAACGAGGGACAACTTTCCCTACATTGTGCTGAAAGAGCATTAAAAGCTCTTTACAACGGTTAAAGTTATTAGGACTAAAAAGCGAAAAAAAAAAAAATACATGAAACAAAAAATAAAATCGTTGTTTTAAAACTCTAATATAAATGGAAAACCTCCGGGTCATACTATTTTGGTTTCGGACCAAGTGTTAATATTTGTATTTAATAATAATTTTCACAATGAACGACAGGAATGGATAAGAAAAATCTCGAAACTTATTTTGATTACCATATTGTCTTTATCTATTGACATTTTCTCTTTCTTACCGCCTATCTGTATTCACCGTCTACCAAGGACAACGAACCTCTATGGCATTCTCAAAAGAAGAAGAAATCAAGCGAAAAATCACTCTAAGATGGCAAGCCATCGGTAGAGCAAGCTCAATCTTCAAGAACAAGAAAATCCCATTAGCCGTAAAAAGAAGGGTATGCAACCAATGCATCCTTCCGATAGTCACCTATAGAGCTAAAACATGGAACCTAATCAAGAGACTGACCCTCAAACTGAGAACCATGCAATGTGCACATGAGAAAACCATGCTCTATATCATATGGAGAGACCACAGGACAGCACAATATATAACGAAAAAACAGGAGCCTGAGTGAGACATCATAGAATCCATTAGGAAACTCAAATGGCAATGGGCAGGCCATGTTGCAAGAATGGTAGACAGCAGATGGACATCACGACTCACTCCGTGGATTCCCGGAGATCAAATGTAGAACCGAGGACGGCAGAATATAAAATGGCGAGATGAACTGGAGAGGTTCAGAAAATATTGGTTCCGCACCGCCCATGATAGAGAGGTGTGGCGGATCCTGGGGAAGATCTATGTCGAACAACGAACGATAAAGGACTGATGATGATAATGATGAACATTCCTAAACCGTTTTGGTTACTTTTTACTCATTATTTATTGAAAATCATTTAAAAATAATGTTCGTTGGTGACAATGGTGGCGTCTGCTTCCCGCAGTGCATTCCGGGACTTTTTCACCGAATTCGGTGAACAATTAAAAAATGTATCCCAAACTGTAAACAAAAGCATGATGCTCCTTCTTAAAAATAAATAAAATAAAACTCAAAAAATCATATAGGACGTAACTAACCATTCCAAAGTTTTCATATCCTCTCAATCTTCATACAGACTTTTATTGAACTACCTTTAGAAAAAAAGAATTTAATTTCCATTTCAAGTGATTATCTTATTACAAATTACATATAAAATGTAAACTAACAATTGGATCAGCCATAACTAACCATTTTCTGAGGTTACCTCAATATTCTAAACATATTTCAGGAAAATCGTTCATGTTTTCGTTTACAAAACGTAAACAAACAAACGGAAAGCCCATAACTCACTTTTGCAAAAATTTCATTGAAACATTAAAAATTAAAGGAATTATTCATCTTCAAATTAATATAAAATGTAAACAAACAGTCGGATTGGCCATAACTTATCAATTTGATTCCGCAGCTTTCTCAAACATTCTTATCAAATTTCAGCAAAACCGTTCAAGGATTGAATTTTCTCAATTTAAACCAAAAACATGGTTTTTGTCTATAAAACGTAAACAAACAAGCGTAACGCCCATAAATCACTATACCAGAGTCTTCACACATCCCCAACCTTCACACAAGATGTCATCGAAACGTCTTCAAAATTAAAGGTGTTATTTGATTTTAAATTAAAGAAGTCACTCGCTTTAGAAATACGGGCGACGCCATTTCTTTGTTAATTCGGTAGCGATTCATTGTCTCCGTGGGAGTCTGAGAACTTCCACCGAAGATAAAAACACTGGAACAAACTTCTCACAAATAAATATAAACAACTGGAAACTCACTAGCAGAGCACGACCAACATAAACTAAACAGTAAACAACTTCTAGAACAAATAAGACGATTACACGATACATACATGAACTGAAAATAACTCGAGACGTAAGTAAAGAGGCGGAGCACCAGAACACGTACGCCATTTCAACTCGCTATTTTTATGTAGTTCCATGTTATTGACTGGAGAAAGGCAAAATAGTCGGAAGATATTTTCATGGGTCGTTCGATTTTCGTTTCCCAAATTAACACACGTTCCTTCTTGACGACGGAATTCCAAAAAGGGCCATTAAATGCATTGAGTTTTTATGTTTTAAGCTGTTATAAATTAGCAAAATGAGGGGAATCCTGTTTTTCAGGTGGCCTATGACATTCGTTGGGAAAAGTCATATTTGCATGAATATTTTTTAGATTTCAATTCTGCGGTTTAGGTTTGCATAGACTTGCAACACACGCCATTTTTATATCGGAAAGTATATGCCTTTATCAATACACAAACTTCATTTTCTTGGATAAATATTTTTTGAACAAGATATTCTCTTAAGCAATTATTATTATTATTATCATTATTATTTGGAATCTCACACCAGTTACCTGGTGGTAACCGCTGGAGTTTGAGTGACAGCAAGTCTCCTCAAGTCCCCAGCCCTCCTCTCCTAGTACTCATAGGTCGCAGTAATTCTGCGATTTACAGTTTCACACCGGTTGCCCAGTGGTTATCGCTGAAGGCTGAATGACAATAAGTCTCCTCAGGTCTTCAGCTAACGTCTCCTCTCTCTTTCGCATATCGTGACAGAGCTACAATTCGTCGCAGTACTTATATCTCTAGCACCTTCCTCAGTATCCGTGCAGTTCCCAGTAGTGCTGTGGTCTGTACGGTCTCTATCCTTCCTTTAATCCCGATCTCCTCCAGTCTCACCCTCAGCGTTTTGGGGACAGTTATTAGTGCGCCCACTATGACCGGTACTACCCTGGTTTTCATGTTCCACATCTTCCTTAACTCTCTTGCTAGGTCCTGGTATTTTCCCCTTTTTTCACCCTCCTTCTTTTTTACTCTATGGTCTGCAGGCATAGCAACGTCAACTATTTGGCAGGCCTTCCTTTTTTTGTCTACTATTACTAAGTCCGGTCTTCTTGCCTGGATGAGGTGGTCAGTTTGGATGTCAAAGTCCCAGAGTAGTTTGTGGTTGTCATTCTCCAAAACTGCCTCTGGCTTGTGCTGATACCACTTTTCCACATGGTTGAATCCCATTTGTTTGCTTAGTTCCCAGTGTATCATCGTTGCTACTCTATCGTGTCTATGCTTATACTCCTTCTGGGCGAGTTGACTACATTCACTAGTTATGTGGTTTACTGTCTCATCTCTTTCACCGCACATGCAGCATTTGCTGTTTGTCTGTGTTCTGTCGATTTTTGTTTTTATGTAGTTTGTCCTTATGCTTTTGTTTTGGGCTGCCATGATGAGCGATTCTGTTTCTCTCTTAAGGTTCCCTTTTCGTAATCACGTCCATGATTTCTCGTCTGCTACATCTTGTATCTGTCTTTTAAACTCGCCGTACAATTTTTTCCCTTCCCATCTTTCTTGTTTGCTGTACTGTTCCATTGTTTTCTACTTTATTGCTTGTTGCACTATCTCTCGCGCTCTTTATGATTTCTTCACTATTTGTTTGCACATATCTTTCTAGGACTTCTTTAGCTCTCTGGACACAATCTTCTATGCTGATGAGCCCCCTGTCACCTTCTTTTCTCTTAACGTATAGTCTATCTGTATCATCTCTAGGGTGTAATGCTTTATGCATCGTGATAAGTTTCCTTGTTCGCCTATCCATTGATTGGAGCTCTTCCTTTGTCCATCCTAGGAGTGGTCCTGTATACCTAACTACTGATACAGCCCAGGTGTTCATTCCTTTTATTAGATTTCTGCTGTTTAATTTGGTTTCTAATATTTTCCTTATCCTTCTGAGGTATTCTCTCTTTTTTTTCTCCTTCATCTCTTCCCGTTTTATCGTGTCACATTCAAGGACACCTAGGTACTTGTATCGGTCTTGTGCGGTCAATGCCCTAATCTTGCTGTTGTCTGGGAGTTCAATTCCTTCAGTCATTGAAAGCCTTCCTTTGTGCATCACCATGATTGCACATTTTCTATTTCAAACTCCATTCCTATGTCCTCACTATATTCCCCTACTTCGTTGAACAGAGTCTCAAGCTCTCCCTGTTTATATCGTCCATGTACATTAGGTGGTTGACCTTTCCTTTTGTTTTAGAGAAATGGTATCCTTTGCTGTTTTTCAGGATTCTGTTGAGTGGTATCATTGTTAGAACAAATAATAGTGGGGACAACGAGTCTCCTTGGAAGATTCCCCTTTTTATCCCTACCTCTGCTAGTTTGTCCCCTGCGGCTGTCAAATCTACTTTCCAGTCTTCCATCGAATTACCAATGAATTTAACCACTGGTTCGCTAATTTTGAACATTCTAAGGCATTCGAGTATCCAGCTATGTGGAATCATATCGTACGCTTTTTTGTAATCTATCCATCCCATTGCGATATTCTTTCTCCTTTTCCTCACTTCTCTTAAGATCATCTGGTCTATGTAGAGTAAATCGTTTGCCCCTTTGGTTCCTATCCTACTGTTCTTCTGGTAGTAGTCCCCTTCTATCCATTGACATGTATATTCTCTCTGCTATTTGCCCGGTCAGGATTTCCCAAATAAGTGGTAAGCACGTGATTGGTCTATAGTTGCTTGCTATGTTCCCCTTTTCTGGGTCTTTTTGGATGAGGGTGGTTCTGCCTTTAGTCATCCATTCTGGTGCCTTGCCTTCGTTTAGACAATTTTGGAGTAGGTGGGTGAGTCTGCCGTGTAACGTGGTGAATTTCTTGAACCAATACCCATGGATCCCGTCAGGACCCGGTGCTTTCCAGTTGGCTACTTTCCTAAGAGTATGTTTCAGTGTGGTTTCATTCAGTAATATTGGTTCTCCCTTGTCTATATCTTCAAGTTCTTTTCTCATGTTTCCTAACCATTGCGGTGTTACGTTGTGTCTTTTTGGGTGCCCCCATATGCTATTCCAATAGTTCTTGGCCTCTGTGGCATCTGGTTTCATGTCCTGCCTTCTTTCCCCATTTAGATCTTAGTAAAACTTTTTCTCATTGTTTTGGAATGTGCGGTTTTGTGTGTATTGGGCCGTTCTTAGTCTGTATCTTTTCAGTCTTGCCTCTTTGGCTAATCTCTTCTGGTGTAACTCTTCGACTACAGTTGCGATGCCTTTTTGCATTACCTTGTATTTGTTCCAAAGTCTTACTCGTGGTCTGTCCGTGTGTGGTGTATTTCTAAGCAGTACTTCATCTCTCTGTAGTTGGGAGATCTGCCTTTGTAATCTTCTTTCCCAGTTGGGTTTCTCTTCCCTATTATTGCTTGGGGTCCTATCATGTGTTGTGAAGCTTTGTGCTACCATTTTCGCCCCAGCGTAAATTAAGTTGTTGAGTTCTAGGAGGGTGTTCGTTTCTATGTGCTGCAAGAGGCAGTTGACCTGTTCGGTCACTTCTCCGACTTTCTTTCTGTCTTTGTCTCTCAGGGAGGGGAGTGTTGTTTTCTCTCCTCGCATGATTTCTTTCAAAGCTTGTATTCTGGTTTTCTCTTCTTTCGTTGGTGCCTCGACGTCACCCTCTGGTGCATAGTTTACTGTGAGGGTCTCATGGGGAACTCTTCCAGTTTTGTTGTTGGTACTAGTTGTGCTAGGGGGGGCATTCTTCAGGTGTGTCACCTGAATCTCTCTCTACGTTATTGCGCATCTCTAATAGTTCAGTCTCAGACAGCCATTTCTTCTTTTGGATTTGTTTTACTTGGTCAGCAAGGCGTTGGTTCGATACTTCCACAGCAGATTTTTCCCTCCATATTTGGAGCATACGCTCCCTATAAGATCGCACTGAAGGTTTGCTTTTAAAGTAACAATACATAGCTTGTTTATTCTCCTCCCTTGACCATTTCTTTCTCTTGTTCTTTATAGCAGTCACTCGGTGAGGACAACGCCTTTCCAGGTTGTCATTAGAGGTATATGAGTTTTGGCCAACAGTAGCTGTGTGACGACTGTGTCCCTCCTGAAGGCCATTAAAGGTGCACAAGCCGGACTTTTGGCCAGCAGTCACAGGATGACGACCGGGTCCCTCCTGGTGGCTAACAAGGGAACACATGCCGGTTACGACACACAAATCTTGGATCTGTGCCCCGTTTTTTGCGGTAAAATGGTTTGGTTGTACTGTCATGATTGGGGTTTTTGGTTCTTTGAGGTGGCACCAGACCTTGGTTAAGACCGATGTGATTCAGAAATAACCCAAGAGCCCCACCGGCCCTTTTTGGTTCTTTTAAGGTTGCACCAGACCTTGGTGGGTTCGTTGAGGCCAATGAGCTCAGTGGCACCTTCAGAGTCCCACCAGCTCTTACCACCCATGGTATAATCTTACAAGGACAGGCCATTCCGCTGCACAGATATATCTATTTGGTGGTATGACGATCCCCTCCTAACTTCAGACCTAAAAATCACTAAGCTTCGTCTGGGTGAAATTAAAAGCCTTCAAGATCATACGTCTCCCTTGAATCTTCTAAGTCTTGACTAAGTATAAGTCTCGCTATCTGTGTTTTTTTTCCAATGGTGGATTTCACCATGCCAATCTATTTCTACTTAAGAGTGGGGGGTAGACAGGCTTCATTCATTCATACACGAGGGTAGCTAGGCATTACTTTTCTATCGGACACCTCAATCTCGACGGGATGGGAAGAATTATTAATTTAATTTTAAATTTTAAATGTAATTCCACTTACCCACGTGCAGGTTCAAAAAACAACAGACTATTATTATCATTATTATTATTATTATTATCAATAATAATAATAATAGTGATAATGATAATAATTTTACATACTACGTACAAAACTTGTATTTCTCATCTTCAATCAGAGTACAAGTTGGAGTGATGATTGACCCTGCTGCAGCCAGGCTTCTTTTGCCACTCTTGTCAAGTGACTATTACAAATTGTCAATAAGAACTGTCCAGATGGATTTCTTCAGTTTTCAAGCTGGTGCAACTGGCTGGCTACGTATTTATGTATCAAAAGAAAATTCAAACAATTACTCATTATGTTTAGAGAAAATGTTTCATTCTTTCCCCAATCCCCCCAATCGTTTTTTTTTAGTGGTGAGTTCAATTTGCAATGTGAATTCATGCTATACTCATCTCTAGTTTTTGCCCGATTGTTCTTTTGAAACTTCAGACTCTTTAGTGATCACTACCCCAACAAAAGGTGAAAGAAGTAACTCAGTTATTAATCACCCCTTTTACAATTTTCTTTTATTGATCAACTCCAGCACAGTATGCTACCAAAAGACGTTGGTCACGTGATGTTTTCTATTGAGTGACTAACTAGACATGTATTTTGTTAGCAGTCAAATATTGAAATTAAGACTGGGATAGTAGTGGCGATCATTGACTTGACTCAGCATCACTGGTCGATTGAGTGCGAACATTATCAGCTGGTCCAAGATAAAACTACTGATACATCTAAAGAAATAAATTGAAAAAAAAAAACCCCTCATACTTTTCTTGATTTATTCAATTCAACCAAATCCTTTTTAAATGTCAATCATACCACGCTATTGAACCCACTTGCGTTTTGGCCCGGGCGGCATTCCATATGAGACCCATCTCTTCCAAGATCGTTATTACTGTCCTCCGCCGAGTGATTCCTGGTTTGTCTTTCTTTCTCTCTCTCCAGTTCGGGTCCACCTTATGGTAACTTTGGATATTCATTCAATGCGCGTTCTGGAGTCATGGCCGAGCCTCCGTGACCAATGTTTCTTAATCTCAAGAGACATTTCCCAACTATCTTCCCTCATGTACAGTCCCTTAGTAGAGATCTTGTTAGGCCAGTAGATATAACACATATTTCGTAGGTTACTATTGTGGTAGAAGTCGAAATTATATAAAAATATTAACCGATCAAAACTACACAGACAGGTTTTAATTCCATCAAAACATTTCCCAGACATCGTTTGGGTTGCCATGTCTAAACATAAAAAAGAGGATGTTCCCGGTCACCATCATAGTTGTCAACACACATAAATATTGAAGTGACAGTGGCTGGGTTATGGTTGGAAAATAGTTAAAATGACTCAAATGCAGGTAAAAAAATGCTATCGTAAAAGAAAAAAGACGCAAGATAAATAGTACACTTTTCACATTTCATTTATGACTATTATACCGATATGAAATAGAATTAATACGCGTGACTGAAGAACAAGAAGAAGCAGTACGTGACACTTCCTGAAACCTGAAATTGCCAAGTTGAAACCACCGTACTGGCCTCTCGACATTCCAGTTTCTTGTTTTTTTTTCCCCAGTGAAGACAATGGCGGAAGCTGAATTGTTTAGCAATTCTTCTGCTTGATTTAGAAGAGTTGCGCCTGCAGACGCTGTCTTCAAATGTATCCAGTCTATCCAGTGAATTTGTGCTGGAAATATGGACAACAACGAAAGCTGTAATCTCACAGTGCCAGAGCTCCATCCATCCGTACTGTCCAAAAGCGGAATAGAAAGAGAAGAAAAGTTCGCTTCACCCCCTTCACCTTACATCGGAAAAATAAGTAGACGTATTGACTTCACGGCTTTTGATTCTGTTTTGACGGTTACTTTATTTAACAGTACTTATTTCTTTTAAAAATAGCCAGACTGACTGCCATTATATTTGGGGTGCAACTCAATATTTCTGATTGATCAGCTCCAGTCATATTTTTCGACGTCTATACTCCCTATTTCACATGACTAATATCTTCATCTTTACATTTGTATCACGTTTTAGTCGATATATTATTAAGCCATCTTCATCTCCCCACACTCAGATGTGAAAGTCTCATAGGGGACCCTGGGGACGGTTGCAACAAGGGACGGTTGCGACAAGTCTTATTCCTTCTATCAGAAACATGCTACAGTGATGACAATCAAACTGCACATGCACACTTGGATCCTCAAGGAGATTAGAAGACACATTCAACATCTGCTGTTGCATTGATTGAAAATAAATAAATAAACAAATAAATAGATAAACGTTGTTTTGGAGGCATCAAAGTACTTTTTTAATGAGCCATATTTTTGTCATACTGTCCTGAACGTTTGCATGAAATAATCAAAACTTACTTAACTTGGATTAATGTTTTATTGTCTTTCAAGTTACATGGTTAACATGTGTCAAAGTCAATGTGTGTAGCTAGCACATAATGTTCTGTCATGGCTGATAGAGTTAGGACGTTTGCAACGGGATATTAGCTTTGTCATTTTTACATCACTTGACCTCTTCCATTCAAATAAATATCGTGAACGATATATCACATGTAATAATCTTAAAATGGCGTGGGTAATTAGAAGACGTACGTAAGTTTGATACATAAAGATTTGGTCGGTCTAGTCCAAACAGTCTCTGAGTTACCAAGAGAGATACGATGAGTTTTGCAACCGCCCCAGTCTCCTTTACTTGTAGAAGTAAGACCCACTGATGGAAATGGGCTTTAAAAACTAGGTGCAGGGTAATTTCTCCATTAGCAGGCATTGAACATAAAAACAAAACCTGGAAATTGAGAAGTAGGTATACACCATATCCCAGTGTACCCCTCCCTCATATCCAGCTCTGCTTTTAACAGGAAATAGACATTGCATTGATCGCTGATACACGGTGCATTTACGGTGAAAATAAGTTATCTTGAATTGCCCTGGGTTTGTTTATATAACCCTTGTTGAGATAAATAAGTGTGACTCTCTTCCTTGCGTCCTTCCAGGAACAACAATAACCAATAAACTGATCTTGAAGATATGTTTTCGTCATAAAAGATACGACAAAACCTAATTCAGGCAGGCGCTTTTATGTGCACTAACAGCATTATATATATACGTTAATTTAACACCCATAATACAAAGTTGAGACAAGAATCGACTAAATACACCCCAAGACATAAGACAACATCTCTTGACTTATAATTTGGCTTTCAGAAAACAAAATTGAGAAAGGAATCGACAAATTACACCAGACAGCCTTTGACTGCTGGTTTAAAATAACATTAGTTTATCCAAGCCGTCAAAAATGACGGCTGCATTTTAATGATTTTGTAAGTGCATTGTATCTTAAAATATATCTTAAACACTATGAAGCTTGCCGGAATTTACGCATTTGAAATAAATAAATAAAAATGGATTAAAATTGGACAAACACATTAAAAAATGCGTAAAAGAAGCTACACTACAATTAGCATTTAATATTTATCTCCCTCGAAAAATGTGACGGACAGGAAATATAGCCCATCACTTAACTTCGTATATCAGTAATTTTTTTAAACTTGTAACAATTGATTTAACTTCTAGCAATTAATGATTAATTTGTAACGTGTTACACATACTTGAATACGAAACAGGAATTATACATAATTTAGTATTAATGTCAGTTCTTTTGATCCCTTCTATTTTATTCGGAATTGTGAACCAAAATGTCAACATAATCAACGTAGGTGTCTTCAGTTTTTTGGTGAGTTTGGATGGCAGGCCGGCTATCCATGAATGTAGGTGTCACGCGTACAGGCCACTCCAATAGGGCTAGGAGGTGGAAAATTTAGACATTTACATTTTTTTTTTCAAAAACCCACCCCCAATAAGTATTTACTGTATGGGTTCAATCTACAATGTAAGTTTATGTTGAATTGGTCACTTAGTTTGTATCGGACTGCACTGACGCTTGTTTTTTTGTTGTTGTTGAAAAATTTGAGCTTTTTTAGTGATCACAGCCGAGATGATTAATTAATTTATTTTTGATTCTTTTTCATTTTTTTAATTGATCACCTTTAACACAGAATTCTGCTAAAAGACGTTGTTTTTATTGGGTGATTAACCAGACCTGATATGCTTTATTTTCACCAAGATGAAATATCTTAGTGGATTACCGAAGAGGAATTAGGAATTGTTTTCGCCCTATGAATAAACATAGGACGAAAAAGACAAGAAAATCAAGATAAGAATGTTCCTCGTTAATGGAAATTTGAAGAGCGCCCCCCTCTTCGCTCCAACATTTTGTGTGATTTGATGAAAAAGGAAAATTTGCAATAAATTGAATAGAATGCTTCATCACTTAATTGGGCGAAAAACAACATCAAAGGCTGAATTATTATTTATGTATTTCATATACGTAGGAATACATTTTTGTTATCTCACGATGTCAGTAGAAACGCAGTCGGTGAACAATGAATTATAAAGCTTTTGGTTCAACCCCCCTCCTTTAAGAGCCGTTCTTTTTTAAAATAGCCCCCCGCCCCGCACTCAGCTACGCTTTGACTGTCTTATATAATCCAGAAATAATGAAAGAGTGTAACAGAATTATTACAGCAATTACTCTATTACAATTGTTTCAATGTCGGTAATTGAATTGTTTATATTGAATTGTCTACACTACGAGCCATCAACCAAAACTGTCAACATAGGTTTCTTCAGTTTTTAAGCGGGTCTATATATATATATATATATATATATATATATATATATATAATACGTAACTAAATGGCTGAAATTTTCAACATTTATCATTAATTTGCAATGTAAGTTTATGCTAAATTGGCCCCTTAGTTGGGGTCCAGAAGCATTCAATCTTGTTTTTGTTTTTTTTAATTGAAAATTCAGATCTTTTTGAGCAATCACTGCCCAACAAAATGCGAGATAAGTAAGTTATTTATTAATCACTGCCCTTTTCAATTTTTCAATCGATCACCCCCAATACGGCATGCTGTCGAAAAACTTTGGTCACGTAACGATTTCTATTGATCAACCAATCAGACTTGTATTGTTATTAAACCCGAACGAGTTGATGAAAAACATTTCTAAGATGACTACAATGTCTGTTTCCAGCACTTTAGGTTGTCAGAAATATTCCATGTACTAAAATAGTGAGTTAGATTGGGAATTGTATTGGGATATTATGCAGGCACACCTATGTCCGTTGCCTGATGATAAAAAAACCCTCAAAAAACATTAATTTTACACAATAAATATTTTTCAACATGATTTTTCGTCCTTGTACTTAACCTAACACCTCTCAATGAATCTCATAGAACAAACATTATACAGTTAAGATTTCGGATGAGAATTCAGCTAATAGCTATTTGTCAGTCGACGGACTTATCGATCCACCCTCGTCATCATAGAGTTAGTTCGTAAAAGAGGAAAAAATACTTTAGTGTACTCACAGAGGATTTCTGAGCAGATTAAGATCATGTTCACGTTTTTGACAAGAATTTTTTTCATCGATTCTGCGATAAATGACAAATCTGTCACAAGAAGAATGGAATCGAGTTTTAAAATTCTTTCAAAAATAGAATTAACCTCAGAGAAATTCGATTCGAAAGAAAAAAAAAGAAGGAGTTAATATAATGATTAATTTACCGGATTTTGAGGAAATATTGCTCACTTTCCACTGGAAACTTAGTGGAAAATGCATTTATTCACCAGGGGGTCGCTTACGGGTGAAAACAGTTTAAATGTCAGGTAGTTGAATGTCTACCTCTATCTACCATCTACTGTCAGCAGCGTGTTTGTTTTTAATTTTAAATTTTTAATGGATGACAGGAAAGGTCAACAGACGATCAATATTCTGTCAACACCTACTCGTAAATGTCAGGGGAGGTAAATCACATTTCTGGATGACGCGCTACCGTGTCTGGCAAAAACTATTGTATGTAATTGAAAAACAAAATAAAACAGAACAATGCGAAACAAAAACATTATCAAATTTCTTTTCAAAAAGTCAGGTACATTGAAATTTAACAACCCTTCTGTTCATCAATAGGTAGAACACCATTTCTTCGCGATACCAATGTTCAATAAGCATAATCTATATAATAAGCAAGAAAGTTTGTCTGTTCGATCGTTTGTATTGAAACAACGCCACCGTTTGTCAAAGAATCTCTGCCATTTCTGGCACGGAGGTCTAGATGCATCCTACAATGATGCACGAAAAAAAAACCGGTTCAGGTCTTCTAACTATTAATATTTGACGAAGCCATAAATTTTCCTGTTCAGATGTTTCTCCCGGAAGCGGAAGAATCAAGGGAGGTAATTCCATTCCTGTATTTAGATGTTTCTAGATTTTTTGAATCTAAAATTATGCGATCTTCCCTCGCTGAGAGTTGAAAAGTCAAGTTTCGAATAGAAGCGGTCAAACAGATTATCGCATTATTGTTGTAAACACCACCATGCCAATATAAAAAAGCCACGTGCAATAGTTAGGAATTCGACAAAAAAAGTCAGACTTTCACAATTAACTGTTTAGATCTTTCCTTTTTAATCATATTTTTACGTCTACACATCAGATATTGTTATTTAGGTTTATTTTGTTTCAATTTTGCATGTTGACGTTTATAGGTCGGATATTGCTATAGATATCATCATTTCGATTATATCTTTCTTCTGTTTCAGACCCTTTTTTTACTCAATGTCAACTATTAAAAATGACTCATTTTCTATTATATTTTCAACTCAGATATTGCCTTTGATGTGTCTTCTTTTAAATAAAATTGTTTTGATATTTTTTCTGACTCAATTTTACGTATAAAAAGCTACGTACTATAATTACAATTTTGCAACACAGGAAACGATACATTCAGCGCAGGTAATTCTCTTCCAGTTTTTAGATGATTTTTGACACAATTTCAAACGTGGGAAAATAAAGCGCAATAATTAAAAAAATGAAACACAAAGGAATTTTGTCTCGACATAATGCTTCGTAGGCTTCTTTTTTTAATCAAAATTTTTCTGATTTTTTCAAAAACTTTTTTTCACCTCTAGACGTTGGATTTATAATTTTAGGTTTCATTATTTTCCCCCGATTTTTGAATGATTTTTACGAATAAAAAAAGGTCACGTTGTAATTATATTCCTCCCTTTTTCAAATTGAATTTCTCAACAAGTTTTGGGACTCAATTTAACTTTGCAGCAACTCTCTCTCTCTCTCTCTCTCAAGGTTGTGGGACTTGACCTGACATGTCCATGTTTCTCTCACAGCCAACTCTACATGTTCATGTGTTCAGTTGCATAACAATTTAGGATGAGAAAAAATGCAGACAGTAAAATATCAAGATGGTATTCTTTCGTTCAATATATTGCAACTAGTAGAGGAATCCGGTTAATAATTAGCACAGTCTCGAAAAGCTTCATGTATCATAGCAGCCTGAAAAAAAGAGTATGTATGTGCATTCAAATGAAACAGAATGAGCATACAATTGTTTACATGAATAAGCAGAAAATTTGCTATCAGTTTCATCGTTTTAGTTAAACACAAAATAAATGTTTTTATATATTTGAGACCTGGGCAATGCCGGGTAACTCTGCTTTTCAGAATTAATTCGACGATGAATTTAAAAAACAAAAAAAAAAAACAAAACAAAAAAACATAATCAAATTTCCATCTGATGTATGAAAAAAGTGTGCCTGGTATTCTAATAATAATAATAATAATAATAATAATAATAATAATAATAATAATAATAATAATAATAATAGTAGTAGTAGTAGTAGTAGTAGTAGTAGTAGTAGTAGAAATGAAACGAAACAAAAAACAAAACAGTGAAAAACTTTCTAAACAGAAAATATCTTAGTTTTCGTACGTTTCTTATTTTCCAATTCAGAACCAATTCAAATTAACAGGTTGCAGGATCGAATAAAATTCCAACGGATTTAGTTTCTTTTGGGAATTATCTTTATAGAAATGTAATATTGTTGGATCCCAAAGAATATTTTGTTAGAATAGGGGTATTGACTTGAAAAAAAGAAAAAAAATACGATAAGATTTTTTTTTTACAAAATACCCGTGTTATAAGAAAATTAATTCAGAATTGAATAAAACCCCTTTTCACAGAAAACGGTTCATTAGCATATTTTCGGCGGAATTTTAAAACGTATGTGTAAATTTGGCCGATATATCCCGATGCTATTTCTACTAGTTCACTGGTTTGTAAATGTAAACAAGTTTTCAAACCTGTTTATCTCCAATTTTATATTTTCTTCGGAAATGATTTTTGTAGATAATTTTCTATAATTATCATTCTATCAATAACACTTGGATCATTACGGTACGATTAATAGATTTCAAGTTGAAGACATTTCAATCGTCGCTTTTTGCCAAGAATTCGTTTAGTACAGTACTACAGTTATCATTTTCATCAGTCTTTTAACGTCCGTCGTTGGACATACACCTTTCCTAGGATTCGCCACTCTTCTCTATAGTGGGCGTCGCGGAGCCTGTACTTTCTGAATTTTCCTAGCTCGTCTCTCCATCTAATACCTTTCCAGCCTCGGTCGCGCATGTGATTTCTGGGGAACTATGTCATGAGTTGCGATATCCATCGGTTACCTGCCATTCTTGCAACATGGCCAGCCTATTGCCATTTGCGTTTTTTTAATGGATTCTATGATGTCCCTGACTCCTGTCTTCTCCTAGATGTATTGTGGTACTGTAGGAGTGAATAAAATCATTGAAAGGCATGAAAGCAAGAACAAAAACAGTTATGGAAGACCGAAATAAATCTGATCAACATTTGGTCTATTTTCAGCCTTATCCCAAGGCGTTTTTACATGAAATAAGAGTCTTCTTCGAAAATGGGATGCGTGTTCGAATCTCGTTGGAAACTATTTCGTAATTGATTTTGGGTCTTTGATTAGTTTACTTTTCATCTCATTATTGTTGCCTTTTTATCTATTTTAACTATTCAGAATCAATAAAGAACATGCTTCATCTAAGAATTTCAACAACATTTAGATTATTGTGATTACCCTTTCCCCAAATTATGCTATTGTCCAACGCTGCAAATCTGCCTTTTAAAAGTGCTTGCTCAATAGCAAAAGTCGAAGAAAAACTAGAATGCCAGATTCTCTTGATCGATGTTGTTTCATGAATATTCAGTGCTCAGATAAGATATTAAACCATGGAAAGCAGTGAAACAGTTTTAAGTGACGTGGGTGACAGTAAGAACGACAACAGTTGTGGAAAATAAAAGAGATTGAAATAGCACAACCCAAGCTGCAGTGATCACAATGCAGTACGATGAAAAGATACATATAAAGAAAACGACTTTATTAAGATGAAAACATAACGAAATTAGATCTCGTTGTTTAACTTACGACTCACAAACACACAATCACACACTCTCTCCCCCTCTCTTTCTGTCTTTCTCACTCTCATTCTCTCATTTGTCTTTTTACCTTAAAACACAGTAACTAATTTGGGAACAGGAACACACTTGAGAATAAACCAAAGGCTGAGCATTTTTCCTGGAATAGCCGAAATAAGGCGGTATTCTTTCTTCCAGGAAGTTATCCCCTTTTACTGTAAATGGCAAAAATTCATAGAAAAGGCCAAAACTTTCAAGAAAATCCCAACTGTTATTTATTCAGATGAAGCTAAGAGATAAAAAACACAGTCCAGCAAAATCTCCTGATGATCAACATGTGTTCATAAGAACTCAACTAAGTTAAATACATTCATTACAGATTTTTATTTTACACACTGAAATAACCTTGCATTCTCCCCTCTTTTACAAAAAATAACATTTCTTATATTTGTTATAAATTCATGTAAACATAAATAAATTCTGTCGGAGTTTACACACAATAAACTTTACCACTCATTCATATGTGATTTGTCTCTCATTGTTATCAAGTTCCTTCTTTTCCCTTGACTTACCTGATTGATAACAGCCATGCCTCTTTTTAAATAGTAATAAATACGCACCCTAACTATCTCTGTGGTAATCTACTGATACAATACTATAAAATTTATCTTAATGGAGTCAATAGAACTTACAAACCACCATAGAACAATATTGTCTTTCATCATCATCATCACCTCATGATCATCATCAGCAGCCTTTTAGCGTCTGTCGTTGGATATATATCTTCCCCAGGATTTGCCAGATCTCCCTATCATGGGCGTCGCTGAGCCAATACTTTCTGAACTTGTCTAGTTCGTCCTACCGTCTCAGAATTTGTGCAATTTCGCATATGATCTCTGGAGATCCACTGGTACCTTAGTCACTTCAAAGTGCCCTTTTTAGGACCCCCAATACACTTATCCAAGCACCTCTTCCACTTTTAAGAACAGTCAGCAATGTCCTCTTTCGGGATCACCATCAGCTGCCTCATAGCATTCTCTTCAATCCTGTGCGCGGTCTGGATTCATTTTGGGGAAAGCCATACGTCGCAGGGAGACAACTCTAGAAAAGGTTTGATAGACTTGGATGATACAATGTTCAGCCAAAAAACTCTGCTCCCTAAGAACTCAGAGACATGATGGATAGGCAGGCCCGGTCATTGTGACTGCGACAGTCACGAAGCACCCAGGTACACCTAATGACGCCCAACTGCCGACTGAGTAATCTCAAGAGAGAGTGTCTATTTATGCATACGCAGAAAAATCCCCTACGATTGGTTGCTAAGTCATATCAAGACACACAACTAGTTTTCGATATATTCAAAATGGCTGGATACTTTCCGCAGAGACCCCGTAATGCTATCATAAGTAGTAAATCAATTTACTGATACAGATATAAGTAAGAACGAAGACAGTTGTGGGAGATATAAAGTAATTAAGGTGTGATATATTTGATTACATGGTTTGACCTGATTAGGTAGGTACTTTGTAAGGTTAAGCCACGCTATCGAATATATGTTAGACGTAGTCCAATAAAATCAAAGGAGTAATCAAGTCACGTGAATTTATGTATACGTGTAATTAAGTCTTTTTGGTGATGTGCAGACATAAAAGAGGCTATTCGGCCATTCGTTCTGGCGAATTTGGAGTTTCAGGAGAATTGGTCGGCCATTTGGACAGTCAGCAGCCAGCCACAGCGAGTAGAACCGGGCAGTGCCAAGTTGCGTCAACGTCAGCAGAAATGTGAGAGTCATCTCTTGGGTCTTGCCCGACCAAGAAGAAACTTCATCTCTCATTCAATCCCCCGATCTCTTTTTCAACCAAAATTCTAAATAAAGCGAAAAATCAACAACCAAAAAACTAAAGATATTTGAGTTGTACTTCGATGGTCTTAGAACCAAGACGTCGATCAACAGCCCTTAAAGGAGTATGAAGATGAAACAGTTTATTACCTTGGTATTCGATGATGAAATATGAGGAAGAGATAGCTTATAAATAATGATAGTGATGACGACGATATTTGAATCAAAGAATATTTTATTATATCGGTGTTTTATAAACTTGGTTTCATTACAAAGGTAACTGCCTAACATCATAGCTTATGTAACCTAGTAATAAGACCTCCCTACATGAAACTGGATTTCAGGTTTCATTTTTAGAAATGGATTTCAGGTTTCATTTTTAGAAATGGATTTCAGGTTCAAATCTTGTTGGGGACTGCTGATTGAGCCTCAAATATTCTGAACCAATGAAGCTTGTGATAAGAAAGAAGCATGATAACGCATATACTGTACCTTATTATTGATACTGGTACAACTTACGTAGACATAAACCTAGCTTAGGCTTACTGGATTTCTCAAGAAGCACAAGTTAACTGTACTGTGTGACAGAAATAAGTATATCAAGTGAAAAAGCAAAGACAATATGTCTACTGATACATGTAAAACAAGACGTAGAATTAATGTAAGTACCACAATAATTAGTTGATCTTTGGTAGAATTTTAAAATTTAGGAGTTGTCTACCTTATAATTTTCCAATGCTAATTATTACAGTTATTTTTCGTTTAAAGGTAAAACTTTCAGGCTATCACTTTTCAAAACACTTCCAGTTCTATAGAGTCTACACAAGTAATGTTTATATCAGAATTTTCTCTAATCTTTCTTCCTTTTTAATAGCACATAGATTTTGACGATAAAGTTAACTTTTTTTACAAGTTTGATTTTTTTTTTCGTCTCAGGTGTCGATTTCCAATCGAACGCCATATCCAAACAACCATCACGAACCATCAAAGTTACCAGACGAGTGAATCCTGGATTAGTGAGGTTCAACCTGTACTTTATCCTGATTTCCATAATTCGATTTCTCCATTACACTTATAAATATTATTTTATTTCTGTAGGATTCCAATGCATGCCGCCATTTAAATTATGGATGTTTTCCTGTCGCTTTAAAGATAAACAGCAATTTGCAGTTAAATGATTTGAAACGATGCCAGAGAATTATCCAGACGAATTCATTGAGTGGATTCATAACGTCTAATCACTGAGCTTCATCATGTTTGAGAAAAAATAAAACAAAACAAAACAGGTCAGTTTAGTCACTCAATAGTAACCGTCACATGACCAATGTCTTTTGGCAGCATATCATGTTGGGGGTGATCAATTGAAAAAAATGAAAAAAACAGGGTTGATTAATGAAAAAGTTACTCCCTTTTTGTTGGGCTGTGATCCCAATGTGAGAAAGGTCTCAATTTTCAAAAAACAACCCCCCCCCCCAAAACAAGCAAAAAACAAAAACAAACTTGAATGCTGCCGGACACAAACTAAGAGACCAATTTGCCATGAACTTACATTGAAAAACGAACCCCGAGTAAATGTTTAAAGTTTCAGCCCCCACACTCCATTGGTGCGGCCTGTATGTGTTATAGAGAGATATCCAGCAAGCCGGCCAGCCAGACCAGCTGAAATACTGAAGAAACCTATGTTGACTGTTTTCGTGACTGTTTTTCGTTGAGGGTTTCTAAAAACCCTACTGAGTGGATTGATCATCTGGAGAAGCCCGAAGAATGTATAAGTTGAGACACAGATAAAGGCAACAAGAATAGGGATACTAGTCTAAAAAACTCAAGGAATAAAGATAATGACTTGTATCAGTATTCAAGACAGTTTTAGGAAGGCCAAAGATTGTATTGGCCAAAATTTCGTACTGAAAACAACTTACCATCACAGTCAATAATTGAATAGCCGTAGCGTCAAAATTTGAAGTCTTATAAAAAGATTTCCATCGTAGATTAAATATGATCAGAATAAATTCCATTTATGACATCCCTGGAGTTTTCCACTGGGAAATATCTAAAATAGAATAAAAAAAACATCTAGAAACATCTGGATTCTGGATGATCCAGATGTTATTGATAAACCCACCAGAATAACTCCCCAAAGCATTTTGCTCTAAAACATCTTTAGAGAAGTAGAATACTGTTGCCAATTGTCAAGTCAATGGACAGAACGGTAGGGCCAGGAGCGCTGAAACACAAAAAATGCTAAAACTGCCAGGATAAGGCCCCCATATGTTCAACAAAAGCTTTTTTCTTCCAAAAATTAAAAGAAAAACAAACACATTTTTGAAGGGGTCTTGTGGAGTACAAATGCTAATTTTCAAGTCTGCAAAACAAAGCGGTATGGTCAGGAGAGCTGGTACACACAAACACATAAGCATTAACTACGGTGTTTCAATTAGAATGCTTGTCTGGATAAGTAAAAGAATGATAACAATGACTCATCTCAGAATATCAGACAATGAGGAAAGCTAAACACTGCACCTAAAACAATGAGATAAAGAAGAATGGATGAGAATGTAAGTTGAACTGAGGACAAGGATTTAACTCTGAACATCCGACAATAATTGGTAGGTCAAAGAGTACATCAGATAAGCACCGTCATGAATACACCGGGAATTAGAATACCAGTCTGAAAAAACTCGTGGACTGACTCATCTCAGAATTTCAGGAAATTAAGAAGGCTGAAGAACACATCAACCAAAATGATATGAGGAAAATAACAAAGATGAGCATACCAGTCTGAATAACCCGTTGAATAAGGACCATTAGTCATTTCTGTATTTCAGAGGATGAAGAAGGCGGTAGAATACATTGTCCAAAGCAGTGCCGAAAGCATCAAGGACTTGGATACCAGTCTGAATAACCTGTAGAATAATCATTGTTAATTTTGACAAGTTTCCAACCTTCATCCTAACTTTCAGTTGCTCTTTGTCATATCTTTGAATCGGACCGTAATTCTTCTGCAGCGATAAAACTGAAGGTGTGTGTTCGATTCTCACCGTGTGCTCAATCGCTATTTCCGATTATGTTGCTTAGGTTCGAATCAAGGTTGTGATAGAAAGTATTTGAGTTAGGATGAAGGTAAAAAACTAGACAGAATTAATAATAATGTTACAATACTCGATCCAATAACAAGAGTGAATTAAAAATCATCATCATCATCATCAGTATCAGTCTTTTAATGTCCATCTTCAGACGTAGACCTTCCCAGGAACTGCAACAATTCTCTATCATGGGCGTTGGGGAGCCAGTATTTTCTAAATTTGTCAAATTTATCTCTCCATCTTGTATTCTGTCGGCCTCGGTTGCGCATGTGATCTCTGGGGATCCGTGATGTCCATCGGTTGTCTGCCATTCTTGCAACATGGCCCGCCCATTGCCGTTCAAGTATTTTTTTAATAGATTCTATGATATCTCAGACTCCCGTTTTCTTCCTGATATACTGTGCTATCTTGTGATCTCTCCATGTAACTTTGAGCATGATTTTAATCTCTAAATTCCTTTGTGACATATTCGCAATACTTTATTTTTGAAAAGCAAACACACTTTCCTGTGACTTTTTGTATCGCATTGTTATCCATTATTTATGAATCTCCGCTTAAAAAAGAAGGCATTGAGGAATCTATCATCTTGATTTTGATAAGTCATGGCTACCAGATGATCTTCTCTGAAAGTTCAATTTCTGGCTGATGATATTGAAAATAAACTGGTTTATAGCGGTAAGACCCAAAGGAGGAAAATAATGTATTTTTTTCCACAGATTTTTTTCCATTTATTTTCATTGGATATAAATTTGGCAAATCTAAAAACCTTGAGAATTTCATTCCTTATATACTCTTCAGGCTGGCTTTGTTATCGTGTTTACCCTGGATGAAATCTTTAGAATAATTTTTATGTCCCAAGTTACACCTACAAGAAAATATATGGTTGGCCGTTCATAATAAGTGTCCAACGAACTATTTTTGAAATGTTGATATTTTCGTTATTTTCAGAGCTACAATGTTTTTTTTAAAAACTTGAACACTCTGTGAATCATGGTGCAGAGTCTTCAAGCTTCGAAATAAACCCTGAGCATAGTAGCTCTAAAAATGAAGAAAATATCAACTTTTCAAAAATGGTTTGTTGGACACTCATTTTTTATTTGGATAATAATGAATTTTTATTATCTTTAGTTTCAACTTGCGTATCAGATTTAGTACTTCTTCCGATTTACTGAATCATCTTTTGAAGTCAGCCAGTGCAAATTCAGTAGCAGGGTCAGTCTTAGAGCTCCGCGCCCCCCGGAAATCCGAAGTTCACCCCCTTTAGAATACAGTATTATCTTAAAAATCTGATTTCATATCAGGGATTTTTCTTTCTTTATTTTTTAGATTCTGTTCAATTTCTCCGTTTCCCATTCGTATTTGGAAAGTTTCACTGCCTCAGACACTTGACAGACACCCTAGCCAATTAGAGTCCCGGCCGATTGCCCGTGTTATCGGTACCTCGGGCAGGCTCTACTCAATAGTGCAAGTGCAGGCATGGGAAATAGAGGAGCCCAGCTAGATGCTGAGCAAGAAAAGTACAGGAAAGTCTCACCTGATGCAAAAAACGTGCTGTGGCTGTTGCTAAGAATGTTGAAGATTGGTGAGCAGTTGCTTGACAACTTTCGGAACTGGAAATATAGGACAGGGAGGGAAGATCGAGATGCACCCAGGTGATTGAGGGGATCCAGATATTGGCTTAAAAATGCTCTGGAGGTTGCCCTTTCTGGATATTTGAATCGTTGCTATTAAAACGTCTCGAGACACCTTTTTATTTTTCAATTCTTCATCTAAAACATTCTTGAGTTTCCCCCAAGAGTTTTCTGTTACATCTAAATCGGAAGAATCTGCTGGTCAGTTCAAAATGCGGATTTGATCGCAGGAAAACCAATCGGAAACGGAATGCGTAACATAACAAGAGGCATTGTCTTGCTGGAATACCCGATTTCTTGAGTCCGGTAGTGAGTGTTTGAACACCAACAGTTTACACTCTAAAAAGTAAGTCATTGAATTCAATGATACGGAGGTCACTTGCTTTCTGGTGATATGCAAACCCATACCATAATTGGCAGAGGAAATTTTGTTGTGTCTTGATGCAAATCTTTCAGGGTTTTTTTCTCGAAAAATCATGGTTTCTACCGCCGAGAGCCTATTGGATGTTGCATTAATCATTGAAAATTACATATCTCCAATCCTTTACAGTCCACGACTTGTATATCTTCGAAAAGTCTAATCTGGCTTGTATATCTTTTTTTCTAGTAAGGAGAGATTTCTTTACTTCAGGCGCAATTAATAGTCCAGAGTCTTTCGGTCTTCGTCTAATAGTCGACTTGCTGCTCTGTATATTTCACATTCGTTTACAAATGGACAAAGATGTATCTTTGTCCTCTCCGTAAATATTGAGCGGATTTCGGTCTTGTCTAGGTGTGCTCAAGCGTTGACACCCAGTGTACCTTTAAGATAAGAATATTGCTTGATTCTTTATTCTTTTCATAATTTTTGAGACACAAGAATGACCAGTCTTCTATGCTGATATTCAATGATTGCTCATTCCAGAGGATGCCACCATTTCTTTTTCGGTGGCAGTGAAGCCCTTTGCACCAGAGTGTCGGCCAATATTTATTACAAGAGACTAAACATATTACAAGAAAAAAAGTTACTATCTATAATACATCAGACTAACTATGCGAGTCGAAAAATCGTCCTTCGATCAAAGAAACAACTCGATACTTTGAAAATATGATGTATTTTTGGAATAGTTCATAATCAAGATCAGATATTGTTTAAAACAATTGAAGCTAACTATAATGCATATGATATAGTTCTGAACCGATACACACACACACACACACACTTATATATATATATATATATATATATATATATATATATATATATATATATATATATATATATATGCTATTCCAACAATCATTAAGTAGTGGAGATTTCGGATAACATCTCTTCTACATATAATATCGATACATCAGATTAAATGAAAAAAAGAATTCATTCTCGTCATTCTGTATGCATGTTGTTTGTAAAGCGTTTGCGCAGCTCAAATTTTGAATAAGTTCTTCTTAAGAATAGAGATCTCAGACCAAATGCAGACGAAAGCAATATCATCACTTTGCAATCAAAAAGTTATTCATAGAATATCCTCCGAGATTATTAAAATTGCTCATATCTTGATATCCAATTTTAATAATCTTCATGAACCATCGCTGGGTTATGTACTCAAATGAGGAACAATGTAATTTTCTGGGTTGGCTATCCGTAATATTTGACTCTCTTACTCAGGGGGTGAAAATTCTGCTGATAAAGGAACCCCTTTCCCACCCTTTGAAACTATGGACTCTTCAACTGTAACAAATTTGCTATTACTTGACTATAATTTGCTATTATTAACTAGAATCAATCATAATACGTCGATTTTTATGAACAAGTAATGCAAGTTAATGTTATCACCAAGATAACCGATTGGTTTGCCTGTGGTTCAGTTGAAAGATACGAAATTTAGTGTAGTAATAGTTTAATCATATTAGTTTTCCCCTATTTCATTCTGAACACTACATTAAACTAGTTTAACAAACATGACTTTGGTGAAGGTAAAGGGCACACAGTGACTTGACTGGATTTTGTTTCACAGAGTGTTTTATCAATTGTACGAGATTGGTTCGAGTGAAATGAAAGTAATAGCAAGGGTGTAGCGATGGAAAATAAGAAGGTTGAAAGTATCCAAAACACCTTGTTCAGATAACTCAATCAGCAGACCGAGCTTAGACATAACTAGAATTTGGAAACTATTGATCAGGCAAAAACAATGGATAGACTTGGGATTTCATAGGCATGACCCAAGAAACATCAGAGTTGCATTGAAGAATAAAAAGGTTGAAAGCATCCGCACACCGCAATCAGAAAACTCGATCAGCAGACCGAGCACAGATATTACTAGCTCGTGGGGACCATTAATCACAGAAGAATAAAGGGTAAACTTTGGGATTCTATAAGCATGGCTAAGAGAATAGGGGGCGGCATTGGAGAATAAGAAGGTTTAACGCATCCATACACTGTGCTCAGATAACTCGATCAGCAGACCGAGCATAGACATCAATAGCATTTTGAAACTATTGATAAAAAAACAACAACAAAAAACGTAGGATAAACTTGGGATTCCATAGGGATGACCCGATAACTCGATCAGCAGACCGAGCATAGACATCAATAGCATTTTGAAACTATTGATAAAAAAACAACAACAAAAAACAAAGGATAAACTTGGGATTCCATGGGCATGACCTAAGAAACGAAAGGACGACAGTGTAGAATAGGAAGGTTGAGAGCAACCGCACATAGTTCTCAGATAACTTCGTGAAAAAAGAATAGACGTTGAAATTAGTCCAGACAGCCACATTCAATGTTGGGTCAGTTGTTTGATATTATTGTTTACTCCTATGAGGCTTGGCTTATATATCAGGTATTGGCATAAACCTGAATTTAGAACTAAACATTTTGAGGTTTACGTATATGACATATCGATTTGTACGACTCTATTTACGGTAAAGGAATCGGTTAAAGTAACTGAGAGCACAAAAATAAAAGCCTTCCAGAGTTTCATCAGAATTTTCACACAGGTATATTTTTAATGTTCTCACTCCTTAGGACAAAAACCAAGCACTAAAAAGTTTTATTTCATGTGTAAATCCCTATATTCTGCGCAAGTGTGGAAAACGGAATTCTTGTAAAAATCTCTGGAAGATTTGAGTTTTTCTGTAGAATGCTTTTTTAAAAATAAAAAATAAAGAAAGAGTTTATAAACATCGCTGCTCATCTTTCCTTTCTTAGAGTAGTAAACCTCCATCTTTTAAGTGCAAATTTATTTCAGGGAAAAATCTTGCATGAAAAAATATATCTGGCTGATCATAAAAAGTCCAGGATTCTAAATTATGGGATGTAAATTTCTCACGTAATGTTAAAATTCCCATTGAGATAAACCGGCAGTAACATGAAATATGAAAATTTAAAGTGGGTAAACGCCAATGCGAGAGATCTGGATTCTGTGAAAAAGTGTGGCCAACCTGCTGGCTGAAATGGCTACTTGGCACCAGGTGTCAGTGTTCGAGCATGGAGAAAAGCTGCGATTTCGGATGATGATTTTCAAGCCAGGCAGTTCTCTACTTTGAAGATTGGCAGGACTTCTCTGTTCACATTTGGTTTTTGCCATACTAAACTTACTAAATATTCTGCCTGATTCTGATTTTTCGCGGTGCCAGACGTCAGTGTTTGAGTCTAGATAAAACCAAAATTTAGAATGCAGATTTTCTGACTCAGTTGTCAAGCCCTACCCTCACTTGGAAAAATAGCGTAACTGGATCTCCTTCCTTCATTTTCCCTATTCGTTCTTTGGTAGTACTGAATTAAGATTAGTATTTAGTGACAATCTTTATGATTCATGAGATGAACGAGATTTAGCCATAATCTTGCTTGTCAGCTATAGAAGGATTGTTCTAATCTAGAATCCTTAATCCAGAAAAAAATACCTTATTGAACTAAACGCATGTCTGTACATTTAAGTTGTCCAGAATTAATAATGTTTTTTTTATTTATCGTGACAGCATTGAGAAGCTAAATAATGAGAAGTGTATTGTTGTTTCAGAAACTGTGCCAACATGGAAATTAATTTTTTCTCAATCATTTCTTCTCCAGACTGATTAGTAGACTTTCGACCATTTTGAGAGTTTTTCGAACAATGAGCTCTTTCATAATCAGGCAGCTGCAAAATAAGTTTTTCAGGAAGTTCATTTATCATTGAAATTCTGAAATATTACCAACAACCTATCACAGACAAGGGCAAAAATGAAGATGACTATGGTCTGAAGCATTTATTGAATATAAACAGCATCTCATCTCGAAGTTGCAGACAAAAACAACAATGACGAAATTGAATTATTTCAACACAAGGCTTCCGTATAAACAGACAAGTAACTTGAACGTTTTAATAATAAAGGAAGTTATTTAACTATATATAACATTCAACAGAACAGTTTTTTGCTTAAAAAGAAGTAAAGAATCAGCTCAGTTAATGCAAATACCTGTAAGAAAAATGTGTATCAGTGCAATGTGTTAATGTAATTGTAAGACTTAAAAAAACTGAACAAGAATATTTTTACATTAAATAGACGAAAAAATATTAATGCAGTGGCCAAATTTGACCCGGGGAAAAGAGGACAGAGAGAGAGAGAGAGAGAGAGAGAGAGAGAGAGAGAGAGGGAGAGAGAGAGGGAGGGAGAGAGTGTGAGAGAGAGAGGGAGGAAAGCAAGATAGACAAGATATATATATAGAGAGAAAGCGAAAAGATGCTAGAGAGCGACACAAGAGAGAGAGAGTGAGGGAAGGAAAGCAAGACAGACGAGAGAAAGAGAGAGAGAGAGAGATAGGGAAGCGAGTAAGGTACAAGAGAGAGAGAGAGAGGGAACCGAGAAAAATGCAAGAGATAGAGAGAAGCAAGACAGACGCAAGAAAAAGAGAGAGAGGGAAGGACAGCAAGACAGATCGCTGAGACAGAGACAGAGAGAGAGAGAGAGAGAGAGACAGAGAGAGAGAGAGAGAAAGAAGGATGTAAGAGAGAGAGAGAGAGAGAGGGGGATGTGAGACGGACGCTAGAGAGTGAGAGATAGATAGATAGATAGAGAGAGGATAAATATAGAGGAAAAGGTAAAAATAGTGACGTGGCAAAAGTTCCCAGTACCCAAGCCAAAGACAGTGCCATGGGGCAAAGCAGCACCCAGAGGCAAAGATGCCTCTAGACGAAACCCCCACCGAGGGAATTAGACAATTTGTATCGTTACCAACTCATGTATGTGTGGAACACAGCCAAAAAAGGAGAAAAAGTAATTGTTACGAGCCCCACGATTTCAGGGGCCCGGCGCTAAATGATTGCATGCTATCAATTCTGATCTAGCGTATTTGGCCTTTTCTCTAGTGCTTCACTTCCTTCAACTTTTATGAACGACAAAAATGAAGATAAGCATCTTGTAGAACATTTAATGAATGTTAACAGCCGCTCATCTCAAAGATTCCAGCAAAAACAACAATGAAGAAATTGAGTTATTTCAGCACAAGGCTATTTAAGGTTTGACATTGTAGTCGACTATTACCTTTAATTAGAGTTATCATTTTAACACAGTAATTGATGTGAGTGTTGTATCCATGTGATATACACACTGCAGACAAATACAGAGAAATTTCAGACTTGGCCACTGCACAAAGCATAAAAAAATTAAAAAAATGATGCAATACCTGAGATTTCAGACGTATTTGTTGTATCATATAGCTGTTAGATTGTATGTGTTTTGATATTCATGTGTATTTTATTCATTTAAGACTGCTTTTATAACTTGAGCTACCGACCCCACACTAGCTTGATCCGGCTCTGGTGTGAGCACGCTCTAAATCTTGACCTTGCATCGAATTAGCACGTACGGTATGGTAAATGAATAACCTACATACATACCACGATACATATACGCATTGGCGTATGGGAGGGAACTCTTTGGTTGAGAGTGGGGGCTGGAATTCCGATAAAAAGTCTTTTTATCAATCGACTGAACACACTTAGTACAAATCACTCTACGTGCAACTTGGAAGAAATGTTGTTATCTATGGTTTCTTGGCAGCAAAAATATCAATTGTCCGAATTTCCCCCTTTCTGTTTCGTCCGAATTTCGAAGGGCACTTGACCTTCCTGTCCCTTCTGGCTCGTGTGCATATGTATACACGCACACGCACACACACACACAGTATAGTGCTGAGCCAATGAATCGTGCAAACGAAAAAATAATCCCCAAAGACTCTAATTCACCGTTGCCAACGAAGCTGGAAGTGATATATGTATTCCTGCACGTTCTCTCTATATGTCCACCCAATATCTCTGAGAGTTCTCAATGAATTTAAGTGACATTTTATGGGAGGGTCAAAGGAGAATTTGGCGGATTCTCAATTGAGAAATATTGTTTTCATATTTTGAGATAATAGTTAGAAATATGGTGAAACGAAACTCACCCAGTTACCTCCCTTGCATATTGGCTTTGCATGAACTGATTTTCGTTAAGTTTTTTCTTCCAGTCTATGGTGTTGGCAGAGGTATGCGCTCCCTGAGTGTTTTCTCGTTCACTTTAGAATAACCTAATTAAAACTGGGTTGAATCAAACTCAACATTCAAGAACAAAAATATCTAGATAGTTTTGAAAAGGAGGGTCTACGACGAATGCATCTTCCTAATAGTCACCTATGGAGCTTAAAGATGGAACCTAAATGGAACCAAAAGATGACTCTCAAACTAAGAACCATGCAACGTGTACAAGATGGGATCATGCTTGATAGCATATGGATATATCATTGACAGCAGAGTTTATTAGAAAAGAAAAACCGGTGTCAGAGAAGAACCATGCAACGTGCACATGAAAGAATTATGCTGGGCCTTACATGAAGAGACCACAAGACAGCACAGTACATCTGAGAAAAGACATGAGTCAGGACATCATAGAATCTATTTAAAAAAACTCAAATGGCAATGGGCTGGCCATGTTGCAAGAGTGGCGGACAACCAATGGACATCGCGACTCACGACATAGATCACCCAAGATCACATGCACAACCGAGGCCGGTAGAATATTAGATGGAGGGACGAGCTAGACAAATTCAGGAAGTACTGTCTCTGCGATGCCCATGATAGAGAAGTGTTACAAATCCTGGGGAAGGTCTATGTCCAACGACGGACGTTAAAAGACTGATGATGATGATGATGATGATGATGATGATGATGATGATGATGATGATGAAAAAAACCAAATGACAATGGGCAGGCCATGCTGTAATAATGTCGGAAACTGCCGGACATCCCGAGATCATACGTGAAATAGTGGCCGACAGGAAAAAAAGAAGATGGTGCCACTACATGGACAGGTTCTGGATGTATCGGTTTCGCCAGGCTCAAGATAGTGAGGTTTGGCGAATCCAGGAAAAGATCTATGTCCAACGACAAAAGTTAAAAGGCTGCTGCTGCCGCTGCTACTGCTGCTGCTGCTGATGATGAAGTAGCAGTTTCCCAACAACTAGAGGAGAGATACAGCCAGACCAGATAAGCGAGCTTCCCTTTACATTACTGGGAAAATAATGGCTGTAGAGTTGTCTAATAAAAAGTGAGTGATAGCTTCAAGACAAAAAGATCCGTCCTCAGAGAGACGGCATTAAAGCTCAAGGAAGCGTATCATAAATATTAGGAACCATCAATCAAATCTGTCACCAAGACTGTCAACATAGGTTTCTTCAGTTTTCAAGTTGGTCTCGCTGGCTGGCTATGTATGCATCATGCGTACAGGCCACACCAACGGAGCTAGAGGGTCGAAAAAAATTGTACTCATTATGTATAGAAAAACGCTTTTAAAAATATCCCCCAAAAGTTTTTAGACGGTGATTCAATTTACAATGTAAGTTTATGTTATATCAGGCCTTTATTTTGTGTCTGGCAACGTTCGTGCTTAATCTTTTGAATTTTTGGACTTTTTAGTGATCACTACCCAACAAATGGTGATAGAAGTAACTTATAACCGATCAACATTTCAAATTTCTAATTGACCAACCCCTATACTGCATGCTGTCAAAAGACATTGATTGCATGATGGTCTCTATTGAGTGACTAACCAGACCCGTCAATCTAGAAACTTATTGGAGAGGCAAAGAACACCCACATGGGATGGTGAGATTTCTCAACAGTGCCGATCTTTGTCGGGTTTTCATTTGAAAGTTTACTGCAAGTATCTCAGAGAATTCAAAAAACTCTTTGAAATACCAGACAAAGAAAATGAAACGGTGCTGAGTTAAAGAATTCGATCTCTTTGAAACTTCTCATTGTGAAACGTACGGTTTCCCCAGTGGAGATACATTTTTTTTTTCACCGAAATTAGCTTCGAAAATCTTGCATCTTACAGGACAAAGGTTACTTTAATTTCATTCTTATTTGTTTGTTTTTTATCCACTCAAATTCGCAAGTCGAAACTGGGATACAAACCTCGAATAAAGTCAATGAAATAGTTCATTTCGTATAGCTGTGAAAAGGAAATATATATTTGTGCTGTAGAAAAAGCGAGCTAGAATAGCTACGCCCAAGGAAGACATTTCATATTTAGTGATAGCGTTATTTGACAGAAACGTTAGATTGATTTCAGTTTGGAGAAATGCTGTTTGTAATTTAGAGAGACCTTGACAATTGAAGAGTAGTATCAGTTTGCATAGTCATCCACAAGAGAAACTTTTCACTGGTAATCGTCAACAACTTGGATGAACTACCTGCGATCGTCCAGGTTTTTGAAAGAACGACAAACTGTCGTAGAGCAGATTTCCAGCTAGTTCCTACCGGATTAAAGGGGGATAATCAAGTGGCTCCTATTATTGATCAAAACTGCCCTTTAAATGAGTGATGTTTCTGGCTATAGTAAACCTTTTCGCTACTTTGAGATCACATACAAGTGAACGAAACCAGACTTTTAGTCTTAGATAGATAGATAGATAGATAGATCGATAGATAGATGGATAGATAGAAAGATAGATAGAACAATCGATAGATAGAGAGAAAGAAAATCAAATCATTATTACCAGGGAGCTAAGACAGCAAACGGATATTTTTTCTGGAATATCCAAAAACTATAATACTAAAAACATGCGTTGAAGTCCCATTAGTAACCACAGACAATTTGGTGGCCATATATCCTGCCTTCCTTGAGTTATGCAAACGCAGACGGACGATTATTTGGTGGAATCATATCATTATCAGCAATTTCACACTAGTTGCCTGGTGGTTACCGCTGGAGGTTGAGTGATAGCAAGTCGCCTCAAGTCTCCAGCTCTCCTCTCCACACTCTTATAGACCACAGCAATACTTTGGTTTACAGTTTCACACCAGTTGCCCGGTGGTCATCGCTGAAAGCTGAGTGACAGTAAGTCTCCTCAGGTCTTCAGCCCACATCTCATCTCTCCCCCACCTATCGTGCCAGTGCTGTGGTTCACATCTCTGCTACCATTCTCCTTCCTCCTCTCTAAGGCCACTGCTAACATTTACGGTCCTAGACCTTATCTTTCTAGCACTTTCCTCAGTATCCGTGCAGTTCCTAGCAGTGCTGTGGTCTGTACCGTCTCAATCCTTCCTTTTATCCCGAGCACCTCAAATCTCACCCTCAGTGTACTGGGGACAGTTCTGAGTGCGCCTATTATTACTGGTACTACCCTGACTTTCATGTTCCACATCTTCTTCAGTTCTCTTGTTAGATCTTGGTATTTTCCCAGTTTTTCACTCTCTTTCCTCTTTACTATTATTATTATTATCATTATTATCATTATTATTATTATTATTATTATTATTATTATCAACTACTTATGAAAATGATCGATAGCATCTTGCTTGTTAATATTCAAAAAGAAAGGAGAAAATTTTTTTTGAAATATAATATAATATAATATAAGAATTTTAAATATAACAAATTTAGGTGGACAAAAATTCTATCGGAAAATTTCCATTTTGTTATGTATTATATTTAAGAAAAAAATCAAAACAGTCTTTTCTTTCTTCTGTCTTTTATTATTATTATCATTATCATCGATGTGAGCGTGAACACAAGCCTAACATTATCATTCTTTCTTGGTAAAAAACAATAAAAATAATGCAAAAAGAAATATGTTCGGTTGTCCCATTAGTAGCCACAGAAAATTTGTTCGCCGTCTCTGTACTAAATTAGTAAAAGATAGATGGATAGATAAGGACTGGAATAGATAGATAGATAGATAGATAGATAGATAGATAGATGGATAGATAGATAGATAGATAGATTGTTTCATTGCCGTTGCATCTTAAGCATGCAGCTTTAAAAGCCGTTGTATTTCAGGTGACATCGTAATAAGACCCAAGCAATATAAATCACAGATGCGAAAACAATAAATCGAAAAATGTCTGAGCTGGGCGAAAAATCCGAAGACGTGATTGTAGAAATGCGTATATCTATGGTGTTCGTTCTGTACTGCATTACCTTTCCACAATGGCTGTTCTTCCTGTTGTCGGAAAGAGATGCTTGCACCTACACATGCACTTGTGAATAAATTGCAATTGCGTTGGCATGTTATTCTATCTCAAGAACCCTAATGAATCTATGGTGTTCCCCTCAGTGTTATGAAGTCTTCGAAATGGTTTCGATCGTCTCTCTCTCTGCATTTTCCAAAACGTGCACAAAACCATTTTCTGGGCAAGAGAATCTCAGCGCAACATACGCAAGACTACTGCCGTCAAAATGCAATCTTGTACGTCTCAGTCGGATATTATCTCCTAGTTTTTCCGCCTGATCCACTACCATTTCGTGGCCCCGTCTCCACCACTTAGTTACGGTCAAATCATCATCATCATCATCATCATCATCATCATCATCATCATCATCATCATCATCCTTTTAACGTCTGTCGTTGGACATAGACCTTCCCCAGGATATTCGCCACACTTCTCTATCATGGGCGTCACGGAGCCAGTACTTTCTGAATTTGTCTAGCTCGTCCCTCCATCTAATATTCTGCCGGCCTCTGTTCTGCATGTGATCTCGGGGGATCCATGTCGTGAGTCACGATGTCCATCGGTTTTCCACCACTCTTGCAACATGGCCATCCCACTGCCATTTGAGTTTTTTTAAAATAGATTCTATGATATCTCTGACTCTTGTCTTTTCCCAGGTGTACTGTGCTGTCTTGTGGTCTCTCCATGTGAGGCCCAGCATAATTCTTTCGTGTTCACGTTGCATGGTTCTCAATTTGCGGATCTATCTCTTGGTTACGTTCCATGCTTCAGCTTCATAAGTGAATATTGGCGGCAATTAGTCGCCAGCAAAACATCATTGGCTGGCAGGCACGCGCTTGGCACGTCCTTTTGGAGTATACCAAAGACCCCAACTGCCTGTTGACCGATCCTACCCGCAACGAGGATTAGTCCCACCCCTGATTAATCCTGTTAACCAAAAAGAAAGAAAGGATCCTTACTCACTAGCCCAAAGCGTGCAGTTAGAATTGACATCCCAACACCATTAGAAATATAATCTAATCCCCAGCAATACGATACTAGCGTTCTTTTAAAGAGGGAAAACCATAGAAAATAATCAGGTTTTCCGCGATACAGTACCTGAAAAACCCATGATAGGCAACAGAAGTCAAGTTTGTTTCGACCTTTACCCGTCCAGGTTATCTCCATTGATGCAGTGAAACCTACTTGTGCAGGTGTATACCCATACTTATCTTATCGCACGCACGTACACATATATACGATCATGTGTATCTACGAAGCGTAACCTAAACACGCAGCTATGTACAAATGTACATTAGACGGCATAATAAATCTCATACAACAACTGCTGACGAAACAGATGCAGTGCCTCCAACAAAACCTTCCTCAGATGGCAACCCTTTGTTCAGGCTTGGTTTTGAGAGCAAAGCATCAAAACCATTATTTTATATATCTAATTGTGTGTCTGTGTGCTTGTTATTATTCATGGAAAAACGCAGATATATTTGGATTTTTATGAGTTGTTTTTTTAGGAATATATATATATATATATATATATATATATATATATATATATATATATTATAATCAATGTTCCCTTATTCCGGGTTGAGGATTCTTTAAGTGAGGTGACTCGTTCATTATAAGCTTATGCAATGCTCATCCAACTTACGAATAGAGGACTCTGGTGGATGGGGAATTATGCGTGAGTAAATGTATTGCTTAAATTCAACCTTACTGACCGTTCAATTCTGCTTAAGGCAGAGGTAAGATGCCAGCCTCTGGGTCTGAAGCGAAAGTTTCGATCCTACTACGTGGTACTGGATGGGATAATGGATTGTCTATAGCCACACTGAAGAATTGTAATACAACGAAACAGCTGTCAGTGGATGACACAATTATTTAATTATATATACGTATATATATTGGAGGTCGTAATGCATTCGTATAAAGTTGGAGCTGTTCTTTCGCATTCTTTCGCCTACGTAAAGACGTAATAGTTCAGTAGTTCAGGGCAGATCGCATCTTTTCAATTTCATTTGAGGTTTTATTAAAAAGTAACCGAATTCGTTTAAGTGAAAGAGTTCATTGTTTTGAATGGTGGATAAGTGACATATTCATCATCAAGAATATGAATAGAAGTTACGAACAGAGAAACTAAGATACATAAGAAATCGCTCTGTTTATTATATATAAATATATGTGCACATGTTCTTATTCATTGGATAATCCCAAACCTATTATAACATCTTTCTTTTGAACTGAGATGAAAATGAAGACGAGGAGAAGTTTTTGTATATTTGATGAGCATCTACAGATTGATCCATAGTTTCACACTCAAACAATAACTGTTTTTTTGTTTTGTACAAATGGCGAGACGTTCCTGATTAGATCAGAGTTCTTCATAATCTGTCTAATTCTTCCCAGCATCAAATATTATTCACGGGCTGATTGGTCATTTACGTCGGATATGCCCAAGACACACAACGTCACAGCTTCTCTTTGTCTTTGTAAGTAATCGACCACCAGACAGCCAGACAATAATACCGAGAAACAATTAAGTGCCTGGTCATTCTTTCTATCGAGGAAAATTAACTGCTAACACGGGATTCGGTTACATTTACATTTCATCGCCTTTTCTCCGTGTCATGAGCTATTTATAAGTGACCAAGAGATGAGACGATTGTGTTCAAACAGAATAGAAGAAGGAACAAAAAATATCTCCAGACGTCTATTGTTACATTCTTATTACTTTGGGGACGAAAGAAAAAGACATTTGATTATAGAAATCAAAACTAAAAGTGCAAGTAAGACGATTAAAAGTCTGTGTTTATAGTAGGCATCAAATAACAAAATAACTGGTTCTAAAGTCTGATATGCATTCAATTATTTATTGTTTCCCCTTCTTCCAATTTTGTGTGCTAATCTGCACTTTAGCTTATTAAGTTTTCAATAGTATTTCTTTTATCTTAATTTTAGTTGTTCGACAACTCTGACCTATTGTTGTTAGTAAACAGCATGTGCCGGAAAGAAGTAACCAGGCTTCCTGGGGTAAAAAGAATTTGAGTTCGAGGTTCAGTAAGAAGAAAACTGAACTATTGGCCAGGAGGTTTTGCTGTAGGATTAGGAAAACAGATACTACACTGATCTTATATCAAATGTTGGATTATGTTGGACAAAGAAACTAGGATAGTGCTTCAACATCAAACTTTCAAAAAAGATATTGAACAATTGCAATCATTTTAAAAGAGTGCTAAAATAGTACGTGGTAGATGCTAAGATATATAGAGATGTATAAAATGAGAAAGTAGATATCTCACCTTAACTAGTTGCCTTTGATTTGAAGAACTATTTTTTATCAACCCAAAAGTTTGTTTTTCAAAAAATATAGCAGCAAATAGCAGCACAGAATTGACAATAAAAAAAATAAATTGAGCAAAATGAGGAGTAGCGGGATTCAAGAAAATTTCCGACAAGCGCAAATTTCAGAAACTGTCCCTGAAAATAGCTGAAATTGGCTAAAGTTCTCCAGGCTCTACAACAAATTGATGAGAACTAAACTTTTGCTTCTATTAAACTTATGAATCATTTAAAAAATTGAACAGATTTCCGGGTATAGTAGATTTTTATCAAATGAATTTAGAAGAAAAATTCAGTCAGATCTAGCCAAAAATAGTTAATTTGGCAACACTGGGTTGTCTTCAATAAAACAGGTGACTTCGTCAATGGAGTTCTTGCAAGATCATTGTCGTCTTCTCTGGCTTCCGTTGAAGATCAAAAGACGTGATGACAGCTTGTTTGTTTCATATCGTGAGCAGAAATAAATTTGACAAAACATAGATGTTTGCTAGTCTACAAATTGAAGAAATAAAGTCTTTAAAAAATCGTTCTACCTACAAAATATAAAGAACATAAAAATATTCAGAGATTTTATTTTATCATAAAAAAGCAAAATATTGTACATCATTTCAGAGTTAGCAAGGCAAGATCAGTTCTAATTTATTAAATTAACAAATATATTAATCAAATTAGTCCACTTGGTGTCACCCGTGTTACCCGGGACGGACAGCCCCTGCCCCCGTCTGTGCAACACTGCCCTTAGCAATTCTTGATTTGCTTTATAATCTTTAATATCCCACAGTATAAATGTTTCTATCAGTGTAATTTCTGAATAACATGAGTTTAGAGAGAAAGTTTACTCACTCTAATATAATTTGTCTCGACAGAGTTCCCTTCCTACAAAGTCAATCATTTTGACTGATAGAGTAAAAAAAAAAAAAAAAGAAACAAAAAATAAAGTAAAAAACATTTAATGCATAAATCATAACAGTGAAATTTAATCAATGTTTCCAGAAGATGATTCACTATCATTAGATTTTCTCTCTAAATCAGTTTCAGATTCGCTCTGTATTTTCATAATTCTTAAAGTCTATTTAAAAAAACAACAACGTAACTCTGCTTTTTGGCTAGCTGAAAATCTACAACTGGAGTAGCTTAGCTTAGTTTTGGTAGCTAGCTTTGATATGGTGAAGGTAGGCTCCTAACCGCCCTCTCCGTGAATGTCAATCACGCACAATTTACTCCAGTATGCTTCTGTGGTTTACTGATATGTATCCAGGTGTTGGCGGGTTATCTTGACTTATCATATTTGGATCTTTTTTTTCTCGTGCTTCAAACTATTGTTGAATAGTGGCGCGAATACCTCTTTGTTCACTGGAGAAACGAGATGTTCAGACCGTTGGGTACAAGTTTTTGCAGTATCTTGAACATCCTCATTATCACGTAGCGTTCTCTCCTCCTCTGTAGGGATATGTAGTTTAGATTACGAATGCTTTCCCGGGAGGACAATTCAGCACGGCAACTGACTCTGCTGGTAAAGTGCCTCGGCTTGGATGTTTCTGATTTTTGAATGTGACTAAAGCAGGGAACAATATTCAATTCTATTTCTTATTATTGTCTCATACAGCTTCAACACTGTGATCGCTAAATACACTGAGCGTCCATTGTGATATTTGTCTCGTTTTATCACATATGATATTTACATGAGGAGTCTACGAGACTTCCAGGGTTATACGTATTCCAAGGTCTCTCTCAATGGATTTTGATTCTATAATTTGTCTACTTTCTGTTTCAAATTAGAAATACTGTTTTGAATGGAAGTTACTTTATATGTTAAGGTTTCAAAGTTGAATGGGATAGGAGTTCAAGTCTGTGTTCGTTGAGTTGTTTCTCTTGGATCATTTCGTTGAGCTTGTAACAGCAGTCTGAAGGGTATTTACATTATTTGCCCTGGCAATCTTTTCTATTAATGCGAGTGTCATCATCAAAATTTCTGACTTTACAGTCTTGAATGCATGTCTCTTGATCGTTTATGTACACGACAGTCCCCCGTCACTCTCCGCCCTGTACCTGAACTTCAAAGGATTTGGTTACTTGAATTACAACAGTCTGACGCCCATTTGCAATATAATCACTTATCCATCGATTCAACTTTCCTTCAACTTTATATGCTGTCAGTTTCTCGAGCAGTGTCTGACGATCGGCCTTATCAAAGGCCTTTCCATAATCTATAAATATCACCACACACACACACATATATATATATATATATATATATATATATGCCTACAGTTTAGTTGGATACACAGTATGCTGTCTATATGTGAAAGAGTTGGGTTTGGCAGGATCTATCCTTGCTAAGCCAATGTTGATTTCTACATAGCAGCTGATTATCTTCAAGATAGCTCGTTGTGGATCATTCTCTCAAATATCCTTATCAAATGTGAGGTAAGGCTGATGGGTCAATAGTTTGCTGCTACTTTACTATCCTTCTTACGCATGTGTGATATGATTAGGATTGATATTTTGCCGGGATATATCCTGTTTGCATTTATTGGTCACCAGTTATAGATGGTCCTTATAGTGAATAAGAGAGAGTAGTGATTGTAGTTGGGTTCTGTGTAGCGACGAGATTGTGTAGTTGTTGAGGACAAATAACCTTGTCTCCACGTGTTTCGTTTTTACCGCCACGTGCCGACATCAGCGGAAGTGATGAATGAGGAAAATGGACGATAATCTCCGTGACAGAAGGGAGAATATAGGTGCAGCAAGTATGGATGCTGACATGGATATTAATTGTAATAGCGACGCATGCGGATGTTCAGACAAACAAATAAAACATACATTTATGGAGGGACATCAATAACAAGACAAGGCTGAAAGAAAATACACGTAAAGAAACATTAATTGGATCGATTATGATAGAAGAGGCCTCAATAGATTAGATTACCACGTGGTATCTTTATAGAGAAGGATAGAGTTAGTTATCAGGTTATTCTTCTACGTCAAAATGACATTTAAGAAAGAATAATTATTTGTCATTTGGTTTAATTATCGAATGGAACCTAATTTGTAGTGCTTGTAATAATAAATGGTATGTTTGACCAGGCTAGATTATCAAAAGGCACTTGATTCAGTTTTAGGCTCGAAGAGCTACAAGGGACGGAGCGATAAGTGAATTGATAGCAGTGTTTGCGTTGAGTCGCCAAAAAAGAGATGTGAAATAATTGCAATGTTTGCATTGAATCGCCATAAAGCGCTTACGGATTCTCACGTTGAGGAAGATTAGTGACAAAAGACGATATGTAGCCATGTTCAGAGAACGGAAACTCCTTGGGCCGGGAAGTTACAGAGAAAGAAAGAAAAAGGGAGAAAGTAACTGACTAAGAAAGCCGGTGCAAGTGTGCAAGTGATCACATGTGTTCACAGCTTTTATAGACAGTAGCTAAAGGGAGTGACTAGATTTAAGGTTTCGTATCCAAAGCTGATACTTATTTAGTTTCGTATTTAATTTTGATTTGAAATAAAGAAACTGTTACTCATTGGTTCTTACCTAATGAACATGATAGGGTAACTGGGGATGTTTTTGCATCTTTCCAGAACTATGACAGGAATATCTTCATTTCCACTAGCTGTGCGTTCATTTATTTCGTCTATCGCCTTTGTTATGCCACCCTAATTCTTGTTTTGCAATTGACGTTCAATCTGGGTAACTTTATTTTAGTAGAACTTGGATCACTGAAAACACTGTTGTACTGTTCATGTAAAATGTCTGCTATTACTTTTTTGATCACTTTATAGTTTCCTATACTTATCAAATAAGGGGCCTATTTTAGTTTTTATTTTTGTTGCAAGCTTAGCATAAATACAATAGCCTATTATTTATTGTCAGAATATCTTCTCTAATTTATTGTTGTTTCGTGATAGTTTTTTTAAATTTTCACTTGAATGAAGTTAATTTCATTCCTGATTATTTCTATTCTTTCCTTAAATTCGGGTTAAGTGATCTTTTCGCTCTCAGTCTGTCTTTCGGTATTACACGTTTCCGTTTAATGTTATCACAACTAAGTTCGTTCTTGCTTCGACTGACAGTAAATCTCATAGACTTGCATCACAGTAAGGCGTTATAGTTCAGGGAATTATTCCCGTGTGGAAAATGGTCTTAACTTGTCCCAATCTCTCCCATCTAAATGACTGTTGATTTTGTCTACCTCATATTCGTTGAGGTTTCTAAATGTGTGATTTGGGAATTGCGTATTTGTACGTAAACATGGGTTCTTTGTTTTTAGTTGTGCCTTTATCGACACTAATTTGTGATCAGATAAACTTGTGTCTTCAGGAGAAGTGTTCTAAATCGAGTTTACGTTGTTGGTGAGCCAGAGATCCAACGTTTTTTTTTTTTTTTTAACTCTAGTGGGATCGTTTATACATTGGGACTCAAAACTGACTGCAAAATAAGATGAACATTTTTTTGAGTTTTAACGGTCATGAGTGAATCATCCAATATTTCATTTTTTGATAGATTTCGTCCTGATTTAGAACGGTTGATCACTGAGAACCTTGTTTCACATTCTGCCCTTAAAGAACGGAGAGAACCAGACCAACTAAGACAAGGGTGTTTGGCAACTCTGTTGATCTCTTTTGGCATTTTTAAGAAGAGTAAAAAAAAAGGGAGAATCAGATCTTTAATCGCACCGTTTCCCAAATCTTGAAAATCATTCTCATCAGACCACGGATTAAAGTTCATGATTTTTGTTGCATAGTTTATTCTACTGTCATTTGAAAGGTGATGTAGTCGTTCAGTTGGTTGGTTGGTGAATAACAATTCAAGTGCCTTTCGGTAACCATTGTCATTTATATGTACTTGAATTTTACGAAATGCATCGTTTTTTTTCTTTCTTCAATAAAGTTGTTATCTTTGAGAGTCTGAAAGCTGAGAAATTTCAGTGTGCATTCGCAAAGCTGATGTTCTTATCTTGGAGAACTTCTGATAGTTTCGAAAGGATAGAAAAAACTTCAAGTAGTTTCAATGCTTTTTTTAAAATTATTATTGAATGGTTCTTTAACTTAGAACATATTCCTACAGCTCTTGGAGATTTACTAGTACTTGAGATATGCTTATTGGTTATTTTTTTCTAGGTGTGAAGTCATTGCAGTGAATTTGTGCTCGTGTTTTTAATGCTCCTGAGCTCTGATCGACCCTGGTGATATATGTAAAGATGTAAAGTGCCTTTTTAGATTTGTTCGATCTAAGGCAGACGAGTGAGAGAAGGCATACAGGGTATTAAAAAGACTTTTATGTTTTTACTGGAGTAATATCCTTGACCGAGTCCCTTTTGCTAAATTCTATCCTACGAGATAAACTGTGAATCAGGACGACGTATTTATTGTCTTCTTTTATCGTTGTATAGCGAAATTAAGTCTATTATTCATGACAGGAGCTCATCGGAAACAATCCCAACTAATTTCTTTTCCAGCACGGCTTCATCTAATCCAAGATTCGTGTTTGTTATTTCACTGATTGCTTTATAAATGTTTTAAGCATCGGGGTTTTTCCATTGGTTTTAATGCCAGCATGCTGAACGAAAGTCTCTACTCTGAGTGTGAATCTTACGTAAACAATCGCTTTTTTCCGTTGTTGATGAATCGACAAATTCATAAGATAAAATCAGAAAGAATCGCGATCTTGATACATTTTCCGTAATTCATTGTTTTTCAGCATCAGATATGCACGGAAGAAAATCTCTCGGGGAAATAAAACATTTGTGTAAATTTCTCCTTCTTCAATACCTTCAACTTTATCAAATCCTCAAGTCAAATAAATTAATGGTTTTGCTTCTTTTTCTATGAAATGGGCATTTTATTCAGCTTTGCTTTTCGCACTTTATTTAATAGGGAAAGGTTCTTTTCCAGCCTCCATTTTTTTCAAGAGCTGAGTTTGTTGCTTTTTCAAGTCTTATATTTTGAATTTCAAAGTTGATTTTCACGATATTCAAAATATTCCAACTCAATCACAAAGAGACCGACATCGAATGATCATTTTCTTTACATGTTTTTTCACGCCATTTACTTCTTATTTTTCTATCGTACTTTGGCCACGATCGTCTGGTTTTCCACTGTTATTGAATTGTAAGAAAATTTATGCAAAGATGAGTGACTCATGCCTAGAAGACAAAAATTATATAAAGTGCAATGAGCTATGATGACTTTGATCTCATTGCTTCACCTTTCTTGTTCCTCCATGTAAAATGAAAACCTTTCAAGGTCAGGTGAACAAACTTTGCTAAGAAAAAAGGTTGCGTGCAGGGATACATTGACATTGTCGTTTTTGAAGTTCGTACGGAAAATCTACTGTGGATATTTATCTCCACTCAGTCCACTTCTGATGACAATAAAAGGGAAAAAAATGAGATAAGATATTATTTTAACTCGATCAGCAGTCGAGAGACCTGAGAAACTCATATGCTAGAGAGAGAGAATATATGTGTATATGAGAAAAATCGGATATCATAAATACCCGTAAAGAGGCTAAATCTATCTCAACCTACGATTTTAGTTCTCTTCACACAAAACTTCCCTATGAAGATCTTATTAAAGAATTTGATAAAATGATAGACTTATGATTTGCAGGAAAAAATATATTGGGTTTACAAACTCTAAAGCTTTTAGGTGTAAAGCAAAAAAGGCAAGACTTAATTTACAACCCTTAAGACAATTGTTAGTCATCTTTTTACGGAATGTAACTTCAAGATTGGTAATAAATTATTTCATCAGATCATAGGTGTTCCTATGGGAATCGACCCAGTGCCCTATTGGACAAATTTGTATCTATATAAACATGAATATATATTCACGCCGGCTTTACTTAACTAATATAAGGCCAGCTCGTTCTTCTTTTAGGTTGTATCCGTTTTATTGATAACTCATGTTCACCTTATGACAGAGAGGATTTCTGAAAATCGTATTGTTCTATACACCCTGAATGTCTTGACATAAAGTGTGAACATAACGAAATGCAAGCAACGTTCCTAGATTTGGACATCAAAATCGAGGATGGAATGTCTGTCCATAAATTGTTTGATAAACGAGACTCATTTCCGCTCCATTTTGTACGTATGCCATTTAGAACAATTAGTATTCCATTTTATGTATTTTATGGAACTGCATTATCAGGGCATTCGAGAAAAGCATGAGCTACACTTAGATTTATTGATTTTATCCTGAAAACTTTTTCTTTTACTATAGGGATGATCAATCTAGGCGCCAAAATCAGAAAGATTTTCAGACAATTCAATAAAGCCATGACTAGAAATCTTGATCCCTTCAGAACTAATCAGTTTGACCATGATGAAATAATAACAAATATCAAAGAATCTATTGACGAGAGTATAAAAAAAATGAAATGAATGAATAATGTATATTGAATGAAGTAAATGTGTATTGATGATAGGGGAATTACATAACCAAAAGAGATCGATACAGTGTTTATCAGCGTGAAATATTGTATTGACTAGAACGGGGGAAAGGGGAAAACATTTGGCTCTGGACCATTTGTCAGGCTGATATGTAGTTGGATAGGGTGAGAGATCGAACATAGGATGCCAAGTAACTAAAAAGGACACGAACAACGAGTCATGTCTGTTGTTATACTTACTGATCCCTCATCATTAAATACGATTCTTGGTTTACCTACGTAAGAGAGCCCTATTTCAAAAAGTTGAATGATGCCTAGTATAAAATAACATCCGTGTACAATACATCATGATAAAACATTATATAAGATAACGCACTATATGTATGAAAAAAGATACATATTAAATTCATAACTGGAAGGGAGGTGATATTTGATCAATACTGCTGGTATGCCATGTCAATATAACTGCATTGTTTTTTTTTTTAAATTTCCGAAACGGTTACGTGGTAAACATCTGATGATCCAAGCAAGAAAGAATTTAGACGTGGTACAATAATATTAAAGTATATGTAAAACATAAAGGAAAACACTGAAGAAAATTACATAAATTACATTAACAGATATTCGGAAATACGAGACACAAGAAAAAATTGAAATTTTTTTTTAATGTGTTTAGTATCTGAAGCTGAAGAGATTTCTAGACTATATACATCAGAAACCGTCAAACAAAACTGTTAGTAAAACTATTGAAATAGGTGTATGTATCACGCGTAGAGGGCGTACCAAAAGAGCTAAAGGGCTGAAATTTTCAACATTTACTCTTTATTATGTCAACAAAAAAATTGCTTTTTTTTGGATTCCCCCTGAAAAGAGTTTTAGAGGGGGTTCAATTAGCTGTACAAGTTTTTGCTAAATTGATCCTGAATTTGTTTTTTAAGACTTTCTTAGTGATCACTGCCCAATAAAAGGTGAGCAAAGTAGTTTATCTATTGATTTAATCTTTTTTTAATTTTTCAGTTGATCACTCCTAACACAGCAACCTGCCAAGAAAAAGACAGGAAGATGGATCAATAAGTGCGTAGCCTGACACATAGTTATTCGCTGATTTTTAAATTTTGTTCTGAAAATTCCGCTGTATAACGATGTTCGATCTATGTAATTATTATTCACCACCGAATTAAGTGCACTGGGAAAGGAGAGGATCATGTTGAAATAAGCGTATTTGCTGAGTAATTCATATACCATTTTTTTTTATTAAGGTACGGATTTATTGATGTAACAAAGTTTTCATCATCATCATCATCATCATCATCATCATCATCATCATCAGTCTTTTATCGTCCGTCGTTGGAGATAGACCTTTCTCAGGACTCGCCACACATCTCTATCGTGGACAGGGTAGAGCCAATATTTTTCTGAACTCGTCGAGCTCATCTTACCATCTCATATTCTGCCAGCCTCGGTTCTGTATTTGATCCCTGGGGATTCAAATTGTGAGTAGTGATGTCAAGCAGTTGTCTGTCATTCTTGCAACATGGCCAGCCCTCTGCCATTTGAGTTTTCGAACGGTTACTATGGTGTCTTGGACTCCTGTTTTCTCCCTAATATACTGTGCTGTCCTCTGGTCTCTCCATGTGATGTTGAGCATGATTCTCTTATGTGCATGTTGCATGGTTCTCAAATTGAAGGTCAGTCGATTAAGGCCCATGTTCCAGCTCTATAGGTGACTATCGGGAAGATTGGTTGTATACTTCTCTCCATAGGACTAATGCGATGTTTTTTTTTCTTGAGGATTGAGCTTGCTCTACCGACGGCTTGCCATCCGAGTGATTCTCCTCGTGATTTCTTCTTCTTTTGAGGATTCCATGGAGATTTGCTGTCCTAGGTAGATGTAGTGGTCTATTTTGTCAAGCTATGTGTTTTCAATTTCAATCGTTATGCATTTATTTCCGACATGCTTGTAGTACATAACCTTTGTCATGCTGAAGTTCATGTGAAGGCTAAATTTCTTTCTTTCTTCGTTCAGTTCATCTTGTATTAGTTGGAGGTCGTAGAGTTTATCTGCAGAAAGGACGATGTCGTCTGCAAATATGAGGTTATTTATGTATTCGTCGTGTATTATGATTCCTTTGTTTTCCCAGTATAAGTTCCAAACGATCATTTCGAGGCAGGCTGTAAAGAGTTTGGATACCCCTTTTTCGAGCTGAAAGGATCCTGAGTCTTTATTTAGCCTGATAAAAGAGCTGCTGTGACGGTATATACGTTGCAATGAGTCGTAGGGCTTCTCGAAGTCTATAAATGCTACCACGAGTGGTATTTTATAGTCTGCTGCTTTCTCTTTTAGCTGATTCGTCGAGTGCAGATCGTCCATAGTTGAGTAGCTTCTTCTACAGACAGTTTGTTCTCAGGGTTGTTTTTTTGTCTAGCGTTTTGGTGATTTTGTTGGTGATAACTTAAGTGAAAAGTTTGTAGATGCTGTTAAACAGGCTTACTAGTCTGTAGTTTTTTAAAAAGTCTTTCGAGTTTTCTTTTTTATGTAAAAGAATTATAATTGCTGTGTTCCAATCTTCTGGTACTTTACTTTGTTTCAGGCATAAGTTGAACAGAATGACTAGTTACCTGGTGATGGCGTTATCAGCTTTTTTGAGTAGGTCGATGGAGATGTTATCTGGTCTGAGAGTCTTTCCCTTTTGTTCGTTTGTTTGTTTGATGACTTGTTTCACTTCCCATGGTGTAACTTCAGCGAAGTCCTTGAACAGATTGCTTCTTGCATCTTGCACACCCTGTTCGGTGTTTTGTGTTCCTTGTTTGGAGGAGTAGAATTTTGGGTAGAATTCTTAGGAACATTTTCTTCGAATACGCTAGTTATTTGTTTCCGTCGTATATTGAGAGTTTTGTTGAGGGCTTTGTAACCCCAACTTTTTTTTCAGGAATTGTTTCGATGATTGCTGCCGTGTATCTCATTTCGTCTTCCCTTCGTTTCTTTTGGAGGGTTTTATTTAGTTCGGTTACTTCAATTTTCTCTGTTGTTTATTGCTGTCGATGGCTTGAGAAAGGAACAAAAAATAATTTTAAAATGGATATCAACGCTCCAACTTGAGGGCACAAATATATTTCATTAGAAATCGTCAGCCAAAATTGTCACAGAAAGGTTTCTCCATTTTTTAAATTTGGTATGGCTTGCTGGCTGGCTGGTTGGCTGGCTATGTATATATTTTCGTGTACGGGCCACATGGAGCAGGCAGGCAGAAAATTTAAAGATTTACTCCTAATTATGTTTTTCTTTTGAAAATCCCTGCCCATGATGGGTTTTTAGTGGTGGGTTCAATTAGCAATACAGATCAGTCCCTCAGCTTATGTGTATTCACACTTCTTTTTCAAGATTTGGCTTTTTTACTGATCACTGCACAATAAAAGGCGCAACAAATAACTTATTTATTGATCACCCCTTTTTCCAATGTTTCAATTGGTCAGCACCAAAAACATGGCATGCTGTCGAAAGTGAGTGACTAACCCAACCTGTTATTTCATTCAAAAGTCAGAAGTTATGTTTGCATTTTTACACTGAAAGTGGTAAAAAGGAACTTTTTGATGTATGCTGCCGAGATTTGAAAGTTGGAAGGTTATCAAATCTGTTTTTACATCGGTTGTTGATGTTTGAAAGCTAAGTGCTAAAGTTTATTGACTAAATGCTACTTCGTGTGGAGCATTGGTATCTTTCTTCTGTCTGAAGTTCTTGGCATGGAATCTATTTGCAGCCGCAAACATTAGTTTACAAAGAGGTTTTATCAACAGAGAAAGATGAATAAAAATCTACATATATCAGAATGTGTATTGCTGTGGGCATGTGAGAGGTGCTGGAATTGGGTTTTCCGAACTAGGTATACAGTAAGTCTGTACCTAGGATTTATGTTCGAGGATGATCGAAGCAAATTCGTGCAGTTGGGGGCTCCAGGGCACTCTAAACCCCAGAGGGTAATTTTTTTTGATATGGCGAATTTCGAGACCATATAAACTATACTGAAATTGAGTTGTAGTTATACGCTATACCAATACGTAGTCACCGTCTTTCCAACACTGCATATAAGTAAATGTTTGGGAAAGGCCCATTAAATGTGCATATATGCTTTCCTTATTGCTCCATAAACATCTAGGGGTAGATGGTTATTGCCTTTGCATGGCTATAAAACAAAAGCACGGCTCATCGGTTGGTCTGGTACATTAAAAAATACTGCTGCAATTTCTGTCTTCATTTTAGGTATTTTCTGGCGAAAGATCCGAAATGCATGGACAGATGCTCTTTCAAAACTAATTTTACTGGCATAGAGTAAAAGGAACATTGAATTTAAACTATATTTTAAGTGGCATTTCTTATGAAAATGTGCTTAAAAATAGAATGTAATCTGAAAACCACTCGAAATCAAACTCAGAATAACAGAGACGGCAATGGAACAAGCAATGTTGGAAATAACTCTTAGCAATAGAAAAAAGTCTACATTGACCGTAGAAGGAGGTGAAGCATATAGTAAGAGTAATTAAGCAACAAAATGGAGATGGGTAGGGCACATAGCGAGAAGAAGGGGTTACATATAGAGAAAAATGTTAACCAATCGGGACAGTAAAGGCAGTTTGAAAATCCCAGACAAAAGATGGAGAGATGAGATAAAAAAAATTGCCGGTATTACATGGGAGAGATTAGCGCAATCACACTCGTCATGGAAGGAGACGGAAGAAGACTTTGTCCAGCAGTTAAATTATAACATCTTCTACTGCTGCTGATGATAATAATGATGATAATGATGATGATGTGACACAAAGGCCGGTGAAGGGGGCTGGGGTGAGGCTGGGCATATATCGACTGTCCTTCTTTTGGATGAATCTTTTTTATTAAAATTCATCATCATCATCATCATCATCATCATCATCATTAGTCTTTTAACGTCTGGAATTCGCCACAATACCCAGGATTCGCCACAATTCTCTATCATGGGCGTCACAGAGCCATTATTTCCTGAATTTGTCCAATTCATCTCTCCATTTTGTGTTCTGTTGGCCTCAGTTTCTTATATGGTCTCTGGGGATTCATGTTATGAGACATGATGTCCATCGGTTGTCTTTCATTCTTGCAACATGGCCTGCCCATTGCCATTTGAGTTTTTTTAATAGTTTCTATGATGTCACAGACTTCCGTTTTCTTCTTTATGTGCTGTTCTGTCTTGTGATCTCTCCATGTAAGGTTGAGTATGATTCTCTCATGCACACGTTGCATACTTCTCAGTTTGTAGGTCTGTCTCTTGGTTAGGTTCCATGTTTCAGCTCCATGTGGCTACCGGGAGAATGCATTGGTTGTATACTCTTCTTTTTAGGATTATTGGGATCGTCTGATTTTTGATAGTTGAACTTGCTCTGCCAAAGGCTTGCCATCCAAGAGTGATTCTTTGCATGATTCCCTCCTCTTTTGAGGGTCTCAAGGAGATTCGTTGTTCCAAGGTAGATGAAGTGGTCTATCTTGCCGAGATTTGCATTTTCTATATTGATAGTTATGTTTTTATTCTCAACATGATTGTTGCACTCGGTTTCCCCCATAACAAGAATAATCCTCACCACATTCAGGAGAGTAAACTCTTAATTGTTTGTCTATCCCGTCACGTTAAACTAAACGGATATATTGAACATTTCCCTAGTGTGATTTGAAACTGAGCCAAACTGACGTGTCTTATATATTTACAAATTTATTTTTATCATACAATACAAAAGCTGCAGTAATCATTTTCATTTAGAATAGAAAGAGGATTGGAGTTTTACCCTGCAGCAGTCAGATTTGACAATGTTTTGAATTATGTATGAATGAATATTCATCTAGAACCAAACCAATTGATTGAAACAAGGTGACATTTTTGCGATATACGTCTTCATTACATAAACGATTCCGAAATATATATATATATATATATATATATATATATATATATATATATATATATATATATATATGCGTCTTCATCACATAAACGTTTCCTAAATATGTATATATAATATATATACGTCTTCATTACATAAACGATTCCTTCCCGACTTTTACGTTTGAGTTTATATATATTATATACATTCGGATAATTCAATAAATAAGGACAGTATCCACTATTTACATACATATGTAAATATATACATATACAGGAGGGAAAGTTGTTCCTTAGAAATTCTAATTATCTAAAAGGGTTCAACGAGAAATTAAAACTTGAAGACCACTGTCATCAACTGAAGACAGCAATCAATGAAAGCGTCCATCGGGATAACTCTAGATTGTTCATTTCTTTGGTGACTAGGCAAACATTGTCACAACTCAGTTGAAATGTTTTCATTTGTCCACCATATTCACCAAACAGTGCGCCTTTGGACCACCATTCATTTGTTATTATTTTACAGAATTATTCGGATAAAAAAAAAGAGGTGGGAATGGCGTAGCAGTTAAGGGTGCGGAAAACGGAATAGGAAAGCTGAAGTTAAACTCTGCTCGAGACTGTTCACGTACACTTTGCATAAATGTCCTTGGGGTAGGCATGAATTCCAATCTTGGGACGGTAACCAGTCGAAGCGAAAGACAACTCCAAATCAGTGAAGTCCCTTTAAAGCGATTGGATGCCAACTTTGACACCGTTCCGGTAGCTTCTGTGGCTAAGCTGATGCCAAACGTATTGCAATACGTTTTCCATTGGAAAGAGGGAGATTCTGTCAACCAGACACCCAAGAATCTCCATACGCTACCCTCTTACTCTGGAAAGGTAACCAGTGTTATCTCATTGTCTATCAAGACTATTAAAAAAAACCAGTAGCTATGAACACCGCAAAAGACATTAAGAGCATTTTTTGCGGAGGAACATGAAAATTTCCGGGGGATGTGTTTGTGTGTGTTTAAGGGTGCTTGAAAGATAGCAAACGATGGTAAACGAAAACAGCAAATATTCCGTTCAATAAATTAACGTTGAAAAAAAAAAGTGAAACGTTTTGTTCAACAAAGTTAATATTAAAAAAAAAAACAGTAAATATTTTGTTCAATAAAATTAATGTCGAAAGGACAGTAAATATCTCGTTCAATACAGCTATTGCTGCAAAAAGAGTAAATGTTTTGCGAAATGAAGTTAATGCTGAAAGAAAAGTAAATATTTCGTTCAAGAGAGTAATTTAAAAAAAAAAGGTAAACATTTCGTTCAGTAAAGTTAATGCTGAAAAAAGAGTTAATTTTTCGTTCAATGAAGTTGATGTTGTAAAAAGAGCAAATATTCCATTCAATAAAGTTATTTTTGAAAAAAAAGGGAAACATTTCGTTCAATAAAATTAATGTTTGAAGAGAGCAAATGCTTTGTTCAATGAGGTTAATGCTGAAAACACAGTAAATGTCTTGTTAAATGAAGTTGATGTTGAAAAAACGAGTGTTTTGTTCAATAAAGTTAGCGTTGAAAAAACAGAAAACATTTTGCTAAATAAAGTTCATGTTGAGGAAAAAGTTTGTGTTCCGTTCGATAAAGTTATTATTGGAAAAAAGTTACGTTTACATTCAATAGAGTTAATGATAAAAATGAGTAAATGTTTCGTTAAATGAAGTTGAAGTTAAAATAACAGTGAATATTCTGTTCAATGAAGTTAATATTGAAAAATGAATTAATAATTCGTGCAACAAAGTTAATGTTGAAATAAAGGAAAAGGTTTCGTTCAGCGAAATTAATGTTAAAAAAAGAGTGAATGTTTCGTTAAAAGAAGTCGATGTTGAAAGAGTAAATATTTTGTTCAATAAAGTTAATGTTGGAAAACGAGTGAACATTTCGGTCAATGAAGTTAATGTTGAAAACACAGTAATCATCCTGTTCAGTGAAGTTAATTTTGAAAAAAGAGTAAATGTTCCATTAAATAGAGTTATCCTTGGAAGAGTGGTAAACATCTCGTTTAATGGAGTTGATTTGAAATGGAATAAATATTTTGTTCAATAAAGTTAATGTTGAAATAACAGTAAATATTTTGTTCTATCAAGTAAATGTTGAAAAAAAAACGAATATTTCTTTCAACAAAGTTAATGTTGAAAAAACAGCTAATGTTTCGTTCAATACAGTTATTGTTGAAAAAAATAGTAAAGATTATATTGAATAAAGTTGGTATTGAAAAAAATTGTTTCTTTGAATAAGGTCATTGCTGAAAAAAGGTAAACATTTCGTTCAATAAAGTTGATGTTGAAAAGAATTGTGAATATTTCATTCAATGAAGTGAATGTTGAAATAACGTTAAATATTTGGTTCAATTCAGGTAATGTTGAATAGAAGTGAATGCTTGGTTCAATGAAGTTGTAGAAAAAAAGGTGAACATTTTGTTCAAAAAAGTTAATGTTGAAAAAAAATGTTTAGTTCAATAAAGCGTTGAGATAAAGTAAACATTTTGTACAATACAAGTTAATGTTGGAAAAAAGAAATGTTGAAATATGAATTAATACTTCGTTCAACGAAATTAACGTTAAAAAAGAGTGAATGTTTTGTTCAATAAAGTTGACGTTGAAAAACAGTAAATGTTCCATTCAATTAAGTCATCCCTAATAAAACAGAAATATTTTGTTCAACGAAATCAAAGTTGAAAAAAGAATGAATACTTCGTTCAATAAAGTCAATGTTGAAGAAAGAATGAATATTTTGTTCAATAAAATCAATGTTGAACGAATTAAATGTTTCGATCAATAAAATTATCGTTGAAAAAACGGTGAATATTTTGTTGAATAAAACAAGCAATATTGAAAAAAAAAGAAAATGTTCTCAATAAAGTTATAGTTCAAGAAATGTAAACATTTCGTTCAATAAAATTGATTTGAAATAGAGTAAATGTCTCTTCCAATGAAGTCATTGCTGGAAAAAACAGTGAAAATTTCGTTTAATAAACATGATGATGGAAAAAATAAAACGCTTTGTTTTATGAAATTTATGTTGAAAAAAAGAGTAAACATTTCGTCCCATGGAGTTGATGTTCAAAAAACAATAAATATTTCTTTCAAAGTTAACATTGCAAACAATAAATATCTCATTCAATGAAGTAAATGTTGCAAGAACAGTAAATATTTAGTTCGAAACAGTTAATGGAGAAACAACAGTAAATATTTCGTTCAATGAAGTTGATGTTGGAAGAACAGGTAATATTTTGTTCAATAAAGTTGATGTTGGAAGAACAGGTAATATTCCGTTCAAAAAAGTTAATGTTGAAAAAAACATTAAATATTCTGCTCAATAAAGTTAATGTTGAAAGAAAAGTTAATATCTGGTTCAAAAATGTCATGGCTGAAAATCAGTAAATATTTCGTTCAATAAAGCTGATGTGGAAAAAACAATAAATATTTCGCTCATTAAAATTGCTGTAAAAAAACAGTAAATATTCAAACTTTAAGTTGAAAAATTAAAAAAAACGTATTTTATTGATACTTAATAAGCCGAATGAGCATAATTGGTCACCCAGTAATTTCCAATCTTCCCATAAACCATCAACTCAATTAAACAAGAAGTACTAGAATAAAACATTTTTCGATATCAGTATGCCACAGAAACAGGCCAATCAGTGCAACCAAAATCAAAAGAGTAAATCTCAGAATACCTACAAGTAGAACAGGTCTGGTTAGTTACTCAATAGAAACCGTCATGCAACGAACATCTTTCGGTGGCATGCCGTGTTTGGGGTAACCAATTAAAAAAAATGAAAAAGGAGACGATCAGTGGATTGTGTCACTTTTCTCGCCCTTTGTTGGGCAGTGATAGTTAAAAAGTCTGAATTTTCAAAAAAGAAAAGGACACAAACTAAGGGGTCAATTTAGCATGAAGTTGCATTGCACACTGAACACCCCTTTTCCTAGACATAACAGAGAGTAAATGATTGAATGTTCAGTTCTCCAACTACATTGGTGAGGCTTGTACGCGTGATACATACATCCATAGACACCCAGACAGCAAGACAACCAGACATACTTGAAAACTGAAAGAATCCCGTGTTGATAATTTTTGTTGACGGTTTATAGTATGTGAACTTAACCCAGAGTACATAAGTGCATAAGGCCAAACTTACTGACAGCAGCCCATCGTACTCTCACCTTCAAATACATCAGATGAAAAAAAGCACAACTCGTTGTATTTTTCGAGGCAACGTTCCCCCTAAAGATATATTTTTTGAATAAATAATAATAACAATTGTTAAATACAGTAGGTTCCAGTTAATGGGACCACACCAGAAACCATCAATTTTGGACCCGATAACCACCTGGTTCTCCCCATATTTTCCAATTCAAGGGGAACAACTCGCAGGAAAATTACAACAACTCGAGTCTGTTTCACACTCATTTCTTTTTTGTTTAATTTCACGAGCTGAAAATACGTGAAAGTTGTTTTGAGAACTAATAATATATTTTTATCGATTTTATCAGATTTTATAAAATAATGTCGATTTAGTATCGCTACTACTTAGTCCAAAGGAACAGCGCATTAGTCCTAATGAAGGAAGCGAATCAGCGATGATTATATACGTTTGAATCAGTTCATACAAGATTGATCCAGCTGTGAAGCTGGTCTTAATAACCGATGGTTCTATTAAGAGGAATTCATTATATTTGTGTTGATCTGTGAAGATCCAGAAATCGCTTTCAATTCAAAGCAGGAAGTCCAATCATTTAACATTAACGAAAAAATGATCTGCCAAGGGCAATGGCGCCTTATTCTGCATCAAGGTTTCCCAGTTTCCTTTCTATTTTTCAAAACAGTCTTCAGAATCTGGATTGTAGGGGCTGACAGATCTGGGCAGGCATGGTCATTGGGAATGAGACAGTCTCTCAGTGCATAAGCTCGCTCAATGGCGTCTCATTGCCGACAAAGTAACCCCAACGAAGAGAGTCTGCTCGTGTATTAGCAGTAAGGTCTCCTCTGATTGGTTGCCTGATTACATTGAAAAATGCGCCACCGGTTCTCGAGATATTCAAAATGACCGGGCAGACCTCGTATTAATATACTTGAATGGTTTTATCCATGTTTCCACAATATTAAAAAAATATATACCCCCCTCAAAAAAAAAAAAAAAGTGATAACAGTATATATGTGCAAAATCTCTAAATATGCATTGAATCTAGATATCTACTCGGGTAAATCTTTATTTAAATTTTCCAAGCCCAAAAAGCTAAATAGAAATTTCAACTTTTTATAGAAAGGGGAAGTCATTTTAAAAGTTAGTATAATTTTCCAAGTTATATTATCTATTCATCCTTTTCGAAATTATTAACACACATGCTTGGTTGCTGCAGGGTCAAACAAAAATCCTACTCTTATTCCAGCTGAAGATGATCGCTGCAACTTTTGTATTGTATCACCATCATCATCATTATTCAGCGACCTTCCCCAAGATCTGCCATCGTGGGTATCGCAGAGCCCAGCACTATCTCCCTAGCTCGTCTCACCATCTTACTTCTTGTCGTCCACAGCCTCACTCCTAATCTCTAGGGATATACGTGGAGAGACTTGATGTCCATTGGTTGTCTGTCATTCTTGCAACATGTCCAGTCCATTGCCATTTGGGTTTTCTAACAGTTTCTATGATGTCTTGGACTCTCGTCTTTTCCTCTGATATACTGTGCTGTCTTATGATCTCTCCACGTGAGTTCGATCCTCTAATGTGCACGTTGCGTGGCTTTCAGTTTGAGGGTCAGTCTGTTGGTTAGTTTCCATGATTCAGCACTATGTGACTATTGGTAGGATACATTAGTTTTATACCCTCATTTTTAGGACTAACGGGGTTTTCTTGTTCCTGAAGGTCGACCTGCTTCTATTTGTATTTTTAAGAAATCAATTCAGCTCAGTCGGTGAGAGACCAGACAACCAATCAATTGATCGCGATTTCAGATCACGGTAGGGGGATGCAAATTTTTCTCCCCTAAATTTAGAGAGGATTGTTCATGTTATGGTAGATAAAAAAATTCAACTCCAGACTTTGACAGTAGTTTGAAAACATATATATATATATATATATATATATATATATATATATATATATATATATATATATATATATATATATATATATATATATATATATATATATATTCGTAGGCTAATGATGAAAAATGCATTTACTTCACACAGTACGTATTTATTTTTAAACATGATCCTCTCTATCGATACACTTACATTCCCATTGATAACATTGATCAAACATTATACAGTGGAAATTTCAGGTCAGAATTCCGCAAATAATTACATGTCAGAACGATTGATACACCATAGTATTCATACATATTTATGATCAGTATTTGGATAATGATTCCCAGTAATACGATAATCATAACAATGCTGACAGAAGAATTCTCTAAAAAATTAACGATTTACTGACATGTTATAGTTTCATCGAAGTATTTCTGTTAATACTTCGATAAAGATGTAACCATTCGAAACATGTCAATAAACAGTCAATTTTTCAAACTACTTGTCTTCTCACATTGTCAATGATATCATACATAACACCCCCTCATATATATATATGGAGTATCATAAGTTGAACAGTGTATAACCGACAGAATGTGTATAAGTGCGCTCTCTGAACTCCTTCCTCGCCAGATGTGTCGTTAGCCCAGTTGATGAGAACATAGCCGTGTATTGGCTGCTTTCTGATGAACACTGGTTCGAATCCCGCACGAAGCTCATTTTTTCTTTATATACATGATCTGAGGCTGCTCGATTTGCAACTGAGTAACTTCGGTATCGTGCAGAATATAGTTTCTACATAAAAGTTTTTATAATTATTACACACACGCACACACGCATATATATATGTATATATATATATATGTGTATATATATATATATATATATATTATATTTATATATATGATTATTACACACACACACACACACATATATATATATATATATATATATATATATATATATATATATATATATATATATATATATATATATATAGTCAGTAATTGTCCATTTGGACAATTTCCAAACTAACCGACAGTCCCAGCTACAAAGGCCCAAACATCTTTGCTTCTTCTGGCTTTGATATTTTTTGCAAGAAAAATAATGTTTTTTTCTGAAGAAGACGTTCTCATCAATATAGGAATAAATCACCCGCTAATGGTTCACTGCATTTCAGGAGGACATTAAATCGGCTACCAATATTTTAATCTTTCATATAATGAAGATGCAATTGCTGGCCTACTCTAATACTAACATATCTACACACACACACACACACACACACACACACACACGCGCGCATACACACGCGTGCACACACACACAGAGGTCCGGAGCATTGGTTTCACGCGCTGTAGGAGAGACTAAATTTCTGCAAGGGTTTTACGCATCCAAGGCGAGACTTACAATTCACGCCCCGTTTACTTGATCCTCTTTTAAATTTTTCTCCCAAAAGATCAGTACCGCACCCATCCAACGTCTGCGCCCCAGTTGGCCTGATGGTGGCGCTGATCCTGAACACAGACAAATACTCACACACACACACACACACACACACACATACGGTCTCTCTCTTTCATGCATACATACTAACAAGTTTGAGTATCTTTACCAAATCTCAAATACATAGATATTCAATTTCGTCTATCAATATGTGTGTGGGATATGTACAAAGAGCCAAGAAAAATAAACAGACTCCTCTATTTTCAAACAAAAACCTTGAATCAATTAGCTAAATAATTCAGTGATATTTCATTATGCAACTTTTATCTTTTGTTGACTTGCTGCAAATAGTTTTTGCTTACTTTTCTCAGTGAGACTTTACCGGCTCTGCTATCTTCCTTTGTGGGATATCAGACCAGGTAGCAACGGAAATAAGAAGCGAATAGTCTTTGATTGGAACTATTCTGGACATTTTCATTACTTCACTATCCATTATCACTCAGATCGGTTCAATAAGATTCATGTCAGGAGACTGGCCATTAGAATCTTTAAATGGCTTTTTGGAACTGTTATTCTTCGTAGCATCGCATGGGACTCATTTCCTCTCGAAAACTGCCGTTTTGTCCAAATAAGTGTCAGGAAATTTAGGGAAATGTTCTTCCTGTAGGATTGATGTGGATTTTTCTGTATTAATACTCCGAACTCATTCTAGACTCAACGATCAGGAGAGAAAACGCAGAACTGAAGAAAGTAGACCATTACATCTCTAGAGAACCCTCAAAAAAAGAAGAAATCAAGCGAATAATCACTCTAGGTTGGCAAGCTTTCGGTAGAAAGAGCTCAACTCTCAAGAGGAGGAAAACACCATTTATCCTAAAAAGAAAGCAACCTCTTGATAGTCACCTATGGAGCTGAAACACGGAACTCAACCAAATGATTGACACTCAAACTGAGAACCATGTAACGTGCACAGGGAAGAAGTCATACTCAACATTACATGGAGAAATTACAAGACAACACAGTACATTAGAGGTAGAACATGAGTCAGGGATATCATGGAAACCGTTAAAAAACTCAAATGGCCGTGGGCTGGTTACATAGCAAGAATGACAGACGACTGCTGGACATTAAGACTTAGAACAGGGATTCCAAGAGGTCATACGCGAAAATGTGACTGGTAAAATATAAGATAGCGTGATGTACTACACGAGTTCAGAATGTATTGGCTCTGCGATGCCCATGATAGAGAGGTCTGGCGAATCCCAGGGAAGGTCTTTGTACAGTAACTGATGCTAAAAGGCTGCTGCTGCTGACTAATTCTAGAAACTTTATTGCATTAGTTGCCAAGTATGTAAACGTTGTAACCCTGTGTAGTTTTTTTATTATTGAGAAGTGAAGGTCTTCATACACACACAGACACATAGAGAGAGAAAACCCACACATTCTCTCTCTTACACTCACACACATATACACACATTTATATATGTGTGTGAGTGTGTGAATCATCTATATAGGTCCCGACTGATTACCTCACGTGGAAGAATGGATCTACATAATCTTCATAACTCTCGTCCACTACAATTTATACCTGCTCAGCTAAACATATATACTTTTCATGAGACAGGTGTCTCTTTGCTCAGATCTGACCTTCAATGCTTGCTTCCCGTTCTCTCCTATACTCATCAAACCTAACCCATATATAAAAGCCCATGAATAGATTTAAATGAGGGACTAGGGTTTCACTATTAGAAATAATCTATTCGTCAGCGAGATTCCGTCTGAAACCCGAGGCAAGGATGTATCTTTCGTTTTACTAATTCTATGAAAGTGATTTTATATGATGTTAACATGTAACGTGAGAACTTTCTTTTATGACAGTCTATAAAACTACGAACCGCCAAAGTAACTGGCAACTGACATGACAAGTGAGAATTGGAAAAGTAGACAGGCTTATAAATAGAGTTCAGTAAAAAGTGATTTATTGCAATATCCTGACAAGAATAATCAATTTTCTTCATTACAAAGCAAGTTCACTATCTGGAAAGAGATACGAATATACACCATCATCAGAGTGTTGCAGACCCTAGCCTGACGGTAGGCGAATGGTCCCACATAGCATATAGCTAGTGTTTGGTCTTCTAGGCACTCCAATACTGTGACCGTCGGTCAAACTAAGCTCAGCTCATTGGTAATCTACTTGCGTGCAGACCCAGGTTCCGTGATTAGCGAGATTCCCTTGCATACCATTCGCTATTGGAATGATTCCCATATTCTGTTAAGTGCCCCGATACCGTGTACACGTTCCAGACTAAGCTAAGCTTAGTGTAATATCTACTAGCGTACCGACTATAGTTCCGTGGTTAGCAAACTTGTTTAGCAAACCATTCACTGTTGGAATGACTTCAGTCCGCATTGGGTACCCCTCTACTCAATACCTGTGCCAAACTGAGCTAAGCATCGTGGATATTTACTTGCATATCCACTATAGTATCGTGGTTAGGAAGCTTTTGCAAAACAATTCACTATTGGAGTGATTTCGAACCTCACTGGGTGGCCCATTCCTGTGGACTCGAACTAGATCAAGCTAAATGAATATCCACTTGCATATCGACTAGAGTTCCGCGATTAGCAAGCAAATACTATTACTACTACAGTGAGGTAGATCTTTACTGGGCGATACCTATATTTGTGATCTTGTACTAGTCCAAGTAAATACCTTGGTTGTAATGATTAGCAGGCTAGCCTCACAGACTTTCACAATTAAAGTGATTTCGGTTATCGCCATTGTGGCCCTCTGTCAGACGAAGCTAAACATATATACATACATAAGTCCACATATACTCATACGTAAGTTTTGGTCGATTCACAGCACAAAGCCTCTGAGGTTTGATGTTCAAAAAGTGCTCTTTACAATAGATATGCCAATATCTGGCCAATCAGAAAGGAAAAAAAAACAACATTTTATATAAATCATTAGAATGATTTTTTCGGTTGCTTATCTCAGTAGTCACTAGTTGTGGCGTAGATATTTATAGCATTGTAAGCAATCTTACAATCAGATCTTTATGGCATTGTAAGCAACACCATAAAGAGTTATACCACGACTGGTGGCAATTTGGATCGACCCAATTCGAGGCAACCGGTAAAAACATCATATCCGGGCAACAAATGGAGCATGTTTATCAAAGTTCACAGATAACAGACTTTTGTTTCGTATTGAGGTATAATTTGCAATAAAACCATGTTTGTACCTAGCATAAGTATTGTTCAATACATATTTGAAATCAACGAATGACCTCTTGCTCACTATACACACACACACACACACACACACACACACGTAAGTATATATATGTGTGTGTGTTTGTGTAAGTATAAGGGGCCTAACCTATCACGTCCTGCAGATAATTCCACTAGTGTAGTCATTTCGATCTCCCCTCAAGTCTTCACCACTGAGACCCTGATTCAGACCGAGCTTAGCCTAACAAATAACTATAGAACTAACTTACAGTGTATGCCAGTAAAGGTTGAATGAAAACTCTGAACACACAATAGTTGGTTAGCAAATTATAGACTCTGCAAGATTCTGTTCATATTTCAATGTCTTTTTACATCATCACCAGAACTGTACAAAGTAGTATAATAAGGTGACCCATGTTGCTTATTTATGAAAAAGCAAATGTGAACAGGGAGGAGTGATCAATTAATAAGACACTTCTCTCGACTTTTGTTGGGAAATAATAACTAGAAAAGTCTAAATTAACCCCCCCCAAACCCCTAAACCTCCTAAAACAAACTAACAAAAAACAACAACAAAAGTACAAGCGTTAATGCTGCTGGATACAAAGTAAAGGATCACATTAACATAAAATTGTAATTCAAATTGAACCCACCCTCCCTAAAAAAACTATTTGAGAGGATGGTAAGCCTTTGGAAGAGCAAGCTCAACGTTCAAAAACAGGAAGAACCCATTAATCCTAAAAAAGAGGTATACAACCAATGCATCCTCCCAATTGTCACTTATGGAGCTGAAACATGGAACCTAACCATGAGACAGATCTGCAAATTGAGAACCATGCAACGTGCACATGAAAGAATTATGACTGGCCTCCCATGGAGAGACCACAGGATTACACAGTACACCTGGAAGAAGACAGGAGTCAGGAACATCATAAAATCCATTAAAAATCTCAAATGGCGGTGGGCTGGCCATATTGCTAGAATAGCGGACAACTGATGGACATCGTGACTTACGACATGGGTCCCCTAAGATCACATGCAGAAATGAGGCCGACAGAGTATTAGATGGAGAGACGAGCTTGACAAATTCAGAAAGTACTGGCACTGCGACATCCACGATAGAGAAGTGTGGCGAATCCTGGGGAAGGTCAACGATGGACTTTAAGAGACTGAAAACAAAAAAAAGAGTTTTTTCTAATAAAGGAATAAATGCAGAATATTACAACCGTCTAATACCAATCGTGCTGCCTATACGTGCATAAATAGCCAGCCAGGCAGACCTACTAAAAAACTGACGAATGCCACGTTGACAGTTTTGATCAAATAAATTAGAAATTAGAACTAAAAGAATGAAACGAAAGAAAACAAATCTCTGTGCAATTAAAATATAAATCACCTCGCAAACCTATCCATCAGACAAGCCTTTCCCATCATCACCAATTTTCTGATCTGCACACGCAGAACTTTTCCCCCACATATATTGATGGTAATTGCTTCTTCGCTTTACGTTTTTTCGGCTTACGAACATTTGAAAAATAAAAATGCAATTATTTCAGATAGTGGGACAAACCATCATCATCATCATCATCATCATCATCATCAATCTTTTAACGTCCACCGTCGGACATAGACCCCGAGGATTCGCCACACCTCTCTGTCGTGGATGCCGCAGAGCCGGTACTTTCTGAACTTGTCTAGTTCGTCTCTCCATGTTGTATTCTGCTGGACATATTTGGTCTCTGGGGATCCACATTGTGAGTCGTGATGTCCATCGGTTGTCTGAAACATGACCTGCCCATTGCCATTTGAGTTTTCTCATGGAAATTCATAATTTCTCTGATATACTGTGCTGTCTTGTGCTGATCTCTCCATGCGAGGTTGAGCATAATTCTTTTATGTGCACGGTGCACGGTTCTCAGTTTGAGAGTCAGTATCTTGGTTCGATTCTATCTTTCAGATCCATAGGTGATAGTAGGCTTCATCATCGCTTGAAGTGTTGTTTTTTGACGTCCCCATCTTCATTGTTTTTATTTATGGAAGAAATATAATTTTGTTGGTTTGGATCATCGCCGTCAGCAGCCTTTCAGCGTCCGTCATTGGACATATGCCTTCCCTAAGATTTGCCAGATTTTTCTATGTTGGGCATCACGGAGCCAGTACTTTTTGAACATGACTAATTCGCCATGCCATCCTTTTTTTTGCTGGCCATAGTTCCGCATATAATCTCTAGGGATCAACCTTGTGGGCTGTGATGTCCATCGGTTGTCTAACATTCTTCAACATAGCCAGCCCATTGCCATTTGAGTTTTCCGATGAATTCTATTCATATAGTATGTTATCATGATCTTAAGCATGATTTTCAATCTGTGCACATTGCATGGTTTTCAATTTGAGCGTCAATTGTATCGTTAGGTTCCATGTTTCAGCTTAGTATATGACTGTCAGGAGGATGTATTGATTGTGAACCCTTACTCTTCTGGGGGTTTCATATTCTTGGAGGTTCAACTTGCTCTACTGAAAACTTGCCCATCTAGGATTTCATGGAGATACGTTGTCTCAGGAAATGTAGTGATCTCCTTTTGCGTCTTCGTTTTTGTCTTTGTCCTCATCATGCTTGTTGTTTAAGACATTTGTTTTACTGAATTTCATGCACGGGGCAACTTTTTTGCTTTCTTCAATCAGTTCGTCCACATTATTTGGAGATCATGAAAGTTGTCAGCAAAAGAACGATGTCGTCAACAAATCTGAGATTAGTTAGGTATCCACCGTCTATCCTGATACCTTTATTTTCCCAGTTTATGTTTCAAAAGATAACCACGAGATAAGCTGTGGAGAGTTTGGGTGAGCTGTTATCGCCTCGTCTGACCCCTTATCTGAACAGATAGGACTCCGAGTATTTATACAACCAGATAAAAGAACTACTATGTATGTAGATATGTTGCGAGACTGACGTACACAGGTTCTCTTCTTTGTTGTATTATAGCATCAATAACCTCTGGGATTTCCACTGAGACGAAGGCCTTCTCAAAGCCAATAAATGCAAGTACCATTTTCTATTCCACTGTTTTCTCTTTTTGTTGATTCACCTAATAAAAATGGTCAATGGTCGAGTAGCTCATTCCAAAGTCAGCCTGTACATGTGGTTGGTTTTCATATTGCATTTTGGTGATTCGATTGGTGATCGTTTTGGTAAAATTTTGTAAAAGCAGTTGAGTAAGTTAATTTGCCTGCAGTTGTTTAGATATGTCGGGTTCCTTTTTTTATTATATATAATATCATTATCATTTGCAGTGTTCCATTAATCTGGGCCTTTACTTTGTTTGAGGCATGAGTTAGAGTGAATTCAGTTACTTTAACCAAACCACTTTGGCTTAAACACAACCTATCTAATTGAAGTCGCCAATATGTTCAAGCCAAAGTGGTTTGGATGGAATAATCGAATTCACTTTGAATTAACTGCACTGGAAATCATCGTATGTGAGTAGCTAACATATACTGGGCGGTCCATTTATCCCTGGCACGTTTCAATTACTTGTAACTTCAATAATATTTGTCTGAGTCTGATAAAATTAATGTGTGTTATACATGGATATAAGAATATTATTAAAAAAAAATCTTCCTGAAATATATTTTTTCCTAAAGGTCTGAGCATCCGATTGAGGACAATGGTATTCTACAATCGTGGAAAAAGCAAGGTGCTGAATATTCCGGTGATCCAATAAAACTTATGATAAAACATAGAACAGACAACATATAAAGAATAAATTTCAACCAGAACTTATTTTATTAACACCAAGGGAGTACTGAAAGGAGTACTAGATGGTGGGTTGTTGCACCACAAATTCTCTTTCTGTCGGCAAATTTTGTTGCCAAATTAACCCTTTTCCGGCTAGATTTGGCTGTTTTGTTTTTCCAGTCCAGCCGATTTACGATATCCGATCAAACCTGTTAAATAAGAGTAAATGTTCAGTTTTTGTTAATAATTTGTTCTAGTCTTAATATACAGGTGTTTCACTTGATAACTGGGTCTTAAATGACTACATATATATACAGGTTCGATTCCTGCAGAAGCTCCATTTTCTTTGTTTTATTCTATTTAAGTTGTCTAGATGACGCGATATATTAACCATGTAATAACAGGGATCATTTCTAATAAGATTTTCGATATCATCAACATCATCATCATCAGTCTGTTAGCGTCCATTGTTGGACATAGACCTTCTCCAAGATTCGCCAGACTTCTCTCGCGGAGCCAGTACTTTCTAAATGTATATAGCTTGTCCTAACCATATCACAATCTATCGGCCACAGTCTCGCACCTAATATCTAAGAATCTATGTTGTGAGTCACGATGTCCAGTGATTATCTGCCATTATTTCTTAATGTATTTATTTAAAATATATCAAATTTAGTCGATTTTAGCCATTTCTAAAGACAGCTCTGACTATAAATAACAAACCATACTTGGCACCACCGATTTCTTCCCTTATTTGGCCAGCACGCCCACTTCTCCAGCAAATTTGAAGCCTGCACACTCACTTTGTCAACATATTAGAGCCTTGTACCCTGTATAAAAATCATTAGGTATATCCTTGATTTTTACCTTCCATGAGTGCACATCATACCCAAAATAGTCAAATGTTATTATTAATTAAAAGTATTTGAAATGTGTCAGAGTTAAATGGGTCACCCAACATATCCACCGAACCGGAAATGAAATATTTGAAAGAGTTGATTTGTACAACATTAATAGTGAAATATGATTCAGTGAAATGATTCTTCGTTGCCTGTAAAAATAAATCTTTACATGAAAGCCACATGATAAATATTGCTGGAAAAGGTCCACCGTTCGATGTATGTTGATGGACAGTGTATGGATAAGTTGGGATTAGATCAAATGGTCAGTGAATGAGATACGAGACAAGCATTATAATTTGACAAGCTCAGTGTCTTATATGATCTCTGGATATCCACGTTGTAAGTCGTAATGTCCTGCAATAGTCTGACATTCTATCAACATGAAATGCCTACGGCCATCTCAATTTTTTAATGTTTTTGACCCTAGTTTTTTTTTGTAATATACTGAACTATCTTTGATTTCTCCATGTGACGATGAATATGATTCTTTTCTGTGCACGTTGCATGGTTCTCAGCTTGAGTGTCAATCTTTTGATTTAGTACCATGTTTCAGCTCCATAAATGACTACCAGGATGATACATTGATTGTAAATCCTTCTTTTTAGGACTGATGTGATTTTAAAAGTTTCCATTCTAACTAAAATGAAAAACTTACAAGTCTTGAATTTGATGAGAGTTGTTTGACTAAAGAAATTTCTCCACCAAACAAGGACTTTTGTAGACATTGCATAATGATGATGGATATGTTTATATTGAGAATTCGGGAAGAAAACGAATCGAAACGTTCCATTAGATGAAGCACTGTCATCCATTATTAATTTTTGACCAGTATTTCGTTCATCCTTGTGTGATTCTTCGCTTGATTTCTTCTTCTTTTGGGGGTCTCGTGGAGATTCGTTGTCCTGGGTAGATGTAGTGATCTACTTTCTCTAGTTCTGTGTCCTCGATTTTGATCTTAGTGTTTTTTATCTCCGATGTGGTTGTTGCACGTGATCTTCGTCTTGCTGAAGTTCATGTGTAGGCCGACTTTCTTGCTCTCTTCATTTAGTTCATCTATCATTAGTTGGTGGTCATGTAGGTCCTCTGCAAAAAGGGCAATGTCGTCTGCAAATCTGAGGTTGCACAGAGACTCGCCGTCTTTTCTAATTCCATTACTTTCTCAATCTAGTCTTCTGAAGATCATCTCGAGGTAGGCCGTGAAGAGTTTGGATGAGCTGGTATCACCTTGTCTTACACCTTTCTGGAGCTGAAAGGAGTCTGAGTCTTTATGTAGCCTGATAGAGAAGCTGCTGTGATTGTATATATCTTTCAGCACTTCGACATATACTGGATCTATGTCGAGTGATGGCCTCCATGACCTTGGGATTTCTACTGAGTCGAACGCCTTTTTGAAGTCGATAAATGCTACGGCGAGTGGTAGTTTATATTCTGCTGCTGTTTCTTTCAGCTGATATATTGAATGCAGGTGGTCCATGGTCGAGTAGCTTCTTCTAAAGCCAGCTTGCTCTCGTGGTTGGTTTTCATCAAGTGATTCAGTTGGGGATGGTATTTGCAAAAAGTTTCTATACGCAGTTCACCTTCAAAAACAACAATGGAGCTGAAACATGGAGCCTAATCAAGAGACAGATCCGCAAATTGAGAACTATGCAACATGCACATGAAAGAATTATGCTGGAGAGACCACAAGGCAGCACAGTACATCCAGGGAAAGAGAGGAGTCAGGGGCATCATAGGGTCCATTAAGAATCTCAAATGGCAGTGGGCTGGCCTTGTTGCAAGAATGGCGGACAACCGATAGACATCGTGACTCATGACATTGGATCCCCCGAGATCAAATGTGTAACCGAGGCCGGCAGAATATTAGATGGAGAGACGAGCCAGACAAATTCAGAAAGCACTGGCTCAGCGACGCCCATGATTGAGATATATAGCGAATCCTTGGGAAGGTCAGTGTCCAACGACGGACGTTAAGAGACTGATGATGATGATTTCTTTCAACTCGTTGGTATTCATTTTTTCTCTCACTATATTCAATTAATCGTCCTTGCACAGACCAAAACTTACACAGAAATATTATAAAAAGGACAAATAACTAAAAATAGCCAAATAAAGAACAAATTTTCCAGTGTATTTATCATGTATATTTTCTGTTGTCTTGTTTATATAAAATGACCGGTCGAACTCTTTTACTCAGCAGAGATTGCCCCGTGTCTCAACATTGATCATGAATATCGATCAATTCTTTGGAAACGAGCTGATTAATAGTGTTAAAAATGTTTTATCATTTTTCAAAGATATAAAATACTGCACATTATTGCGCAGTTTAGCTGACTGATGATAAAACTAAGTGTTTTCGTCAAAATTATCTGAATTCGACCAAAAACTATTTTGTAGATTTTTAACAACTGAATTTTAAAATTTAAAAAATAATATCACTGTCATTGATAATAGCGTCATTATTGATTTCAATCTGAATATAGGAAACATTGAATTTATATCAGTCAAAATCTAAGTAATAATTATCAAAGATGTCTTTCTTTTGCTTTAGCCAAAAATTCTAGCTAATTTACTGTTAGAAAAAAATATTTGAAAGAACGGATTTTTTTTCCCCTTTTTTAAATATCAGGCATCGATTTCACGTTGAAAATCTTCGTTCAAATTGTTCATGCGTCTGATATATATTTTAAATACTATATTTTGTCGAACATAAATAGGAAATAAAATTTAAATTCTACATCAGATGCTTTTTTTCATAAATTGTAAAAATAGGGTCCCGTAAAATTAACCACATTTCACTAATTATAGAAAATTAGGAGTCAACCAGCATTTTTGGAAATACAATTGAACATTAAAGGAATCCATAGAATTGACTCCCTTAGTTTTCCGGAGTATTCGCCAGACGGTAACTTGATGAGTAAGCAAAATGTATTGTAGTCAACTTTAGTGCGGTAAATCCAGTGTCGGTCAAAACAGATTCGGGAAAATTATATGGACCCTTGTCAACTTAATTTTAGATTGTTTTCATCGCAACTACAGGGACTTCAGTCTGTGGCCATTTTCATACCGCACGAATCAGAATAGCAGTAAAAATTAGGATGAAATAAATACTAGTTGAACATTAATGATGGTCCACAACTATTCATCTGATCAAAATTCGAGATAGTGTTACAACTACAGGTATATTTGAAACAATAACACCAAAATGTGTCGCTGAGTGAACAGGAGTGAACGAGGAGTAAGTTTATATTGTTATATTCAATAATCTGGCAAAGGTGCAAGATCTTGTAGCTTAAGCGGTAGGGTAGCTATAACAGGACATTGCAGTGTCAAGTTTGAAATTGTGTGGGTCAGCTAATTTTGATATGTGGGGCTCGATTGCCTGCTCGATTGACTATTTCAAAAAATTTCGAAACTGAGAGAGAGAAAGAATTTTTTTCAGCTGATTTTTTCAACAGAACGAGATTGAATTAAATTATAGATAGATGACGTAACGGCATTTTTTTTTAGAAATTCTGTTTTGATTATAACAATTAACGACGATATTGTTTTTGGTTGTTGCTATCAACGATATTATACATGAAGAAAGAAAAAAAGAGCAGCATCTTATTATTTGAAGTTCAAACACCCTGAAGATCTTCATGGAACCGGAAGCACTTTCTGAACGGGCATGCCCTAGTTCATCATAATGACTGGAAAACAGTTATTTGAAAGGAAAAAAAAAGGATGAAATTTCTAAAAAGAATATCAGAAATAAGTCATTCTATCAAACTAACTTCTATAAGACGTGACACTGACCTTAAAGTTTATATTCTCATCAGTTGCTTCTCTCTCTCTCTCTCAAAAAAATAATGGCTTCCCACGCCAAAGGAGATACGAGCTTGAGTCCCACCAGAAGCTTATTCTTTATTTTCTGTATTCGTTTCTGTAATGGCTGTAGATTTAAGGTCTGTGTATTTGCTACGACAGGCTAAAATTAAGGTTTAAGAAATTCTAGCCAAATAACAATGAAGATGTGAATTTATAAAAGTTGTGATTCGACATCCACCTCACACATATGTGAACATTGTATCCATCCAAAATGTAAACAATTTTTAGTGACTAGTTACCCGAAAGTTTATTATCATACTAAGTGATATATGATTTAAGCATAAATCAATGCATTTTGCAATTGCGTTTCTATACCCTTGGAGAGAAAAAAAATATACACAAAATGGGTTTCTTTCTTGGAACTTGAAGAGAGAGGGTGCACGTTGCTTCTATAACGGCCTGCTGCAAAACAACTGTTAAACGCTATTTTCGCCTTTTATTATCATAAAAACGAAAGAGTGGTGCCTGTTCCTCGATCTCCAAATTTCCATAAAGATTCCAAGAAAGATATGATTTTGGATTCCAGATGTCTCGTAGGGTGTACTTTATCTTTTGTTTCTTATCAAAATCTATTGCTAAGCCGATCAGTTTATTAATTCCTTGTCGCTTACAGCCAGATGATTCAGGGATACAGAATGGGGAGGTCTTTGGCTCTCGTGATTGAACGTAGTGTAGAGATCAGTCACATCCGGGATTACGACCGTAAGTCCTCAACATGATCTGCAGCAAGTTACGGCGCCTGGTAATCCCAGACGGTCACCCATCTATATACTGACCACGCTCGCTATTGCTTATCTCCAGTGATCGATCAAGAACCGGTGTGTCCAACACGATTTTTCTACAACACTGATAAGTCGATATAAATATAACATTTAAATCAATCTAGAAGTGGCGGTATCTTCTACTGCGTCTCACATTTAAAACGGTTCACTACTTTAGCAGCAGAGATTACGACATATTTATTGTCTGTCAGTATTAGTACTACCCTTATATATAAAAAAAAGCCGTGGAAATCACTCAAGTAGAATTTCAGCAAGAAGCCGAAATGTTTTTCAATGAAATCTGTCAATATGAAATATAGTCAAAAGAAGCGCAATCGTATAAGGTGGATATTAGTCTTCAATGGTAATGATTAAAACTTGGGAGTTACAAACCTAGAATATTCTTGTATATACGTAAAAAAAATCAGCGGTAAACATTGAAAAGTTTACATCACTATATATATATATAAGAAGTTCTTTTCTTGTGTAATTAGTATTCTTTAAGATGATATCATAAGTTGGTTTGTATGCAGTGTGAAATTAGAACCTACAAAACGGATTTAAAATTCACATGGGTGAACATTCAATAGGAATGACACGAAGAGCAAGTCATGACTGTTGTTATACTTACTGACCCCTCATCATTAAAAACGTTATTCACGTAAGAAAGCCCAGTTTAAAAAAATAGATATGTAATATAAAATAACATCAATATACAATACATATAAAACCTTATATAGAATGGCGAACTACATGTATGGTATCGAGAATATAATAAGAAAGGGAGATGAGATCAACTCTGCTGGGATGCCATGTTTACACAACTGTTTTGTAATTAAGATACCCGAAACATTTACATGGTAAAAAACTGGTGATCCCAACAAGAGACTGGTTATACATCGTACCATAATAACGGAGTGAAGAGAAAGACGGAGAAAACACAGGAAATTACATAAATTGCATTGACAGATATTGGGAAATAGATGTCTTAAGTGACACAAAAAAAATCTTTTGAAAAAGTTTTTTTAATGTTTAGTTTTTGAAGCTGTAAAGTTTTCTAGACTATAAATGTATATATGACCAGTGCATCAGTATGGATTATCGTTAATCTAATAGTATGAAATTGAAATGACAATATCAGAACGTCAACTGTATGAATGATTTGGACCGGGTGAAACGTCGAAATAAAAGAAATTTGTACAGTTTTTTTTTCTGATATTGTCATTCCACTCTCTTATATATATATATATATACATATATATATATATATAGACACACGCAGACACACACACACACACACACATATATATATATAAGATAGATATTCTGTCGGATTATATATCTATTTTTTAATGATATAATTGTCTGCATTGTACAGCTTGATAAGTACCAATCTAGACCTTCTTTTTGCGTCCGTCAAAACCATTGCTGAGTGGCCTCAACCCTGAAATGTGGATCATTGTCCTGTCAAAGGTGAAGTCGAAACCTCAAGTAGAGTTTAGTGGTTGATTTCGTAATGCGTGGAACGACCCATTGTTCTCATCATGATGCTAAGCTCTCGTAGTCCAGTTGCAAAGAAATGTCAGGTCTGCCACGGAAAATGATGGTTGCTGGGCGAAGTTCTTTTTTCATTGTTTTTTCTGTAAACTCCTTGCAGAACATAGGGGCCGCAACCACTGTGATGCATTCAGCAGCAAGTATGTTTTTTTACGGAGTAAAGATGTTCGCCCTACACCCAGCTTTCATCCTATATCCCAATTAGGGGACAAGCTATTGCGACTACAAAGCAATAGGATTTTCCTTGTCTGAGATGGACTGCCTTACAAGGCTCCCATTACCCGTAACTGGAGGTTGGGGTCTGGATTCATACCTTTCCAAGGGCATTAGTGCGAAGTAAGCGTAAACTCATACTCGTATCTACTGATGCCGTTTTCTACATCGGTAACCGTTATGCCACTTCTCATTGGATGGTAAGCAATGCCAATTTTCCACCACATATAGTATTTTGAATTTTAGCCAAATAACACTCTGTTTCATCTGACTATAATATATTTTGCCACAATGCTCATGAATCACTACCACCTGCTTCTGGAAAATCCAGACTTGCTTAAACGTACTTATTTTTGAGTTATGGTTTCTTCCAGTCACCTCGCCTTTTGAGTCAGTTTTGTGCAGTGACCAAGAAAATTGCACTTTTGAGAACATTAAATCCAATGGAGTTTGAAGCTCTCCAAGACTTACACGTGAATTGGCTGCAACATCTTGCAACAAACTTTACTTCAGTCCGGCAAAATTATTACTCAAAGACTGTGTTGTTTTGTATTTCTCCCCAAAGCTGTTTTAACTATGCTCAAAGGAAAATTCAAGGTTTTGGTCGCTATTTTTTTTTTTTACATTCATTTTGTTTATTGGACATTTAAATACTCTTATCTGTTACTTGTAAAGGGACATTTTCAGTTTTATTTGTTTATATAGATTTGAATTATATTTGTTTATATGTATGATAAATTTATGCATATTTTTCATACGAAATATATTTATCTCTCTCTCTATTTATATATTATAGGTATATGTTCCCTATGTCAACAAAAAGAAGTATAAGTAAACCGACAATTTATATCCGACAGAATGTGGTAATTTTGGCTTTGCAAACAAAGATTTCGGAGAATTTTCCCCAGAGATCATAAGCAAACAGTGTCCGGCAAAAAATAAGATGACGCAACAAACTAGACAAGTTCAGACAGTACTGACTCCACGGCACTCATGACAGAGACATCTAGTGAATCTTAGGGTAAGTCTTTACTCAACGACGGGAGTTAGATGGCTGCTACTGCTGTTGATGATGATGATGATAATATAGGATAGTCAGCTTGAACGCTGGATATCCTTCCGTTCTGAACGATGAAGTTTTAAGGGGAAGTGCCATTTAAACGAGTGGTTTGCATCGTACAGACCACCGAGGTGAATAGGAGCAAGGCCCCTTGGTTATAGGTTTGACAGGCGTTTCCTTCTTCCAGAATATATATATATATATATATATATATATATATATATATATATATATATATATATATATCAGGTGTAAGATAGCATAATGGTTATAAAAGCAGATAACAAAAACAGGAATTTTAGTTTGAATTCTAACTGATACTGTTTATATCCACTTACTGGTAATGCCCTTGTTAAAGTCATGAATCCACTATGGGTTCGTATGTTTGAGATGTGTATATGTGCGTGCGAGTATGCGTATGAGTGTGAGTACATATGTGTGTACCTGTGTGTGTGTGTGCATATGTGTGTGCACGAGAGCATGTGCTTGTAACTGTGTGCATAGTGAGCACATGCTCTTTCTGTGTACGTATGCATTTTTGTGTGCCGTGTGTGCACACGTGTGAAATGCAAGTGTGTGCGTGTTGTGTGTTTGCACGTGTAAATACAAGTATGTGTGTGTGTGTGTGTGTGTGTGTGTGTGTTTGCATGTATATGAACAGGTGCGTGTGTTTGTGTGCGCGCACGTGCACACACGCGTGTGAGTCGTTGATAAGTTGATATCTAAATCCTCTACACAGGCTTTTTCCACTTAATCTGAATGACGCAATTGAAACCTGAAACGGATTGAGAACCAACTTTTTAAATATAACGGATGCATAACACATCAATCGTATATTTCATAGCACAAACAGGTACCTACGTTGGTACGATGATTAGCAAGTGAGTGTTTCAATAGAATAGTGGAGTGAACTTCTTTATTGGGTACCCTGCTATTGTGTCCACGTGTCAGATCACGCTAAGTATCTATTCCTCGTTGGGTGCCTTTCTAGTGTGTCCCTATGCCAAACTAAGCTAAACCTCGTAGATATCATCATAAGTACCTATTCCTTATTTGGTGTCCATCTTCTGTGGCCCTGTGCCAGAATAAGTTAAGTCTTGTAAATATTGTCATTAGTATTTATACCTCATTAGGTGTCCTATATAATGTCATGTACTAAGCTATACTTTGTAGATATTTACATTTAATGGTACACGCAAAATCATCTTGGTTTCATGTACCTTCAATCTGTATTATTGAGTCTTATGTCACTTCAAAAACATAATTGTCTTCTAAATGAGGTTTTACAAAATGAGAATATTGGTTTTAAATCGAAAGAATTCTAAAATGACAATTTGAAAATTAACTTGCCTCGCTGCTTTTCTTTCTTTTCACGTGTTGTTTGAGACCTTGTTACAGTAAACAGCTTGATCTCACAGAAGTCAATTAGGTCTAATTAATTCAAATTATAATTTCTGTTAATATACTAGTTTCATTTTCAATTTGAGATAATGATGTTTATTGCCTGTCTGCATAATCATATTTTCGCCTCGGAATCATGACAGATAATTCAATCTGGACATATTTGCACTAATTAGCATTTCATTTGACCGCGCAAAAAACTCAACTTTAAAAGTTATAAAATACTGTTCATTTCATTAGGTTTTTCAATTAATAGCATTGCGCCTGACACAGTCGTCAATTGAATATTAACTCATCATACTCCATTAACAATTCAGATACATTAGAGTAATAAAAAAAACCCAACATAATCTTGTAGCAATAACACAAACCCTATTCAGTGTACCCAGGGCCTGTTATATATGTTCTCTGAGAAGCATCTTTATTTCTATGAATTGAAAAGGAACAGAAATTAACAGCAAGTTTATTCCCCCACAAATGATACTTATCAAAAGCGTTACATAAAATGCTACGGAAAATGTCTTTTGGTATTGAGCAAGGAGAAACATTGAATTTTTCTCTCTCTGAAAGGGCACGTATTTAGAGAATTAAAATGTATTTTTAATGTTTTAAATTGGAATGCTAACATAGGTACTTGACGATTTTTCGTATTGTTTTAATCTTAAACATCCAATGAATTATTTGTGCTGTCCTCATCTTCCGTGTCCTCGTCTGAGACTTTGGGATTAGTTGTTAATATTCAACAAATATTTTCAGCTATGCTCATCTTTGTTGTTTTTTTTCGAAGACATTCAGAATGTTTGGGACGATCCAAATTTTCTTTGTTGTTTTCATCAGAGACTTCGAGATGAATTGCTGTTAATATTCAGTGAATGTTCTGAACTATCTTCATCTTTGTTGCGGTTTTTGTCAGAGACTTTGAGATAAGGTGTTATTAATATTCAATGAATATTTCCGGCAACCCTCGTCTTGGGTATGTGTCTTTTCTTGTCCGAGACATTGAGATGAGGTGTTGTTGATATTCAATAAATGTTTTCGGCTATCCTCATCTTTGTTGTGTTATTTTTTTGTCTGAGACATTGAGATTAGGTGTTGTTGATATTAAATTATCTGAGAACTGGAATGGGTTCCTAATTTTCACTGTCCTTTTCAAATGAGAGCTCGAGACGAGTTGTTGATAATCCTTTAATTTTTTGGACATCCCTCATCTTATTTTAAGTTTTTCTGTGGACTTTTGTTCTCACCTTGGTTCATTTTTTAAAAAAGACAACGTTTCAGCCATTGTATCCTACAGCCGTCTCCAGGTGATGAGTGGGTGTATTTTCCCTACAGAGACGGGGAGGACCGTCTCGCCGATCGTCTGGAAACATTTGAATTCCGTTGTTTAATATCGAGTGTTCTTGATTTTTTGTTCAGAAGTTTTTTGGTTGTCAGGAGTTGAGGGGGTGCTTCTAGGGGACAAAGAGATCTTCATTGATTTGTATTTATTTTTGTTTGAAACCAGTGATAGACCACTCGTGTCAATATTCCAAGGAAATGGTAACAGTGGGAATCGACCATGTGAAATTCAATGCCTTTCTTGGCTGATGTGGTGCAAGGAAAGTTATTTTCGAATACTTTCATTGATCACATCTAGCTTAATTTTTGAAAGCGTAAGGCCATATATTTTTACTTATATATAATGTTCTTCCAACTCTGCAATGGAGTACTTGGGTGGAAGGGGAATGGTGCGTAAGTAAATATATCGCTTAAACTCGGCCCTGCTAACCGTTCAGTTCTGCATTGGTCAGAAGTAAAATACCAGCTTCTGGGTCTGAAGCGGAGGTTGCGATCCAACCTCGTGGTACTAGATGGGTATTGGATAGTCTATAGCTACACTGAAGAGTTGTAATACAACGAAACAGCTGTATATATATATATATATATATATATATATATATATATATATATATATATATATATATATATATTTATATGTATTCATTTAGATTTTTCAATCAATTTTTTTGAGGTTTGTGCATTTTGGTGGTACATATGCACACCTCCTTATTAACATATGCGTCTGTACAAACCTTCTGTATGTGTTGTCGTCTTTTTGGTTATGTCGGTGTGTGGGGGGTGTTTTTAAGGCGATAAGCGTTTCTTCAGTATCAGGGGCTCCCATATGGTGTCCAGTTCCACACTCAGTCCACTGCTGAGGTTGGCAGAACAAACGATATGTACTGACTCCTATGGGCGTCTCCCCCTCCACTGCTGTTCCCTGTCCATAATGTTTGTTTCCTACCGTAGTGGCCGCTGACTCCCTTTCTTCCTCCAAACATGATCCGCCAAAACTGAATTAGTAGCTTCTCTATGGGTGACGACTTTTCATTACTCTTCTAGTCCAACTTTCAAAAAGCATCCCGCCCACACCTTTAATCGCTGCTGCAACAGTATGGGATGCAGTATACACAGTTCTTGGTTAGCTTCATGTACAATGGGGGTTCAGTCTGAGCCGGGTGTTTATGGAGTGGAAATGCTCCTGAAAACTGTCCATATGTTTTAAAGATTGAGGATTTTTAGGATCCATTCGGATATATCTTTTTTGTAGGGTAAGAAGACCACTTTTCTTGGTCCTTTCTCTTACTTTAGCCTGTGGGAGCTGATACGATGTTTGAAGGGTAATGGTTGTCTCGGAGGTTGTTTTCTATGTTCATTAACTCTTGTTGGTATGTGCTCTGGTGACCGCATGTTTGCTTGGCTCGGTGTTGTAGGCCGCGATCGATTCCTTTTGTTTTTCACACTAAGTGGGTGTTGGGGGTTCAGGAGTTCAGGTACTGTCTGGTAAAAGTGTGGTCACGGTATACTAAAAAACTGACCCCCTGCCCCGTGCGAATGATTAGCACGCCCGGGAAGGTTAGTGTATTGTCCATTTCCTTTCCCATTATGAACTAGATCGAAGGTCTCGCAGGGTTCACATGGTCGAGTTGTATTTGTGCGTTCGTCTTGATAGGGTTAAAATATAAAAGAGTCATCTACGTACCTTAGTTAGCAGTGCATCACGATTGGGGACGTGGATAAGGCGATTCCCTCGAAGTATTCCATACACCTATAACACACACACACACACACACACACACACACACACACACATACATACATACATATATATATATATATATATATATATATATATATATATATATATATATAAATCAATAAAAAAATATAGATAGATGAATATTATCTTACACTTTCAAAAATTGAGTTAGGTTGGATCAATGAAAGTATTTGAAAAATTACCCTCGGTCGAGGAAGACATCGACGTTCACAAGGTCACTTCCCACAGTTACTGCTTTTCTTGGAACACGAGTGACCTACCGTTGGTTTCAAAGGAAAATAAATGCAAATGGCGGCTATTTCAACTGACAACCGTGTGCGGCGAAGATGTTTTTTGCCCTGAAAAAGACCCTCCCCCATTAAAAAAACGACCGAAACCTTGTTATAAAAAAATGAACTAAGATGAAGACAAAAGACCGTACAAAAAACTTTACATAATGACTTTCCCTGATCTAAAAAAAAAAAAAAAATCAGACGTTCCCTCTTCTTGGTCGTTGATTCTGTGTGAGACTTCTAGATGTTATACCGTTGATATTCAATGAATATTTTGGATATCCTCATCTTTGCTTCTATTCGAGACACTGAGACGAGCTGTTTATATTAAATGAAATATCATAATCATCTTCATTCTCATTGCAGTTTTTGTTTGATTCTTTGAGATGAGATTTAAAATATTTGAACTCTCCTCATATTTTTTCTCGTCAATGACTTTCTGAACTTTCCTCATCTTTATTATAGTAATTTTTTCCCTTACGTCTGAGATAAATTCATATTAATATTTAATAAAGTTGTTGAAACGTTATCTTCTTTTTTTTTTATAAGATTTCGGTCGGATTATTTCGGTGATATTTTTTCTGTATTAGGCCATTTTCAGTTTAAAAAATAATATGGAAATTGGGAAAAATGTTATTGATTGAAAAAAAAAATAATATAGTCCAAAAAACTCAATGAAAATTTTATGCCAGGTTTTTAAATTGACAAAAAAATGTTGGTTTGCGTTGCAGCCTTATTTTTTTTTTTACATTTCAGATTAAAATCAAAAATCATTTTATTCAATTTTTCAGATATTCAAAATAGCTGCGTGCTTACGGCCGCACAGGAGGTTGATGTATGTGTGTGTGTGTGTGAGAGAGAGAAAGAGAGAGAGAGAGGGAGAGGGAGGGGTTAGGGTAACTTACATTCCACCCCCATCCACTGTACCATGCTAATCTTAACTATAGACGCATTCTATTGTCGTCAGATTTTGAAAAAAACTCTGTCATGTCCGATTTTACTCCACGATAATTCACGCATCTTTCTATCATTTTTTAAAACATATTTTTGGGGCCGATATATTCTTAGACCTTCCCCTAATGCGTGTTGAATTTCATGTTTAGCAGTCGCTTGCTATTTTCTCGTTTCCACATTTTTTTGAAATAGCTTTCTTTAGTAAGGTAAGTGGCTAAAGTTTTGAGACTGTTGAGGTCTCACCAGATATTAGAAACCGTCAACCAAAACTGTCTCCCAAACCGTCAACATAGTTTTTTTCAGTTTTTAAACGAGTCTGGCTGGCTTTCTTTCTATGTATGTATGTATGTATGTATGTATGTATGTATGTATGTATGTGTCGTGTGTACTCCTCATTATATCCAGGAAACGAAAAAAAATTTCTTCTGTTTTTCTCACCCCCATCGGATTTTAGCAGACTCAAACAAAAAAACGAAAGAAATGATTTATTCATTGAAAACCCCCTCTTTTCATTTTTTTGATTAATAACTAATTATGCATGCTTTCAAAAGACGTTGATTACACGCAGGTTTCTATTGAGAGACTAACCAGACCTGTCACGCTTGTTTTCACTTCATAGTGAGGGAGTTTCGCTTCAATCAATGGTAAAAACTGCCGATATTTAGATTTGTGGTGTTTGGTATTGAATAGAACTGAAAAGGGGCTATACGAGGTCAACCGGAAAGTAAGCAGCTATTTAATTTTCACGGAAAAGAGCTTACCTAGGGCAATGGTGCCTTGGCTCTCTTTAAAGTATTCCACTTTGGACCTCTCTCGTAGAGTCTCTTCCACTTTTTGAAGATGCCAGCAAAGTCCTCTTTTGAGGTTACCATCTGCTCTATCGTTATGTTCTCTTTAGTCTCATCCACGGTCTTGAATCTCTTATCGAAAAACAGAAATCATAGGGAGCCGAACCTGGACTTTAGAGGAACATGGATGATCTGGTTATTTTTGCAAAACAAACAAACAAACAAACAAACAAACAAACAAACAAACAAACAAACAAATCGTGTGCAGTGCAAAAGCTCACTCGATGGCATCTCACTACCTACCAAGTGCTTGTTACCACAAGCGCATACGATCATACGATAATTGTCAAGTTATATCAAGGCCGTGCAAACGGTTCTTGAGATATTCAAAATGATGGGCTTCTCTCTTGATAGACCTCGTACATTTTCAAATCTTCCAACTTCATGCAGCAGTATTTCTATCTGCTGTAGAACATGCGCCCTAATCTTTTGATTAGCGCATAAGGAGTCTCGATGGAAGAATACTTTCTGCCACTGCATCTAATGTTTGAAAAAGAACGACTAAAAAAATGTCGATGTGAACGGTTGCTTTTCTTTAATAGCGATATTCTTCCCTGAAGGAAGAAGAAAATAACCAGTTGAAAAGGTTTATATTTAATATAAGTGTGGGGTCTGACCTGGAACAAAACAGAAAAAGGGTGATAAATTCTCAATCTTGGCTTTAATCCAGTGCTGCTGACAACCATTACAAATTTGATATGTGTGCAAATGTATACTCTTTGTTTTACTGCCTAATAAATTATATCGCACGCCTGACTATAATTGGATCACCGGGAGGCAGTCAAGCTTTTAAAAAAAATCATACATTCAAATCATCAAATTAATCCCTGGGGATACATTTTGTATCCCCAAAATATTTATTAGGTTGATTTATATATATTACGTTGAATCGGTAAAAATGCTTTAATGGTGGGATTTTAACTTTCTTACAAAAAAATAAATACGTAGTTTTGATTTGATGAAAAGTTAATTTAATTAAAACAAGGATATAAAAATTATTTTTTTACAATCAAAAGTCTGTGGAATCAGAAAATCACAAAAAATCAAGAAAATACTTGGTTTTAAATTTTTTCTACAAAAAATAATTAATTTTGTTTGATGTGATCGAAGGTTTATTCATCAAACCAAGGTTATAAAACTATATTTTTACGATCTAAAGTTTATATAATCAGAGAAAAATCAACCTTATGTAGCTGAAACATAGAACCTAACCAAGAGACAGATCCACAAATTGAGAACCATGCAACGTGGACATGAAAGAATTATGCTCAACCTCACATGGAGAGATTGCAAGACAGCACAGTACATCCGGGAAAAGACAATAGTCAGAGATATCATAGAATCCATTAAAAAACTCAGATGGCAATGGGCTAGCCATGTTGCAAGAATGGCAGACAACCGATGGACATCGCTCCTCACGACATAGATCCACCGAGATCACATGCATAACCGAAGCCGGCAGAATATTAGATGGAGGGACGATCTAGATATATTCAGGAAATACTGGCTCAGCAAAGCCCATGATAGAGAAGTGTGGCGAATCCTTGGGAAGGTCTATGTCCAACAACGGATGTTCGAAGACTGATGATGATGATGATGATGATGATGATGATGGTGATTAGACAGTGATCACTGAAAAAATCTGAATTAAAACAACAAAACAAGCATGAATGCTCCTGGACAAATACAACAGTGATCAATTTAGCATATACCTTCCTTAGGAAGAGCGAGGGAGAGAGAGGGAGGGAGAGAGAGAAGGCATAATGAGGAGTAAATTTCTATCCCTCTAGCTCCTTGGAGCTGCCTCTGATGTATACATACATAGCCAGCCAGCCAGTCAACCAGACAGACAGACCAGCTCTAAAACCAAAGAAACTTATGCTGACAGTCCTTGTTGAGGATTTCCAATAAGAGAAACCATCTAACTATGAGCTTATCTGCAAATTTTTGTGTTTATTTGTTTGTCACTGACACATCTCATCGGTTAATTCAACTTCCTATCGTGGCATAACCATTACGTCATAGACTACGTCACAGAAACTATCCAGACTTAAAATGTCTGATCACTCATTAAAATAGCTTGAGCTGAGTTGAGACTTCGGGAAAATTTTAAATTAGGTTCCTTGAATTATTAAAAGAAAATACCAAAATTTTAAAGTTCTTCAATGCCGATCCATGCATATATAAGACCGTCATTTTGGACAGTTGTATTCTAGTGGTCAAATATTAGTATTGGATAACGCTTCATCGTCATCAGTTTTTTAATCGCGCGTCGTTCGACAGAGACCTTGCCCAGGATTCGCCAGGCCTCTCTATCAAAGGCGTCGTCGCGGGGCCAGTACTTTTTGAACTTGTCTAGTTCACCTCTCCATCTCTGGGAATTCGTGTTTTGAGTTGTGATGTTCAGCAGTTGTCTGCCATTCTTGCAACGTGACCAGCTCATTGCTATCTGAGTTTTCTAATGGATTCTATGATGTCTCGGACACCTGTTTTTCCCTTACATATTTTACTGTCTCGTGATCTCTCCATGTGAGGTTGAGCATGATTCTCTCATGTGCACGTTGCATGGTTCTCTATTTGAGGACTAGTCTCCTGGTTAGGTTCCGTGTTTCAGCTCCATCGCAATAAAAAGTCTATTCAAAAGATACACTTAGTTTTTTTTTTTATACATGTGACATAGGATGGATACCCTGTTTTACCAAGATATTGGAATGACATAACTACGAGGATGCATTGGTTGTACACTCTTCTTTTTAGGATTAGTGGGGTTTTCTTGTCCTTGAAGTTAGAGCTTGCCCTGCCGAAGGCTTGTAATCCTAGGGTGATTCTTCGCTTGATTTCTTCTTCTTTTGAGGATTTCATGGAGATCCGTTGTCCTAGGTAGATGTAGTGGTCTACTTTCTCTAGTCTTGTGTTTTCTTTTCTGACCGTTCTGTGTTCATTTTCGACGTGATTGTTGTACATGACCTTTGTTTAGCTTGAGTTCGATTTGGATCAACCATACCCAAATCTTGCGCTGGTATTTCTATCTAAATAATTCAAGATAGAAGATCTATTTTTCATAGATAATTGTGAATAATTTTTTTAGATAACATTTTCTGGAACAAGCGTAGGCTACAATGATTCATCTATACGAGGTACGTATATTTGCATTCATTACCGAGACCAGTTAATCCCCTGAAATAAAAATTCATGGATATACAGGAAGCCCCTACTTTCCGGAAGTAGAGCATTCCTATAAAAGCCTCTCATAAGCTGAATTGGCGTAAAGCTTTTCTCTAAATACGCATCGATACGTCCCAACCTGTCGACGTAATTTTTCTTCTTTTGTTTGAAAATCCCCCGTTACTTACGAATTGTTTTTTTCGTGGCGCTAATGCTTAGCTCTCGGATCGTACAGGAACAAATCATCTACCTTGATATTCCACCGCTTACTGGTAATCAAGAAGCTGCGTGTCTGGTGCCGTGTGATACTGCAATCACTCGTATCTGATTTTCTTATCGAAAACTACACAATGAATCAGACTTCTGGGCGATTACATACGGTTTTAGCTGCAAGCTGAGAGACAATTCTTTTCCCGACCTTTAGAGAAAAAAAATGTCTCTGGTTGGTTACATGTACTGTCAATAAGTCAGCCTAAATCCCATGTAATGGCTGGTTGAGAAGACAATTGAGTCGCTTCGAATCGGCGTAGCCCAACAAAAGGCCCGACCAACTAGTCTAGTGGTCTACAGATTCTTTTGTCTTTGCTCGTCTGTGTGTGTGTATCTGTGTATGCGTCTCCGGGTGCCCCTAAGGACATTTTCTTTGGAAGGGGGGGGGGGTTGCAAAGTTGAGAATTTGCTTGAGTATACCACCTGGCCCCATATAAAACGATTTTTCCCAAAAGGTGCTTTATGAGGTCTTTATGATTATTTTAGACCAACAATACCAAAATCTTACGCTGGTACTTTTTTCAAAAGATAATTTTAAGTAAAAGATCTACTTTTAGACATAATTTCAAATATTTTTTTAGATAATTTGTTATGGAACATGCACATAGGTTACAATGTTTAATTTATGGGAGGTACAGATATTCATATTTATCATTGAGACTAGTTAATCCCCTAGAAATAAAACCACGAGATATACAGGAAGCTCCGGCTTTCCATAAGAAGAGCATTCCTATAAAAGCCTATCGTAAGCCGAATTGGCGTTGAGCTAAGGAGCAATTACCACTGATTTATATGGGTGAAGATGGTTTTGATTATATGTCACTCTGAGTCATCAGAGGTCGTGGTGGTGGGAAGTACAGGAGACTATGGTTTAGCAGAGTAAGGAAGAAGGTGTACGCTGCCTCTATAATGGCCAACGAGAAAACAAAAACTGAACGCTATTTTCGCTTTTCACCCTTTTCAAAGAAAAAAAACCGGAGACGTAGCGTAAAGAGAACTCTCCACCTTTATTTGAATTCTATAGGATGATTTTTCTGGGTAGGTAGAAACTAAAATAAACTCGAGTCCATAGTTTAAAATGGTGGGTAGTAGTTCTTATTTTTATCAGCGAACCTGTTACCTTTAAGTGGAAGAGTCCATGGCTACAGATAGAGAACCAAGAAAATCACGCTGTTCATTTTATAAGTAAATCATTTGAGATGTCTGCCCAGAAAGTATTCAGCAATTTTGAATATCTCGAGAACCGGTCACGTAGCCTAAGCAACCAATCAGAGGGGACCCTACTGCATATATATAAACACACACTCTCCCGTTGCGTTACTCAGCTGGTAGTGAGACACTATTGTGTATTTTGTGACCATCTTTTTCACACTGACCGAGTCTATTCAATCTTCAAGTTTCGTGCTGTTTTTTTTTATCGGCAAAACGTCATATAACTCAGGTCTGTCAGTCTTCTCCACTGTACAGTTCAGATTTGGCTCCCGGTGATAACTCAGTCCTTGTCGTTGGGAAAGGGAGAAGATTTCAAACCGTGGCCAATATTGAGAAAAACGCGGTGATGGCGATGCTTCTTCACTTTCATGCTATTTTGATTTATGAAATGTTTCATTGGAAAACCCTGCTTTCAGATAACAGAAGAAACTTGTATTTCTGCACTGCCCGACAGGGATTGAACTAACAACTTCCACGCAACCAGTTGAGCCTTTATCAGTCCTTTTAGCCACTAGATCGAGTCTCATGAGAAATAAAGTAATAACATTTGGAGCCTTTGATCTGTCTCTGTTTCTAATTAGTGGGTCCCATATTTTGTTGATGTCTATGCTTGGAGTACTGATTGGATGATTTGGACATGGCCTGTGAACTCCTTTTTTTAAACATCTTATTCTTCAATGATGTTCAATGGTAACTATTTTGACTTTGTATCACACAGACTGATGTGAAGTTTTTCTCCTCTCCATACATGATCGGCCATATCAGATTTCAAAGCTTCTCCACAGATTATAACTTTCCAAAGTTCTTCAATCATGATTTTAAGATGTGGATGGTCCAAACTTTGTAAAACCTCATTTAACTGCACGGAATGTTGTACACGGAGTTCTGAGTCATGTTTCCTCCTGTGGAGGCGGAACTCTGGTGGAGCATGTGTATATGGCGGAATTACTTTTCAGTACAATCTGGATGTTTTATGAGCCGAATGTTTTCTCACTTGAAACGACCAACTATGACTAGAAGAACAGAATACCACATTTAAAATAGTGTATCTTTTAATCAAAATATGTTCCTTTTGGTTATATAACCCTTTCTCTATTGATTTGTGATAAAAGAACCACATCTCCATGTCCCCTCCACTTTAAGAGACAAGAGAATCTTTGAAAAACAAAATAATTGCTCCCTGATGATTAAATCTTTTTATCTCGGATAAAAAGTCTAGATGCTTGAGAAGTTGATAGTCAGTTGGTGATTGGCCAGGTAAGTGTCGAGGGTGGACTAAAACTTCATATCTTATGCATCTCAGTTTAATTACAAAAAACCTCTAAGCCATTGCGTCAGGCAACAGATACTAGCGTAGCATGGAGATAGAGAGGAAGAGAGGTTAAACAAGTGATGAGGTTTCTTCATTTTAAATCGTCTGGTTCGAACTAGTGTCATAGGAATAACATTGTTTTATTTTACATTGTCTGATTACTTAAAACAATGGGGGTCGCTGCGCCCCACCCATGCACGAAAAGTCGTGCACTCAAGAACAGGAAATATAAACCCCTGAGCAAATGCTTGGGCGAATTTCCACAGGTCTCTTTTATAATGCTCTCCCTGGTCAAATCCACGTTAGCACCTGGTCCTAATTCAGTCACGAGATTCAGGGGCGTGTCGAGTTCTTCTTTTATCATGTCATATAACTGAATACGAGAGATGCATTATTTGATATACCAGCTAAGATACACTTTGTTCATGCTATGTTGCTGACTACATTACATCAATGAATACGTACATCATCACCCATAAATGAGTACACCCCATCACATTTTTGAAAAGGGTTTTATCATTTCTAGTTGAAGATCAGAAAATTAAAACGGATGCTATTAGGTATTATTTATGACCAGACTATACAGCATTGAAACTCTGTTGCTAAGAACATGAATACGCTGCTCTCCAAAAATGATTACACTCCACGGGAAAATATTTTTTCCTTTAAAAAAATTGGTAAGGATGTACTCGCTTATGGGTAACAGTGTAGTCTGTGATCCAAGTCTAGGACGACCTCCAAACATTTAGTCTAAACATTTTATTTGAAAAAACAAACAAATTTATCTATGGGTATTTAGGGTAAAACCGTTGAAACAGATTAGAGCATGTTACATCCAGTTGGAGTAATTATCTGGACCCGGAACAATCATGAGTTCACAGAAATAAAACCGTTCAATTAACAAAAAGCAAAAAAAGCAAAAAAAAAAAAAAAGAAGAAAAAAACAACAACAAAAAAAAAACAACAAAATCAACAAAAAACAAAGTAGGCTACAAATTAAGATAATTTCTCCAAGAACGTTCACGATAAACTGGGTTCTAAAACTTTGCACTAGAAAGAGTAGTAACTTCCAATCTCCTATTTGTTGTCTAATTTCTCCTTCCTCATTTGGCTTCGAAAAGGCGGACCAAGTTCTCATTTACTTCCCTTCTTTTACCTTTTCCTTATGGTTTGCTATTTCAACGGTTTTTATTTCTCGATTTCCACAGAAGATGCAAAACGCAATACAAGATCTTATCTCATTATCGTTATTTCTGCAGTAGACATGAGGGCAAGCTACTGATTCCACCATCTTAGTTCAATGGGAAGATGCTATCTTGAAAACGGATCCCTCGATTCAAGGCTTGAGTTGAACTACCGTAGCCAACAAAGGTGGCGAAGGGTTCTATCCCTTTTTATATGTGCGTGTGTTTGTGTGTCTATGGGTTCCAGCGCTCCTGGCCGCAACATTTTGTCTACAAACTTGGAAATTGTCATCGGTTCTCCACCATAACCTTTCTAAATATATTTTTTTTGATTTTTTGGTGTCTCATTTTGCACGTTTTTTTTTCGTTCTATTTTAGATGCCTTTCAGTGGTAATAACATTAACATTCTCCAGTATCCAAATGCTTTTAGATGTTTTTTTCACTCCATTTTAGATGTTTTTAAGTGGTAATAGCATCTACATTCTCTAGAATCTATATATTTTTAGACGTTTTTTCACTCTATTTTAGATGTTTTTCAGTAGTAATAGCATCTACATTCTCCAGAATCTATATGTTTTTAGATGGTTTTTCACTCTATTTTAGATGTTTTTCAGTAGTAATAGCATCTACATTCTCCAGAATCTATATGTTTTTAGATGGTTTTTCACTCTATTTTAGATGTTTTTCAGTGGTGATAACATATACATTCTCCATAATCTAGATGTTTTTAGTTGTTCTCTTCACTCCATTTTAGATGTTTTTCAGTGGTATTAACATCTACATTCTCCAGAATCTATATGTTTCTAGGTGTTTTTTTCACTCACTTCGAATTTTGACGCTACGGTTGTCCAAATATTGACCGCGATAGAGATTTGTCTTTTAATCCGTACCGTGCCTGAAATCATTGGTGTACCGACAAGGGGGACAGGCCCAGGGTGACACCATCGTGGGAGTGACACCATCGTGGGAGTGACGCCATCGTGGGAGTGATGCCATCGTGGGTGTGACACCATCGTGGGAGTGACGCAATCGTGGGTGTGACACCATCGTGAGAGTGACATCATCTTGTTTTGGCAGCACGAGAATTCAACTTTTGCAGCTACTTTTAGCGATATTTTCCAACAATTTTAACCAGTTGGCAACACTGCGTGTGACACCGTGAGTTTCCGCCCCGGGTCACACTAACCCTGGCTGGAGGCAGCTGGAATTAACTATGTATTACTTTTTACTTTGAGGCTTTTTTTAAGAAAAAAAATTACTTTATATTTTTATCTTGTACTATTTTCCGATTTTCTTTTCTTTAACGTTGTCTTTGAATGTTGAATCTGATGAGATCTTCCGTTAAATCATATCAATTCTCGCATTTTATTTACTGCGTGGGTTTAGAAATATTGCCCAATTCGTAACACGACAATTATCAATTTCTGATTGACACTCAAACTGAGAACTGTACAACGTGCACAAGAGGTAACCATGCTAGAAATAGGAGGGAGAGATCACAAATCAGCACAGTATGTTAGAGGAGTCAGAGATATCATAGAATTCATCAGAAAACTAAAATGGTTATGGGCTTATAATGTTGCAAGAACATTAGACAGAGCAGTGGTCATCACAACTCATAACGTGGATCCCCATAGATCATATACGAAACTGTGACCAGCAAAAAAAAAAAAAAAAAGAAAAAGATGATGACGTAGCGAACTAGACAAGTTCAGAAAGTATTGATAGAGAGGTTTGGCGAATGTTGGGTAAGGTTTGTGGATAATGACAGACTAACTGCTGCTGCTGATGATTTCATTTTAATTTTAGTTGCTTTTCATCGCAGTCTCCAGACCGCCAGTCTCCGAGCGTAAGTAAACAGCGCAGACCAGAAATAAAGAATGAGCTTCAGGCGAGACTCGAACGTACATTTCTTTTACCTCCGGGGAGTTAGATTATCTGAACCATCTCCTTTTATCGTTATGAGTTGTAATGTCCAATGTTCTGTCTGACATTCTTGACAGAAAATCAAATCTAATTTTTAAAACTAATCTACATTACCCCAACCATTCGGTGCCATATTTGTAATTATTTTACTCTCGTAGTACCAGTACAATGTATTAGGGGAAAAAACACGAGTCCGAGACATCATAGAAACCGTTAGGAAACTCAAATGGCGATGGGTTGGTCATGTTGCAAGAATAGACAACCGATGGACATCACGACTCACAATCCCCAGGGATCAAATGTGGAACCAAAGCCGGCAAAATAAGAGATGGCGAGACGAACTGGACTTGTTTACAAGAGATTAGCTCTGCGACGTCCATGATAGAGTGGTATGGTGCTTCCTGGGGAAGGTCTACGTCCATAAACGAACTATAAAAGACTGATGATGATGATGATGATGATGATGATTATTTGTAGTAGTAGCAGCAATATTATTTTAATCTATACCTCGACCGTCCGAATAAATTTTGTTCCCGAACAACAACCCACTTAGAAGATCAGCTTATTGCCAGCAGGATTACGACACTAGTAAAGCATTATAGTACCTCATTTTCACATAGCAAAATTTACTACGAAAAGAAATTCGACAAGCTTGGCTGAGCTAAGATCAAAATTCCTTTCTCTATTAGAATCTAAAAGGTAAACAATACAGAATTAATTTCTCCTTGCAATATTATTCCAAAACTACGTGTTTCATTTCAGTGCCTTTATGAGTAGTCCCTGAATTAAAACAAGTCGACCTGAGTAGTAAGAGTGAATTCGTTACCCGTTTTTGCTTACGTAAATCTTATTCGAGCCGTCGTGATGTCACTGTTTTTTGGTGACGTCATTGTCATTGTTGAGATAAATGAAAATAAAGTCAAAACTCTATATAGCAAGAGTTTGACAGAAATGATGAATGCATCCATAGATAAAAAAAAAAGTAGATTGCAAAAAAAAAAAGAAAAAAAACAGACCCATATCTGACGTCACTTCCTTTAACTCCTTGTCATAAAAAGAATAACTCCCGCTTCTCATTGCTCATTTCTGGCTTCACTAGCCACGTGACATCCACATTCTCTTCAATATACGTATTCCTTTTATTTATAGAATTTTTCTTCGATTCGTCATGGCATTAGATATCAAGATATATAGCGTCATTCTGTCGTTTACATTTTACCGTCGAAGAGCTTACCCGCAAGTTTTCTTGACGACCTAAATCGTATTTACCCTTTCCGTCTCAGTAACTTCTCGAGTATTAAACCCCCGATAACTCATTTTCAATAATATCACCTTGGTCTGAATTATCAGACGTAATTAAAACAAGGATTCTCAGTCACTCCACTGACAGGTACAATACGTGGCAAGAACCTTTTGCTGTGTCACGAGTTTTTAAAACAATGACAAAAGAATAAAAATTTACAGAAAACAATGCAACGATTATACAAAGAGCGCCTGTTGTAGAGCAATAGTTAGTGAGCTAGTCTTGCTTGTTAGTACATTTGATCCTCTTGGTCTTGTGGCAGACAAAGTTTGGTAAAACCAACAAAAATATCAATCTTAATAATAGTTTTTCAAAAAGTCTATGAACTTAGTTCTGACAGTGTTTCACAAACAACAAAACTAAATCGTTTCCTTATGCCTCTTAATTAGTGGCTTTTAACCAGCAAGGGGGAACATGACCCACCAGGGGGAAGGGAAGGCGTGAGTAATCTCAAGAGGGGATACGAGACAGCAGGGAAAAAAAAGTAAGAATTTTCCTATTTATTTTGGGAATTCTTCTGAGCAGCGTTTGCATGATATCGTGATGTACATGATATACTAAAATTTGATATTTTTTTCAACAGATTTACAGGACCCCATTTCAAATCAATCATTTGGTTGAAGGGGGGTTGGAGGCAGGGCCAACCACTAAAAGGGGTGTGACGGTAATTAAGTCAAGAACCACTGCATTCAATCGCTTTTAGTCTGGCTTATATTTGTCAGGTAAACAGATACTGTGTGTTCCGGAAAAAAAAAAGTTAAATGAATTTTTACAATAACCTTTTATTGCGTTGAGATTTCGAACAGAAACACGTACAAACACAGAATTAAAGTATCCATAGCGGACCTTTGTACATAAACGCAACTAAAATGGCTGTCATAAAGTGTAGATTAACAAGTTCGTCATTCAAATCATTGCTAATGAATTTTAGTACCGTTATTATGGTTTTCGGTCAGACATGATTCATCATCATCATCATCATCATCATCATCGTCAGTAGCAGCAGCCTTTTAACGCCCATCTTTGGACATAGATCTTCCACAAGATTTGCCAGACATCATGAGCGTCGCAGAACCAATACTTACTGAACCTGAATTTGTCATGCCATCTTTGGTGGCCACAGTTTCGCATATGATCTCTGGGGATCTGTATTGTGAGTTGTGATGTCAAACGGTTGTCTGACATTCTTGCAACATGGCCAGCCCATTAAGGGTCACCTGTGATTGAGCAGTGGCCAGCAAGATAGCCTATCATTGGTTGGTTTTATACGTTAAAAGACTGATGATGATGATGATGATGATGATGATGATGATGATTAGAGGATTAGTAATTATTCATTGCAATCTGCGCTCTTTTCTTATTCAGGTTTGGCCTTGTGTCAATGAATAAAGATTTCCGTTGATATATTTCCGTATCAAATCACCCGAATATAGGAACTTTCCTCTGGTCACCCTCTTAGATTTCGTTGAACAAAAAGTCACAGGCGCTCCTTTACCAAACTCACGGAGAAATCCAAAATGCTAAGTCTGTATCTATAACTGTTTCGAAATAAAAGAAATCTTTGAAAGTTTACTCAATTTTTTGCATTTTGCCTTGTGAGCCTTTTCGTTCAAACTCTGACATTTATAGTTCCTTTCATATGGCATGTACAGCTTTGGATCTTTGTGAGTAAGGTAAAACTTTTCTGCGGAACCCAATAATGTAATCAAGTATGTTATGTACTTTTCCTCCTTCGAGGCTCTGAAAATGGTTGAAAATCCCAAACAATTTAGAAGACACCCGAAAATCGAGCACATTTCAATCATTCTGACACTCCTATAACAATAATGAATATTTTCACTGTATACAAATGACCAAATATGTTATAAATGGAAGAAGAAAAACTACGAGTGCTTTATCTTGCATATCGTTAAAGTGAAAATCTCTCAAAATAGGCATCATCTTTTTACGTTTTGGATTTTCGTCCATTTTCTGAGCCTTTTAGGAGGAGAAGTGCATAAGACATACTTGATTACCTTTTTGAATTCTACAGAAAAGGTTCTTCATTCAGCAAAACCAAAAATAAAGTGAAATTTCAAAGATTTTCAATTTCAAAACAATTAGACATGCAGACGTAACATTTTGGATTTCTCCATAAGTTTGACAGAGGAGGACCTGTGGTTTTCTTCTGTGGAATCTAAGAGAGTGACTGGGTAACATTGGGTGATTTGATACAGAATGACCGCGCATATTTTCATTGAATGATTAGCAAAAAAAATATTCATACGAGTTCAGTAAGCATTTTTTTAAACTGTTGAGATTTGAGCATTTTTTAAAACCGTAAAGCATGCAATAATCCTCATTTATTACCTTTTTGCCATTTCCACATACATTTGAGGTGTAAATCGATGTATAAGTGGCCGCGCATGATAAGTGACCAATACACCATTTAAAAAAATGATAATATTTTCGTAATTTTTAGAGCTACAGTGCCCAGCTCTCAGAAAAAAATATTTTGAAGCTTGAACCCTCTGTATTATGATTTCAATGTGTGATAACTAACTGCGATTTCGATTGCTAATGATGGAGGCAGGATTGAAATAGAGTTATCGAACATGATAGTACTTTCGCAATAGATGGCGCTGTAGGCACATCAGGCGTGGCTACTTATGTCTGGATGTGTGTTTGTATGAGTGTATATATAGCTATAGATATGCATAAGAAAATACATCATTGTCAGTCTACACAGAAACATCGACAGCTAGAATACATTTTTTGAAACGCACGACTGTCAAGAACTCAACAGACCCATTACCGGAGGAAAAATATTCAGATTGTCAAGATTTCTACATAAACTTGGGACTGAGCAGTAACGAGTCAGTGTTCTGAATTTTGTATCTTAATGCTTTTTTTTTCTCTCTCTCTCATTGATACCAGTTGAAATGTGTTCTCTTTGGATCGAAATCTTGACCTCAAGAACAAACTCCTGTCTCCAATAATAGCGACTCTAAAAACAGCCACGTTCGTAGATTTATTGCCAGAGGGAGAAAAAAAAATAGAGGAAAAGGAGAAGGAAAAGGAAAAAAACAAACAAAGTAATAACCGTGGTTCAAAACCAACACAATAAGAAATAACCCGATAAATGGATCAATAAATGTGAGAAAAGAAAGCGCCCCCCAGAGTTTGAAGAGACAAGAGATATCCGTCGGACAGACTAACTCACGTGAGAGGCTGGATGGCTATATCCCCGGTAAAATGTCTTCTCAACATTAAATCACTCCAGCCGACCCTTTATTACTGTGAAGCTTACTTCAAGACCCATTGTGCAGCACAAACTTAAGCTCCGTAAATATCAATAACCCGGGCTTGTCCAGTGACCGAGATAGGTGTATATTTCCCACAAGCACCATCAATTGGCGCTGGAGTCGATACAAAAGCCAGAAATCCGATTCCTGCTTTCCCAGGCAGATAGGTTCTCCCTACTTGGAAGATTAACGCAATAAAATCTCCCTATTCCGTTCTCACCTTCTGGTCTTTTCCTGTAATAAGCTGAGCTTATTGATTATCAAGACAGATAGACCCCCCACACTAAGATTGGCATCACAAATCTTCTTATTCCCTTTAATTCTTGTCACGTAGCCTTGTACTACACTAAGCTAAGCTTAGTAGATATTAAGGTAGGCAGGATTTCTCCACTTGGAAGATCGGTTACGACACACGTGCCTGATCCTTGGGGTGGGTTTATGCCCGAATCCTCTGAAAATTAATTTCTTGACTCAAAATCAAGAACTGACCCGTCAGCCCCCCTCCGTGATCCAAATTTGGCTCTGTGCAACTTCTGGCTCTTTGCCATTGAAAGGTAGATCTCATATCGTGGATAAGATTAAGGAGAATGCGACGAGACACCCGATGGCGATCCAGAGATAGGACTTTGCAGACTGTTTTAAAAAGGAATACGTGTGTGAGGTGAGAGTACTTTGAAGAGAAATAAAGCGCCATTACCCTAGGTAGGCTTTTTTTTTCTTTAATATTGAATGGCTGAATACTTTCCAGAAAGACCACGTACATAGGAACTCTTGGTGGCTAACGTAAGTATTGGCACCGCCAGTTGGTATCCAGATGTAGATACTTGTTGACGAGTGCACACATCCTTGAAATAAGTTCAATTATAGTTTCTTTCGGCTTAATGAGATTTTTGTTATGAGATCAGTTCATGCACACAAGATCACGTCACTTGATACATAATTCACTCAAACTGTTCGTGTTAACTCCCCGGAAATCAGCGTCACTTTCTTTAGCTCTGGTATTCAAGTTTAATGGTTGTGTCTTTGACTTATTTGTTGCACAGAACATGCGTCCAACAAGCTTGGATTAATATTGGGGTACCGCACACTAGAGCATGTGTGTAGGACCTTCTAAAAACTTTTCTTCAGTCTTCGAAACTATTGTCGCAAGAGCACTAGTCCTGAGCTCTTTGGACTTGACTACACAGAGCAGTACCAAGCCTCATGAGACAAAGCCCCAATCGGCAAGAGCACCACGTCTACGTTCGCCTGATCTTGAATGGTTATCAGAACGACACTTTTATTGTTAAGTTGTACATAACACTGATTTTCTATTGACTATCAAACTAAGAACCAAGGAACGTGAACAAGAGATGATTATATACTTAACATCACTTGGAGATATCACAAGATAGCACAGTATATTAGAGAAAAAAACAGGAGTCAGAGATATAGAAACGATTAGGGAACACATATGGCAATAGGTGGGTCATGTTGCAAGATGCAACTGCAGGACATCACGCCTCATAACGCCACAGAGACCATACACAAAAATAAGATTGCGAGATGATTCGGGCAGGTCCAGGAAATATTGGTGCCAAGACGTCTCCGACCGTGAGATCTGGCAAATCTTGGGGCATGCCCAACGACGGGCGTCAAAAGACTGATTATGATTGTTGAGCAGCGTCAATAGGTCTCTTCGATTTGTTTGACTATTATTGAGTAAACCGAGTTGAAACTACGGCCGTGACACTTGGTATTCACTTCACTCTAATGTCCTTGGGAAAAAACATGAATCCATCTCTTATCTCCCCAGCTATGGGTAAATAGCTGCACAGACTGGGCTCTTTAGTCTTGGTTAGCAACTATTCTAGAAGAAACAAGAGTCTGAATACAAACTGGGAAATCAAAATTTGAATGGACGGACTAGGGAACGTGTTCTTGGAATTTGCGGATAACAGGACCCTGGGGAAGCTTCGACGGGCCTAAGGAGCCTGAAATAGCTTATGATAAATTTATAAACTGAAAGAAGAATGAAAATATCCCCACCTCCTCACGACACCTCAAGTACGAATGGAAGATTAAAAAGAAAAAGAAAAGAAAAGCTTATCAAATATCGTTTCACGATGGCAGATGTACATAGTCGATGTGTATATCTATTCTGCAGTCTTATTATTCTAGTCACTACAGTCCTAAGCATCTTCAGCTATCGCAATAAATATCGAGATTCAATTCCTTACCGAAAAAAACGAATTAGTTTTGAAAATACACGGTATTTACTAAGCTTAGCATAAGAACGCTCATCCAGCAAGAATGAAAGTCACTACAGTGGTTAGGGTCTGTGAGACTAGCTGACCATCGCCCACAGCAAGCAGCCAATTGAAGGTCAGATTATTCTGTCAACACGCCACAATTGAGGGGTATATAACAAAGATCAAACTCTCTACAGTAATGGTCTGCAAGACGAGCATTATAGATATTTCTACTATATATATATATATATATATATATATATATATATATATATATATATGAATATACAAAATGTATTTTAGACTAGCAAAAGGCTGCAAGAATGGGGCCCCTGGCGAGAAGCGATAAGAATAACTTATTTATCATTGCTTCATGGAAAGGCGGTTAATATCGGCATTTATTTAGCTTACCTTAGTCTAGCTCTAGACCACAATAGTGGGACACCCAGGGAAGTCCAAACTCAAAATAAAAGCAAATTGGTCCGATGAGTAGCTTGTTACCCATTGGTGAGGCTCCTACAAAGCTTACTTTAGTCTAGCACGAATCCACATTGGTGGAGTCCTTCCTTTGGATTGAACTCACTCCAGTGTCTGTGGTCTGTGGTTAGACAATCTTGCTGAACTTTGTTTCATGGAGATTCAATCCAGTGGTAAGCTTAGCTTATTCAATATTCATTAAGCACGGTGGTTACCTGAAAGACTATGTTACATTTCTTCTGTGAAGAGGACGCTTGTCTTGAAAACCAGCATTTGACATCTTGGTTCTTACCTAGTCTCGAATACCGACCACTCTACTGGAAAATGAACAACTATTTCAGCCACGACGGCCAAAAAATATTCGTAAGGTAGGTTTAACTCATACATCGAAAAAAATGGCGAAATTCCTTGGTGAAATACTTCCAACTAATCACACAGGTGCTAGTTCCTGCAAAGAAATGCGGTTGTAAGGTTGTATTGTTGCTATGGTGGTATTGGGGAAAGTATTAAAAATGCCGTAATTCCTGTCTGGGAGATTTTGTCTCTGGGGAAATACTCAATCGGACTCCATTTTCGAAAATATTAGACGCAAAATACTTGAAGTGGAGACAAATATGCTTTAAGTAACAATATCAGTTTACTTGTAAATAGAATGATGAAAATATATACATTAGATCAAAACCCTGTTTTTATAGAGGAAATTTAGAACATTTTTATATACGTCTAACGAAGTAGGTAGATCGTTGAGGCAATTTACAAAAAAGAAATCAAAAGAACAGAAAACATTAGCTGACTGATAGAATTATCAAATGACAACGAGGAGACAATATTGTTACGGATATTTATCCAATGCAATTTGAACGATGGCGTCAAAGCAGTAGTTAATTAGTCATCATACAACAGATCTTATGGCTCTGAAATACGCTGAAAATTTATATGGCTCGATTTATTGCTGATTCCTGAGCAAAAACGTTTCACGAGAACAAAACTAAACGCTTCTCTTCAGCAAATAATACAAAACACAGAGCTCTCTCGACTGTGAACGTTCCTTGTAAATTAATGTTACTTCCATGTTGTTTTCAAATTTATCTTCAAAAATATTGACACGGCGTCCATATAAAACAGAAGTTATAGAATAAAGTTTAAATTGGCAGCAACAAGTTTGAAATTCTCTTTTCAACAAAGCGTTGTGTAGTGTTTAGTATCGGCATCACCTGTATTAACATCTTATGTGCACCTGTCTCGATACTGATTCACTTATAACCGATGCGTACCTTTTTGATATCATAAGAAGGCCATAGGTAGGCGATAGAACAGAGGAAACGAATTTGCTTACTTCTCTGAAGATGTATTTTGATAACATTGACGAGAAAAGCTGTAATGAGAAAGTTGGCAACGAGAAGAACAAAGTTCATGATTATTCAAATAAGCATCCCGTCTATTGAATTTTCTCCAGATATGCATCTTTTCAAAAGGAAACAGGACATAGACTTGTCGATGGTCTTGAAATTTCAAATCAGATTTAGTTACAATTGTAGAATGAAACATCATTCATTTTTTTTTGTTCTCAGTTATTTCAAAACATCGATGTTAACTTCTTTTTCTCTTTCTCTCTTAATTCCGGTTCTCCTCAAGCCTTGCCCAGGAAGGCAGAGAACAACTAACTTTGGCTCGAAGCTGTCGGGTCATATTTATGGGTGTTGTTTACACATCATATTACAACATCACTCATATCTTATAAACAGACACCATTTAGTAGAAGTGGGTGTCTTACCATGTACACGCACCCAGCCTCCCAGGTGTAATGTCGTCTTTAATGAAGATAAATATGGCCAGATTTTGTGCCCATCAAAATTGAAATAGCTAAATTACTCGGGGTCCCAGCACTCTCCGAACTGGTGACACCCACTTTTCATCCACATAGTATACTGCAACCCCAATACACATGCAGGTACATAGTATTCTATCGTAAACGTATATATGCAGAAAAAGTATTAGCTTTCTGTTTGCTATTTCTCTTTAATAACATACTTCTGCAGAGAACTTGAAACTCATTCTTTAGTATCCGTTAACACGCCATAATCCAATCTGACATCCAATTGAACTCGCCATGACAGTCAACAGAATGTTCTGTGAACTAGAAAAAATACGTGAATCACTAGAAAGGCTGAAGGTTTGAGTGGGAATTCTGGGATTTTTGTAAAGAATAATTCAAGAAGATCTTTCTTTCATGCACGGAGAAACTCAAATTTCCATCGAACGAAAAGAGAAAGCATTACAAAAATTTCGTTCGCTCTGAGGAAGCTCCCCGTCGAAGGACAGGCGAAATATTAGAAAAATTAAAATAAAGGTAGTTGTTGCCAATTCGGTGATAGTATAATTTATCAATTTTACTTACCTATGAACGATGCTACTAAATTCATTGATTCGTATTACTTATGAAGCATTATAAGTAGTATGTATCATTGAGCTTTTGTTCTATAGTCGTCTATTTATGCCGACGCCGTGGAAATCACCTGGGAGCTAAATTCTATTCCGTCTGCAATAAACAGAGTTAATCAGTGAAAAAAAACGAAGAACAACAATTGCGTGCTGGTATTGCGTTATGGCAATGACCAGCTACCCTAATGGATTGGGATTAGTCATCAGACATAACATGGCGTCGTGAATATAACAACATCCTCACGCGCATGCGCATGGGCGTACACGCAACTCATTAAAGCAGAGGACAATTCACGTCGTCATTAAATATTAGTTTAATGCAAAAGTTCCTGGCGCCATCTTTCAAACAATATTTGCCAGATCGTTGGATTTGGAGTTGACTCAGGTCTCTATTGCTTATTGGATAAGTCAACTAAAGTACGTTATTTGCGAGACCCGGGGATGAATTCAGATGCCATAAAATGGGTTCCACAAGAACTTACGGAAACGTAAATCGGTCTTTTCTGCTTCTGTTTTTGCTCGACGTAGAAAAAGAACACTTTGGACTCTTTCTCTCTCTCTCTCTCTCTCACACACACACACACACACATGTGTATATAGTGAGGAAATGGGTGAGATTTATCCGACATAATGGTGAATTTAACTTACAATACGGAAAGATGAGAGTTTAGAAACTCGATCGTCTTTTTTCCGTTACGCATTTCCAGAGACTGTTTCCACTCGTCAAATTACAAATGGGGAAATGATAAAGTTTTGTAAATGATAAGGTTGGGAAAAGAAGGGAGATGATGCGAGGTTATCATTGTTGTAAGTTTCTTATCTTTTACTGGCGAAAAGGAGAAGAGGTCTTCGTGTTAAAGCTCAAATCGTTTGTGTATGTGTAAAAGCGAGAAGGGTTTTGTGCGTATATACGTAGTTTAATCTAGTATCTGTTACTGAGAAAAATAGCATGTGCACGTAGCGTTTGTAAGTGTGCGTTCTTGTGGGTATGTTTTCGAGGGGGAAAATCTGTCTACATGTATATATGTTTTGTCAATACGTGTGAAGATAACCTCTCTACAGTTTCTCGAAAAATGTAACGGAAATAAATACTATCCGTTTTCCAAACTTTAGAGTTTCCACATTGTCTATCAAATTCACCATATAATATAAATGGCATCTCATACAAACATACATACATACATACATACGTACATACACTTTGAATCCATTGAATATATATATATATATATATATATATATATATATATATATACTGAATCAACACTGCTGGAGAGCCATGTTGATCAAATCGTTTTGTTTTTAAATCCCTGAAACGATTACATAGTAAACAACTCATGATCCCAAAGAGAAAAATTCCATAATATCTGATTCTGTGTAAAACATATAACCCATTGGAAAGCTTATATAAATTGCATCAACAGATATTCGGAAATCATTGACTGAAATAACATAAATTTGAATTTATAAAAAAACATTTCTAGTATTTGAAGCTTTAAAGCTTCTAGACTATATATATATATATATATATATATATATATATATATATATATATATATATATATATATATATGTGTGTGTGTGTGTGTATGTGTGTGTTTATTTGTGTGTGTGTTTGAGAGAAGGATTGCTGTCTGGATACATAGACACACACACACTCTCTCTCTCTCTAGATATATGTAAATGTGCCTTAAGCTCACACAAACACACACACACATACACATACACACACACATACACATACACACACAGAGACGCGCGTACATGTGTGGAAATCACTCACAGACTTTTTTTTATTGGTCTGAACGGATATGGCAAGGATATTTCTCGAATTTTTTTTAATGGTGAATTCATTAGATCGTTGGACATCTTCCCCTCCTGGCTCGTGAGGGTCTTAACAAATCGGTTTTGAGTTTTCTCATTCGCCTTCAAAAATACGTTGACTATCAATCGTTATAAAAAAATGTAGATATATTTCCTCTCTACTTTTGCTTCAACAAATTTTACATATCGAGAAATTCCTCAACGAACTCACCGACTCCAAACCACAATCGTTCTTTTAAGGTGGAATACACTGTTTACTTGAAATAATTGGTAAGAAATCTGTTTCTATTCATATTTTTGAGAAGGGCCATCAACATTCAAAGAGTTTTTTTGGCTATTCAACTCCTTGTTATTTATCTCGCTAACACGACGATTCAATCAATCCATCCCACGATTTTTCTTCAGGTTTACTATTCGAATGTTATGGCGGTAAACAGAATTTTCAAACGGTAGCGATAAAAAGAACTTTTAAATGGTAGACTCGCTGATGTCGTTTACTTTATTTTATTCCTTTTGGAAAATTCTGTTAACAATTACCACATACGGTACATTCAAAGGATGGATCGAATGAAACGTTATGTTGATAACACAAACTATAAGAACGTCTTCAATCGTCCGAAAAAAAACTCCTTGAATCTAACTGCCGCTGTGTTGAACGAGATATTAGAGCTAATTCTTCATATTTGGAATCAATGTTTAAAATTCTTTTTTTCCGTAGGTTTGTCCTCGGAGAACTGTTTTAAAATAAAATGTTTCTCCTCTTTCATTGTTTTATGTCTCGAATCTGCGTGACTATTTCATGAAAGATCAACAAACCCATTCAACTTCTATCGCTGGTCGGAACAAAGCCATCGTTTATGATCGATTCAAAAAAACCAAAAAAGAAATAAAATGAAAGAAAAAAAGACTGCCGATTGGATTTTTAAGTGCAAGAATTGATTGGATCCTTTATGTAATTTTTTTTTCAATTAGAAACTCGTGTTAATATCTGATATTGGAAACCTCCGGACGTCTTTGAAGTTGAGATAGCAATAAGCCGAATACTCACTGGAACAATTTGCTGCAGCGAAAATTGTGAACGGCCTACCGTCCTTTTGAAGAATATTTTGTTTTCTTTAAAACCAAACATAATGAAATTGGATTGGAGAATAAGTGTTCTGATATTATTTTCTTGGTCATTTTCTTCAAACCAAAAGAAACTTTTATTTTTGTGAACTTTCTAGACATAAAAATGCCTACGTGCAGTTACTAGGTTGTTACATATGAAATGTGGTTTTAGTAGTTATATGATGGTTGATATAAACAACAAACACGGAAACATTCATTAAAATACGGTCTGCTTGAATCGATAACCGTTTTTCAGTGATCCTCAAATGATAATATACCATCTCTCTGCGATCCGTAGGTGTCATCACGAATTCAGTAAAAGTACAAATGATAGTTTCTATATTATCAAACATGAAACGAAACATTGGATTAGTTTCTTGTTAGTAGTGTAGTGCCCCCTATTCTTCTAGTTAGGAATTAAATACGAAACTCTTCTTTTATCTAGATATCGAAAACGTCACTTCCTCTGACGACCCCTATAAAACCTCTGGACGCACATGGTCCGATGCTTATTGGCGCTAGCCTTCCTAGCTGGTCATGCCTCTGGCCCCAGCACTTGCCAGCCACTCTTCCTCTCTCTTTCCTTCTCCTCAAGATCGTTATCATTTCGCCGACCTACCAGCCAATCCGATCTTAACCATTCATCCACTGTGACCTATGTCTGAACTAACTTTGCTCATATCACTTCACCGATGTCCTGATCTAACACATACGCACAGCTACGCAGCTACACCACCATGTCTTCACATGCTACAAACGCATATCACCTCTCACTTTCGTGAATGAAATGCCAAGGCTTTTTACTATCCGATTGTCAATCTTTCTTAAAATTCTTTACTTTGGGAAACACGCATGGATAAAACTCCATGTTCTCAGTCTATCATGGTCGGATCGTCGAGATTCTATCAGCGTCAGAGAATAGCCCCCAAGTTAACGCACACTACTTGGCAGTATGGCTCACACACTGAACCCAGACTCCACGTATTACCTTGGAGCGTTCCAAGCCATATGGGATTCCAAGCAGTTCACACAACTCCGCTCCAACTCCGACCCCTGTGCTATCGAGACAAGAAAGCTCCCACCTTTCCCTATCTCTTATCTTCTCATCACCTGACACGAACGATCGGATCTATGTTATCTTTACGTGTACTTCATTCTTCATTCTTCATTTATGTCCTTGCATTAAATGTACGTTATTTGTCCATCTGAAAATATTTGTACGTGTTCTTTTCACTTTGTGTCATCTCTGCGTCCAAGTTCATTCTTTCCTCCTCCATATCTACAGGGCCGCACGCGCGTTACACATCAAATCACGACGAGGAACTACTAAAACCACCACGAATTCCACAAAAGTAGCAATAAAACACAAAACTCGGAAACCTAATCTAAGGCTTTATTTCTCTAATGGGAAGGACAAAAAAAGGAAGGCGTTTATAGAAGCTACTTAGACATAGCCCATTACTTCTTCAAGTAAACGGATTTTGGATTTGCTCCGAACCTTTTATTTTGGATATTTAGTTCGAAATATTTGAGAAGATGATAATCGATGGGAGAAATGGCAATTGAATTTAACGGATGCAAGAAGATTTCAGATTTAAATTCTCTAAGCAGTCTGCTTAGATTTATGGCTTATGACAATGAGATGGAGAGTTTCCTTCAGTTCATGTGGGATCCATTTCCCAAACTTTACCTTTGCCTGGAAATGACGCAATATAGTTGTGGCTGAAGTTCTAATATCTTCAGAAAATGCTCAAACCATTGTTCGTGGGCAGTTGGCACTTCTCTATCATGGGCATCGCAGAGACAGAACTTTCTGAATTTGTCTAGCTCGTCCCTCCATCTAATATTCTGCCGGCCTCAGTTGCGCATGTCATCTCGGGGGATCCATGTCGTGAGTCGCAATGTCCATCGGTTGTCCGCCATTCTTGCAACATGGCCAGCCCACTGTCATTTGAGATTTTTAATGGATTATATGATGTCCCTGGCCATTGTCTTTTTCCAGATCTACTGTGCTGTCTTGTGGTCTCTCCATGTGAGGTCCAGCATAATTCTTTCATGTGCACGTTGCATGGTTCTCAGTTTGCGGATCTGTCTCTTGGTTAAGTTCCACGTTTCAGCTCTATAAGTGACTATTGGGAGGATGCATTGGTTATACACCCTTCTTTTTAGGATTAATGGGATCTTCTCCAGTTCCAGAAAGGAGTAAGACAGGGTCATACCCGCTCACCCAAATTCTTCACAGCCTACCTCGAGATGATCTTCAGAAGATTAGACTGGGAGAGTAAAGGAATTAGAATAGATGGCGAGTATCTGAGCAACCTTAGATTTGCAGACGACATCGCTCTTTTTCGCAGAGAACCTACACGACCTCCAACTAATGATAGATGAACTGAATGAAGGGAGCAAGGAAGTTGGCCTACACATGAACTTCAGCAAGACGAAGATCATGTGCAAAAACCACATCGAAGATAAAAACACTAAGATCAAAATTGAGGACACAGAACTGGAGAAAGTAGATCACTACATCTACCTAGGACAAGAAATCTCCATAAGACCCTCAAAAGATGAAATCAAGCGAAGAATCACACTAGGATGGCAAGCCTTTGGCAGAGCAAGCTCAATCTTCAAATACATGTATACTTGTAAATAAATGACAGAAAAAAAAACAAACTCTAAATAGAATTTTAGGTAAGAAATTACAAAGAACATAGCTATGCTGTTATGAACTCTTTAGTTTCCATAGGTAATCATGGCTGACTCAACATTTTTTTAATTATTATATTTTTGTATAGAAGAGCCAGGGTGATTGCCCGCCCCTTTATTTATGAATTCGACCCTATTTACATTGAATCAGCAAAAAATGCAATTACATTGGTAAATCTTTCACTTTTAGCATTATTCTGCATGACGGGGAAAAACGCCATTTATAGACGGATAAATCAAATCACAGGTACGACTTTTTCCGCCGAATTAGGAGTTTGGTCACTATTAAACAGAAACATTCAGAACGACCATTACACAAATAGACTAGTTCGCTCACCATCATTCCACGGCAATGCGCTATCAGTGAAGCCCCTGAATTGCTAATATAGAAAATACAACTGCCTAATTTCCATATATAGACTCATCAATGTTATATTATGAATATTTCGTTGTAAAAATCTCATGAATATTGATGAATGTAATCCAATGCTAGACCCAAGCTCGGATGAAAGAAGATGGGAGGGGTTTGGATAGCAACTCCATCCAGTAAACACCTACTAGGAACTGAAATAGCCGCAGAGTAACTAAACAGTGCCATGGGGGTTGAAATCGTTGCATCACACTGGGGCCTCGAGAGTCAAGAACCAGAGAGTTTCGTTTGAGCAGTGTATTGAAACTCACAAGTCGATATGATATATCCACGAACAAAATAGGTTGACAGTCGTTTACCATTGAGCGAATATAGTAATGCGTGCTATTAGGATTAAAGCATATAAAAACAAGGCGGCTGAAGGAATAGGGTATTTGTGCAATGTGTGTGTGTGTGTGTGTGTGTGTATGTGTATTAGAGGTCTCGAAAACAGCTGTGCACCGCCTTGTAAAAATTCTATCGGATGGGAATAGACAACAATTTCCAAAAACCCAAGTCATTCTGACTGAGAATACGGTCCAACATATTCCTTTGGCTCATTGCCGACACTAATATCTCTTCACCTGATCTCATTTGCTTGGCCCTACATTCTCTAAATTGCCCTTCAGCAAGGGAAAGGAGATTTCAAACGTAGAACCATTTTTCTGCAGTAGTCGCTATTCGTTATCTGAAGCCTTAGCCGTAGCAACTTCTGCCAGCGCTAATTTGCCAAAAGGGACGCTAGGAAATTTCCAGACGTTCACCTGTAACCGGAAAGATTGAAATTAACCTTTGATTTCCCTTTGGTAGCGCAAATCGTGCTTGGCCTCGACTTTCAGTAACAGTCAGAACTTAAAGAAAAAGGGAAAATAAAACGGAGTGTGGAAGAAGCAATTAAATTTACGAGAGCATTAAAACAATCCAACGTTTGTTAGGTATTTTGGCAGCCATAATGGAATTGGAATACTGCACACTGTACGCATGCGCATAGATATTAAGTAGACGTTTACAATGGCGACGTCGTAATCGAATGTTCGTCTTGTGGTTCACTAAACTTAACGGAGTAAGGTATAAGGCTGGACTAGAGAAACAGGGAAGATTGTATTACACCATTTTCCGAGGTGGGAAAGGTCTGTTTGCCTTGAAAATCAGTAGATATTTTAAATTGTCTGTTTAATACATAAAAAAGCTAGACCGAGTCTAGGATAAATAGAGGATAAATAGAGATGAATTGAGTTAGGAAAACCCTGCAATGTCAAATCGCCAAGTAAGCACAGAGTCTATCTTTCAAAGTCAAAAACGGGACGAATCTTTTGGCCGACCAAGTACACTCCATGTAAGTTAGAACCCAGTGATTCAGATGTCATTCCTCTGATGATGTAGCCAGTGCTGCACTTTTTAGTAACGCTTTTATTGGCTTGGTCAAACAGTTTTTCATATATGTGAAATGCAACCCAAATGTTCGGGGAATTGAACAATCTGTTCATGTCAAGTTATCCAGTGTTCCTAGTGTATCACCGTATCTTTTGGGTAGCATCTCGTATATTTATCGTGACAATAACAATTGGTTTACCTGACCTGCTAATTCAGAGCTTTCAAATAGCCTTTCTTCGGTTCAACTGATTCTTATATTTGTAGAATATTGTGATATGGAATATTCTGTGAGTATCATTTTCAATGAAAATCGTAAATGGTCATTTTTGGCGTTCTAGTGAAGGGTAATTTTGGCTTTTTTCTATAACATCAATAGCAGTTGGTAATAATTGATCGCAATGGATTTTCTTTTATTGTATCACACCTGTTGATGACGTTACACCTTTTAATGACATCATACATTTTAACGACATCACACCTCTTCCTTCATTCCTATTTTTATTGTTTAATTAAAATGGAACCGATAGACTAACCGAATAGTGTCTAATGGAGATGTCCGGACACTTATTTACGTTTGCCTTGTCAGGTACAAGGCAATAAACTTGAAGCATCCAGTAAGGATCAAACATATCACACGAGAAAATGACCGGCTAGATTTACTCGTTGACCATCTCTTCATTTCAAGCGACCCTTTTTTTCTAAGGTTTGCACTGTCTGGCACAAGGCAGCAGATACGGGCGATATATTTGGGCCTTCCCATTGAGAGTGAGGAGATTTGAAAATTGGAATCTTATAGTCAATAAGGGATTATCATCATCATTTTTGACGTCATGAGCATCGCAAAGCCTGTAATTCCTGAATTCATTCAGCTCGTCATAACATCTTATTTTCTGTCGGTATCAATTTCGTATATGATCTCTGGGGATTCACGTTGTGAGTCGCGATTTCTGTCGGTTGTCTGACGTTTTGCAACAAGACCAGCCCATTTCAATTTGTGCTTTCTTATTATTTCTTTGATATTTTGTATTCTTGGCTTCCCTCTGATATACTGTGTAGTCTTATGATCTGTCCACGTGAGGTTAAGCACGATTCTCTCGTGTGCACGTTGCATGGTTCTCAGTTTGAGGGTCAATCTTTTGGTGATGTTTCAGCTGCATTTGTGACTACCGAGATGATGTACTGGTTGTATACCTTTCTATTTCGGACTGGTGGGATTTTTGCGCTCTTGGGAGTCGAGCTTGCTCTACCGAAAGCTCGTCAAGCTAGTGTAATTTTTCACTTCATTTCATCTTTTTTTCCAGAATTTCATTGAGTTTTGTTGTCCTAGGTAGATGCAATGCTCTACTTTCTCCAGCTCTGCGTTATCAATTTCGGTTGTTGTATCTTTGCCCACAACATATTTGTTTCACATGACATTTGTTTCGCTGGAGTTTATGTTGAGGCCAACTTTCTTGCTTGCATTCATTTAGTTCGTTTAGCATTATTTGGAGATCGTGAAAATTCTTAGCAAAGAGAACGATGTCGTCAGCAAATCTGGGGTTACTTTGGTATTCGCTGTCCATTCTGATTATTCTGTTTTCTCAGTCTAGGTTCTCCAAGATCATCTCTAGGCAGACTGTGAAGTGTTAGGAAGAGCTGGCATCTTCTGGTCTCACCAAGGAAAAATGATGCCGTACAATTGTTCAATGTGACCCCAAATTAATATGCCTACATAAAAAATAGTATTATTCTTCGCTGGTAGTAGGGTTGCCAATAAGATATATCCCTATATTAATATTTGATGGTGAACAGGCATCCTTGTTCTCAAAGGTTGAGCTTGTTCTACCGAAAGTTTGCTATCCTAGAGTGATCCTTTGCTTGATTTCTTTCGTAGTCGTCTACTTATTTCAGGTCTGCGTTTGTGGTTTGGATTATTGTCTTTGTCTTCGTCTTGTTTGTTGCACATGACATTTGTTTTACTGAAGTTTACGTGCAGTTCATTAGTTTTAAAAAGAAGGGTGTGCAATCAATGCATCCTTCCGATAGTTACCTATGGTGCTAAAACGTAGAACTTGACCAAAATATTGACCCTCAAACTGAGAACCATGCAATGGGCACATGAAAAAATCATGCTAAACCTCACACAAAGAGATCATAAGACAGCACAGTATATTAGAGGAAAAATGGGAGGCAGGGATATCATAGAAACCATTAATCCCCATCATCAGCCTTTCATTTGAAACCACTAGGAACCTCGAATGGCAATTGGCTGGTCATGTTCCAAAAATGTCAGACAAACGTTGAACATTACAACTCACAACGTGGATCCCAAGAGATCATACGTGAAACTTTGGCCGACTAAACATAAGATGGCTTGACGTACTACACAAGCTCAGAAAGTACTGGCTCCGCGATGTCAATGATAGAGAGGTCTGGTGAATCTTGGGGAAGGTCTATGTCCAACGACTGACGCTAAGAAGCTGCTGCTGCTGAAACAGTTTTACCACCGAGATAAATTCCGAATATACCATTTTATCCCCCAATACCTTGGAAATATATTTTCTTCGATGAATCAGTCAGACCTTCGAGTATTTTTGAATGATCAAAGGTTTCAAAAATCCCTTCCGTAACAAAGTTTGGTCACATCGTTGTCGGTTGGAGTCGATACAAACTTTCATCAATTGATCGCAAAAGGTGCTCAATGTATTTATGTACTTGTGAAATCTGTGATGGTAGATATTCAGTGCAATCCGCTTATTGCAATCACTTTGTACAGGGATTCCAGGATAATAATCCCCAGCTGATAACATTAAAGAAAGGATACGAAAAATAGGCTCAACATTACATTCATTGTTATAAATTCATTTTTATATTATTGAATTCTTTGTAATTGTTATTTTATGAAATGTTTTCTTCTCTTTATCTTTTTTGTTGATTGGTTTTGATAACAATAACCGTTTGATAGTCCGAGATTATAACAAATGGATTCCTCTGTACATCAATAAACAGTATTTGAACACGCACTGTTATGCACCGTGTAGAACTTTAATGGTTTTCCTTATATGCCCAGTCCCTAACCAAATTTGAACTTACTACTCTGATTGAATTCGACACCAAACCAACGAACGTGCATACAATCGGTCATATGTACATTAGTGACAACATTTTATTCGAAGGATCACGCAACGCTGCGTGTCTTGCAAATTAATATGCCATGACTTCGTGACTTACATCCACTGATTGTATACACACGGATGTTTATTAGAGACCGTCATCTGAAACTGTCACCAAAAACTGACATCATAAGTTTCTTCAGTTTTTCTCTCGATCTTGACTGGTTAGCTATGGAGCTAGAGGGCTGAAAAATTACAGATTTGCCCCTTATTATGTCGAAGAAAGAACTATTTTTTTTGTTGTTTTTAACCCCAGGTTTTTAGTTGGGTTCAATTAGCAATTTCTTTGGATTTTTTTAGTGGTCCCCCCACCCAAAGGAGAAGTAACTTACTCATTGATCACCCCTTTTCCAAATTTTTTAATTGATCACCCCCAATACAGCATACTGCCAAAAGACATGGGTCGCGTGACGGATTCCATCGAGTGACTAACCAGATTTGTTTAATTTAGAATCTCATTCCAGCTACCCCCACCCCTATCCCTACACACCACGCATCATAAACAGGCGTGGGGTGGGGGTAAACAAAAAAAAAATTGGGCGGCCACTGACTCTCAATGTTGAATGACAAGACAAAAAACGAATGGATTTATTATTGATCTTTAATTAATCTGACTGATGCCCGTCTCATTCTCGAAACATGCGATCATTTGACTGAGGCAAAATCTACAGAAAGGAAGAAAAAAATCTCTTTCGTAGTCATAAACTGCAATAAGAACATTGGCCTAAGACAATCTTCCAACAAACATTTATCCCACGCTTGATCTTGTGCCGTTGAACTATAGTGGTGGAGTCAGTTGCATGCCTATTTGGCCTTGTGCCAGACTAAATAATTGAACTAATTAGGTAGAAAAAGAAGAAAGCCCATTCATATATATATGAGAACTCTTCTTTATATATACATATATATATGAGAGCTCTTTCTTTTATATATATATATATATATATATATATATATATATATATATATAATTATTTTGTCATCCACAGACAGGTGTTTCGTTGTATTACAACGCTTTCAGTGAGGCTATATACAATCCGTTATCCCACCCAGTACCATATTGCAGGATTGAAACCTTCGTGTCAGACTTGGAGGCCAGTATTCTATCGCTGAGCCACGGAACTGGACTGTCAATAAGGCTAAATTTAACCAATATATTCTATTTTGCTTAAATCCCCCATCCACCAGGGTGCTCTATTTCTATGGAAGAGCATTGCATAATGCTTATAATGAACGAGTTACCTCATTTAAAGAGTGCTTAACCCTGAAAAGAGGAGCATTAATTATTGTGTCATCCAAAGACAGCTGTTTCGTTGTATTACAACTCTTCAGTGTGGCTATAGACAATCCGTTATCCCATCCATATATAATCAATATATATATATATATATATATATATATATATATATATATATATATATATATCCGATAAAATGATTATGAATCCATTATATTATTTAAAACTGTATTTGAAATGACCAGGGAGAATGTATCACTTGGCCATGACAGCATAAATAGATTAGACAATTGCAGAAAATGTGGCTGTTACACGAATCGAATCTGTGATTGATTATGTAGTCACTTTAACGTAGTGTTGATCTTACCTAACGAAATGGCAAAGGCACAAGTAATAGTTTTATCCCGACGTTCTAATTTTTGTTCGTTCACTACCCATATCTGCTCTATTGATTCTCTACACAGACCCTAATATTATTAAGAATTTAATTATTTATTCTACATATGATATTCCGGCCGAATGAAAAAATAATAGTGTAATAACGGGAAGGCATTTCAAATAGAGTTTAAAATGATATAATGCATCCATATATATATATATATATATATATATATATATATATATATAGAGAGAGAGAGAGAGAGAGAGAGAGTGTGTGTGTATATGTGCATGTGTGAGAGGGAGAGAGAGAAGAAGAGAAATAGTGATGGCCACTTTGCGAATGTCTAGCCAGTGTCTGTACTTGGTTTTTGAGCCAGGGTAAAAGTATTTAAAAAAACAAATAGGAACAGATCGGTATAGATCGATAGGAAGAAGCTCAGACAGACGGACAGACTGACAGATAGATAACTAGATAGATATGTAGATGATAACAGTTCTATATATATATATATATATATATATATATATATATATATATGCAATGCTCCTCAATAGGAATAGAGCATACTGTTGGATGGGGAATTGATGCATAAATAAATACATCGCTTAAATTTAACCGTACTGATCATCCAGTTCCGTAGCTCAGAGGTAGGATATCGGCCTCCGTGTCTGAAGTGGTACTGGATGGGATAATGGAAAGTCTGTAGCCACACTGAAGAGATGTAACACATCGAAACAGCTGTCTGTGGATGACGCAATATATATATATATATATATATATATATATATATATATATATACATATAAATATATATATATACATATAAATATATATATATATATATATATATATATATATATATATATATATATATATATATATATATATATACATATAAATATATATATATACATATAAATATATATATATATATATATATATATATATATATATATATATATATATAGGTAGGTAGGTACACATAAAAATGCACGAACCAAAATATTCTGTATTCTGGATTTAATTTCCTATTAGGTGATTTGTGTTAACGTTCTATTCCTGCTGAAAGACATGGATTCAATACGTTACATTATAAGCAATGTTTAAATCATATCCTCCTATCTCTATGATACGCTTTTCGGCTGTCCGTCGGTCCCAATTACGTTAACCAACAGGCAAAAGAAAGAAAGAAGAGGTGATGCCATTAAAACATTTGATGTCACTAAAAGAACATCCCCTATTGCTATGATGTGATGATAAATGAGGTCCACATTTTTGTATTCAAAAAAGTCACGCCCCAAATCTCAAAACGCCAAAAATGGAAATGTATAATTTCTTTTATATTAAAAGCAATATTTGCAGAATATTTCCATGCCACAATATTTTTACAAGTATGAAAATCAATTGACTCAACGGAAGTATACTTGCTTTTTCCCCCTCCTCCTTTTCATCCTCCTCCTGTCACTACCACCACCAACGGTGAACGCATTGTTGAACTTATGGTTCCAGTTTCCCTCCGAGAAAACAATGGAAACATAAGGTTCCCTTAAGAGAGTCCGTCCTTTTGTGCCTGTTACTAATTCACAGAAAATGGGATTTGCAAGGAAACAATTCACAAGACCAGAATGGCTTTGTGAATTTTCCCCCCAAGAACAACAGAGACGCAGACCAGATACATTTTGAACCGGAGAAAAATCAGCTTTTTCGTCACGTGCTGAAATTTACATGAAATGTCTTGGAGTGCTGGAAAATATTTATCGAAAACCGTGGAGAGTCACTTGATTAAATACCCAAGCATTTTAAACTTGTTAAATGGAAACAAAGATTTATGAAGGGGATGTGTCAATGGAAAAAAAAAAGAAAAAGAAAAAAAAACATTATAGGAAACTAGTTTTCATTTACTCAATTTGCCAACGTACAAAGATTTTTTTTGACCAAATTACCATAACTCATCTCGTTTTCCAAATTGGATAGTTCGAGGTTTGGACATGAATGTCGTAATGTTTTTGGCTACTAATTACAGTAAAGAACATTGCTGCTTATATATATATATATATATATATATAGATAGATAGATAGATATATATATGTATACATATATAATTATATATATATATATATATATATATATATATATATATATATATATATATATATATATATATATATATATATACCCTTATTAGTAGGGTTAATTCGTTCAAACATTTCCCTGACTGTTCAAGACCACACTGTTCGAGGTCTAATCAAAATTTATTGTCTGTTTTTCAAATTATACTTGGTTATATTAATTTGAACTGCATTACGTCAAGCATACTACGTCAAAAGCCGCACAGATAAGTCAATAAAAACTCTCATTATCCACACACATACATACACACACACACATACATATATATACAGCAATATTTTTCCAACGTTGGAATGGATTACTCTGGTGGATGGGGAACTGTGCATAAGTAAATATATCGCTTAAATTCAGTCTTACTGACCATCCAGTTCTGCGATAATGGATAGTCTATAGCCACACTGTTGATGACTCTTTTATATATATACATATATATATATATATATATATATATATATATATATATATATATATATATATATGTATATATATACATATATATATGAGTGTGTGTGTGTGTGTGTGTTGGAATTCGAACGGCACACGTAAGCTTAATTCACTATTACGGCAAATTCAAAACTGTAGAAGATAGATTAGTAACGACTTCATCTCACAATGACGAGCACCGTGTTGGGACACTATCTTTAGAGAAGAATCTTTAACATGAATCGGAAGTTGTATCCTTGTTACTCACCTGTGACTAGCTCATATTCAATATGACTAACAATAAAACAGGATGTAGGGATAATTAGGCCCATGGCTTTCCCAAGGGTCATATGGATTCATAGAAAAAGAAAGTTAAAATTTAAACATAGTTGGGTTTATGCCCTTCCAAAGGGCGACGGTGCGGGAGTGGCAGAAGAAAGAAGTCTCTACTTGGATTTAAATTTAGTTTTCCGTTTTTTTTTCAACAGTTGATAACCAAGTTAAAACTAATCTGAATAGTCGAGATTGAGAAATCTGAAACCTCTCTTATTGTCTCGACTAACAGACATTCACATCAGGAGAAGAGAAGAAATCTTTTGTAAAGGAAGAAAAAGAAAAGGAATTTAGTTTACAAATTTTGACATCTTTTCTCTTACTCATTAGTTACGCATTGTTCAAGAGAATATCAGTAAACATTGGACCAATTCTTGTTTTCATACCTCAATAGATTAGTTTTAATTTCTCCGATGTAATATTTTTTTCTGTTTGTTTCACTAAATGTAAGAACGCAATTGCTTTACTTACGTTGTCTGGTAGGAAAACAATGTAATATTGCACTATCTACTTCAAGCTTGCTTATTTATCATCATTCATGTATCCTGCCTCGAGATGATCTTCAGAAGACTAGACTGGGAGAGTAAAGGAATTAGAATAGACGGCGAGTATCTAAGCAACCTCAAATTTGCAGACGACATTGCCCTTTTTGCAGAGAACCTACACGACCTCCAACTAATGATAGATGAACTAAACAAAGAGAGCAAGAAAGTCGGCCTACACATGAACATCAGCAAGACGAAGATCATGTACAACAACCCCATCGAAGATAAACACATAAAGATCAAAATTGCGGACATAGAACTGGAGAAAGTAGATCACTACGTCTACCAAGGACAACGAATCTCCATGAGACCCTCAAAAGAAGAAGAAATCAAGCAAAGAATCACACCTAGGATGGCAAGCCTTTGGCAGGGCAAGCTCAACCTTAAAAAATAAGAAGTTCCCATTAATCCTAAAAAAGAACGGTGTATATCCAATGCATCCTCCAAATATTCACTTATGGAGCTGAAACATGGAACCGAACCTAGAGACAGATCCACAACTTGAGAACCATGCAACATGCACATGAAAGAATTATGCTGGGCCTAACATGGACCACAAGACAGCACAGTACAATCTCAAATGGCAGTAGGCTGGTCATGTTGCAAGAATGGTGGACAACCGATGGACATAGTGAATCATCGTGAATCACGACATGGATCCCCTGAGATCACATGCGCAACCGAGGCCGGCAGAATATTTGATGGAGAGACGAGCTAGACAAATTCAGAAAGTACTGGCTCTGCGACGCCCATGATAGAAAAGTGTGGCAAATCCTAGGGAAGGTCTATATCCACCGACAGACATTAGGAGACTAATGATGATGATGATGATGATGATATGTACAGGTATACCTTGATTAGCGCATTTCATTCGTTTCTAAAATTTCCATACAGTTCAGAATCACACGGCTCAAAGTCTTATTAGAATTCATTGTTTTTGTTTCCAGATAATACTTAATTACTTTAATTTCTATAGCAATACTTCGACTGTACCACATGAAACCCTGAACCAATTAAAACCGTACATTTCAAGGTATTGCTATAATCATGTGATCATTGATAAAACGTTCTTGACTTTCAAAAAAAAAAATTGTTTGTTTCAACCATTGAGAATAAAACTCATAACATCAATAATGGCCTGAGACCCCATTTCTCTGTGGCAGCAACATTTGTAGCTTTACTAAGTTTCGCCTAGTCTGGTGCAAGGCCACAATTGAGGAACATCCAATGAGACAGACTCATTACATCACCAGTAACTCGTGACACTAGATTAATATTCATTTCTCTACGGTAGCCACTTTCGTAGTGATTTACTCAGATTAGCTTAGTCTGACACAAGGCCATAATAATGGAGTACGAAATCAGAATCTGGCTCATCACACTGGAGGTGATTTATAAGCGTAGCATGTGAATCAAAATCCCAAATAAGACCTCAATATATATATATATATATATATATATATATATATATATATATATATATATATATATATATATATACTTAGATTTGCTCGTGTCACACATGGCTAGGATATTAGGGCAACTAGTAAGTACCTAATTCACTAGCGATGACCAGCGAATGAAGCTTGTCAACTATTTTTTTTCTAATGACAACATCAGATCAAACTTGTTGCGAACACCCAATACATGCACACACACACACACATATGTAGAGATGGAAAAAGTTTTGAGGAACTAGGTACACGGTAAGACTGGATTTTGTGACCTATGTATACGTCAAAGATTGGTTTTGGGATCTAAGTATACGGTAATGTCTCCATGAGTAAACATTGAACATACGAAAACAATTGTAAATCAGCAAGTATCTTTGCGTACCCACCCCTCCTATCACTATATATTTATATCGTTTTGACATTTTGATACATGAAGAGTACAATGAACGTATAATACCAGGTATGACGTACATGACGAAAGTGAAACATGGGAACAAGCAAAATCACTTCAAAACAAACTCAAAGTCACACAAATATCAACTGGAAGAGCAATGCCAGCAATAACAGTAATAGTGAGAACGAGGTCAATATGATCCTCTGAGTAGATCGAGGGGAAATTTATCATAAGAGTGATTAAGTGACAAACATCGAGGCGGGCGAGACACGTAGCAAGAGGGAATGATAACAAATGATGTAAAATGTTAGTCGATAGGTGCCCAGGGAAGAGCGATCTCGGTAGGAGCGGACAGAAGTTAGAAGGATGAGATAGAGTTACTGGTAAGACATGACAAAGATTAGCATAGTTATGGCCGATATGGATGGAAACGGGAAATACCTTTGTCCAGCAGTAGGCCGAAGATGGCTGCTGCAGCTGAGGACAATGATGACAAACTGCTGATTTTTGTATCCGGACTGGCGTACCGGGATTATGGCAGTTGATTTTCTCGTATATCAAAGTTTGTTTGATTACCTTTCAACGGCATGGTTACTAAATATCTCTGAGTGAATAAAATGACAGATGCTCTCCACGAGAGAATAGAGAAATTGACAATGTAATCAGCTGATTTGCCAGTCAGTCTCTTGTTCAGTACACAAGTCTCACGAGGCTAAAAACGATGGTGGACAAAATATCAGACAAAGACGGACATTTTTTCTTCTCTTCATTTTTCTCTCCAATTTTGCCAACATGCCAAACAGCAGAGAACTCTGGAAGTAAATAGGAAAACCGACAATCAGAGAAGCAAAGACTTTGAATTGCACCCAGGGCGAAAATGGGGAAAAATACGAGTCTGAATAATAATCAAGGAACAGTAACTATTACTCATCACAGAATTTCAGGTGATGAAGAAGGCAGGAGAACATACCGGCTGTAACGTGGGAATAAAATAAAAAATAGGGTCAGATTACCTTGATTCGTAAAAATCTAAAAAGCAAACGGAACAGAAATAATTTATATCTATATTTTTAGTCCCTTTAATAAAACAAGTCCACCTGATTTCAGAGAATGAATTCGTCATCAATTTTTGTGTACTTGACACTTTTTCGTGCCATTATGACGTCATTATTTATTTGGTGAGGTCATTGTCATCCTTGTGACAAACGAAAACAAAGTCACAACTCAATAGTAAGTGTTAGACAATAATAGAATGAATAAGACGTCGAATAATGATACTGATCAATTTCTGAATTCCAGGTATTCCTGGATCAAATCGTATCAAATTGGTTCTTAATTTCCATATTTGTAACATTTAAGACTCAAATTTGGTACCTGTGAACGTGTAACCTTCCGTCTCAAATGACAAACGTGAGACGGATAGTGTGATGGTCATTACGAAAACGCTCCAGAAACCGAATATTTTCTTCCTTGGATTTCTGCTGTACACTTATGTTTGCATTTGTAGCCGGGCAAGTTCAATCGTGACCCGTGTTCAACCTAGGTACACCAGAGCCAATCAGAAGTTAGCTTATAATACATGAGTTATAAAATGTCCGCTCGTGTTTCATCAGAGAAATTCTTGGCTGACAGTGTCTCAATGCATGCAATTTTACTCCTTTTGTCACCCAATAATGTTCCTTTAAAGCCAAGGTCGTTTGGAGAGCGTGAAAATACAGGTAATAATGGCGAACAACTTCTAGAATACTGCTAAATCCATTTCTTCATACAGTGATACAGGAATGGATTCTGTGATTATGTATAACTATAGTGTAGTGTTGTGATGTTCATCGGTTGTCTACCATTCTTACAACATGACCAGCCCATCGCCATTTAGTTTAAAAAAAAAATTCTATGATGTCTCGGACTCCCGTTTTCTTCCTGATATGTTGTGCTGTCTTGTGACCTCTCCGTGTGAGGTTAAGCGCGATTCTCTCATGTGCACGTTGCATACTTCTCAGCTTGCAGGTCTGTCTCTTAGTTAGATTCCATGTTTCAGTTCTATAAGTCACTATCAGGGGGGTGCATTGGTTGTATATCCTCATAGATCACATGCGAGACCGTGACCGACAGAATACAGGATGGAGAGATGAACTAGACAAATTTAGAAAATACTGGCTCCGCGACGCCCACGACAGAGAAATGTGGCTGATCCTGAAGAAGGTCTATGTCCAACAACGGACGTTAAAAGAATGATGATCTTGATAATATTTATGATATTTTTTAATGATACTTTTGTTCATTTCTTCACAAAAAATATAATTTATACGCTTCATTCAGAGTTCATTTACAGGAGTTCAGATTATTGTCTTGCATGAATTACCTTCCTCTAGGATTGGGTAGGCCTATGAAAAATTAACTCTCGATCAGCAGGACGCAATTCAAATTTTCGAGACTTATTACAAGGTAATAAATAGTGTCTCCGACGCCGGAAAATACAGTACATGTTTAGTCAACACTGTAATGCCAGCTATTACTCCAAGGGGCTTATTTTCATCACACTTCATAATAACATTATTCTAGAGTAGTCCATTCAATTAGCATTGGACCCAGAAATTAAGTGCCAGTTGTCCTTTCAGAATTTCGATGTGCAGCCATTTTGAAATTCAAAATGGACGTCTGTGAATATATATTTCCTCACATTTATGACCCAGTAATATTGAATGGATTCTTTACAAAATTTAATTACATTGTTCATAGCCTATTTTCCATCCTCTCACTTATTCTAATGGGTATCCATGTGTAAAATTTGGAGATATCGTATGGACAGACAAGAGGAAATATAGAAAGATATGAAAAACTCACAAAAATATCTCATAATCGAAAACAAAATCTTTAGTCCAACCCTAGATTTAATCACATTTTTCTCCATACGTGCCCCATCTAACAATGAAATACATTGGAAACTGTTGGAGATATTGAATTAACAATCAGGAACAGCTACGGAAATTTATGAAAAAAAAAACAAAAACACACACACACACACACACACAAAAAGATATCTTGATCAGATACGGATTCCTGGACCAATCCCGAAATTCAATAACTTCTTACATATGATGTGCTTCACCCTACCACAAAGTTTTATCGAAATACACCGAGAACCTTTAGAGATACCATGTAGACAGAAGGAACAAATACAAGAATGTATTAAAATATTAATATATTAAAATTAAAATAAAAAATCAAGAACGAATGGCTGGATCCGCTCCTAAATTCAGTTACCTCTTCCTTACTTCCAAAGAATTTCATTGGAAATTCTTCGAGAAATTCCGGAAATGTCATGGGGACAGGCGGAAGCGGACACCGAAATGTATTTTTTTTTTAAAAACGTAAAAATATCTCCGCTACTGCCTGTTTTCGCGACGTTTTTGAAATTTTTCATTAAATATTAATGTAATTCTATGGAAGAATAAGGTACAAATTATAGAAGAAGCGACTGAAATGAATAGCAGATCCAGGAATATATTTTTTCGTCTTAATATTTCATACATTTCTGCATTCGTTCTTCGCAATATCCCAAAGTTCTCAACGTGTATCAATAAAATTTTGAGGTAGGGTGAACCATATCATAAGTAAGAAGTGATTGGATTTTGGGATAGATCCAAGAATTTTTTTCTGACAGAGATATCTTCTTACATATTTTTTCCGTGTTATCTTTTATATATAAATCATCATTGATAAACAAAAGTATTGCTCATAAGTATTTGAACGAGCTCAAAATCTGTTTTTATTTCTTGAGATTTCAGGGGCCATTATG